>OZ010795.1:431619826-432819826 GCA_963932465.1 Maratus speciosus | reverse complement strand
TTACACTTGACTATTATAAACAGAAAAAAAAACTTTCAAATTAGAATTAAATAATTACGTATAAAAAGCAGGAACTTATTGAAAATCACTTCATCTATAATTACAAGTGAATTTTAACAGAGAAAGGATATTGTAAAAAAAAAAAAAAAAAAAAAAAAAAAAATGCAATTTAACAAATTACAACGACCATTTGGAAAATGATTTTTTCAAAGACTAAAATTTAAGACATAAAAAATAGCACGGAGTTTATCCTACATTACGTACGCCATGAATTAAACATTAATAGTGTTATGACACGTAAAAATTGCAAGCAACGGAAATCGCCTGCGACTCATACGTATTATCTACCTGAAACCTATGTATTATCCAAGCATTTCATTGGCTGTTCGGGAAAAGGGTTTTCCATCGTCAGATTTCCAAGAAATCTGACGACCAAATTTTAAATGAAATTCCATTCTTAAACTTCTAAACATCCCACACTATTACTTTTTACACCGTCGTATAGAGAAAAAAAATATACTTTTAAATGCAATTTGTTTGAAAGCTGTACCTCAATTTGTTTCTGAGTTATTGGGTTTTTTTTTTGTAGTTTTTATTACTTTTTTGTCATAGTGGCAACAGATCTCTGTTGAAAGTAAAGGGAAATACATATTACTGTATAGACCAATCGATAAACGAATAAAATGCGGATTAAACCAATAAAAACCTTCGGCTATGCTTTTGATTTCCCATCCTGACGAGAACAATAACCATTTTTCCAAATGGTTAATAATAAATTCATTAACATGCATTAGAAGTCTTAAATAGGAGAAATTACATCACATTTACGTCACATTACACTTATTACGTAAAATGAACAAAAAATAATATTGCAAAACAGTTTAAATTTAAAAATAGCGCGAGACATTTACTTGATATTTTAAGATGAACTTTTCAACCTTTTTTCTTTGGACAGCGTAAATAATATTTCATTTCTAATAAAAGTATTTTCACGTGATTTTTAAAAAGGGAAATAAAAGTTTGGTGAAAATTACGTCAGATTAAAAACGATATATTTAATTGTCTTATTTAAAAGGACTTTCTTTTCGCTTTGTTAAAAAATACCGGGAGACAAAGACTCTGTTTACTTAATTCATTTTATATTAGATGATTTTGAAATGCCATTGTATATTTTAACAGCAGCTGATTTTTCCGTAAAATTCGCAATCAAAGAGAAATGAATAGAAACCCGTTTATAGGGAGATCGCCTTTATTTTTTTAATTATGATTCAATCTTCAAAAATCTTTTTAAAGCCGATCAAATTAGCGTGCTTTTAGAGACTGCAGTGTCTGAACGGGGGTTGGCGAGCGTAGCTCGTAGGGGGCCGAGCCCCCTAGTTTAGTAAAAGTTTACACATATCATAACAGATATATCACAAAAAGTTTGACATCTGTGCTACAAAAATTTACGCAGTTAGTAAATTTCAACGTTTGAGATTTTTGAACATAATTTTTCTTTCATTGAGGGATTAGATAAAAAAATGAATTAAAGTAATTCGAGATAAAAATCAGGGTGCTATGGTCTTTTTACGACGAAACCACCTTCAGCCGGTATCTCTCAATAGGTGTATAACCTAAGAGAGTTATTTTATCTATAAATTTGAGCTGACTTTTAGGGGTCGTATACAAACAGAAGATTGAAATATTGAAATTAAACAGAAAAATGAATATCAGTTTATTATAATATCAGAAAACGGTATACGATAAAAATGCATCATCATGTAAATATCAAAAGGCGTATTCTACTAGTAATACGGCTCAAAGTGTTATCAATAGGCGGCAATGCTAAATTGAATGCGTGACAGTACTGCGTGACAGTACTGCGTGACAGTACGTTAAAGCATATCAGGTGTGCAAACTGTGCTACAATCAAGGATGATGAGCCGCTTCAGATAAACCAAAAATGTGGTCTCAGTCACATAGTCCTATCCCTTGATGTAACCCCAGATGTAGAAGTTCATGAGAGTGAAGTCCGGTGAACGCGGGGGCCACTCTGCCGGACCACCATGTTCAAGGAGCTGTTGACCGAATTGGGTGGCCATATACGCCCGGACGTTTGATGTTTTATGCGGAGAGTGTCCCATCATGTTGAAACCACACCCATCATGCATGTCGGAGAAGTAGCTCTTCATACCAGTCACGTACCGTGTTTTGTAGCAGATGCAGGTAACGATCGCTCGTTAAGGTCCCATCGTAGAAGGTGGGTTCAACACTGTGGGTTCTCCATATACCGCACCATACATGTCGTACTGTACGGGTGATGTGGAGGTTTTCCAGAGAACAGTAACGCAGATTGTGTATCTTCACAATGTCTTTCCGTGTAAACATTGACTTATTTGTCCGCATAATGTCACAAAGAAACGACGGATTTCCTATAAGGTGTTAAGCATGGAATTATAATAATAAAATCGTCGTGCGTGGTCACCCTGCATCAATGCTTGCACCAGTGTAAGATGGCAATTATGCCCATCAATTGCATGTAACAAATGACAGACATGCTGATCACATGCATCCGTTATTTCTGTAGTGCGCAGTTGTGGAATTAAAAGGGCGAATGTCAGCACGTCCTCAGGTGTCACTCAAACATTACACCTTGTCCGTCTATTTGTTCTGGGTCGTGGTGAAACAGAGCTGGTCTCTCTAAGATGGTGCAATGCATCAGTTATAGTTTCATGCGTTGGATGTAGGTCCTAAGGGAAAAGTTCTGAATAAACACCCACAGTCTATTGCATTACTTTGATATTAACCATAAATATGATTTCAGCATATTGCATGTATGCGTAGATTGTAATTTGCATAATCCCAATTTCCATTCTAGTTATGAACTCGTCTGGTCGTTTGCATTCCACTGTCATTTATCTAGTCCTTAGTGAGTATGTTTTATTTCCCGGTTATCGTTTCTACCTACTTTGACGTTTGAATGTTCTTCGACCATAAAAGTTAGCTCAAAATTTTAGATAAAATAACCCTCTTTGGTGATTCACCGATTTGGCGATACCGGCTAATGGTGGTTTTGCCATAAAAAGGACATTGCATCCCGATTTTGATCTCGACTTTAATTCATCTTTTAAGTGATTCTCAATAAAAGACAAATCATGTGCCAAAATCTCAAACTTAGAAATTTAATGTGTGAATTTTTGTAGTACCGATGTCAAACTTTTTGTGTTACATCTGTTATGATATGTGTAAACTTTTACTAAATATAACTATAGTGATTCGGGGAACGTATAAAAAGTTATATTTCGTAATTTTTATAAAATTGATTTTTTTTAATTTTAAATAATTCCACAACATGAATTTTACCTCTTTGGAAACGTTTTTGTAATTGGAACTATATGTCTGCGACCAATGGTTGACAAGTTAAATGTCGGCAGTAGATAACATATTGAACCCTGTATATACACTGCTCAAAACAATTACAGGATATTGCAGTTTTAGGTGGATTTTGTATCTGGTAAACTGTTTAGCTGATTGATACATGGTCGACAGACATAGTAGGTTATATGAGAATAAATTACACATGTTTGGCAGAAAAAAATGCATTTTATTGCGCATTTGTGTACTAAAGGAAAAAAACACAATTTGTGCATATGAGAAAAAAAAGAATAAGAAAAGGTGTTTTCTTCAAAGAAAATCATTTTCAGTAGGGGGTATGGTTTCCACGGGCGGCCAGCAACGTTGAACACCTTTGAGGCATGGACTCAATGAGGCTATTAATGACGAGTTGGGGTATTCTGCCCAGCTCTTCCAGAAGAGCTCTTTCCAGTTCTTGGAGAGTTTGTGGGGGTTGTTGGCTGCCAGAAACTCGTCTTCCTAGAGCGTCCCAAACGTGCTCGATTGGATTCATGCCTGGAGAACACGCTGGCCATTCCATTCGAACGATTCCTTCCTCGAAAAGGAAATCCTCCACCAGGTTTGCACGATGTGGCCTGCAGTTATCGTCCATTAAAATGAAGTTATCTCCGATTGCTGCAGCGTAAGGGACTACAATAGGTCTGAGGATCTCATCCCTATATCGGCGACCAGTCAGAGCTCCATCTCGAATGATGTAGAGGTCAGTGCGCCCGTCAATGGAGATGCCACCATACACCAACACTCCTCCACCGCCAAATCTGACACTTTCGTGCACGAACGCAGGATTATTCCTACTGCCACGGTCCCTCCAGATGAAAATACGCCTATTATCCGGATGCACAGAAAAACGGGACTCGTCAGAAAACAGAATATTGCTCCATCCATTTCTCCTCCAGTTGACATGCTCGGTTGCCCACTCCCTGCGGTCGCGACGATGCCTTGATGTTAATATAACACATACCATCGGTCGGCGAGCATACAGACCTACAGCATGGAGCTGGTTTCGGACAGTCTGAGTTGAAATCGTGGTGCCTGTAGCCGAGCGAAGGTGTTGTTGGAGAAGAGTAGCGTTCATGGTTCGGTGTCTCCGAACTGTTAACGCTAAATACCGATCTTCATTGGGCGTTGTTGCCCGTCTACGACCTTGCCCTGGTCTTCGGCCTGCACATCCACTCTCCAAAAAACGGTTCCAGATCCTGGAAATGACACTTTGTGACACTCCAATGGCTTGCGCTACTTCGGCTTGAGTTTGGCCCCCTTCTAACCTACCAACAATTCTCAAAGCTTCTGAATCTGTCAAATGACTTCGCTGAGACATCGTACTCATCGAAACAAAGCAATCACTGAATGCCGATCATCCTTGTCTTCATTCTCTTTTATCCAGTTGAAAGTCAAATTTCATTCGCTGCCGCTGAAGCGACGTTTTTGACGTCGAATTTCAAAATTTGCATTCTCCACAGTTTGAAAACCAGAAAAATTTGCATTTGTGATTCTCTTCTTCTATTTTCGGCAAAAAAAATTTCGTTTATATCTTTATTTTATATAAAACTTCAAATATCCTTTAATTGTTTTGAGCAGTGTATATATATATATATATATATATATATATATATATATATATATATATATTATATACATTATTATATACATAATTATACATAATTATATACATTAATTTAGAAATTTCATGAATAAAAATGATTGAATTTATTTTACCGATATTTAAACATTAAATTTCTTTAGTAAAATTAAAATTGAGATGTCCTTTAATGCTAAGTTCATTGTTATGCATATTTTAAAATAGAAAAGACTTTTAATTATGATATTTTAAATAATCAAATTTGTATAAATTTTTAAAGTGTTTAGAATAACGAGTAAAATTAATTAATACCGGAAATTGATCATACGAATGTAGAGAAGTCCGTGCATTTTGTTATGCAGTACCATTTTAAGTGTAAAGAAACATAAATCATTAACTAATTAAAGTTTAAAATTCGGACATCTGAATCCTGAAAAAACATTTTAACATCAATAAGCAAAAATAAGAAAACAATAGATTCATATTCATTCAATTATATTCTTCAAACATAGCTAACGATCGTATTGAACATTTACCTCAACTGCAGATTAGGTTGGAAAATAGGAAAATCGTTTAAATAGGATTCACTATTATCCTGACTACACCTGGTACTACAGTCGATATTGAAATAATTTGCAGGTAAATTTTAGTTCAACGTTCGATTGAAGTCTTCTTGCTTACATGACATCTGCGTTAATACGGAATACGAATATAAATTTTCTGAAGAAATCTTTATTTCATCAAATCAATTTCGACAAATATTTACATTGAAAATTTCAAATATTTTTATGAATTTTTATTATCGAATGTTTGTACATACGAATTTGTAAAAAAAAAAAAAAAATAGCGTCTTTTGAACAGAAAACTTGAAAACTTGAAAGTTTTTATAACGTCGATACGGTCTATCCCAACCTAAAAAACTTAAATATTCATAGATTATTTTGTAATTGTTTTAAGTTAGCGATGATAAAACTGCATGTTTCCTATTGATAATTATGTATCTAAATTTTAAAGTTCATTTACGGAGACATACAAAATAGTTCTTTTAACATATGGTATATTCGTGAAAATTATAAGCGTTGCATTTTAATGTTGATTGCGACTGAAAACAAAATGAAACAAATAACAGTGTCTGAGAAAGACATTATTCATTCTTTAGAACATGGAGTCCGTAACGTTATTAGACACCGGTATGCTATTTCTTTCGGGCAACAACAAGTGGAGTCTCTAAAAAAAACGTTCCTTTACGTAAATCAACTATAAAACAAAGCAGATGTATCATTGTACCGTTAAAAACTGATATTATCTACTGATTTTTGTTTTAGTTCTAAGCATTGCCCATTTTCAATTTTTTTTATCATCATATAGGGAAAAGAGAGTACTTTTAAATGCAATTTGTTTGAAAACAGCATCTCATTTTATTTTTGAGATATTAATTTTTTTGTAGCATTTAACGCCATTTCTGTTATTTTGACAACTCAAGTAATCGATTTTTGTAGAAAGTACAGAAAAAATAAATGGAAAATAGTAGATTATTATATCTTTTTGTTTCCATTTTCTCGTAACAACTAAAAAAATAATTAAAAAAAATTCTATTTTGGAAAATTATAAATGAATGATTTTTTATAAAACATGGAACTATTATAAACTATATTTTATTTTAATTATCCATATTAATGTTACAAACAAATCAAGGCCAATGAATCATTAGGTATCCAATTTTTTGTCGAGATTCTTGGACGACGACATCGGTTTTTGCTAGATTTGTTTATTAGGCAGAGATAGTGACGTCATATGAATACTTTGCTGTAATTGTTGTGTAAGATTTGATCTTAAATATGGAATTTTTCAGCGAATGCAAATGACGTCATTTTGCATCAAATAAAAGCGAGTGTTTAAGTCTTAAAACCACAATGTATTTTGTACTATCTGTATTTATATGCATACATACTTTTTACTTTCTTCTATCTTTACAAGAAGAAAGTATTGGATTCATGAAAATTTTCGACTTTCAATTATAGACGGATTTACACGTTTTAAGGGTCAGAGATTACGAAAAACATGTTTTTACAAAATGTCTGTCTGTGAGTCTGTGCGTCCGTGAGTCTGTCTGTCTGTCTGTCTATCCGTAAATCGCACAACAGGTGGCGCTGCTATGCAGCCTTTTTCACGATTTCCGCAATAGCTCAATCTACAGAACACACGCACGGATTTTCATCAAACTTAAGATTTAGTTAGTCCTTGACATAAATTGAAGTTTTGTACATTTTGGTGTAAATCGCCCAACAGGTAGCGCTGCTATATCACATTTTGTACGATTTCCGCAATAGCTCAATCTCAACAACTAATGCTTGGATTTTCATCACATTCAGATTCAAGTATACTTTGATATGAATTAGTGCTCTTTGTGTTTTGGTGCAAATCGCTAAACAGGTTGCGCTACTATACTGTACTTTTCAGAATTCCCATTATAGCTGTATCTCAAGAACAAATACATTAATTTTCACCAAACTTCAGAATTAGTTAATCCTTGACATGAATCTACATTTTGTACATTTTGGTGTAAATCACTCAACAGGTGGCGCTGCTATGCTACATTTTTCAGAATTTCCGCTATAGCCCTATTTCAAGTACTAAGGCACGAATTTTTATCAAACTTCAAATTCAGATACACTTTGATATGAATTGGTGCTAAATGGATGTAATTTTTTGTACTATTTAAATGGTTTAATTGACGTGATTTATATAGAAGAAAGTTTTGAGATGGCCACAACATACTAGTTTTTTATCGTCGGCGACAATAAATTCAGAAAATGCAGAATTCCTGTTTCGTAGCATTATGGTCATGTGTGGCAATGGACACTACTTCTAAAATTGTCAGAAAATGTTACATCCGTTCAGCAATCAAATGAGAATTAAGTGAACGTATGACGTGCACCCCATACGAAGTCAATTTATTTCCCTTTCGCAATATCTCAAGATGTTTGCTGAGAAATGAAGACCTACATAAAGGAGAGAAATGCAATGTTGCATAAACTTAACACTTATGTTTATCAGTTAAATGTTCTTGTGGATAATGTTTAACATGGCATTAGTTGTCCTTGCATCGCAATTGACAAGATTCAACACAATGCGATCATATTGAAGTCGCTTCTAGGGGTCTTTTCTTCATGTTATTTTAGTCCCCTGTGTTTTGTTTATGCTGTTTTACACATTTCACTATGTAGGATATTGTGGTTGTGTGTGTACAGTGAAAAGTAATAGAAATCATAATGACGCTTGATGATGTATGATGGTGATTATTGATAATGCCGTTTGAATAATTATAATGACAATACTAACTGCACCACATTTTCACGAATCGGGCTTTTTTGTAATCTAATTTTTCTACGGACTGAGATGTATATCCACTTAACGCGTAGACGTTACGACCTTAGGTTGCTTATTTACAACGTAAAATTTTGTATGGATTTAGATTGCCCCACATATATGCTTATTTCAAGAAATAAGTGAGTTTTCAAGATAATTTTTATTTTACTTTCAATACAAGGTTTATACGTTATATATTTTAAAGTTTTGAAAAAAAATATTTGTCAGTTACAACTCTTTTTTTTTTTGGATATTTGCTTTGTCATAAATAAATTGTATGTGCTCCTATGCATTTTATATAAAACATACCTGCGCAAATTTGGATGGACCTACATCGAATTGTTTTGACTGGTAAAGTTACGCCATCCTTTTTAATCTGAGAAACCAACATCTCTGAATCCAACAAATTATGTTGTATAGATACAAAACATAATTTCATCACTAAATAATATATTTTTCCAATCTTCTTCGCTCCATAAACATCTTGATTTACACAAGTTGAATCTTAGAGGTTTTTGTTTTGCAGCCATGAGATAATTTGTTTTCGGTATACGAGATTCAAACTTAAATTTATGGAGATGTCTTAATGTTCTCGATGTAGAAACTTCAACTCCCTCTTCTTTCCATTTTTGTTGAAAGAACTGCACACTTTTAAAACGGTTTTCTTCACTATACGCTTCAGTTTCCTGCCAGCTCTAGCAGACGCGTTTGGTTTTCAGCCGCCATTTCGGCGATTATTCTGAAATTTTCCATTTTTTTAATGTTGCGTTAGTATTTTACTAACGCTATATTGCGAACAATGTAAATAATTCCCTATATAACATTGATTTTTACCGTGCCGATACAAATCAACCATACGGAGTTTAATAGATTCAGGAATATCACCCACACGACCCATTTTAAGACGAAAAAGCAAACAAACTCTAAAAAGAACACAGATTTTAAATAAAATCGTCTGAGTTTAATTAATGATGCCACCAGTTATGAATTGGTGATAATTAAAGGAGAATTAATGCGAAATATTCTAATATTTTGAATTACTTTAATAAATATTCTAATATTTTGACTTTTCAAAATATTTTTTATTCAATTAATCTTTTCAGAAATGATATTAATTTTAAGATAATAAATAAGTTTAATCATCAATAAGTTCTTAATAAAAATATCGTTTGCATATTTGTATTAAAAGATGTTCAATTACCAAACGATATTTCCAGTCTGTGGAAAAAAGTAGTTATTCTAATATTTTGAATATGAGCTGTGTTACATTTAATATCATTTTTTACTGATATACGAGTATATATAGTGAATTTTTACACATTTTCATACATTTCTTTTAATAACAAAAAAACTGAGGGCTAATTTCATGCGCAGATTTATCACATATATAATAAAGAGCATGTATAAAAAGGTTAATCTTTATCTAAATTCAAAAATCTTCATCACAAATACCAAAAAAATGCCTTAGTATTTTTTAAACATGAAAGTGAAAAAATATGAACATGGACAAAAGGGCATTTATACTTTTAATTTGTGTGGGTAATTGCGCTAGCTTTAATAACAATATCTCGTAATTGCTCGTAATTGCAATATCTCCTGGTATATTAGTCGTGTTATAAATATGAGGTGCCAATATATTCACAATTAAACATGCTTTCCTTTAATATTTCAAAAAAATATACGGCGTTTTGTTGAATTTTGAGGTAAACTGTTCCCTTGAGTGTCATGTTTAACAAAACGCTTAAAAATACAATGTTGGTTAGTTTTTACAGTAATTTGAACGATGAATTGTAAGTACATAATATTAAAATTAATTATTGGTTTAAATGCAATTTTAGTATTATCGAGAATAAAATACAATTACAATAAAAAAGTGAGTGAAATGCAGGATTGCCGTATGACAGAGAAGCACTTGTTTGTCCAGGGGTTGATGCGCGAAGGGCGTGTGTGCGTGGTGGGGGGGGGGCGATCCCCTATGTAGATATAAAATTAATGTATCATGTAGGAAGTATAGATTTTTCAATTTTCATATAACCTAAATATTTGTACCAAAATAAAACATTGTTAAAGTCCTTCTGTGGGTTATTATTTAAATTCAAAATTTCAACAGAAATATTTCAACAATTTGGCATAATGGAAATACAGGATTGAAACACACTCCTTGTGTTTTAAATACTATTAACACTTTACATAATTAGATAATCATATTTCAGGGTCATTTAAGTGATTTTTTATGCAACATCGTATGTTTTATACATGAACATATGTTTTATACATGTTGAAAACAGAACTAATTGTGCTTTCATAGATCTATTAGGCAGTTTGTTTTATGATAATTGTAAAAGATTATGATTATTTTTAATTTAATATAAATTAAGTTTACACTAACTGTAATTCTTATTTATAACTCTCACTGTTATGTTTATCAAAGTTAAGTTGTTACCTATAAATAACAATTCAAATTAATATCGTAATTTTCGACATAGTGATATATATATATAGATATAAAGATATATATATATAAAGATGACAATTTTCTTATGAAAATCATTCTATTGCCATTTGTAGTTTTTCTGCGTTATGTATTAATATTAATAAAATTTTATGTTATGCAGCAGAGAAATACTTTCCGGTGAGAAACACAGCAGAGAAATTCTTTCTGTTGAGCTGAGTTAATAATTCACTTTATAAATTATTTACCAGCTTGGATTCTTTTGTTACAAGAAAACGTGGAAAATATGTAATTTTATATACCGTACAAAAATTAAATAGAGCTAAGAGAATTTTTTATTTTTTATTTTTGTTCCTAATAAATGTATCGTTCTGTGTGTAAAGATTTATTAAACATACAGGTGTTGCGGATAACTGTTTCTTTTTGTATTTCATACTGTGCAATTCTTCCGAGATAGTAAATTATGAAGATAATGAAGTATAAATATATTTTTTTTTATTCTAATGTATAATAATTGTATATCAAACTCAATGTTCCCACACATGCATTTATTAATAGAACATTTTATATATATTTGATTTATTTTATATGTTAATGCATTGACTCGTTCTCAGGTATAGTAATTCTATATTCTTAAGATAATCACTAAAAAGATTTATATTTCTTTATAGTGGTGAAAATTAGTTTTGTGAATTAAAATTTGCTTTTTGTTAAAAATATATATATATATATATATATATATATATATATCACAAAACATTTTTTAATCTTTTTTTCTTAATCATAAAGTATTTCAATCGATTTCTTATTGGGAATATTAAATAAAACTTTTTTATATTGATTAGTTATATCAATTCTCAAAATTCAAAGCTTTTCAATTTCAAGTATATTTTGAATAAAAACCGGAGTTTTTACTTCCTTCCACAATAGTTACATTCAAAGAACTAAAAAAAGTTTCAAAGGTGGATATTAGCATCAATAACGCAAAAAATAATTTGCTTGTACACTTTATTCGTATGTCAGTATCAGTAGCATCGTCCATTGAAAGTACATTTCAAATTGGTATTGAGTTTAGAAAATTATCCGTTGTACAAGTTGTTTATAAGAATAACATTAACTAGATATAAATTGTTTTTAAAAAGTAAGTTTAAACCTATTTACTATTTTTACAGATTCAGAGTCAGAAAATAAACTATTATTTCGTAATAAATATGAATCATACATACAGTATTCTTTAATTTTTAGATTCCTTAATTTCTTACAATAAAATTCATAATTACAAGTCAAAATTAAATTAAAATAAAATACGCAATTTAACTTCTATTGGTATAATTGATGACCAAGCTAATTTTCATGACATATGAAACGTATCGTAATATGTAGTGCTTACAATATATAAAAGACGTGTAACTTAGTAATTTTATTACAGTGTTATAGATAAGCGATAGAAGTATAATAAATTTGCTAAATTTTCGTTTCATAAATTAAAAATAATGTTTTTCAAAAAAGTTTCGCAGATCTTTTAAAATAACAGCATCTTTTTACAAATTACATTCCGGATAAAACACTTTATAATACAGTTACGAATTAAATATCTATGCATGTGTTTGAATGGATAGAGAGCTACATGGAGATATACTTAAGCGGCGCCCTGTAGCACGTATTCTGTAACACGCGAAGCCCTGTTTGAATCCTCTGGTTATTATAAACATCATATAGAAAAGGAATCTTTCTCAAACATCACATCACTGTGTGTATTAAATAAAGCAATGTATTTTCAGATATATTTTTGGTTCTAATTTTATCTAATATCATAATCAAGATAAATACTTCTGTCATTCCAGAAGTAAATCAATCCGTTTGTTAAAATATTTGATACAATTAATGGAGTAATATTTTTAACAGCTATAGTCAGTTTTTCATTCTTCTTATAAATTCATACACTTAGAATTTCACAGCTGGCATTTATATGAAACATTCTCAGTGCCAATGCACATTTCCAGAATCAACAAGCATCTCTTCATTTTCAGTTAAATATAACAGGTCTCATTTCAAGAATTTTCGTCATTGATGATTTTATGTCACGATTTTAAATTGATAAAGACATTTTTATGCAACAGTGTCAAAACACAATATTAAAAATCTAGTACCATGAAGGAAATCCTCACCCTGTTGTTAATAAACTTTACAAGATACTTATAACTACTTAACCCTTTAAGACCGGGAGATTTTTTGGTAGAAATTTAAAGTTTGGGTGGTTTCCCCTTACCGATATGACCTTATTTGATTGAAAAAAAAAAATTAAAAAAAAAATACCCCATGTCAGGTTATGCCAAGGGAGGGCCCACACAATTGTGTGGATTCTGGCTTAATTCAGCCGTTTTGAGGCTGTATCTACAGAATTGTGTAGTTTGGAATTACGTGTGCCAATATCTAAAAATAAAAGCAAAATAAGTTGTAGTTTATTGAAATAATTTTCATCAGCCACAAAGAAAATGTTTGAAACAATTTTTGTTTTTGGACAGACCACTACAATTTCATTTTCTAAGATATGCTCAATGCTCACACCCCTTTTAAGAACCGTTGACAAATGGTTCACTCCGTTTGCATTGTGTCTCATCCTTCAATTTTTTTTTTAGTTTTTCCAGCTGCGGTATTTTGTTGAATTACCGATCTCAGATCATAAAACTAGGTCTGAACCAGAGTACTGACTACAGCAGGTCCTAAGCCCAGATCCTTGTGGACTAGGTCTGTACATTCCCACTGGTAAACTACAAAATTGAAAACTATCCCTGGTGATACTGTTACAACAGAATGTGTTTTTTTTAATATACGGCTTTACTGAAGCACGTCCTAAAAAAAAGGAATTGTCTGCTCATCTATGGAAAATTTTCCCTAATCTCCAGGTAAATTCAAGCAGACACTACGGAATCTGTCGAGCATTTGCTGAACTTTCCATAATTTATCATTTATTCTTTGTGGCTTACTTGCTGTGCCGACAAAATGGAATGAATTTATCAAACTTAAAAATCTATCTCGTGATATGCATTTAACTCACATAAAACTTATAAATCATACATGACATCTATAACTCAGAGCAGAAACATACCGTTCGTTACATGTGCATACTATATATCTAATACTATCAATTATAAATAGAAATCATGAATCGAGGTACAGATGTTCTGTCTTGTTTTTTTGAAGTGAAAACTTCTTTAGGCGCGTTGAGCTTTTTTTGAGATGGAGAAAAACCACTGATTTGGAGACACTGTTACGTAACCGACATGCTAGCATTTTGGCACATAGACACTAGCGCGCCAAGCGTAATATAATTGTGGTATTGTATTCATTAATAAAAATACTTTTGGATAGTATTGAATTGGAGTATGGATTTCAGTATTTGGACAGTATTGAATTGTAATGGTTGCCGTTTATATTTCACCGGATAAATCTTTAAATGCAATACGAGAATTTTTGTACGAAAATTTGTTTATTTATATGTACATGTATAATTTAATAATATAATTTAATATAATAATATATATTACAAATTATTAATGTTTATTTAATGTAATTTATAGTTAAATTATATTACTATGAAAATTGTAATATAATTTTGGTAGTAATAGTTTATAATAACGAATAAAAAATACTACAGTTAAAAGTATTTCCTGCACAATAAAACATTTCCTGACGATTAAAAAAAACACACACGTAATTGTTGAAGTTTTCACTTCTATTGGCACTTCCGGAGTACCACTGTTTTTTTTTTCTTTTTTTTTTCGTTATTCAGCATTCTTCATTATGCACGTGTTACTGTATTTGTATCCGTTTGAAAACACATAAAAAACACAAATGCAACAGATTTGGTACCTTCGTAACACTCTCGTACACTGCGTTTTAAAATTAAACGAAAACTCTGTTTTCAAACATAAGATATAACACAATGCTACAAAAGAAACATAAGACTGGGGAATTCTGCAAATAGCACATGTATTTATCCTTTATAATAGTTCAAGTAATCTTATTTAGATGAAGAAAACTGCATTAATTCACTTTGAGGTTCTGTATACTAATGTGAATATAAACAAAAATACAGCTTAGTAGCCAGTGTATGCAGTGTTTT
The DNA here is from genome assembly GCA_963932465.1 of Maratus speciosus. Taxonomy (NCBI): domain Eukaryota; kingdom Metazoa; phylum Arthropoda; class Arachnida; order Araneae; family Salticidae; genus Maratus; species Maratus speciosus. Next base: position 432,804,907 of record OZ010795.1, on the reverse strand, counting down.
TAAATTACTAAGAAAACAAGCCTATTAATGTGTTTTTCATAGCGCCTTTTAATTCCTATATTGCGAAATATTATTTTCCATTTAAATAAACTTCTCCAAACGGTAGACTCCGCACTTTTTCATTTGGTCTAAATCACGGGAAAGAGTTGGCCATGGCGACACATGAAAACCAGTATTCAGAATATATATCTGAAGTGGTATTTGTTATATGGTTGGATGCATTCACCTGCTAAAACATCCTAAAATGTTTCGCAATGACCCCAGAAAACGGCAACAAGTTCTCTGCAGGTAGAATTTGATATATAAATGCATTATTTGTGATAAACATGACATGGATTTTACTCCTAAATCAAAATGTAACCCATATCGGAATTTATATTTTGGCGTACAAAAATTGCAAAAATATATAGAATATAAAAATTATGATTACTTCAACGTTCATTTTCTGTAAAATGAAGAATATATTTTTAATACAATATAATGTTTTACATTTGGTCTTTCTTCATTAAATCATGGTTTATGTACATTTTTATGTAATAATCATCTTGTTTCATGATGAATAATTTGCAATTAAATTCTTCAAATCTACATTTGTTTATATTATTTCATCCTGCAATATTATTACGTTTTAATCTCTACTGATAGGTCCAGTTTAAAAAAAGCAAAATCGTTCTTCAGCTGTAGCTCTTATTCGATATATAATTAGAATAACATAATATAACTACTTACAAATTAACAATGATTCCGATATTCATAGGAACTTTACAAACCAATAGATTTACGGGATTTAAAGAAGAATTTCTGAAACAAAATTTTCTGCTGCTCTATGTAATTTTCGGATATGCTTACGAGTAGTTTTTTCAGTGTATTAATTAGATATCAAAACCCAGAATTTCGGATTTTTTGATGTTCTCGCTTCTAAAAAATACATATAAGCACTTAATATATATAAAAAAACATATATAGCCATATGTTTGACAATCATTACTAATTAAACAGCATTATCATTAACACTGAAATTAATACAATCAATGCAAAGAAGAAATTTACCGTTATTTTGTTACTTTTGCATTCATAAATACTATTGTCAATCTGAAAATGTTATCCTTGAATTTTTCTAGCAAAGAGTAAACTTTTATTACGGGCATGTAAAATCGATTAACAGCAGTAATCTGTAAGAAATTCTATGTAACGTTTCCTAAAATTAAGGGAATTATAATAAACGTTTGTTTCAGGAATGTTTCCGAAAAATTCGGAAATATATTTATATCAGAGTGTTCTAAAATTAAAGTACTGCTTTTTGGAATCACGACTAACTCAGGAGAGTATTTATTATCTTGATGTATACCCTAAGATACGAACTAGATTAATAAGTAATTGCATTTTTTTACAGTGTAATTTGTACATCACTCATATTTTTTATCAATATAATGAAAAATTTACATTTATAACGTCGCAAATGATTCCTAATAATTAAAACGCGATCATAACATGATCTCCTTACGAATATGCACGGAAATTGGTATTTACGTTTTTTGACCATGATATTACCTTGATATATTTGTTTATTACAAATACCATATCAAAAAGCGAAAAATAAAAGATGGGAGGAGGAAAGTATGAAACAGAATAAAAGTGTAGTATGTGGTTTTAAAGAGAGTATGTTTAATTATTATAAAAATGTTCAATATGTCCTACTCTGTGAACTAAAATAAAAGCTTTATTTTACAAAACTCAAAAGTATTATCTTTGTATTGTTGACGTTAAAGTTACAAGTTTCAAGCTAAAAATAAGGAAAGATGAGTTATCAGATTCTAGAAGAAACAAATTAGACTACCGTATTAACATGGTTTGAGCATACAAAAAAAGGCTAAAATTATCATCATAATTAAAAAAAATGTATTACTGGTATTATTTGTGAAATAATGTATATTTTTATAAATATGTGGATAACACAATACCGGTATAAAAAAAAAAAAAAAAAAAAAAAAAAACATCTTCAGAATTCAAGTTATTGTAATAAATATTTTCTTATTTTCCGATTTATATTACTATAATATTCGTTAAATACTAAAAAAATAAATAAAATTTAAAGCTTATAAATTAATGAAGTAATGTTATATTAATTAAACAATAACTGAAAGAATGAAATGTATATTTATATAATTAAATTCAGAACAAATTGAACAGAAAAAAATTAATATTTATGTACATTTTCAAGTTCATAAAATAATGTGGTTATGGCAATTTCTGAAAAAAACTACATGAAACGCAATGATGCATCAATGGACAACTGTTTATGACAAATAGTTAAAATATAACAAAAATGCAATTTGAGAAACCTGCTTTTTTTCTAAATTTCTTAGCTGCAAATTTAAATTTAATCTAGCTGAAATATGCAAAATATTTAAATACATAATATAAAATAAGCTGTTATATATTATCCTCATAATCAGAATAAATACATAATTATGGTTTATTGATGATTTGCTCGCATGCATACAATCCCATCTAACATTATTTCACTTTAATAGGTTTATAATGTTTTATGAATAGCTTGGAATTTTTAAAATAATACATTTTAGCACTAAAACGACTTCTGATAAGAAACCAGTATTTTTACTTTCTTCTATCTTTACAAGAAAAAAGTATTGGGTTCATGAAAATTTTCAAATTCGGGTTTTTGATGGATTTACACGTGTTAAGCGTCAGAGATTCCAAAAAAACATGATTTTACAAAATGTCTATCTGTGAGTCTGTGAATATGTCTGTCTGTATATGACAAAAATTTTGCGGGCGCTCTATCTCAAGAACTAATACACGGAATTTATTAAAATTTATATTCTGGTGGTCTTTGATATGAGTTGCTGCCGATAAGCTTTTGGTGGAAACCGCTCAAAACTTGGCGCTGCTATGCTGCATTTTTTACGATTTGCAAACAGCGCTATCTAAAAAACAAATCCAGGAATTTTTATCAAATTTTAGATTCACATATACCTTGATAAATATTATTGCTGATTATGTTTTGGTGTAAATAGCCAAACAGGTGGCGATTTTATGCAGCATTCTTTCCAAATATTCGCAATAGTTCTATTTCAAGAACTAATGCACGGAATTTCAGAATCATTGCAATAGACATACATTGCCATTTAATTTTAGCACAATGATAACAAATTTTGAAGTATTAACATGTATGAGACAATTATGAGACATGTATGAGATAGAATAGAAATTTCAGTGATTGCCACACCCGACTGGTTTTCGTTACTTTCTCAACTACAAATTACAGTATGTTTTATGATTAATGTATAAATTATGATTAATGTAGAATATTAGTTACAAATTTAAATAAACGGAGTCGAGGAACAAAATGTAAAATATAATGAGATAATGATCTTCAAAATCTCAATAAAGATTGAATGATGATCCTTTGATTTCGAATGTTACAATAATGAGCAGAAATACTAAATGATGCATGAAGTGAAAAACTCAAATTTCCTACTAGCTTAGCAACAATTGGGTTTCAATTAAGAATAAGAGATGCCTCACAGAACATTAAACATGCCTTACTGAACTGATAATAATTAAATTTTTATGCTTGCATAATTTTGCATATGTATCTGCCTTCGGGAAATATGGTTAGTTGTCAAAAACAAAGGGTTCAGTACTTAACGATATATTTTTGAAAAGATCTGCATTGTATGATTTCATAATTGTACATGTAAATTTAACGAATATATAAGTAATAATTACCAAATTAAATAATATGCATAAATTATATAAACTTTCCAAACTAGAATATTTATTTAAAAATAGCAAATAAAGCCTTTGAGCAACAATATTAAAAAGCAGAAAAACCAACGTTTAAAATGCACAAATAATACATGAAAAGCAGCAAACCGCTGTTTCGAATCTACTAGCGAGATTATTCTTCAGTGAAAGATGGGGGAAAAGGAACAGCGTGCTAGGAAAAGCAAGGCTGAGCAAAATCAAAGACAGAAACGCGCTGGCTTACATACCTTATGCGGGTAGCGAAGGCGCCCAAAACAACCAATGAGAGAGAAGCAGTGGAAACGACTGGGTAGGCAAGTAGGACCTCAAACGTTCTTCTATTGCTCAACATTCTTGGTCTTCTCAACATAGGTTCAATTTTTCCTCAGCCATCATTATCCAAAAATGTTCTTCTAACGTTAATCTTGACTTTTGGGAAGCTTACAACATCATTAAAAATTCTCACTCTTCAGTCAATGACTTATCTAGTACACCTGATTTTCCAAGTATTTGGAAAGCATTAATTTAATTTCCCCCTTTTAGTGTTTTTTCCTCTCCTTTTCCGGTAGACGTCGCTACTTGTCCACCCAGTCGTTTCCACTATTTCTCTCTCATTGGTTGTTTTTGGCGCCTTCGCTTCACGCATAGGGTATATAAGCCAGCGCGTCTCTGTCTTTGATTTTGTTCAGCTTTACTTTTTCTAGCACGTTGTTCCCTTTTGCCTATCTTACACTGAAGAAGAATCTCGCTAGTAGATTCGAAACAGCTGTTTGCTGCTTTTCATGTATTATTTGTGCATTTTAAACGTTGTTTTTTCTGCTTTTTAGAAAATTTATTATTTATATATGAAGCACTTGTTTAATTTGGTATACAAATAAACGTACGGGTATATTTCTGCTCATAAGAAAGTAACAGTATAATGTTTAGTAGAGTGTATAAATCTTTCCAAAAGGTTTTTTATCTGCAAAATATCAGACTATTATAAAATAAATTATTATTAAAAAAAAAGACAGAAAACAATTAATTCATGCTATAGAACATGTAATTCATAAACTGAATATTGGGAATATATTCTGTAACAAATACTTTAAAACATCTGTATTTTAAACACGAAAAATACCATTTAGGCGAAATTTACCATAATTTAAAGACAAATCAACTTATTAATAAAGGTATTAATATAGAATTAATTTGTCTATGTGTAAGTTACTTTAAAGTGCAGAATATTTTAATAGGATAAATAAATAAATAATAAACTGCGTTATTAAAAGAGAACCGATTAACAAAATTCGGCCAATAAATCTTTCTCCGGATAACTTTTGAAATAAATGGAGGAGAAAGCAAATTTTACTTCAAATTTTACAAAAACTTCTATGTACTTTCTTTTTGCAAAGTCACTTTTCACGTTCCTAAGATTCACGTTTTTACGTCTTCTTCTTTTTTTCTTTACTTCTTTTCAAATGTGTAAAGACGGAGATATTACAAAAGGGGTAGACTTATACCAGTATTTTCGCATAGACAAATTTTTTCTCGTTTAACTTTTTTTTTTTATTATTTAAATAACTTTTATCTGTGGTGTAAAAATAAAGATCCATTGTAGTTTCCCGTAATTTACAACTTTTAATGTTATCCTATGTGAAAAGGCTAAAAGTGGGATTTTGCTATACATAGAATAATATATAATGATTGGTAATTATACCTATAATACTATGATAAGTAAGTAACGTTTGTGTGTTTGTTTCTAATGGGTAACTTCTGGAAATTCAGAAATGATTTGAAAATAATGGTAGAAAACTATTGTTGGCCACTTAACTGCAGAAGCAAAAAACGTTCTGAAATTACAATTCTTTGATGCTATTGTCTGAAGAAATTTATAATTTGGTTTGTTGGCTACTTGTAAGATAAAATACTTGCTGGAAACGATTTAAGAGAAATTCGAATTATAGTTCCTGACGTGAGTGCAAAACGTCAAAATTACGAATCTTTTGTAATATTTAGAGCTAGAAACTTAACATTTTGTCATGGCTGTTAATCTAGCGCGTAAATGTTCGCCCTAAACATTTCTGATTTCATTCAAAATTCAAAACGCTGCACGAGGCACAACTAACTAAAATTGGAATTCATATGATAAAGTTACATGGAATTTGGGTAGTGGTTCCCTTTAAAATGTAAATGTCGTTAAGAAAGAGATTTTTTTTAATACAAAAGTAGTCGTGAATTCGAAACTTCTTACTTGAGAAAAATTAATAATAGGTCATTTTGTGCTTCTGTACGTTTAATACATCCACCAAAAATTTCGTGAAATTCTATGTAATCGTTTTTCAGAAATCGTGCGCGCAATGATCAAAATCGCTGTTTTGAGAAAATTGGCTTTAAATATTAAATCACCCTTTATCATATAGCGAAAGCTCAAAGTGTTTCAGACATAACTTCTCTTCTAGTGCGAATTTTCGTATGGGGTTTGCTTTTAAATGTTCCTAAAAAATCATATTTAATTATAAACTTTTTTTTAAAAAACAAATCCATTTTGGGGCGCTTCAATGGTTACCTGACCCCATAAATCAAAAACTAATTAATATTTTTACATGAAACTTCCAAGGCTTTGAACTACTCATAAAACAATTCAAATGCCGTAAACAGCGTACAAATCCGATAATTACACATTGCTGTATCCCTGTCAACAGATTTTGGTATGAACAAGAATTTAAAAAGGGCAAAAACAGCATTTTAAAAATCGCCTTTACTAAAACCTATTCGCCGGATTCCACTTAACTTTTGTTATCTTAGTCACGTGGCCCGCCCAATCTCTAGAACAAGAATTTTGTTTCTATGATAAATAGAACTTGAGCTATAGTGTCAAAATCCTGTTTTAGTCAGTCTGGAAAATATAAACTAGACAGAGTAATAAAAATGTTTTGCAAAATGATTTGGCATCAATCGGCGGAAACCTCTTCCATTTACGGTTCATTGCACTGTTGTTTGTTTTGCTTCGCGAGAAACTCCTTCTAATTTCTATGATCCTTCTAAAATTTTGAATTGCGTTATGCAGTTCGGGCTAGGAATTAGAAATTTATCATGGTAGTTATTTTTTAGATTTAAGATCACGATACGATTTTTTATAAACATGCGAAATTTAAAACGGTGGAATGAACGGGAAGATGCTAAAAATTTTCAGAAATATGTTTTATCTGAAATGATTAGGGATATATACTTGATGTTTTACATGGCTGTTGAAGCAGTGTATGTACACAGAGAGCAATTTTTAAATTTGTTTAAATCGGAAACTGTTCAGGAACAACAAACATTTCTGAAATAGTGATCTCTTTGATGTGTTTTATAGAAGTTTCAATATCTAAAAGCTAGGGGTGCTACTTTCAGATATAATTGTTCGCTAAGATATGTTTCTAAAAATATTCGAAATATCAAATGAAAAATGAAAGTAATTACGATTTATTTCGAATTAATTTTAAATTTTCTCATTAATTTTAGTGCCATGTTCATGTTTTGCACAATAAGAATAAAATATAATCAAAATGTCGATTAATTAGAAATGTTAGAATTATCCGTGTCAGCATAATTTCTTTAATAAAAATAGGAACACAAATACCACTTGCGTAATTTAACATTTACGTGAGCAAAGCAGAGGGTTTTGCTGGTGATGCAATTACATCTTTCATAAATATTATAAAGTTTCAATGACAGTTTTCACGTAAAGGTTTTCTAAAATATAATTTTACATATTATTTTCATTTTTTAAGAAGAGTTTTTGTAGATAAAGTTTTCCACTTATAAAATAAGCGTTATCGCAAGAATGTATCTAAATGAGCCAAAAGTACATTTTATTATAATTAGTTCTTTATAATGGACTTTGCTTAGAATGGATATTTGCTTAGAAACACATACTTTTCTTCTTTCTGAAAGATATCATTACTATTGTATTACGCTAATTATTGTTTTCTATAATTATACTTCAGATACGAGAAGAAAATACAAATAAATGCTTTCTAAAAATGACCAATTATGAATCAAAGGGAAATGAGTTATCTTAAATATCTTTCAATGGACAGAATCTATAAAAATCTCTTCGAGTATAAGATGAAAGTAAGTAAATTGTAATTTATATATGTCATTCATTAGTATATCAAAACTTTTTTTCCTTGAATCTGCTTTAAAAAGCGATAATTATGAAAAAAAAAGGAAAAAAAGATAAAATATCTAAGTCCATTTCGAATTTATTTTTTCTTTTTCCTAACTTAAAAAAAAAAAAAAAAAAAAAAAAAAAAAAAAAAAAACTTTTTCTTTTTTATATTAAAAAGAAAAAGAAATGCGAATTAAAATAAGAAATGGAATATATAAAAATATGTTACATTTTTCATTAAATGATAACGCAATAACTCATCGATGTTTTAAAATACATATAATGGAAATATTAATAACTATCATATGTGTAACTGAGATATGTACTGAGAATTTGCATTTATTAATTTACAATATATCAATTCCTTTATATTAAAAACAACAGTCTTAGAAGTTTTACAATAATGATCAATTAAGTTTAAAAACATTATCATCCATATTTATCATTTTTTGTGTAATACATACGGTGTTAATGCATTTTAAAAATAAACGTTAAAATAAAAAAAATATGAGATATCTTTGCCACTCTGTAAACAATTCTGGGACGTATGATTTTTTTTCTTTATTTCAAAGATTTAGTGGTTAATTGTCTGAGCGAAGCGAAGGCTAATACTCAGCGAAATATTACTGTCCGGACACTTTACTACTACGATGGATATTAACGCCATGTCCTACTAAAAAAAAAAGCCTAATAAAAACCTTTCGTCAAGCATAACTCAAAAAATATTTGCCGGATTTCGTTTCTGATTGCACCAGAAGGTACCTATGAGGGTCGCCTACTGAATGCACCTACTATGAAAAATAAGTTCCAAACCGTTTAAAAATTATATAGAAAAAACTCTTAAAAAAGCACAATTTATCTGCATACGTCACAGAAATTTGGTGTGCGTCACTTTCACCGGTTGATGTTTTCGTAGACAACTGGTTTGAACACATGAAGCAAATAAAAAAAAAAAAAAAATACGCACGCAGTAATATTGAATAGATCAGTTTCAACCACGTGATCACAAACCTTGCAACAACCCGTGGCAACCAGTTTTGGTGGGCAAACAAATAATAATACACTATTCCGTACCACGGTGACCGTTTTTAGCCTGTTGTATAAAATCTGGCATGTTGTATGACGTACAATTGTGGATGATTAAAACAAAAAGACATCAGTGTTTATTGATCCGGGAGGTTATCTTTCCTGTTTGTAAAATGAGTCACTTCTATGCTGACTATGTACTGAGAAAGTACTAATTTTCTGTATCGGCACTTCGGTGCATTTGTTTAAATGGGGGCCTCTATCTCCATTATTTCTAAGAAATCCATTTCCGCTTATTGAAATTCTAATTTGCTTTTTAGTAATTTTAATAGTTAAAATAAAGTTTTTGTTCCCGTATTTTGTGTTGGAGTTTTTTTCATAGCATGTATGAACCGCCTTCACAGTCTGTCTGTCTATCATACAGCATGCAATTTTCTTGTAAAGGATGGTATTATTATGCAGTAAAACCTCCATAACGGACACACCCGATTAGTGGACACCTCTATTTAGCGGGCATTTTTTCGATTACCAACCCTCAAATAACTGTACATTTTTTACTCTCAGTAGCGGTCACCTCCAAATAGAGGACAAATTCTGCCCTCCCGAGGTGTTCGCTATTCAGAAGTTTTACTGGTAAAACCTCCATAGCGGACACACCCGATTAGCGGATACCTCTATTTAGCGGACATTTTTTCGATTATCAACTCTTAAATAACTGTACATGTTTTACTCTCAGTAGCGGTCACCTCTAAATAGAGGACAAATTCTGCATTCTCGGGGTGTCCGCTATTCAGAGGTTTTACTGTATATAATATTGATAATTATTTTACAGGGCCGCACAAAAGAATAAGAATATATGAAACGAACATAAACTAAATTCGGGATTGGTAGATCGCTGATGGTTATGTAATTTTAGGATGTTGTTACAGTCATCCGCAGCATGTTTTTAGAATTTCGTTCATCTAACGAAACCCTACCTGTCTCACTCCTTTGTCTGTCTGTCACAGAGAACGTTCTCAGAAACTATATATGTCGGAGACTTGAAAATTTGCATACTTATAGCTGAACACCACACATCAAACGGCAAATAATAAAATCTTGAAAAAGTCTAATATTTAACCCTCTGGGGTCTAACTTGTGTATTTTAAGCAATTTTTCTAACTCAGCCCCTAATTTAATTAAGTTGGAGACATGAAATTTTGCATACTTATAGCTGAACATCTCACATCAAACGACAAATAATAAAATTTTGAAAAGGCTTAATATTTAACCCTTTGGGCTCTAACTTGTGTATTTAAAGCAATTTTTCTAACTCAGCCCCTAATTAAGTTGGAGACATGAAAGTTTGCATACTTATAGCTGAAAACTTGCGATAATACGATAAATCATAAAATTTTGAAAAAGTCATATTTAACCCTCCGGTCTCCAACTTTTGTATTTTAAGCAATTTTTCTAACTCAGCCCCTAATTAAGTTGGAGACATGAAATTTTAACATTTTGCATACTTATAGCTGAACACCTCACATCAAACGACAAATAATAAAATTTTGAAAAAGTCTAATATTTAACCCTCTGGGCTCTAACTTATGTATTTTAAACAATTTTTCTAACTCTGAACCTAATTAAGTTGGAGACATGAAATTTCGCATACTTATAGCTGAAATCCTCACATCAAACGACAAATAATAAAATTTTGAAAAATGTCTGATATTTAACCCTCTGGGCTCTAACTTATGTATTTTAAGCAATTTTTCTAACACATCCCCTAACTAAGTTGGAGACTTGAAAGTTTGCATACTTATAGCTGAACACTTGCGATAACACTATAAATCATAAAATTTTGAAAAAGTCATATTTAACCCTCCAGTCTCTAACTTCTGTATTTTAAGCAATTTTTCTAACTTAGCCCCTAATTAAGTTGGAGACATGAAATTTTGCATACTTATAGCTGAACACCTCACATCAAACGACAAATAATAAAATTTTGAAAAAGTCTATTATTTAACCCTCTGGGCTCTAACTTGTGTATTTTAAGCAATTTTTCTAACTCAGACCCTAATTAAGTTGGAGACATGAAATTTTGCATGCTTATAGTTGAACACCTCACATCAAACAGCAAATAATAAAATTTTGAAGAAGTCTAATATTTAACCCTCTGAGCACTAACTTGTGTATTTAAAGCAATTTTTCAAACTCGGCCCGTAATTATGTTGGAAACAAAAATTTGCATACTTATGGCTGAACACCTCACATCAAACGACAAATAATAAAATTTTGAAAAAATCTAATACTTAACCTCTAATATTTTGTCTCGCGCAGTTTTTAAATTTAAACTGTTTTGCAATACTATTTTTTGTTCGTTTTGCATAATAAGTGTAATGTGACGTAATTTGTTCTATTTCAGATTTCTAACTCATGTTAATGAATTTATTTTACAATATCCTTTCTCTTTTAAAATTCACATGTAAATATAGTTTTTATGGCGTAATTTCCAATAAGTGCCTGCTTTTTATACCTAATTATTTAATTCAAATTTGAAGGGTTTTTTTCTGTTTATAATAGTAACGTGTAAATAATTTTTTTTTTATATGAAGCAAACATTATTGTTAGCGCTGTTTATACAGTTGGCAACAGTTTAAATTAATACCATTTTCTAAAATATGTAAAAAATATCTGTCAAAATGCTGAATATTTGAATTTAAAATAGAAATAAAACCTCAAAAAATGAGTCAAATTAAAAAAAAATTAATGAAATCTACAGACCGGGATCTTCTATTGAATAAAATGATCCAAAAATGATTAAATTCCCATGTATAGATTTTGCTCTTATAATTTTTTTTTAATGGAACGATTTTGTCCAACTTTAGCATTAAATATCTCTTAAAATAATTCTTCGATTTGAAAACTGTATGGTGTGTTGATCAAACATTTCGCTATAACACCACCGATTTTCATATATTTGTATGCAATAGTTTTCTTAATATTAACGATAATTTTATAGATTTATAATAAGGTAGATTGTGTAAAGATGCTCTAGTTATTATTTATTATTTATTTATTTATATAGTCTGTATTTTTCTTCTTTTTTTTAAGCTACAATCTATAATATATTATCTTTGGCATACGTTAAATATTTAAATAAATATAGTTACGGAACAAAAACTAAAATATAATGGTGTAGTTTACCTTAAAACGCTGCAGAAAGTTTGAATGGTGTATATCTTTTTTTTTTTTTTTTTTATCGCCTGTTTTTTTTTTTTTTTTTTTTTTTTTTTTTTTTTTTTTTTTTTTTTCGCATTGATTTCTTGTTAAAGTTTATACTTTTACGTTTGATTAAAAAAAATATATTTCATTTTACTCATAATAAGGAAAGGGTTGAAAATTTCGTTTTTGCAAAGGCTCCCATTTCGGCATCTTACCAGTTTTATGGTAAGAGTCTTGCGGTAAGATGTTCAACTATCTATGAGTAAAATGCCTCTTGGAATTTCAATGTTAACAATAATTATTGTGAAGGAGTGGAAATCATAATCTGGAGAATAAAAGTATATTTAACATTTCAGAGTACTAAAGTTGTTAATTTACTTCATATAAGGAGATTACAAAAATATAACGTGACAAACGTTGTTAATTAAATAAAAACAAAATTATATTTAAAAAATCTATATGTTGTGCTCTACTTAATGTTTAAAAGACTTATGACTATTAAGAATGCCTATCTATATTATAAAGGACAAACCTATCTGTGCGTAACGTATACGTCAATTTGCGAATGGCAACACTTTGAAATTTGAAATAAAATTTTGGATTTGCAATTTTCTCTACTGCAATTTTTTAAACTTCTAAACATCGCACATTTTAAATTTTTACACCATCATATAAGGAAAAAAATGCTCTTTTAAATGCAATTTGTTTGAAAGCTGTATCTCAATTTATTTTTGAGATATTAATTTTTTTGTAGTTTTTATTACCATTTTTCTTATCGTGGCAACAAAAGTACCTCATTTCATTGAAAGTCATTGAAAGTAAACGGAAAATAGTCGAAAATAGGAGATACTGTATCTTTCTGTTGCCATTTTCTCATAAAACCTAAAAAAAAAGTTGAAATTAAAATATGGGCTATGCCAAGAATATTGTCTGTTATTCTGTGATAATGACGTCATATGCACACTTTTCTATAGACGAAGTTTAAAACTGGATTGCAAAAGTGGATTGCTTTTGCGGATGCATATGACGTCATTTTATAAAAAAGCGTGTATTTTATTTCTTAAACCTGAATTATGTTTTGTAGAAGAGCGTCATTTTCACAGCCCAGCTGCTTTGAAATTCTTCAGAGGTGAAAATGCTTCACATTTAAAAATAATGTAATCGAAATCACACACAGATAAAACGCAATGTTTTACAAAAATTTAGAGTATCTTTATAAAGTATATTTTTCAATCTTCTGACCATCGTTACATTTTCAATTTTCGTCGCATAGAGAAAAAAAATACTTTCAAATGCAATTTCTTTAAAAACTTTATCTTAATTGACTGATGTATTATATTTTCAAAAATAATTTTTAAGCAAGATTTTTTTAAAGTTTATCTTATCACGTGCCGGATTCAATACATAATAATAATAAACATTTTTCACATAAAGCAACAAACATTTTTCAGCATTTGTTTCTGACTATTTTTGCATAACGAAATTAATACTTCCTTTATAAACAAATAAAATAATAATATTAAAAAAACCACCAATGTAACATATTTGTGAAAGAAAAATTAACGAAATTAATACTTCTTTTATAAACAAATAAAAGAATAATATTGAAAAAACAACAAATCTAACATATTTATAATCGTACAATTTAAATTTTTAGATCACCAAATAGAATTTTTTTTTTTTTTTTTTTTTTTTTTTTTTTTTATGGAATAACTTTGCAAAGTCCATCTCAGTTTACTGATTGTCTATAGTTTAGAAAACAATTTTTAAGCATGAAATATTTTTTAATTTATCTATATCGCGCGAAGCTCGATTACGAAAGATTAATCCGTTTGCCCTTAAAACAAAATACAGACTTCATCATTTTCTTACGGCTAATATCCATTAAAATTTCCCTATGAATAAATAAATAAAATAATATAAATAAAACACAAATTTACCAGACATGTATAAGCTCTGAAATTATCAGAATATAAAAGGATGCCATAAGTAGCAAAATCTTGGCAAATAACTCTTAGCATGCGGCTAATAAGAAAATATCGCTTTTGACAATTTCAAAAATTTATTTGATTGTATAATTCGTATTTCCCATATGGAAAATCCTTTTTTAATGTAAGTTGTCAATCTAAAAATATTATGGAATATAAAAAGATTATTAGTTTTCAATTTTAAAAAATGATTTCACCTATATTCTTTAACCCGGGAAGCCCGGGTACATTCCCCTAGTTTTTATAAATGTATAATATGTTTAAGTACAGTAAATCCAGTGTATTAAAATGCATTAAAGTCCAACATTTTTGTTTATGATATTTTTTAAATGACCCTATGTTGTTTTCAGCAATATCTCAGATCTTCCGCGAAATGCACATTTATTTAGAATCTTTGAGCAACATTCATATAGTCAACAGTTTCACTGGATGCATTTGATGCAATCACGTTTTTCCGATGTTTTATTGCTCATTGATAGACACTGTGTACAAGTCTTAATAAAAAAAATTTACTTCCATTTTATAAAAGCTGATTTTGTTGGACTGATCTTATGGAATAATTCACGAAAACAGCCGTTAGCTGTCTCGACAGCAGTTGATTTGTGCCTTTAATTCCCACAGTCAAAGGAAAATTAATAGAAATCCAATTAAATTTTATTTCCACTGATCCTTTAATTACGATTTAATCTTCCTTAATCTTTTAGAAACAGATCAAGTTTAGCGTATTTTTGAGCCTGACGTTTCTGGGTTGGATTAGCGATCATAGTACTAAAAGGCAAGAGACGTCTGGTTATCTAAAATTATACTATATGCTTCAGACATCTACAATGATTAAAATTATTGATAACTGAATTTAATTTTTTTAATGATTAAATTTAATAAATATTAACCAATTATTTATAAGGAAAATAAGTTTTATTTATAAAACCAAATAGATATGAAAATTTAGAAAATTTATGATTTCAATCAATAATTGTTTTTTTTTAAAACAGTTGACCAAATCGCGATTTAATAACTGATTAAAAATATGTCATCAAACTTTTCGACGCTTTAGTTAATATTCAAGAGTAATTTAAAAGAATTGAGAAACAAAGGCATTTGACCGCAACGGATATAACCTGCATACCAGAAAGAAATTTCGATCACTCGCCCCAAAGTAGTAGGCAAGACGCGTCCTCCCCCCCTCACCACCACACCACACACACACGCATACACACACCAGTGACATGAAGAAACAAGCACCAAAGGACATTTAAGCTTTGTGAAAAGCACAGGTACAAGTACTCAGTAAAAACATTAGATTTTTACATCTGGTCTTTACCACATATATGGGTAACATAAAAAAAAATCACGGAAAAGTGTTTGCACAATTACTGGAAGTGTAAGGACGAAATAACAATAAAAAATCATCACTTAAAAAAATAAATGCACTATCAGTTGTGAACCTCAGAAGTAAGTGGCGTTTCCTACTAAGCCTTCGCATAGTCCATTCGTCCAACACTGCATCTCACACCCAGATTCCCTATATACATATTTTTAGGTGCGTTCGTAATTATATAAATACGTAGCACCTATAGTCGTCGTTCAGTCCGTCCGTCCGTCCGTCTGTCCGTCCGTCTGTCCGTCCGTCCGTCTGTCCGTCCGTCTGTCCGTCCGTCCGTCTGTCCGCATGTAACAGAGCAAAAACTACCCAACCGAATGGTCTGAAATTTCAAATATATGATTGTTGCAAAATTTTGTCGAGCCATTTCAAATTTTATGAAAATCGGATGTATAGTTTAATTACAGGGACAGTCAAAAGTTTTTCTTTACATTACGGCCAATGGGAAAAATTATTGCAAGTGCATTTTAATGATATTAGAGCCTTCCGAATGATCTGAAATTTTAAAGATATAACTGTTGCAAAATTTTGTCGAGCTCTTTCAAATTTTAGGAAAATCGGATGTATAGTTTAATTACAGGGACAGTCAAAAGTTTTTCTTTACATTACGGCCAATGGGAAAAATTATTGCAAGCGGATTTTAATGATATTAGAGCCTTCCGAATGATCTGAAATTTTAAAGATATAACTGTTGCAAAATTTTGTCGAGCCCTTTCAAATTTTAGGAAAATCGGATGCATAGTTTAATTACAGGGACAGTCAAAAGTTTTTCTTTACATTACGGCCAATGGGAAAAATTATTGCAAGTGCATTTTAATGATATTACAGCCTTCCGAATGGTCTGAAATTTTAAAGATATAATTGTTGCAAAATTTTGTTGAGCTATTTCAAATTTTAGGAAAATCGGATGTATAGTTTAATTACAGGGACAGTCAAAAGTGTTCCGTTACATTACGGGAAATGGGAAAAAAATATTGGAAGTGCATTTTAATGATGTATCAGACTATGCGCTTTATGAAGTGCAAAAAATTATACATTCAGTACAATATGGGGTGCAAAAAATAATTATAAAATTAGTTATAGTACGAACGCACCTCATTTGCCACGTTTGACGAGCAATTTCCAACTTGTTTAACTTTGCACTTCTTTTTAGAATAATAGGTTATTTAGGATTATGGGGACAATTGTTAAGCAATCCGCACATTATCCTGCATTAAATATGCATATAAATAACACACAAATCTCTAAATTATACAGACAAATAAGTAGGAATGTTCACTTTTTTCTCAGTTTCATCATTCTTCTGCAAAGACGCCAATCTTTTGTTTTTACCACGAAAAATAAATAAATAAACCATAGTTTGTTAATTAAGATAATAAAAATCTTTAATTTTATGATTTGTTGATGTGTGCTACTTATTTGTTTTTACCTATTTAAAAAATATATATCTTTCAAATTTGTTTATTTCATTTAATAAAACTAGAATGTTAACAGTTTACAATATACCGGGTGTCCCAAAAAGAACTGACTGATTTTAAAATTCAATAACTTGCAAACGGTGACAGATATTTAAAAAATTCTTGCAGGAGGGTTATGCATAAGGTCAAAAGTTTTATTACAGTGATTTTCAATTTTAGTTCGAATTACAAACAATAGATGGCGCTGCGATCAAGAGACGCTGAATTCAGGCTCGATTTTTGGTACTTCGTGGCCCGGATAATACATTTCCATCTCCTTTTTCAGCATGGAACAAGAGAAAGGACCAGAAATCGAGCCTGTATTTAGCGACTATTGCTTACAGCGCCATCTATTGTTTGTAATTCGAACTAAAATCGAAAATCACTGTAATAAAACTTTTGACCTTATGCATAACCCTCCTGCAAGAATTTTTTAAATATCTGTCACCGTTTGCAAGTTATTGAATTTTAAAATCAGTCAGTCCTTTTTGGGACACCCGGTATATATATATATGTATATATATATATATATTATAGCCCAGTGGTTAGGGGGTTGAATTCGGAATTAATTAGAGGAATGCTGGGAATTGTTTTAATCCCTTCAGTTTAGGTCTAGAATGAATATGATATGTTTTCCCCCTCGTACTAGGTGAGCGTTAGGAAGTATGTATAGATTTATAGTCAAAAAACATGTTTTTTTTTTTATATACCATAACAGTATGTACAAACAGCTAACTCTGTCAAATCATTGTCAATACAAATGTTGTAGAGGTTAAAATTCTGAGTAAAATGATTACCTACACTTAATATTTTTGTTGAACATCAAGGTCACAATTACAGTTTAAAGTTTTACTGCGCCGTTAATATTAAACAAAAATATTAAGTGTATGTACTCATTTTACTCAAAATTTTAGGCTCTACAACTTTTGTACTGACAATGTTTTTGATAGAATTAGCTGTTTTGAGATATTGTTAAGTTAAGTTAAGCGATTAAGGGGAAATTTTGAAATAGAATTGCGACCTTAATGTTGAACAAAAATATTAATGATGGTATTCATTTTATTCAAACTTCAAGATCTACAACATTTGTATTTACAATATTGTTTATAGAGTTAGCTGTTTTGAGATATTGTTAAGGTAATTAAAAAAAACGTGTTTTTCGAAAATAAATATGTACATATTTTCTAACATTCACCCAAGTACGAGGGAGAAAACATAGTACGTTCATTTTAGACTTAAACTGAAGGGATTAAAACAATTTCCAGTTTTCTTCTAATTAATTTTGAGTTCAACACCCTGACCACGGGTCCAAAATTTTAAACTGGAATTGTGACCTTAATGTTCAACAAAAATATTAAGTGTAGGTACTCATTTTACTCAGAATTTTAAGCTCTACAACATTTGTATTGACAATGTTTTTGACAGAGTTAGCTGTTTGGAGATACTGTTATGGTATGTAAAAAAACGTGTTTTTTGACTATAAATCTATACATATTTCCTAACACTCACCTAGTACGAGGTGGAAAACATAGTATATTCATTCTAGACCTAAACTGAAGGATCAAAACAATTTCCAGCTTTTCCCTAATTAATTCCGAATTCGGCCTTTTTTTGCTCCCCTACCACTGGACGAATTATACGAAATATATTACTTTTATGTATTTCGAATATTTCAGATTATACAGGGTGATTAAAAAAAAACGTTTACAAAGTGACATGGGAAATCAGGTATACAACAAGGATGAAAAATCACATAATAACATATGGTCGAAAACCACTTATTTAGTCATAAATACAGGGTGTTTTAGCATAACTCAATTTGGTTTCACGGTAATAACTTTCAGAAAACAAAAGTTTATTATAATGAAACATTTAGCAGACATTCTCACCTTATTTGTGGATGTGATAACACTACACAAAAGGTGTAGGAGTTTGGCAGCAGTGGGACTTGCCAGCAATATGCACTTGACGCCCCACATTCTGGACTGAAATTATCGACTCACACGGTATCATCCATTGCTTGAGCAACATGTTTTTCCAGACCTTTTCGTGATGTTATCACATTTCACGCAAAACAATGTACATATCGTTGCATTTTAATTGCAGTGCTTTTATTATTCTCAAAAGTATTACCGTCAACTCGGGTTCATTTCGGATGAAACACTCTGTATTACCGACTAAAAAAGTGGTTTGCGACCCTATAATCCTATGTAATTCTTTTCCTTGCTGTATGCCTAATTTGCCATGCTATTTTAAAATGTTTTATTTAATTTTTATCACACTGTATATTAACAAAATAATTAATTCTCAAAGAAAAAGAAGTCCAATTTAATTATGAAAAGAGCAATTATAATGAAAACTCTATCTCGGATGAATAATAATAATAAAAAAAAAAATATGAACACAATCCTTTAGCAAATCTTGTAATCGAGATGCATGTATTGGATTTAAATTAATGTTTTATGTAATTTTTTATGTTATTTGACAGTTATATGAATTATATATGTTATATAAATTATTATATTTTATGTAATACTAGCAGGCTATGCCCGCTGCGCTGGTCAATTTTCCAAATGAACCTTGTATTAAACTAAATGCTGAATTTGAACTTGTATTTTAAACAATATGGATCTTCAGCTTGACCTTGCTCATTACTGAAAACGATGCGAACGCCATTGCAATATAATGTTATCTTAAGCGTTGGACAAAATTTAGCTATTAAGAAGTAATTGTTTTAGTTGATTATAAACAGCGCACTTATGGTCGGTTAATGAGACCGTTATGACAACAGGAATTAATACCTCTTTAACTAATCAACATATAATGAAATCGTATATACTAACACCATTCCTAAAAGTCATGCAACAGGGCCACTTGTAACAAAATATGTTCTGTAGATTTTTTTAAAAAGGCTAAACTTTCATAATCAGGTTCACTTAACTTTTGAACTTTTACTGTTGCTCTATAACTAAGTACCCTTGAACAATATGTATACACTAAAACCTTTCCAAAATTATTACCTAACTAATTGTGGTATATCCTACGAAAGTATTATAAACAATCGGAATGAAATGCAAATTTCCGTTTTAAATATGTAGTAGATGATGATGATGCGATTTTGTGTAATAGAATTCATCGTGAAATTTTCGCTTCAAACATAAACGATGCTTTCAACATTATAGCTAATACACCAGTATGTGAAGTATCCGATTACGGAAGGTTAACTTGGATACCTATGAGCCCAAAGAAAAGTGAATATGTGGCTTTTGTGATACTTTTATGTTAAACGGGCGCAGGTCATAAATCAACAAAGATTGTTTTCATACCATACTCTTATATTTATTATTTTCATTTAAGATACAAACCTTTCACTCATTTCATTTAAAATGCATGCCTTACACTAATTTCATTTAAAAAACTGAAAAGATAAACAATAACAGGAATTAATTCCATAATTAAAAACAAAGAATTATTTTTAATTTACATACGAAAGATGTAACTACTGCTACTGGGAATTTTTAAAATGCTATCAGCGACATGTGCGCACGGTTGTTATAAATGTACCCATTTATTCTTCTTATCGAGGAG
Source organism: Maratus speciosus (assembly GCA_963932465.1). NCBI lineage: Eukaryota > Metazoa > Arthropoda > Arachnida > Araneae > Salticidae > Maratus > Maratus speciosus. Next base: position 432,784,354 of record OZ010795.1, on the reverse strand, counting down.
CAATTTATAAATCGCACAATATTAATTTAATTCCAATTTCTTTCATTGAGGAACCTATGACCGGAAAAAATGGAAAAAGTCTCTTGTAGATTCTTCGGATGACGGCATCTGACGCCATAAACCGAGTTTATATATATGAAAATAATTTTTAAGTCGTTACAAACATTGCTTTCATACTTAAATATTTTCATTGGTACTACTTGTTATCCCGTCGACCAATTTCGCCAAATTATATAAATCGCCAAACCATTCGCCAAATTATATAAATTGACACAATCTTTATTTTAAATAACGAAATAACAAATAAATTAGTATAACATTAATAAAAATACAAATAAAACGTCGAAATTAAAATCACTTGATGACGTAAACACGTGTAATTTGTTTAAGTTCAAGTGAATTTGATATTTACGATCAACCATTATTGGCATTTAATCTTATAGTTTGACGATAGATTTTTGGTCGACGGAATATCTAAGTAGTACCTTTTCCATTTTTGTTTTATAACGCTAAATTCTCAGTAATTTTTTCCCTTTTATTTTACATAAAATCACTATTTTTTTTTTTTAATTAAGATGCTTGCATTTTTATTTCAAACTCATAGAGCCGTTTTTATTTTTTAGCCAAAAGGGTTGATTTGAATTTTTTCCGTTGCTAGAGGAACGGATGTAATGATAGATATTTTGAGGTTTAGATGCCAAAGACACCGTCAAATTAAAAAAATATGAAATGTGTCATGAACTGTTGGACTTATAAAAATTTATTTGGTAGCATTCGATTCAGCATACAAAACTACATTAAAATATGCTATCATTTGACGCATAATTTTGATATTCGTTTTTTTCCCCCTCCCCGTGCAAAAACCATTAGGGGTGACACTTTAGAAAATCCTTTCTTAGCAGAAGTTTATGTCATAAGAAGTATATTTACCACGATTTTCAAGATTTTAGGTTCAGTAGTTTGCGCTGTGCGTTAATTAGTCCCCTAATCCAGACTTTATTTTATATACTATATTAGATATGCGATTTTGCGGTGAATCGATGATCGAAAATTAGTCCAATATCATTTGAAATATTACATAACAGAGGAGAAAGTACGAAGAAAGACGAAGAAGAAATGACGAATTACAAAAGACTTGTAATTTTTTTTTTTTTCAAAATGTTGAAATTTTCCATAGTAATAACGTATTAAAACATAAATTTCCTTAAAAATTATCTTTATTTCCTAGATTTCGAATCTGTGAATTTTCCTATAAATGAAATTGGCGATATGACTTGAGAAAATAGATAATATTTGCTTAAATAAAATGGGTAATATTCGTTGATCTGAGTTCGAGTTTATAAATATCACATGCTTTCGGAATTACGGCGAAAAACATTTTAAAAAGTATGAAATTATTTTACAATATGTATGTGTGGCAGAAATTCACACTGAAATTTAAGTATTCGATTCCATTTTTAAAATATTAACTGATATCTATATAAGTTACAATTGAATATGAAAATGTACTCAAAAAATTATCTCTTTCACATAAAAAAAAACACCATTTTTGAGAACATCCTCAAGCTAATGTCACGCTTATGCATTTTTGGCTTAAAATCACATTGTTTGGCGACAAAAGAAAAATAAAAAATTGTAAAGAAACAAATAGTAATTACACATGTGACTCACAATTACATCTGCTTGTTTCTTCTGTAAGTCACGTGATGGGACAATTAGATATAAAAAAAAAGAAAAGGACAGAACAGAAAGAAAATGTTGTTAAAATTTCATCTAATCAAATTTTCAGATTCGTTTCCATATCTAACGCAAGCGATAAAGAGCCAAATATTGAGTATCAAGTGTAATATTTCTTGTTAAATTAATTTTTAAGCATTACAAATATTTCTTTCAGGTTTTGATTAAATGTTTCCGTTTTTTAATATTATCACTCATTAAAACGGATTTTCTTCTTCTTTTTTTCTTTTTTTTTTCATTTAAATAAAATTAGTAACAGTTTTTCTTTTAATTTTCGAGGTTTAATAGCCGTTTAAATTTTTTTTTATCATCGTTGAATTTCGCCAAGAAATAAAATGGTAACCTTATCGCCCAAAATAACAGAATTTTCCGTCATAATTCTAAAACTAATATAGGTAGAATAATGTGTTATAGCTTAAAACCTTCCCTGAAACAATACCTATCTAACGGTATAGGTTCCGTAAAAATCCATGCAGTAGAACTCGAAATCTAGGCCTTCGGAACGAAATTTCCGTTTGGATTTTATACATATAATAGATAATGGAATAGATAATAGATTTTATATATATATAATAGAATAGATAATAGATTATGTGTTATGAACTATCTCAAAGTTTAAAACAGATCGCATTGTTAGATTTCCTAATTTTAACAATATCGCGTTATGTTAGTTCCACATTCCACCACCAGGGAGCGCACTCTATTCTTAACGAAAGCGTATCTGAACGAAACTCCTTCATGCAACCTTTCCGTACATACTTGAATCGGGAGTGTGGCGGTCTTAACCAATAATTTAAGATAATTGCTGAAATTACTACGAAAAATATTTTAAAGGGGCTCTACGCGGGCCCCTAATAGAGTTAGAGGAAATCGGAAGACGGCAAAATAATCGCGGGGAAAAGTTTGCTTGGGTGCTTCGGAGCTACTTTTGGCGCGAGATCTAAGCTCTACGACCAATAGGAGTCCAGATATTTAAGGAAATATGAAGTAACAAAGTCCAAAATAATAGACTTTTCCGTAATAATTCTATAACTAATCTAGGTAGAATGATGTGTTATAGCTTAAAACCTTCCCTGGAACGATACCTATCTAACGGTATAAGTTCCGTAAAAATCCATGCGGTAGAACTCGATATCTCGGCGTTCGGAACGAAATTTCCGTTTGGATTTTATATATATAATAGATGTTAGTATTGAAAATTCGTACAAGCTATTTAGAAGTTAAAATTAAAACAAACTACTTTTGTTTAAATATATGAACAATTTAAAATATGAGACTGCAGTGTATAATTTTTTAAAAATTTTGGTAGTTTTAAAATTTCCTTGATTTTATTTTTTTGTATTTTTATAGGTATACTGCTATTATTTTTAATAAATAAAACATAATTCTTGTAATTTTCAAAGTGCATTATTAGAAAAAAACTATGTTTGAAATGTTTTAGATTCAACAATAATGACAAATAATGTTGAGAAAATTGTTGTGAATATCAAATGAAAACAGAAATATTCTAAATAACACCATAACTATAAGAAATATACAAGGCCTTTTGAAAGATTTTTGTCTTTCTTCATCAGGCGCAAAAAACACGTGCTTCTACTTTCAAAACAAGAACAAAACCAAGTCTTGCTTCTGCTACAAAGTGTAGCATGTATTTTTGTGAATGATGACATATGATTAAAAATAATATGTTCATTTTTTAATGAAATATTTCCGTAAATCACCAAATATATTCCTATTTAGGAAAAAAAAACATTATTGGCCTATATATATATATATACATAAAATTTAAAAGTTTGGTACATGTAAACAAAATAAATAAATAAATAAATAAAAGCTTAATTGCAATTTAAAATAAACCTTGCTCCTGCTACAAAGTGTAGAATTTATTTGTACCCCTGATGACATAAGATAAAAAAAAAAATATTATCTCCATTTTATTACGGAATATATCGACAAGTCATTAAATATATAATATTGTTTAACCTGTTTAACATTAAAAAACAGTTCTTTGGCATATATATACATAAAAATAAGAGTTTGGTATGTGGAAACAAAAAAATAAAAGTTTAATTGCAGTTGAAATTAGTAGCATTTCATTTAAAAAAGTTAATGATTTAATTAAAGTTTTCTAACATACTTAATAGCAATAAAAGAAAACAATAATTGAATATACCAATACCTAAAAGTCTAATTATTTTCTCACACCGAAGACATATTCATTCAAATTAATTTATAATCTATCAGTGCTTTTTCTAATATACCTTTCTTTTTTTTACATTATTAATTCAGAAAACATACGGTTTCTAATGTAATTTAGCAATTATGGATTGTTTGTGTCTTCATGTTACAAAAACTTGTAGTGGCATCTTATTAAATCTTTTATTAAAACGAACTGCATAATTGCTTTGTAATTGAAGATTAAGTAATTTTCATAATAAAATCTGAGCATCACAATTAATGAATGTTTTGAGAATTTTGAAAATTTCTTTAATTGTAAACAATTTCTCTATTACATTACATTGAAGTTAAAAATATATGTATTCATTTTTTAATCTTAAAAAAAATGAATAAGCATCTTTTAAACGGTTGGAATAAAATTATTTTTTTATTATAATTACGAAGATAATTGTTCTTGTATAAGGCGATTGAAGAATTATTTTTAACGACAATCCCAAAAAAATTGCGAAAATAAGAAAATATTTTTTTTTTTTTTTTTTTTTTTTACTTAAAGACAACTTTTGAGTATTCAGCTCTCTTTAATGCATATGGCTCTTATTCGTTTATTATTTTATGTATCGTTTTTGTATCTGACATTTAATGTATGGTTTTCAGCATGTTCTATAAATTTATAGTAGTGTTATAAAATGCACGCTTGTTAAAATATAACATTTAAAAAAATATACACTGGTTAATTCAACATTAGCTCTTTGCCATTATTTGTTCAATATTATTGCCCTTAGTTTGTATTTTGGTGTCTCTTTCTTTTTATAATAAAATGCGTTAAAAGCTGTAACATTACATATAAATTTTGAAATAAATATATAAATAAGTCAATACATTATTAAGTAACTTAAATATGTATCAATTCTTTGATTTTTTCAAAATTCACTATGATGCAGTTGTAGATAAATTTTAAGAAAATAATCCTTCTTGAGATTTTTTTCATTTTTTATTTCTGCATTCACAAAAATATTTTGACAAATACAACAAATAATGTAATTATAGTTCGGGTGTCAGTTAATAAGATTGATTGATAAAGCACAATCGATATATTTAGATGCAATCATCGTCTTATAAAATTACTTCATATTAAGTTTGTTGAATAAGAAAATTATCCTCAGTCAATATTTGGGCGAAGATTTAAAAGAAAACAATATAAGTAACAGGAGCACCTTATGTTCTTCACAAAACCGAAAGTCAACGGAGAAATGGTGTCAGTTATCTGACATAAAATCAAAGAATACAGAGTGCCTTCATCTTACTGAACAGCAGTATTTTTTTCTTAAGCATAATTCTAATCCTACTTTCCGGATTAAGCTTTATCTTAGATTTGCGTACACGAATAAGTTAGAAATCTATCACATTTCAGGTTTTTTTTTCCAAATATCTTTAAATCAATATATATATATATCAAAGTTATAAAATAATTTCAATAAACATCCGCACGCGATAGTTAATCGATATGAAATGATTTTCCCTAATTTCGGTCATATTTATGAATTTGTAAGTAGCACTACAATCTGATTAAAAATGAACTAACAACTATTTATTACATATTGATAAAACTCTTTAATTAATTTTTATAAATTTCAAAGTTTAAAATGTTGAAAAAAATATTTCAATATATGTGCCGTACACTGTAAAAAAAAATCTGTGAAGTTACTAAAGTTTTTCTAGGAAAATGGGATTCCTAGAACTTTTCATGTAACGGCAACAACAAAATTTCATGTAACAGACACACTTTTGCGCCGAAAATCAAAAAATCTATAAGGTTACTAAGAATTTTTTTAGAAACAGGGATTCCGAGAACTTTTCATGTAACTGCAGCCAGGGTTACAAATAAAAGTTTAGTAAGATTACTGAAATTTTAGCAGATTCATTTGTAAAGTTACAGATTTTTGTAGCTTTACAAAAACTAGTTTTGTAGATTTGCAGCTTTTTTCGTACAGTTACAGTTGAAAGTTTAGTAAGCATGTAACTTTACATCTGTAGACCTACAGATTTTTTTTTTTACAGTGTATGCATATAAAAAGACAGGCAGATTAAAATACATATAAAGCATGTATGAAAGTTTTACAAAAATAATCAGTTTATGAGTAAAAGAAATAGAAAATTATAATTTATCCAACATCAGAAATTCCAAATGAAAGGAAAGAAACGATTATTCCAGTTATTGCAGTATGACAAAATCTAACCAAAGCACATATATTTGTTTATATGTATTTTTAAAACCAAAAAAGTTTATAATAAATGGAATCCAGAATCTTTACTACAACTTTCAAGCATTTTAGTATAAATGCAACACGGAAGTGAACATTTTCCGACTTATTTTAGTATGATAAACAGTAATCATAAGGTTCTGTCGATTTGTTTTTCTAGAATCTTTCCATAATCGAGGTTCACTGGCAAGTTCCTATAATATAATTACTCCCCGAATATCAGCAGGACATTCCGCGATTGTTAGTGTGCCTCCATCAAAAGTATTTGCGATTTCGAGCAAAATAAAATTTATTTAACTGTTATCGAAATTCTGTGTCCAAAAATCCCTATAATATTGGGATTTTAAAGGGTGCGTGCTGAAAACTGGAAAACTGGATCTTTAATAAAGTGAATCATAGAATTATATTTCATAAAGTGGAAACCTGGATCATTGAGCTTTACGAAGAACAAACTGAATTCATATTATTTTTTTTTTCAAGTAAAATAACATATTATAGAGACTGAAATAGTATAAATTCATTAAAATAAGTCACCCTGCAAATATCCATCGGTTGTAGTGTAATCAAGATCTATCAAGAGATCCTATAAACGAATCTGAAATGCTGCAATTCCGCCTTACAATAGAGAGCTTAACTGGGTCGAAAGCATTGACATATCTTAAAGTCGTGTATACATAACAATAACCACTTTAACAAACGTTAGTCTATTTAGTATTGTTTTATCTCTATGTGAATCCAGTACTTCAAAGTGAAGTAATTCAAAAACTAATCGACATTTTTATATAAAATTTCAAGATTTGAAATACTTATAAAAACAAATAAAATGTTGCAAACAGCGTAAAAATCAGCTAATTACAGATCTTTGTAGCTCTATATAAAATCTTAGAGTGACCATGTAAACGAAACGTAAATGATAAAATTATGTTTTACAATACGAATAAGCTTACTTGAGTCGACTGTAGTAACATATTTTAATATCATTTCTATGTATGGACGCCCATTTTTGGAAGAGATATGCCACTTAATGTACTTTTGACGACTGTTAAGTGTAGGAATCAATTACTACAATCTCTTATAAATCCAAAACTAATTAATATTTTTCCGCAAAACTTAAATGATTTTAAATAATCATAAAACAATTGAAATGCAGAAAATCGCATAAAAGTAGAATAATTACACACCTTTATACAACAATTAAACAATTTGTTTATAAAAACAAATAAAATACAGTAAACCGAGTAAAATCTCGATAACTACACATGTCTGTAGCCCTATCAAAAACCTTTAGAGTGATCCTGGAAACAAAACATAATTACTAAAATTCTGTTACGCAATAGGAAGGTTACTTAGGTCGACTGTAGTAACATATCTTAATATCATGTGTATATGACTAATTTAGCAAGATTAGATGTAAATTTCCAACTGGGCGAAAAATGTCCGGACCAGGATTCGAACCAGGGATCACTTGGCTGAAGCCGCCAATGCTCTACCATCTGAGTTGGCGGACGAATCTGGTGGAACTTTTTCACTCAGCTAAACTTAATGATTATACCATCTGGTCTGAAAGCTGGTTCAGCTCAACAGAATAAATCACAGGTAATGGAATTCCAGAAATCGCTGGATGCGTAATTACACTAGATTAATTTTAACAAAATTATTCTAATTGGTAAATAAATCGTATCAGATATAAATTTCCAACTGAGCGAAAAATTTCTGGACCAGATTCGAACCGGGGATCTCCTGGCTGAAGCTGCCAGTGCTCTACCATCTGAGCTATCCCGGATGAATCTGGTGGAACTTTTTCAGCCAGCTAACCTTAATGATTATAGCATCTGATCTGAAACCAGGTTCAGCTCAACAGAATAAATCACAAGTAATAGAACTCTAGAAATCGCTGGATTTTTCAAAATCGCAGGGAGAAGATCAGAATAATCAGAAATAGCAAAATTTCTTTTAGTGCAGCAAACAGGTATTTATTTTGGAAACTACTTTATGAATTATGAAAGTTAAAACTTTGAAACTATTAACTAAATTCATTTGAAATCGTTGCAAAACATATTGCAATTAGGACAATTTTTTTATGAATAAATCCAAAACTACTTTATAGAAGGATCTGGAATTTTTTTAACACATTGGAAGCTTCAAGAAATTTGTTTCTGTCAGAAAATAACTAAGTTACAACGAATATTTTTTTCGAAAATTAATTTAAAATTATACATTTTTTCGAAAATGATTTTCAATATATATATATATATATATTATTTGTAATCTATAATTAAACTAAATATTTTTTCTATATTTTAAAAATGTGCGATCCTAAAATTATATCGTATTGTGCAAATAAATTGTGCTATGCTTAAAAAAAATGACCGCTTGCAACGATTACAGACGGATTATCATTAGGTATGCAAGACTTTAAACCTACGTAATTCGTAATCTACTTGTCCAAATGACTTCCTATTTGGCATTCTAAGGAGCAGTTTATTCAATTCAAACACACTAAATCGCGTAAAATTACATAATTACACATCATTGTAGCGCTCTCAACAGTTTTTGTCTCAACAAGAATTAAAAAAAATGCCAAAAACTGAACTTTTAAAATAGCATTTACTAAGAACCTATTCGCCAGATTCCACTTTATTTTGATTTTCTGAATCACATAGTATGCTTCGCTCCATGGAAACAAGATTTCGTTTGTATAATATATAGAACTCGAGCTATAGAGGTGCCAAAATTCCATTTCGGTCAGTCCGCAAAATATAAACTAGACATAGACAGAGTGTTAACGTTTTTTGTAAAATCGTTTGGTATCAAGTGGCGGAAATTTCATTCATTTACGGTACATTGCATTGTTGTTTGTCCGGCTTCGCCAGAAACTCTGTTGAGTTTCTATGATATAAATATATTTCTTGAAATGTTTAAATGTACTGTTTACGGTTCTGTGAAGATTGAAGTAATACTAAAGACCTATCAGTGGTAATTAAAAGTAAATACCACATGTTAAGTAGTAATGAGTACTAAGGAAGGTAGCTACTGCTGATTCACCATTTGATCAATTAACCACTGGTCATTTCATCAGGACTTTTACTTTGCCCTGAACCATAGCAGAGCTTCCAAAAAAGACGATGTTTTAAATCTAGTCGTACATATATTAAAAAAAAAAATTGTGTGGTGATTATTTTTGCATTTTTCCAGATGTTTATATATATATATATATATATATATATATATATATACTAGGGGCTCTGCCCCTTGCAAGCTACGCAGCCAACCCCCTTTCAGACACTGCAGAATCTAAAAGCACGCTAATCGATCAGTTTTAAAAATAATAGAAAATATTGAATTTTAATGAATAAACCCATAGCGATCTCCCTGTAAACGGGTTTTCATTCAATTCCCTTTGATTGCAAAAATTTAAGGCCGAATCTGTTGATGTTAAGACATCCAATGGTTGTTCTCGTGTTTGATTAAAGAAGATCAGTTAAACATTTGAAAAGAAGCTGAAAGACAAAGAGTTAAGTAAATGTGTCTTTGCCTCCTGGTATTTTTACAAGCGTTATAAAACGATTGATGCAATACAATTCACCACAATTACTAAAATTTACTGCTTTAACCCCTTCAAGGGCGAAGGTTCATTTTTGGACCATTTAATTTTAATTCTTAAATGCCACATCGGCACCAGAATATTGGAATGAAAATTTTCCTGTTACTAAGTAACTGAACAAAAGCATTTTCGTATTTCGAAATATTTTTTTTTTGTAAATTCTCGTGCCATTAATTGATTTCAACACTTTAGGAATAGAAGTACCTTTTCCCTGAAAGGCTTAAACACATATGAATGCATTTATTATTTTAAAGTTTCCTTTCTCTTTTAATATTCACGTATAAATAAAATTTTCAAGACATAATTTGCAATATTCACCTACTTTTAACACGTAATCATTTAATGATAATTTTAAAGGGTTGTCTCCTGTTATTAATAATCGTGTGTAAATAAATTTTTAATCGTAAGGAAATATTCTTTGCGCTGTTTTTAGAATTGAAAACAATCTCTATAATAATAGCCTAAGTCATGTGACTATCATCAACAGTTCCGGGCGGATCCCTTTGCTTATTATATTCCAGGCAGACATTTTGGTACTTTAAAGTTAGCCAGCCACATTTGACAAGTCACCAAATATTATTTTATTATCATCATTTTACCTATATTATTATAGTCCGAGTCATGTAACTACCTAAACAATTACGGGCTAATCCCTTCACTTTTTACATGAAAGGTTTCCGTTTTGGTTTAATAATCAAAACTATTTTTTCGAATAAATCTACATAAAAGTTGCAATGATCGCAAAGAAATCTTGGTCTTTTTATGTTAGCCGGGTGTAAATGTCGCCAACCGCTTTTTTTTTTTTTTTTTTGTTTTGTTAACTTGTCAGTTAGTATTTTTGAGTGGTAAATTAAAACTGTATTACATGGTTATACCGTCGACCAAAAATCTATCATTAAACCATTACGTTATATGCCTATTATGGCTGATCGTAAATGTCACATTCACTTGACTTTAAAGAAGTTACCTGTGTCTACGCCATCATGTGATTGTTTTTTTTACGTTTTATTTATATTTTTATTAATGTTATACTTATTATTTGTTCTTTCGTTATTTATAATACAAATTTTGTCAATTTATTTAATTTGGCGAGTGGTTTAGCGATTTATATAATTTGGCGGAATTGGTGGACGGGATAACTAATTAGTACCATTAAAAAGTTGCTTTGAATTTGAAATTAAATGTCATGGTCTGTTGCATTATTTAATATTTGGCACAGATGTATCGAGATTGGCGTGATATTTTTTTACGACAATTTGACGAAAACCTTGCTACCATTCCGAATACCAGTTACATATGCATTTTTAAATTATTTTCTATTATTTTTAAAATGAAATATAAATAAATTTAAAAAAAAAGTTTAATTATAAACTATCGAACAAAACTATTTATAACCTGTTTTTAAATAAAACGAAAATAAATATAAATAAACATTTATTATAAATAAGCAACAATAGCCGGGTTACCTAGTCTGACAAAAAATCAACATTTTGGAGCCAATTGGGTACCGCGGTGCGTACATGACATTTGTGCCTAATATTTTTCGTTTCGTTTCTTTAAAAAAAAAAGTAAGAAGGGAAAATCATTAATTTTAAATGTTTTAGTTTTAAGTGAAAGTTTTTTTTATTTTAAATAAAATAATAATGAAATACAAAAGGAAAAAAAAATCGACGGGAGAAATATTTGGCGATTTATCACCTGCGTCGCGCTAACATGCAAGTACCGAGTTCTTGATTTCTGTATTAGAATCTTCAATTTGTCAAAATATTGTTCAAGAAAATTGAATTATGAATAAAAGTAACAGCGTACATTTCTTAGCATACATTTAAAGAAGGCCAAACTGGTTGCAAATTAAGTTTAAAATAATATCCTTTTATAAAATATGAAAAAAATAACTCTTATGATTAAAATTTGAGATGCCATCGTTAGAGAAAAGTGTTTAAAATTAGAAAAAAAAAATGTTTCTCGAAAACTAATTAGAATTTAAAGATTCTAAATCCGGTTTTGAGATCTGCGGATCAATACGGATTTTTGGTGTTAATTTCATCGCATAATATTCCATATTTTGGAGAAATTTCCGTGAAACATAATCAGTTGTTTAATCAGTCGTTTCATAAAATGGTTTCATAAAGTCGTTTCATAAAGTGGTTTCATAAAATGGTTTCATAAAGTCGTTTTATATATTCGTCCCATTAGCATTTTACATATATGGTAGATATATACTGGAAAAGTATTAATATTACAAGAAATAAATGGTTACATATTTGCTATTGGTTAGTGAAATCTATATGTCCTAGTTCGTAGACCGAGTGTTAAATATAGTAGATACATTGCGATAAAAATATAGTTTTAAAGTATTTCACTCACAAAAGCATTTGAATCAATTTTGTGTGCGAATAAATGAAATATTACATTAAATTAAACTAAAATATAAAATCTTAATAATGTCCAATCGCACTAAAACCAAACATTCTTAAATAATAATAATAATAATAATAACTAGTATGTTGTGGCCATCATAAAACTTTCTTCTATATAAATCACGTCAATTAAATCATTTAAATAGCACAAGAAATTACATCAATTTAGCACCCATTCATATCAAAGTGTATCTGAATTTGAAGTTTGACAAAAATTCGTGCCTTATTTCTTGAGATAGAGCTATAGCGGAAATTCTGAAAAGTGTTGCATAGCAGCGTCACCTGTTGAGCGATTTAAATCAAAAACTAATCAGCACTAAATGATATCAAGGTATACCTGAATCTGAAGTTTGTTGAAAATCCAAGCATTAGTTCTTCAGATAAAGCTATCGCGGAAATCGCAAAAATACAGCACAGCAGCGACACCTGTTGAGCGATTTACACCAAAAATTAAACAGCACTAATTTATACGTCAATTCATGTCAAGGACTAACTAAATCTGAAATTTGATGAAAATCCGTGCAATAGTTCTTGAGATACAGCTCTTGCGGTAATCGTGAAAAAAGCAGCACAGCAACGCCACCTGTTGGGCGATTTACACCAAAAATTAAACGGCACTAATTTATATCAGGGACTAACTGAATCTAAAGTTTGATGAAAATTCGTGCATTTTTTTCTTGAGTTAGAGCTATTGCGATAAACATGAATAATGCAGCATAGCAGCGCCACTTGTTGGGCGATTTTCACAAAAAGTAATCAGCACCAAACTATAACCTGGACAAACTGAATCTGAATTTTTATGAAAATCCGTGCAGTAGTTCTTGAGATATAGCTATTGCAGAAATTGTGAAAAATGCCGCATAGCAGCGCCACCTGTTGGGCGATTTTCTCCAAAAACTAATCAGGTCCAGTTTATATCAAAGTCTAAGTAAACATAAAGTTTTGCGAAATTCCGTTCATTAGTTCTTGAGATAGAGCGCCCAAAAAATTTTTGTCACATACAGACTCACAGAGTGACAGAGTGACAGAATGACAGGGTGACAGAGTGACAGACAGACTCACAGACAGACTCACAGACAGACATTTACTAAAAACCATCAAATCGTGTTCTTGGCATTCTAAAACGTATAAATCCGTCGAAAACCGGAAGTCGAAAAACTAATCAGGTCCAGTTTATATCAAGGTCTAAGTAAATATAAAGTTTTGCGAAATTCCGTGCATTAGTTCTTGAGATAGAGCGCCCACAAAATTTTTGTCACATACAGACTCACAGAGTGACAGAGTGACAGAGTGTCAGGGTGACAGAATGACAGAGTGACAGACAAACTCACAGACAGACATTTTCTAAAAACCATCAAATCGTGTTCTGGGTATTCTAAAACGTATAAATCCGTCGATAACCGGAAGTCGAAATTTTTCACGAATCCAATACATTCTTCTTGTAAAGATAGAAGAAAGTAATAATAATAAACACTCCGTACATTATAATCAGCTAACTGCCATTATAAAAAAGCGAAACTATTCACTTGAGTGAAAATAATTTTTGTTAAAAAATTATCTTACGAACGTCATGCTGAAATTCTACTAAACTTTGAAATTTATATTACGAATACCTTGTTTGCACATCGTATTGATTCTTTGGCGAAATTTAGTTTAGGGTAGCAAACAGGAATTTATTTTACAAACTTATTTAGGAATTATAACAGTTTAAATTTTAGAACTAAATTCATTTGTAATCGTTGCAAAGCGTAAAGCAGGATATCGTCTTTAAGAATAACTCCTAAACAACATGATAGAATGAACACGATTTTTTTTTTACACATTTAAAGCTTCTAGAAATTTGATTTTATCAGAAAATATCTAGGTTGCAATTAACATTTTTTTTCTCGACAATTAATTTAATTTAATATTATATATTTTTTTGAAAATAATTTTCAATAAAATATATATTATTTATAATCCAGAATTAAAATAAAAATATTTTCTACAAGTTCCAAATATGCGATCCTAAAATTATATCTTATTGTGCCAATAAATTGTGCAAGCGTTTAAAAAAAATGGCCGCATTGCAACGATTACAGATGGATTTATCATTAAGTGTGCAAGAATTTAAACCTACATAATTCGTAATTTACTCGGCCAAATGACTTTCCATTTGGCATTCTAAGGAGCAGTTTACTTAAAAAGTAACATATGATGTCAAAATTAGGTTACGTTTTCAAAATTTCGTAGTTGGGTTCACATTATTACAAAGAACACCCTATAAATTTATATTTAACTATATCATTATTTACAGTTGAATGTCTATTTACGATTTTTTTTCTTTGACAATTCGAAGATATATATGGATATATATATATGTTTGCGACTGTATTTTTCTTGTTTAGATCTTAAAACGGGTGTCAATAAAACAGTGTCTAAGTTTTCAATTTTAATTTTATCAACTGAGCCGTTCAGTGCACCATCAAATGAAAATGGTCTGTATAAATAGTTAAAATTATTGTAACTGTAAAAATATTGGATCTATATAATAATTTTTCTCGTTATATGTTGCTTGAAATCATTAATTTTCTTTTAATCAAGCTTAACTTTTAATCACTGTATAAATAAATAGAAAAATTTCAATGTTCCTTTGTTTTAAAAAACGCCACTTAAAATGTAATTAGTCGGGATTGTCTTCTGAACAACTCAACTGTAAGCGTTGGAGAGTGTTGGTTTATGGACACAAATAAAGAAGAACTCAAACAGTTTTAATAAGCGCAGGAGCGAGAAATGCTTTTTTATTTATTCGATTGCTCTGATACATAAGCAAAATTGATATTTTTGTGCGTAAAGCATTGTTCCCGGGCTGAAGAGTTAAAAGCCGTTAGAGCAATGCATTTTTTTTTCCTTTGGGGCTTTATAAAAGATCGTGTCTATGTTCCGCCTTTTGTTAATAATTTCCCAGAGTTCAAACAATGAATTGAAGACGCTATTGTTTGCATTACTCCTGACTTGTTAACCGTACTGTGGGAAAAACTATACTTTAGGTTGGATATGCTCCGTATTACTAATGGTGTACATACTGAACATTTGCTAGAAAATCTATGTTAGCTTACCTTCAAATTGATGTATGATATATTGTAAATACTCTAAATTAAACTCCTATAACACCATTGAAAATGGGACATTATTTTATGAACACCATGTATAATGCATTATTTATACTCAAATTGCCCGATATTTATCCTGTTTCAGTAATAATGCAATTAGATATTGAAATTACACGATATTTTTTCTGTTTAAGTAATAATGCGATTAGATGCACTTTACCTTTAACTAGTGTTTTTTCTCTTCATCTATACTAATATTATAAAGAGGAAAAAACTGTTTATTTGTAGGAGGTAAGCTCTGGAACTACCGAACCTATTCCAAAAGTAATGGTATCAAAATGATGGTGTTAGTCCAACTTAGAACATAGGCTATATCTTATGTCCGTGCCACTACCTTAAAGGGGGTGTAGGAGCAAAAAACTTCCTAAAAATGCAATTTTTGCGTTATGAAAGGGCCTAGAATAATGAACTTTCGAATGGTAGTTACTTATAAGATATAAATGATATCTAAGAACATTTTGTAAACAATTCGAATTTCAAATGGGTGAAAATGCACAAAACGCGTTCTAAAAACGTTCGAAATGGTGGTTTCTGCACAATCTCAGGAAATACCAAACCGATTTAAAAAAAAATAATAATGGTGTCAAAATGATGGTGACAACCTTTGCTCTTACATAGGTTATGTTTTATGTCGGTGCTTTTACCCCAAAGGGGATGCAGGAGCAAAAAAAAAACGTTCTAAATTACGGTTTTTGCGTTACTGAAGGGCCTCGAAATATGAAATTTGAAATATTAGTTACTTAATAGATATAAAGTATTTCTAAGAACAGTTCTTAAAAAATTCGAAATTTAAAAGGGGTGAAAATGCGCGAATATCGTTCTAAAAACGTTCTAAATGGGGTTTTCTACGCAATCTAGGGAAATACCAAACCGATTTGAAAAATAGTGGTGTCAAAATGATGGTGACAACCTTTGCTCTTACATAGGCTATGTTTTATGTCGGCACCATTATCCCAAAGGGGGTGCAGGAGCAATAAACATTCTAAATTACGGTTTTTGCGTTACTGAATGCTTAGAAATATGAAATTTGAAATATTAGTTACTTATTAGATATAAAGGATTTCTAAGAACAGTTCTTAAAAAATTAAAATGGGTGAAAATGCGCGAAAAGCGTTCTAAAAACGTTCTAAATAGGGATTTCTACACAATCTCAGGAAATACCAAACCGATTTAAAAAATAATGGTGACAAAATGATGGTGATAACCCTTGCTCTTACATCGGCTATGTTTTATGTCGGCAGCATTATCCCAAAGGAGGTGCAGGAGCAAAAAACGTTCTAAATTATGGTTTTTGCGTTACTGAAGGGCTTAGAAATATGAAATTTGAAATATTAGTTACTTATTAGATATAAAGGATTTCTAAGAACAGTTCTTAAAAAATAAAAAAAATTAAAAGGGGGTGAAAATGTACAAAAAGCGTTCTAAAAAACGTTCTAAAGGTGATTTCTACACAATCTCAGGAAATACCAAACCGATTTTAAAAAAATAATAGTGTCAAAATGATGATGACAACCCTTGCTGCAAGATAAGCTATATTTCATGTCTGTGCCACTACCTCGAAGGGGATTCAGGAGCAAAAAACTTTCTAAAAATGCATTTTTGCGTCACTGAAGGGCCTAGAAATATGAATTTTGAAATATTAGTTACTTATTAGATATGAAGGATTTCTATGAACTGTTCTTTTAAAAATTGAAATTTAAAAGGGGTGATAATGCGTGAAGAGGGTTCTAAAAAACATTCTAAATTTTGATTTCTACTCAATTTTGGGAAGTATCAAATCGATTTCAAGAGTAATGGTTGTAAATTGATGGTGATAGACCTTGCTCTAACATGGCTTTGTTTTATGTTTGTATCACTACCACCTTAGGGTTGCAGGAGAAAAATAACGTTTTAAATTGCGGTTTTGTGTTATGGAAGGACCTAGACTCATGAAATTTGGAAAAGTAGTATAAGATACCAATGATCTCTAAGAACATTTCTCTAAATTTGAAAAGGGTGAAAATGCGCGAAAAACGTTGTAAATTGCGATTTCTATGCAGCCTTAGGAAGTACTGAACCGATTTCAAATATAATGGTGTAAAATGATGGTGACAGCCCTTGCTCTAAGATAGGCTATATTTTATGTCTGTTTCCAAGGCCGCAGAGGAGATGCAAGAATTAAAACGTTCTAAAAATGCGATTTTTGAATTATGGAAGGACCTATATTCATGAAATTTTACATGGTATATATTTATTAGATATAAATGATCTCTAGAACATTTATTTAAAAATTGGAAATTTTAAAGGGTTGAAAATGCGCGAAAAGCGTTCTAGAAACGTTCTAAATTTCGATTTTTGTGATCGGTAGGGTGCTAGCAACATGAAATTAGGGAAGGTACATATTTATTAGATATAAATGAACTTTAAGAACAGTTTCGAAAAAATTGGAAATTTAAAAATGGTGAAAGTGCGCGAAAAGCGTTCTAAAAACGTTGTAAAAACGTTCTAAATTGCGATTTCTACTCAATCTCAGGAAATACCAAACCTATTTCAAAAGTAATGGTTGCAAATTGAGGGTGACAGTACCTGCTCCAACATGGGCTATATTTTACGTTGCTGTCACAACCATCTGGCGGTGCAAGAGCAAAACATATTCTAATTTGCGTTTTTTGCACAATTGAGGGGGTCTAACATTTTGAAATATGACATGGTATTTACGTACAAGATGCAACTGCTTTCTACGAACAGTCGAAAGAAAATTCCAAATTTAAAAGGATGAAGAGAGCGAAAAGCGTTCTAAAAACGTTCTAAATTACAAATTTTATGCAATCTGATCATATACCAAACAGATTAAAAAAATAATGGTTTCAAATTGTTGGTGATAGGACCTGCTCAAACATAAGCTATATTTTATGTCTCTGCCGCTACCATCAGAGGGTTGCAGTATCTAAAAACTTTCTAAATTGCGATTTCTGTGATACTGTAAAGGCTAGAAACTTTAAATATGGCATGGTAGTTACTTATAAAATATAAATGCCCTCGAAGGACTTTCGAAAATAAATTCGAATTAAAAAAGAAGGGGAGGTTCGAAAAGCGTTCTAAAAAAAGTCCTAAATTATTATTTCTATGCAATTTCAGGGAATATAAATCGATTATAAAAGTAATAATTGCGAATCACTGGTAACAGTCTCTGATCCTACACAGGCTATATTTTATGCGAAATATTCTACCACCTGGGGTTCACAGGAACAACAAACGTTCTAAAAAATGCCTTTAAAAGCTTTCCAAATTACGTTTCTGTGGAATATTAGGAAATAACAAACCAATTTCAAAATTAATGGTGGCAAATTAATGGTGACAGTTCCTATTTCAACATAGCCGTTTATGTTGAGAGAGATGGTAGGACTTTGAATTTGACATGATGGTTAATTTTAAGACGTAAGAAGACGGTTTCTAAAAAATTCAAAACTTCAAATGAATACTGAAATAAGCGTATTAATTGAGCTTAAAAGTTTCAAAATATTTTCTAAATTATCATTTATTTAGTTTTATTTCCTTATATTAATTCAAATCTAATTTCTGCCTAATGCAGTGTAATAATGAAATTTAGTCAAACTATGTTTTAAATAGTAATTTTTGAATTATTTCTAAAAGTATAATTTATTTTAATAAAAATTAAACATATAAATATCACTTGGCATATTTCAAATATTACGCGAGGAAAGCCGAGGGTTTGCTAGTATTTTTATAAAGAGCAATAAAATAACCCATTTCAAACAATTTGTTTAAAGTAAGTGAAATTACGGACACGTTTTAATACCTCGCAATTAATGTTATATAACATTTTTTACATAGTAACAGTTTTTGGTAAATTAAAATGATTTATTATATTCAGAAAAAAATGTTATATAGAATTTTCTGGGGATAGTGAAGAATGCCTGTATTAGATCCTTTAACGTAATGCATCTTCTCTTGACAGCTTAATTAACTTTCGAGAAGATCAGTTTAAGGAAGAATTTCTGAAAGTAAATTTGTGTACATTGTACAATCCCACAAATTATGCACTGGAAATTGTAAAGAAAATGAACGCATAATTAATGTAAAGCAATAAGTTTATAAGAAGGGTTGGCGAACCTATGGCACGCGTGCCAGAGTAGTGTCACAAAACAATTTCTCTGGCAAGTGAAATTTATTTTTTTTTCAGTTTAAATTTGATAACTTCCTTTTTCCAGTGATGCTTTGTAATGTTTCCAACATGCACTTTGCGTTTTTATATGAATTTAAAATCTATATTTTTCAGATGAATAAAGTTAGATAGCCGCTGGAATAAAATGGCGAATGGACCCAATTTTGATATGTATATTAAGAAAACAAACCAAAATATGAACAAGGTATAAAGCATTTTCCATCGAATGTACAACTGCATAAATCTCTCCAATACATTATCAACACATTGTTTAAAACAACCTGGATAATTATATTTTAGATGTGTCATACTATGTTAAAAATTACTAAAATAAAAATTAGCATTTTTTTGCGGCCTGATATAAAGTACTTACTCCATAAATAAATCATATTTACGTATTATAATTTCACTAATTTAATGGTTGATTCCATTAATAGAGAGAAGTCGCATTTCGGTTTTGAATATTTTTTTAATTCTTAATTATTATTACATGAAAGCAAACTGATTTTATAAACAGTGTTTCGAATAAATATCGTACGCTGCTCAAAAGTTTGGTACGCGACACTTGTTAATAGATATTTTTTGTGAAATTTCTGGCACGCGTAAGCAAAAATGTTCGCCGTGCCTGCATTTAATATAATTTTATCATAATATAATAAATGAAGTGTTGAACTTAGCAAAAGTGTTATAAGCTATAGGCTTACATTAGCTTTTAAACTAAATTTCGCAAAATTGTTAAAATGTTTGAAACGATTACTGACGGATTATTCATTAGGTGGGCAAAACTTTAAATCTAAATAATTCAAAATGTACTTGGTCATATGACTTTCCATTTGGCATTCAAAGGTTCAATTTACAAAAAAATGTAAAATATGATGTTAAAATTATGTGTACGTATTAAACATTTTTAGTTGGTAATAGTATTATTATAGAGTCATAGCCACAAGTTTACTTTTAAACATAAATTGAAGACGTCATCTGCAGTCGAATGGCTATTTACGTGTTTTTTTTTTTGTGTTTTTTTGTTGTTTTTTTGTGACTATTTGACGATATAAATACAGTGACACGAAATGAGAGGGGAGGGGGATTTTTTCGTGTTAAAAGAATTTTGTGTTAAAAGATTCGTAAAAGAAAAGAACAAAACTCACAAATATTTTCGACGTCGTCAAATTTTATTTCAATTTCCTGTTAAATTCCTAGTAGTTTGCAATCATTAGGATAAAAAGAAAATAAATAAATAAAAAAAAAATATTGATTTTTTTTTTTTGGGGGGGGGGGATTATATATCTTTTTTGAAGTGTATTTTTCAGCATTCTGATATCTAGCTTGTTTGAATCAATTAAGCAAAGATGTCTCTAAAGCTTTGTGCTTAGCGGTTCTCGTAGGTTTTCTCTCTGGCTTAAACATACTGCGCTTAACCATGGGATCGCTGTTTTTTATTGCCGTTGATAATGTAGAATTTGCAATGCAAAACTCTTTACAGATTTCTGTTTTCTTCTTTCTTTTTCATGAACTGTATTAAGTAGTTTCATCTTCATTTGAAGCGAAATAGCTGTTTGTTTTCGCACCGATTTCTCAGTCACTGTAGTCAAAACATAAGCTAATTTACAAATAAAAATAAAAATAAAAATAAACACCCACGAAATTCGCTGATTTTCATCCAAAATTCAGTGATTTTAACATAAAATTCACCAACTTCAACTCAAACTAACTAGATCGAAAGGGAACTTTTTTCATGTTAAACAATTTTTGTTTCGTGTTAAAAGGAAAAAAAATTGTTAAATTCCATAGTATACTGTCCGAACCGCTATATGATTTCGTATTAACCGATTTTTCAGGTTAAGCGTTTTTGTGTTAAACGTATTTCACTGTATATAGTTTTTCTTTTTTTGGTTGACTGTACTTTAGTTGTTTGAATCATAATATAATGCATGATTTATACTGAAAATCCAGGATATTTATCTGTCTCTGTAATAACCCGATTAGATACTCTTTACATTAAGTAATGTTTTTTATGTTTCTGTGGATCAATAAAAAATATTTAAAACAATTTTTTAGGGAAACTACGTGGAATTACAGACACGCTTAAAAATCTTAGTATGTTATATGACAGCTACATAGTAACAGTTTTTAGCAAATTAAAAGGATATAATATATTCAGAGCTAATATTATTTAGAATTTTCAGAGGAAAGCAAAGAATGCCTGTGTTAGATCCTTTAACGTAAAGCATCTTCTCGTGACAGTTTAATTAAATTTCAGGAAACTTCGTTTCAGGAAGAATCTGTGAAAGTAAATTTGTGTACATTGTGTCATCCTCCGATTGGAAAATTTAAAAAGATTTAACGCATAATTAATCTAAATTAATATGGTTATAATACTATATAATATCATTTTATCATGACATCATAAATGAAGTGTTAAGCTTAGTAAACGTGTTATAAGCTACGGGTTTACATTGGCATTTCAAATAAATTTCGCAAAATTGTAAAAACGTTTGAAACGATTACAGACGGACATATCATTACTTGTGCAAGAGTTTATACCTGCATAGTTCCTAATCTAGTTGGTCAAATTACATTATATTTGACATCCAAAGGTGCATTTTATCAAAACTGTAAAATAAGATGACAAAATTACGTGTAAGTATTGAAAAAATTTGAGTTGAGAAAAATATTTTTATGAAGACGTCCGTTCATGCTTTAAATATATACTGAAGACGTCATTTTCACTGGAATAGCTATTTACTTTTTATCTGTGACAATTTGAAAATAAAAATATATAGTGTTTTTATCAGTTTTTTTTTTTCTTTTGGAAGAGTATACTTTTATTGTTTAATTCGTAATATAAAGCATGATTTATACTGAAATTGCAGGATATTTATTCCGTGTTTTTAATAATACGATTAGATACTCTCTAACTTTAACTAGTGCTTTTTTAATATCTATCTAGAGCAATAACAAAATATTTAACACTATTTTTTTAGAGTAAGTATATCAAATGACGGACACGTTTTAGTACCTTAGCATTAATGTTATATGATTGTCTACCTAGTAACAGTTTATAGCAAATTAAAAGGATCTATTTTATTCAGAACCATCATCATTTCAAATTTTCAGGGGATAGTGAAGAATGCCTGTATTAGATCCTTTAACGTGATGCATCTCTTCATGACAGTTTAATTAACTTTCAACTAACTTCGTTTGAGGAAGATTTTCTGAAAGTAAATTTGTGTACATTGTAGCATCCGCAAAATATGCACATTTTGAACATACTAGCAAACTTGCCCGGGTAACTTTAAAAAAAAAAAGCAGGAATTTCAAAAAAGCTCTGAATATCACAATTAGATACCTCAGAATTTTTTTTAATTTCCTACACAAATTTCGAAATGAGAAATATATATATATATTGTGTTCAAAGATTGCAAGCTGATTCCTTTCACTAATGTAGAAAAATGGCAGCAAATCGCTAAAATTCACTAAAAATCACATCAAAAATTTCCGAAAGATTCGAAAATTGCTGTAAGAAATCCGAATAAATTTTATTGAAATGAATTATTTGAATCATATTGAAATGAATCATATTGGCAGAATTTACTTTAGGTCAAAAACGGAATGTGGAATATTGCAGCAGATCGCGAAGAAATAAAAATCGCATTAAAATTCACAAAAAATTTCGAAAATCACGAAAGTCAAAATTTATTATAATTGGATGAAAATTTCAAAACTAATTCCTTTGACCTGTGGTCTCTCTTAAAAATTTATGTTTGGGAAATCATGCTAAACATTGTATCATGTTACTTTTATTCATAATTAATTAACTTGGACTCTTTTAAATATAATTAATATAATCCCTTAAGTTAATATTATTTTTTGTTGCATTAAAATATCTCAATTTTTTGATATTCTGTAAGCAAGTAAACCCTACTGATTTACAATGGAAGTCTATGGGAATTTGTCGAAATATTAGAGATAATGAGACTAATTTTGGTCACCAAATTTGACAAAATATTACCAAGTTGGCGACAAAATTTACGGCATTTGGTGACAGAACTGGGTCCGCCCTAAGGTAATCCCCTTTACAGATATGGATTTCAATTAAATGCTGTCCAATAATCGCATAAAAAATTCTATAAAAATTCGAAAATCGCTATACAAATTCCAAATAAACTTTTTTTGAAAATCGAACAAAATTTACTTCATTGGGTTAAAAGAAAGAAACCACATTCTTATTCCTGATGTAGAAAAATCGCCTTGAAACTTAAAAACGCAAAAAATCGCATAAAAATGAAATAAAAAAATAATAAAAAATCGAAAATGGGGCTTCGAGGAACAAAACTTCATATATAGACGCACCTTATCCTCTTCAGAACACCGTCGACACACTCACACACTCACACACAAACTTCTTTCTTTATTATTATAGAAGATAATTAATCGAAAATAATATGTTTATAATACTATGTAACATAATTTTATCATAACAATATAAATTTTATTAATACTGGGAATTTTTTTTCTCCAGAGAGAAACATTCTCCTGGCATACAATATTTCAAATGAAAATCAAATTTCAGATATGTGTTTTTGCTTAAAAGGCGCAAATGCCAACCTAGTGAAAAAGGTCCCGGCATGGAGCTTTTTTTACTAGGTTGGCATTTGCGCCTTTAAAAAAAAAAAAAAAAAAAAAAAAAAAAAAAACGTAATTTGAAATTTGATTTTCATTTGAAATACAATATAAATTGATTTTTAAACTTAGATAATGTACTATTATATTAACACAATCAAACTGATTGGTAAAGTTATCATACGAATTGAATATTTCCAACTGAGAGAAAAAATGCCCAGGCTGGGAATCGAACCCAGAACCTTGGCTTACAAGGCCAATGCTTTTCCGTTTAAGCTAACTGGGCCGACAACCAGCCAGCATATTTCGCTCAGAAAACCTTATTGGTAATAACACCTGGCCTGTCATGTAGACAGCTCAACAGAACAAACCGCAGGTAAAGGAACTCCATATAAACGATGGATACGCAGATGAACTATTATATTAACACAATCAAACTGATTGGTAAAGTTATCATACGAATTGAATATTTCCAACTGAGCGAAAAAATGCCCAGGCTGGGAATTGAACCCAGATCCTTGGCTTACAAGGCGAATGCTTTTCCGTTTAAGCTAACTGGGCCGACAACCAGCCAGCATATTTCGCTCAGAAAACCTTATTGGTAATAACATCTGGTCTGTCATGTAGACAGCTCAACAGAGCAAACCGCAGGTAAAGGAACTCCATATAAACGATGGATACGCAGATGAACTATTATGTTAACACAATCAAAGATTGGTAAAGTTATCAAACGAATTGAATATTTCCAACTGAGCGAAAAAATGCCCAGGCTGGGAATCGAACCCAGATCCTTGGCTTAATAGTTCGTCTGCGTATCCATCGTTTATATGGAGTTCCTTTACCTGCGGTTTGTTCTGTTGAGCTGTCTACATGACAGACCAGATGTTATTACCAATAAGGTTTTCTGAGCGAAATATGCTGGCTGGTTGTCGGCCCAATTAGCTTAAACGGAAAAGCATTGGCCTTGTAAGCCAAGGATCTGGGTTCGATTCCCAGCCTGGGCATTTTTTCGCTCAGTTGGAAATATTCAATTCGTTAGATAATGTGTTATAAGCTACCGGCATACATTGGCATTTCAAGTAAATTGCATAAAATTGTAAAAATGTTTAAAAACCAAATATAAAATACTTCTTAGTGTTTTTTCTAAAATCCTTTTGTTCAAATAAATCACTAACGGAATTATAATTTTACAGCAATAAAACGTTAATCTTTTGGAAATAAAAAAGTAACATTCCCGTAAAATCTTGCTACATATAATAATACAATCTTAACACTCATCTACCTTACATGATATAAGAGTATGTTTTAATGTATATTTATGTATTAAATTAAAAACAATTATGCATGATTTTATTTTATTTATTACTTATTTATTTATTTATTTATGTATTTATTTAGGTATTTATTTATTTACTGAAACCAAACGTATATCTATAAGAAAGTAATTTTTTTTTACAAGTTACAACTTGAACCTTGCGAACCCTGCTGAGTATGTACGAGGACTTGTGGATGGAACGGTATTTGAAGTCCATGTTCATTACGTAATTGCCTTTTGGAGTACATGGATATTGACATATGATGTTGTTCATGTCCAATGGCACATTGATCATTTAACACAAAATCCCAAACCAAGTGTTTTGCCGTCACCGTACTGCGTGAACGCCAAGCAAGGTGAGAACAGTTGTTCTTCCAAATGTGCGTCACAGGAGGCAGGAGATCTGATTTGTTTGGATAAGAAAAAGCCATTGGACTAACCTCTCCAGAGAATGTAATCGATACCCACTGCTCAGAGAAATCGATGACCGCACCGAATACCTCTGTGAGAGCCTCAAATTATTTCGATTACATTTATTAATGTCGTTCTTGAATCTGTCAAAGTGGCTGTCTGGACTTCATGATTATTTCTCGGCAAAGGCTAGGCGAAATTGCTTGCACGAACCATCGTAGCGGGAAAGCTCGTCAAGAGGCGGTGCTTGGAGAAGCTACACTGATGGAGCCCAATTGACCACAGTTGGAACCCTGGGAGCTTAGTGTGTGCGATCGGTGGTCTCGATCCTTCTTCGCAAAATGGATAGAATTGTTATTTGTATTTTTGTGCCTACCCCTTACGCGATGGGCATCTATGAGGCTGCGTTCTGCAGCACGTTCTTGGCCTATTCTGTGCAGTTTAGTCCCCGCTCACGGATTTGAATAACAGTTCTTTCTGCCCCGATGGATGCAGTCTACTTCCCTCTGTGCTGCAGAGTGTTTCGATTAGTTTTCATTTCGGTTTTTTTGGTGGGTTTGTGCATATGTCACCCGGTATTGACCGGTATTAACGTCTTGGCGCCTATGCTACCAAGATTCTGAAACAATTAAATTAAGTGAGGTACTTGAAGACAGATCATTTGTTGGGATGTACGATGATACAAATAATTTTCCAATAATAGCACACACGCGAGTTATACAACATTTTATTCGGATGATTCAACACAAAATCACTATTTTGTTTAGTAAATTCAATGAGTCACCACGGTATGTGTTATATATATTTCCGAATATTTTAGTCACGAGATGTTTCAAGCAAAATCAATATCTTCAATGGAATACGTGTCACTCTCGATCGATGGGAATTGACTGAGCAACGGTAGTAACCTTGAAATCCGTTTTCGTCTTACGAAATTTGAAACGCAGACCCTCCTAAAGACCTATGGATAAGTTTCATTGAATTTCACAGTAACGAATATGACACAATCTGCGAAGCGTTCAATATGGCTAATTTTTAATCAAACATAAAAAAAGTTCTGCCGGATATTTTAAGTATTATATAGATTTAAATTATTAAACTAGTATGATGATTATTGAGAAAAGCATATTATATTTTTTATTCTTAAAGAATACTGAAATGAATTAGAACCATGTTAGTTTCATTCGCTATGTATTTTTATATAATAAACCTGATCCTACATGTCCATATACAATAATATAAATAGTGCGATTCATTTTTCTAAAAAAATATCCTCTTTACATATTTTAGCATTATTTTAATTAAAAATTTCGCACTTTCACACAAAATAAATTCTAGAGATGTCTATTTCATGATATAACAAAAAAATCTATTTTCGTCTATATAAAATGCAATTGGAAATAATGTAATTCAAAAATATTATCAAAAAAACCATTATTAATTTTATTAATGAAAAATATCTAGTTCTCCTATTCGTTTAAAAAAAATTACATATTTTAAAGATATTATCAAAAAAAAAAAATTAATTTTATACTTGTAGTTAGTGTTATCTGTAAATTACACTGTAAAAAAAAATCTGTAAAGTTACTAAAGTTTTTCTAGGAAACTGGGATTCCTAGAACTTTTTATGTAACGGCAACATCAAAAATTCCTGTAACAGCGTCTGTTACAGGAATTTTTCTTGTTGCCGTTACATAAAAAGTTCTTGGAATCCCAGTTTCCTAGAAAAACTTTAGTAACTTTACATTTTTTTTTTTTTTTTTACAGTGTATATCTGGAGTTTATAAAATTCAAAAGTTTTTATTATACAAAATGTTAATGCTATAAATCTTTTATTTGTTTTTTATATATTTTTTATTTAGCTGCAATTAGTTTTAGAAGTCGTATTAACTTTACAGCTTTAAAGTTTGAAATATTGACTATAAGTTCATGTAACTTTTTTGAATCATTCTTAAGAAAGATTTGTCCAGTGCAAGAAACAATACATATTGCTACAGAAACATAAATTCTGAAATTAATTCCTTTTTAAAATATTTCTCAATCATTCTTAAAAATGGAAAAATCAATGCAAGAAACAAAATCCCCTCTAAAAAATCAAATCAAAAATTTTCAACACTTAATTTTCAATAAGCATATTTTTCAATTTTCTTTATAAGTAAATGAACTTTTGCGTGGAATTCATTGAATCTATATCGAGTCATGTGCGGCGGTATCAGTTTGTTGTATAATTTCAAATGCAATGAAAACAATATATTTTCGTTTTGTGAAAAAATACACTAGTCAAAAATGCTTTCTGAAAAGCTTTCATAATAAAATCAAAATTATGCTAAAGGGTAAACCTTAAGAAATAAAAACATTTCACTCTATCTCAGGTTAGAGAATATGTTTAATTACGTCCATTTTAAGGAAAAATAGTCATACATATTGAAAGAAGTAGCTTTATTTCTTCAATTCTTACAAAAAATATTCGAGTAAAGATTTAACATAAATAAGGAAATAAAACAAATGTAATTTTAATAATTCGTAAGAAAGAAAAATATTTATGCTAATAGTTATACTTCTATAGTGATAAATTTATTTCTAAGCATTAAAATAAATGTATTTAATTTTAAAGACGTAGTTTATAATATCTTTCCAAAAGCAAATAATAGATGATCGAAAGGTTATTCTATTCTACATTATAAAAACATTCCCAGAATTTAAAAGAAGAAAAAAAAATGCAAACGAAAAATTAGAGTGTTTTACTATGCCTTTTAAGAAATGATTATTTTAAAATATCCAGCATTATATAAACAATTTTCTTTCATTAATTAAAAAAGAAAAAAAATGTTGTGAAATCCGGACTGCAAGTCTTTCGTTATTAAGCCCCTCACACATTCTTTCAAATAATTTAGATTTTCGTTTATATTTACATACATACCCACCCTCCCCGCCCGTCAACAAAAATGGACGTTAAATCTTGATTAAACACGTCCAAAAGAGAAATTCTTCCACGTTTTGATCTTCTGGTGGATTTCCACTTTTTTCCCCCATGAACTACCTGAAATGTATGTTGTAATATGTATGCGACCTTTCTGCGGTTTTTTACTGAAAAAGTTTTAAAATATTGAAAATATTCATATTTGCTGTTCTCTTGTTACAATAAGTAAATAATGAATAATTTAAATCGATTCCTCTATTCCCTTCGGAATTTAGGTTTCACCTCCAATATCCTTCGGATATAAAGTTTAAAATATTTAAAACTATTTATTTTTGTATAAATAAACTGTGGTTGCGCTCTAGTACACTGTAAAAAAAAATCTGTAGGTCTACAGATGTAAAGTTACATGCTTACTAAACTTTCAACTGTAACTGTACGAAAAAAGCTGCAAATCTACAAAACTAGTTTTTGTAAAGCTACAAAAATCTGTAGCTTTACAAATGAATCTGCTAAAATTTCAGTAATCTTACTAAACTTTTATTTGTAACCCTGGCTGCAGTTACATGAAAAGTTCTCGGAATCCCAGTTTCCAAAAAAATTCTTAGTAACCTTACAAATTTTTTGATTTTCGGCGCAAAAGTGTGTCTGTTATATGAAATTTTGTTGTTGCCGTTACATGAAAAGTTCTAGGAATCCCAGTTTCCTAGAAAAACTTTAGTAACTACACAGATTTTTTTTTTACAGTGTAGCAATAAAAAAAAAAAAAAAAAAAACAGGCATTTAAATTATTCCTCCACCCTTAGATATAATGGTTCATATTTCACTATACAATCAGCAAAAATAAAAAAATAAATAAATAAATGAACAAATCAGTATTTTTTAAAATTGTATTTAATGTTCTCTAGAAACAATAAAAAAATATTCAATCATCTAAATTTCTTATTCCCTTTACTTTGAAATTTATGCTACCTCCACCACTCTCACATGTGTGTACGTGGAGAGGGGCACATTAGATAATTAATAATTTACAGTTTCAAGAATGCTATAAGTAGAACAAAAAAGGGAAGAGGTTATATAGAAAATTTAATTGGCGTTGAAACAAAGCCACATATAGATGCCAAAAAGGACGAAATTTTTTTTTAAAGGTTTTAAACTTTATGGAATTATTTATGTTTCCACCATCCACCCGCGCAGCATAAAAATGTTTGAAAAAAAAATTAAATATCTTTATTTTTAAAGAAACTCTGACCGATTTGTAGTTATCAAGTAAACATAGATAACGTGGAAATGGTCAAAAAGTGGCAACATCTCATTACACAGAGGAATTTCTTCATTTGCGGTAGCGATTTCAATGCTACATATCCATTCTGAGGCTATGACTATGAAAACGGCGCGAAGAATGCCTCATTGAGCATCTAGTTAATAAGCAAATTTCCTGTGAAGTATCAATAATATTTTTGTTGTCAACAGAAACATTCCTGGTATTTCCCAAGAACATTACTGGCTTTTCTGGGGAACGTTTTAAAATTATCCAGTAAAGTTCCAGTCATTTTCAAGAAATGTTTATTGGAAATAATAGGTACATAAGCTGCCCATTTTTTCCCAGGAATGTTTCTAGATTTTTTTTTTCTTACAGTGAAAAAAAATACGCTTTTAGATAACATGTTTTTATTAGTATACTTAAGACAGAAAGCAATTTTCTTTTAAAAAAAACTGGACAAAAAAAAATCATTCTCAAGAATAATTTTAATCATTCATGATAAATTTAAATATATATAAAGTGTGATTTAAATTCTAATTTACTTAGTACATTTCTATTAACGCCTCACATTTTTACAATGTTTCATAAAATGATTTGTTTACCTATGTGCACTAAAAAAGGTATACATATATTTTTTCTTTAATATGATGTTTTATAGCTGAGAGAGTAATCAAGGAAAATGTTCTTTTTCACGTAACACATTACAAGTTAGCTATTGGTGGGGTGAGTCGGTGAATGCATTTATTTTTAAAATGCATAAATCCTTTCAAAAAAATTGTCTTATGCTACAGATATGTATGAATCATAACAGATTCACTTAAAATTATAATTTTGAAAAAAAATTCTATGCTTTAATGGTAATGCTCTCATCTTTAAAAATTAACATAGCTAGCATACTTTTCGTCATAATTTGCAAAAGTGCTGTGTTGTCTATATAAAAGAATAAGAAGAGATAATAAATACATTAAGGAATTTTAATGAATAATAATAGAAATATTTTATATATATTTTTTTTTAGCTTATGCTTAAATTTAATTTCTTTTATTACAATTTTTTTAATTTCTGAGCGATTAGAGAATGTAACCGAAAGAAAATTTTGTCATGGATCAATCAAAAATTAGTTCCAGTTCTAAAGTACACAAAAATAAGTGAATTTTAATCAAAGATGTGATATAGCATTCAAAAAGTTTATATAGTACATTAAAAGATAAGAAAAGTAATTCATACATTTGAAACAAACATGAAATGAAATGAAAGAGGTTATATAAGTATATTTGCAAAATTGCTTTCACTATTAAATACAGATGTAAATGGGAGACTCGGTTCACAAAAACGTCTACTTCAACTATTTATATATCTTAAAAAAAACTGTTATAAAGTTTTATATTTTAAAAATTCGCATCAAGTTGACAATTTATAAAGACTAAATATATCTTCATTTGATGTAAATTTTCTGTTAATAAAAATCATTTTTTTTTTAAATAGATATCAGGTGAGTATTTACATAATTTTCTTCATAGATTAAAAGGGTATTTCATGATCATGTTAGGGTCACTTATGTAGACTCTTAATAAATGAAAAAAAAACTGGAAAATGGATGCACTATCAGAAAAATGGACGAGAGAAGTTCTATTTAATAATTTATGGATATAATAAGCTGAAAAAAAATATTTTTCTGTTCTCAAATACACACAATGGTTACATTTTGACACATTCCTAAAATTTAGTTTTATACCTTATTTATGTTTCAATAATTTTTGGGGAAAAAAGCTGTTACAAAGCACTCCATACGCACCTAAAAATAAGTACATAAATGTGTTTTGGGTATTGACCAGGAAAAAACCTTTTTTGAAAGTACTTAAGGAAGATTGTAACTTTTATAAAATAATTTTAATTCCTAGGAGGACAAGATAGGGAATATCCTGGCAGATTGGGTTCTTTCAAAAGAATAATGTCCTGCTACTGATATGTAAGAATGGAAAAAGATTAATTTAAAATTGTAATTTTGAAAAAAAAATTCTACGGTTAATTGATAATGTTCTCATCATTAAAAATGAATATAAAATGTTAAGTGCCCGTATTTTAAAAATATACTTGGCAATATTGTACATGGCTTGCTGCAATACAAAATAACTTATGACTGTATAGTATGCAGTCTGTTGTAGTCTTTCATAATTGGCAAACATTTATTTTGTTTTGTAGCTTGACTGTAAATCTACATTTTAGCCTGCTGTCAATGGGATAGTGTAAATAAGAGAAACAAAAATCTTCTAAGATGTTTCGAGTGTCTTAAAAGACCTCATTTTAAATGTTTCAAATGTCTAAAAAAATGGCGGAATTTTTAAAACGTGTTAAGTGTTTTAAAAATGGCAGTATTTTAGATGTTTCGAATGTTTAAAAAAATGGCCGCCTTTTAAGACATTTCAAGTGTTTTAAAAATGGCGGCGTTTCAAGCCGTTTCCAATGTCTTAATTTCAGATGCAAAAATCTGTCTTAAAAAGTAAGACACCTTTTTTTCATTTAAAATGTGACCATCCATTTAATACACTTTTTAAACTGAATTTCAGAAGTTTGTGTTTACAGTGCATTTTAACAAGTGTGTAAATTTTATGAAAATGTGTAATTTTACATATGTTCAGACTTATTTTTTAGAGTGTAATAGATTATAAATATAATTCAAAATTATACTTCCAATCCTTTAAATTCAACGCTTTAATTTGCTCAGTGCTGTTAGTACATTCCTAGAAATATGCTGTTTATCTTATTTATTTTGATCATATAATTGAAAAAAAAAGAAATAATTCTATTGAGTGAAATATAAATAAAGTTGTAAAAATATTTCACAGTGCTTTAATTTAAACATCTTTTAATTTAAAAAAAGACTTTAAAAAGTAAAAGTAATTTAATTAAAAAGAAAATTTGCAAAGAGATAAAATGTTTGAGCTTTTAAGAAAATACAAGTTGACTCTTACATATTATATGGATTAATTAAAATTATTTTTCACATTCATTGCAAGTTTATTCTTTTAAGTTTACATTCTAATAGCGTGTCACTTAGGAAAAAAAAGTATTTTTTCTTATTACATTTTTATATATTATTTTATTTTAGATTTTAATTTTCTGTATTTTTTACTGTATTTTTTAATGTACTAAACATGTGCATTAAAAACAGCTAAATGAAATTTTATATTTTTTCAGTCATTCCGCTTCAAAATTTCAAATTATAATATAATAATAATCATTTATGGATCTAATTAACACGTAGGATATTCTAGCACCGTTTTATAGAAATATATTTTAATGTTTCCCACTATATTCTAAATCACTTATTTGTAATATTCATAAATTCAATTTTGCAGCAAATATAGGATAAAACTAATAAGACTTCAATATATATATGTATATATATATATATATATATATATATATATTAATACATCAAAATCTTGACATAGACACTTTTTTATGGTAGTTACAATATGAAATTATACAATTAAATATTTTTTTATTATTATTTGAGCATGTATTATAAAACTGGAAACTCAGAAATCTCATGATCATACGTTCTACCAAAACGAAATTCGATATACATTGAAATGTCATATTTATTGACGAGTTTTTTTTTTTTTTTGTTGTTTTTTTGTTTTTTGTTTTTTGTTCGCAACATTCTTAACATACAAAGTGATCACTGAAATGAAAAAAATTATTCACACACAAGTAGTCCAAGTAAAAGGAACAAAACGTTGAATGAAATACGACAACTAGTTGCCATTTCACAAAATTTTGGGAAGAACATAGTTTTAGCCCAAGAAATGTATTTTCAGTGTGCCTCCCCAAAATAATGTTGTTTTTTTATGTTTATATATTAATTTATTTATTTTTGGTAGGGAAGAGATCATTGTAACACAGTAAGGGAGGGAACTAAAAAAATTTTTAGTGGGTCACGTGGAGTACCGTTTGTTACGTATTTTTCTAAATTGTGAATGAAATGGCACAATCCGCAAGTCGGTACGATAATTTATTACGTAGTTACGGCAGGTTTTATGAATTGAAAGTCAAAAATTAGACTTTAATGCATGAAAAATAGGTTTTTATAGCTAGAACTTATGGCCAGTCACAAAAGTTTGGGAATTTACATTAAAAAAAATAATAATAAAACTTAATACAGTAGAAACCCTTTTATCCGAAACTCTCGGTTAACCGAAATCCATTTTTAAAACTTCTTTTTTTTTTTTTTTTTTTTTTTTTTTTTTTTTTTTTTTTTTTTTTTTTTTTTTTTTTTTACTATCGCATTTCTTGTGTGCAAGCGGTGCTTTGCGAACCAACATATCGATCTTATCCAATATGCTTTTCGACAATCGATAAATATTTCAGATCATGTTTCTTAGAATTATTTTGATTTTAACTTGAGCTCCAGTAAACTGCGGAGTGAACTGAAACACAGTAAGAGGAGGGACAACCGGAATGCCTGACTGTGATCTAGCAGGCGAAGAAAACGAACAAATTAGCAATTCTGAAATTTTTGAATGTTTTGCAGAATTTTTGGCATGGATGGAACAGCAGAAACACTGTGATACTGGTGAATTAATAGTATAAAAAAAACTTCGTGACAGAGCTGCAAAGCAAAGCGAAAAACAAAACTTTGTTTCAAACCCGTGTGAAATATGTAAAAGTTACTTAATTTCAAAATTAAAATTCAGGTAATTTATTCCTATTTCTATTTTGATATTGCTTTATTTTAATTAAGCACTTGTTATCATAATAAGAAAGATCGCATACATTTGTCCTTAATCTTAAAATTGAAACATTCTCGATTATCCGAAAATTTCGATTTTCCGAAAGAACGTCGGTGCCAATTACTTCGGATAACCGAGGTTCTACTGAACTAAACAATTGTAATTTTCCCTCTAGAAAATACGGTTAAGTATATACAATAAAGTATTTAAAAAAAATTCAAAAACTTCTTAAATAATATTTTTTATTCGAATGAAAAACATTTTGTTAAAAAAAAATAAAAATTCGTTTTGTTCATGTAAAAAAGAATATTTTTTATCTTTCGTCAAAGTAAATTTAATTTTGTTTGTAAGTTCTTTATTGCGCATTTCCGGTTGAATGAGATTTGGTAATTCAAATAATCGGACTCCAATTTGAGCTCTCTGCAATCTGTGCAGAGATAATCAAACAAATGGGCTTCCGAACTTCAGCAAATGTTTTAGAACACATTTCCAATAAATGAACTAATGAAAGCACTTTGTCTTCATTGTACGAACAGTTTCTATTGAGTCGCATTTGTTCATTGCTTGCGAATACTCAAATTAGAAAGTATCTTTTGCTTACTAATAGAATTCTTTATATCTTGTTAAAAAGGAATCCATTAACAATTTTATTTATAAATGTTTATATTAAAACAAAATAGGAATGACTTTGTTATCATTATTTATATTAAGAATTGTTATACGTTTCTTTTCAAGTCGATGCACAATAAATATGTATATGATTATCTTTAAAGGATTTTAAGTAGAAATTAGGAAAATTACACTGCATATTTCTTTGTGATACGAAATTATTTGTTCCTCAAAATGATATCCGTACATTTAAAAACGAAAATAAAAGCATAAATAATTATTTTTAAACTAGTTTTTTACTTGTAACTGGTGTGTTTTAAACTGAAATTTCGTTTGTAATGGATAACATAATCTTTATCAATCTAAATAATTATTTTATGATAAAAATATTAAAAAATATATTTATAAACATACGGTAATATTTTATAAAAAGCGACTGTCACAAGAAGAAAATTAATTGATATTTTTTTTTACCCGGAACTGCTTTTATTCAATTTATAAATTTAGCAAAAAATATATGCAACATAAATTTCATTTTGGAAATGACGGCTATTTCTTTTTTGATATAAAGAATTATATTATGACAAATATAAGCATAATAGTTCCTTCTACAGGTATATACATAATCTTACTTTGAGAAGTATACAAAATCACATATACCCTGATTTTTTATTATTTAATTTACTCAAGTTAGATGAAGGCTCATTCTGCACAATGTAGTGCTTCACACTTTATAATTTAAATGTTCAAATTCCGTAATGACTTGTGGTTATCAGATGCAAAATTACTGCTGATTTTTTATTTATTTATTTTTTTGTGTGTGTGTGTGTGTGTGTGCACGAAGTGTAAAGTACGGATACAAGTAAAATTTTAAATTTTACTTCCAACATTCACATAATTAATATTTGAGATTTTTAGAATATTAATACCTACGATTTTGTACGCTTGATATACTTCGATAATTTATATATTTAATTTGTGCTCGAATTTGAATTTTTCATTATTTCATTAGAAAATACAGACAGTATAAATCCTGAATTGAAAAGGAATATTTCAACAGATATATCATTAAATGTATTTGTAATCTGTGAAAAAATTAAGCGAGTGGCACCTGAAAATAAGTGATCTTTTCCAAATTCGGCTGCTCTCCCATACACTTAATCTGTTATTTTGAGTGTTTATTCAAAAAATATTAAATTAAGAGTAGAATCATCATCTTTGAAGTATTTATTCTGTTTATTCCTTTATCCCTAATTCCCAATAATTAATCTGTTGCTGGACATACATTTTGGCAGCTCTTTTGGTGACAAAAATAGTCGAGTTAAAATTTTATAAGAAGTTTCAATTATTAAATGAAGTTGCTAAAAAAAAATTCCCTGAATAATGCAGCAAAATTATATACGCTAGCATTTATTTCTGAAATAGGAATGTTTGTATTTTGAAATGGTCGAAAATATCATAATACAGGTGCGTATAGTAGAATTGATCACTGCTCGAGAAACTTTTGAGTTTGTTGTCCTTTAAAATTTTATTTGCCCCCTAAGTCAAATAAATACAGAATAAAAATCATAATTTGTATTATAACTCGACAAAATACATAACTGATGCTATACTAATATATAATTCCTATCTCCAAACCCTGGCCTTGACTAATTTCAAACAGACTTGTGCTTCAATTGCACCCCCTGTCCGGTCCGCAAAAGTGATATTCCAACAAGCAGCAGACGGGGAGAAAATTATTCTTGAAGATATGTGGTTGTACTCCAATGAATGTTCGAACTAGTGACCTAATGATGTTAATTTATAAATATATTTAAGATGCTACTTCATTCTTCTGTAAATAAAATACTGTTATCATGGATACATTGCATGAATTGATATATGCGTAACGTTTGGAATTATTTCGCACACTCTCTGTTTAATTTACTTGACAGATATTTGTAAAAAACACCGTGTTTGAGGCTATAAGGACGGCGATTTTTGTTCAATCTCAAATGTGTAAAAATATTACAGTGTATAATTATTCAATTTATTACTAATAATAAATTTCAGTAAAAAATGTGAACCAAGACCATATGAAATTGATAGTGGAGAAAATAT
This sequence comes from Maratus speciosus, assembly GCA_963932465.1. Lineage (NCBI taxonomy): Eukaryota > Metazoa > Arthropoda > Arachnida > Araneae > Salticidae > Maratus > Maratus speciosus. The sequence goes on along the minus strand of OZ010795.1, from coordinate 432,746,862 downwards.
ATCGTAATTTTAAATTTCAGATATAGTTATTCATTTGATTCTATAAAGTCAAACAAAATAAATGTTCATTGCTGAAAATTAATTTAAAAATTAATTAAAATTATGTATGTAGTCACCGATGCTGGGTTTGTTTATGTCTCATGTTCCGGCGCAGGATTGTGTGCCTATGAAGACTTCTCCATCTTGTGCTGTAGTTGCAGCCTTACCAACATATGTGGGAAAAGCTAAGCTGGACATCGTCCTCGCAGCTTAAATGGTAGAGCACTTAGAGCGCTATTCCAAGGTTCCGGGTTTCGATTCCCGGGTTAGACATTTTCACATTATTGGTTCTACGCTTCGTTAGCAATGAAATTAATCACGTATTACATATTCAATAATTTCGAGCGTAATTTCACTGATGAAAATTAATTGAAAAATTAATTTAAATTATAAAATAAATATGTTTAGCTAATTTATTTTGTCCGCTACAAATATCTGTCAATTACAATATGACATCAATAACTGATGAGTGCAAATTCATTTAATAACTCATAAATATTTTTGATAATATAATTTATTGAGTAACGAAAATCTTCTTTGTAGATCATTCTCAAAACTTCTACTCCAATGTCTTGCAAAATAAGTGAGCTTAATATATATTTTTTATCAACTAACTAGCTGAATCCCCCGGGGTTTCCCGAACAACTCAATATTTCCAAACAAACCGTGAATGTTTAAAACCTCGATTCGTACTAACATTTTCAAAATACAAATCTCTCAAAATGAGCCTGTGTGATTAGTCCCCGCTGCCGCCGCCATTGTATACTGGTCGTGCTACACAGTGTGATTAAAACAAAGCTTTGACAAATGAAGCTCTGACAAAGGTTTCCCAATGCCTGCGGCACCATATGGCAGGCGTGTTGTGCACGCGCAGGGAAATATAAAGAAAATCGTAAGCTGAGTTACAAGACACAAAGACACACATTGAAATTGGGCCCTTAGATCGCTAAATAAGAATTTCAAATCTGGCGGAGGAAATTAGAACTAACACCTATAAGACAATCGAAAAAACTGTTGAATAAACCAAACACAGCTGAAATCAGCCCGATAGAACCTAAATTAAGAATGCGCCCTCTGGTGGAAGACGATAGAAGTATAAACTGTGAAACAATTGAAAACAAAGCTGAAAGAATCAAACTCTGCTGAAATCAGGAACATAGAACAGGAAAAAAGAATGAGCTCAATTGTGGTGGAAGGTTGCACTAAAACTTGAAAGATAATCGTATGCAAAGTTGAATTAATTCATTCCCGTTGAAATGGGACGCATAGAACCAAATAAAACAATGCAATATAAAAGTCCGAAAATGGTGTAACTAAAGTCTCTCTCTCTCTCTCTCTCTCTCTCTATATATATATATATATATATATATATATATATATTATTTAAAGAAAATGGCGAGAAAGTCTTATGTACAAATTCTTAACACATATCAAGGGACCTTTGCCTGAGAAGACGCTAATAATCTTCTATTAAGTTGATAAAATCGTTTTAAATTATGTTTTTAGAATTTGGTAACATTTAATTATTAATATACTTTCATGTACCTGAGTGTATCACTCAATCCTCTTATCTTTTTTTTTTTTTTTTTTTTTTTTTTTTTTAAATCCTTGTTTATCCGTTAAGTGTTTTCTCTATCTACTCATTCTCTTCCACTGTGATGCTAAACATGCTCCTTTGCTTCTCATCTGTTTCATTTATTCGCTGTTCTTTCTGTTTCCATTTTTTCAATTCACCACTGGCAAGGTGTTCTCATTTTTTACATGTTGCATTACCTCTTAAATATTAAAAATATTTCATACTCTAAAATTCGTCTTAAAAACTTTTCAGTACTATAAGCAATTTAATTTCGGTTATCACATTTAAAAATTTTCACTGATATTTATTTAACTTCCTATCATTCTCACTTTCATTGAATCACTAATCGAATTATAAAATAATACTGACCCATGCGTCTCGCCATCGCCTGTACATACCCTTCTGAGCTGGAACCTGTTCCACAAAAACAGGACAATGCAGCATTCGCGGAAACTTCAGAAGATTCCAAACTTTTTTATGTTTGTAGAACTCTTTAAGACATTCTAGAACGTTCTCGAACGTTCCGAGACATGAATTACAGGATAAGACAGAACGGTCTGGAGTATTCTATAACATTCTCAAAAATTACATAACCGGAAGTTCCTTCAATGCCCAAAATCTCATGGAACATTCCAGTATATTCTCGAACTTTCTGGAACATTTTGTAATATTTTAGAGCTTTCCGAACATTTTGGAACATTTCAGAACATTCTCGAACATTCTGGGGGATACTATAACTTTTTCAACATTCTCCAGTAATAATCATTTTAGCATTCATAATTACGTTACTTACAGAGCTATCGAATATAAACTATTCTAGTGTATATACAAAAATCTTCCAGTTTGTACATTTTTTTGCCATGGAAATTAGGTTGAATAATCTTTTATAATTTTTATTGTGATACTACATTTTATTATCTAATACTTAGATATTTCTGAACAATAGAGCAATGTAACTTTTGTTAATGAATCTCCTAGATATGGAGTAACACCAGATCCAGTCGACATGTAAGCGGCTTGCTGATAGAAAATGGAGCCATTAAGAAATTTAAAGTTTAACTGTACTTAAAAAACTACATAAATGAAATAATATTTTTTTTTCAAGTAAGAAAAATAAAGAATATATAATTTGTAAAAAAATTAGAAAAATAAACATTAAATGTTAGAAAATTAAAAGTTTAAAAAACGAAATATTCCATCAGTTTCTACGTAAGTCGAAAAAGCGACCGCGAGTAAACCGAATTCTTAAAAAAAGAGACTTTTCTGTGACCATACTTTAAAATTAGAACATTAAATTTAGAATTAGAAAAATTGCAAAAGTAACAAAATTTTATTTATTTATTTTTTAAAAGAAAGACCAGACAAAAACAAAAATAAATATTAACAGGGAAAAGGAGAAACAACTCTATTTTCTCGATATTTATTTCTCAAATTTCTCGATAATTGTATTGCTTATTTGATGCTGTTTTTTTTTTGTTGTTGTTTGTTTTTTTTCTCAGAAATAAAATTTGTGGTGCGGAAGATGTTTTCTTAATCTACTTTGAAAATAAAATTTCTTATTTTTATTCTTTTAAATTTTTTCTGTTCAATGTTTTTATTTTTATTTCAGACGACTACGGAAATTACTAATATATATATAGTCTCAAAGTACAGTACCAGTAAAAGAAATCATACTTCAGGCTGATTTTTTAATATTGTTATTTTGTAAATTTAGATAGCGTAATAAAAATAATGTTATTAAATTCATATTCGTATTTTAATTTATATATCTAATATCTTTGTGATTTTCAGGGAAATAGTGTACTTGCATTTTTTTTAATTATTATTATTTATAGAAATGAAAAGTTTTATTTCATGGAATTAAATGTTCTTACAAATAATTCTTGAAATAAATACATTTTATTTTCATAAAGAGTTACTCTTCCCAGAGTATCAAAATAAGAATAAATAGAAACGTTTTTATTTTTCATAAAGAGAATAAATACAAAAGTTTTCATTTTTCATAAAGAGCTGCTTTACGCAAATTATAAAAAAAGGACAAATGAAATCAAATGATAATGTTAAAACCATTTATTACGCAACATTTCACATTTGCTTATTCAGGAAATTAAAAGTTCAAACTATTTAGTTTCTGTGTAGATTTCACGTTTAATTAATTTAAGCAGATTTTTAAAGATTGTTTTTTAATACTAGAATTATTCAAATTAAAACTTCGTTGTAATTAAATTTCATTAATTAAAATATGTGGATTGTGGATTTTTCATAAAGTTCAATTTCATTACAGTAACACTTACTCTGTGTATCCAAAAGTGATTATGAAAACTACCATTTTAGGAAAAATATAAAAAATATATTTCTTCTAAAATGAGGATGTAAAAGGACACAAACATTAATTTCAGATTATATTTACAAAATATATTTTTATATCTGCGAATGTAATTGTAAAATAGATATGGTTTGCTTTACGTTTAGTTATTATTTGCGTTAAAGATGTATATGTGTTAAACAAAATGAATTAAAATATAATTTACCCTTTTTTGTATTTTTCTTTAATGGATAATATTACAAGGTTCACCGTAAGTAAAAATAACATTAAATTATCCTCCATGCTTTTACGTGAGTCAGAGTTAAAAATAGTTAAAAAATATTTATAAAATACTTTATATACCGAAAGAATCGTTTTAACATTACAATAAGAAATTTTATTGATATTCTCGCATAAGTGACATGTTTTGAGACATTATGTAAAACAGTTATTAATATTTTAGTGTTAATTAATTTTTCGCAGTAGTATGATCAAGGACACAAAATTATTCTAAATACTAGTTTTTTTGTTATTTTTTCTTAAGAAAAAAATAATAACGAAATTTCACTATCCAATAAATTTACAATTTTAAATCAGGAATCTTAAAAAAGAGTAAAAATTACATGTTACATTAAATAATAAATCTCATTAAAGTAGGATTTTTTACAGTTATAATTTAATGACAGTCTCATAAGATAAAAAAAAAAAAAAACTTTTTTTCTTTCTTTTTTTTCTTGATATTTTTTTTGAGAAATTGTATTACCAAAAATAAGTAAAATACCTATTATTAAAAAACTTAAATAATATTTATTTTTCTTAAATTTGTGGGGAATTGAGATTATTTGTAATAGCATTGGTTAAATGTTGCATTAAATTAGAGTTTCCATTTAGAAAATAAATATCTTCATATATAATAATTAAAGTCATTTTAAGAATGAAAAATTTCTTTAAAGCTAGCTTTAATAACATTTTTAAGTTTATGTTTACAACATAGATAGAAATTGAAAAACTCTTAGGATAATTTAGCATTATCAAAAGTATCGTGAATTATGCATATTTCGTAACAAAAAAAAAAACAATCTCCAATCAATAGCATCATCTCATGGTTTTTTTAGTCAAATTCCCAAAATATATTTAAGAAAATGTTACTATATAATAAAGTAGATTTTTCCAAAATTTGTAAAGCGTGTTGACAAAAAACACGATAAGTAGTCACGATGAAGCGAAGATATTTCTATAGGCCGTTCTATGATGGAAATATTAGAAGCGATAATCACAGATTGGCAATGTGGTGTTTGTCATAAAAACAACCTTCTTTTAATCTTTTTTTAAAGTAAAGTGAAGTGAAGAGACTGTCTACCCCACGGTAAGTGAATTTAAGTGAAGATGGGAGACCGGCAGTAGTGGTACTTTTCGTCGTATTTGTAGCATGCGGGAAGGCATCCGAGGTAATATTGGTTTGGTTTTGAGAAATAAGATGTGTAGTTTTGGTGGAATATTGTTGTTGATAAATTGTAGTCAAAGTGTACATATTTTTAGGCAAGTTTAAATATTTTGTTCATAGGATTTGTGTTTAATAAACTTTTCATATTAAATATCTGGTGCCATCATCGGTTGTAGTGACATCTCACTGTTACAATTAATAATAATAATAACAAACTAGTATGTTGTGGCCATCACAAAACTTTCGTCTATATAAATCACGTCAATTAATCATTTATATAGTGAAAGAAATTACATCAATTTAGAACCAACTGATATCAAATTATACCTGAATTTGAAGTTTGAAGAATATTCGTGCTTTAGTTCCTTACTCGTGCTCGTGAGGCTCTCTTTCGAGAACTAGCGATATTTCTACAAATTAAAGGAAATTGTGCATTCGATCCCTGTGTTGGATTACTAAATAGAGGTGAGCGATTTATTTTACTTTTAATTGTGTGGTAAGATGCTGTTAATTTTGTTCTAAAATGTTTAAGAACATAACGAAAGCAGATTTACTTATTGTGCTGCAAGAAATCGACGAAGAAGATGATTCGGGTTTGAAAGTAGCTGAAGTAAAAGATTTGTTATTGAAATCTAAAGAATATTTAAATGATAAAGAATTTGTAACTGATTTTTTATCGACTACAGTTACAGAGCAGAAAAATGCAGAGGAAGTAAATAAATTGCGTTTGCAACAGAAAATGAGAGACGATAATTTGTCCCATAATGAAGGGGAAAGTACATCCGTATCATTAGATAAACTTCTAAAAGCAGTTCAAGTTTTGGCAATTCCAGTGCCTAAGAAAAATGAAACATGAAATCTGTTCTTTGTTCTTTTTGAAAGAGCGTTTACACACAAAAATGTTCCTAAGAAATATAAACCTGAAATCTTATTGAAATTAACAGGCGAGAAAGCAGGAAATATTCTGGTATACATTAATGATGAAAATTTGGAAGATTATGATAAAATTACGAATCATCCCCAGTCTCTTGTTGCTAAAAGATTACCTGGTGAAACACATCAGCAGTTTGCTTCGCTATTAAAATCCTGTTTCTACATTACTGTAAAGTTCGTAATTGTAATTATTTTGATTCGCTTATTAATTTAATAATATCGGACAAAATTTTCGAAACACTGGATAGTGATCTTTCAACTCATATTGCAGTTAAACAGAGAGATAGGTGACTTTTGCCTGATAAGTTATCAAGAGAATGTGATATTTATTTTACTGCAAAAGTCAAAACTTTTGATGAAACAAAATTTAGAAACGACTTACTTATCATGAAATAAATCTTGAAAATGCCAAATATGTTCCGCCACAATTAAGAAAAAATCAAATTACATCTGAGAACAAATATTTCTCAAAATCACGTGATTGTTATATTTGCAATTATTCTTTTCACCTAGCTAGATTTTTCCCAAACCGGAGAAATAAATAGGATAAACCAAATAAACAAAATGACGAGCAGGGTCAGAAAAAGTCTAAACCGCAGGGAGATACAAATAAATTTTATTCGAAAAATAATGCAGTAGTCACTAATGTTAATTCCATACATTTGCAAACTAATGTTGAATTAAACGAAATTAGTTTTTATCTTAAAAAAAAGAAATCATTCTTTATATTGAAGGAAAGCAAATTGAAGCGATCGTGAATACAGGTACAGAAATAAATATTTTAAATACATCATTAATTCCCAATTTGAATATCGAAACTAAAGGAAGTATTGTTTTAGAATCAGCCTTTAGAGAAAAGATATGTGCAGATTTGATGACGATCCCAGTAAATTATAAGTCGCCAGACAACGGGATTTATGTATGCTTAAATATACTTTTGGCTTTGACTGAAAACTCAAATCGTCCTCATTTAATCACTTCCAATGTACATAATTTTTTAATGGAAATTCTTCAAAACCAAAACTTGTGTTACAGTTCATCGCAAGTCGAAGTTCAATCTAAAAATAGAGCAGCCGCGGAGGGGAATCTAAATTCTGATGTTTGTTTTATTTCGACTGATAAATTACAAAATGAACTGTCAGAGTATAATAAATTTCGTATCGCACAAAAAGAATATCCAACTTTAAATAATTCTTCAAAGACGCTCGTTTAGGAAAAAATGATTTTTTCATACGGGATGATTTATTGTTTCATAAAGAGACTATATGTGAAGATAAAATTTATCAGCTCGTATTACCAGAGAGTTATAGAAATAAAGTATTACAATTACCTCATGACTCATTTTTTTTAAATCATTCAGGAATTCGGAAAACTAGGGAAAGAATTAAATTATCATTTTATTGACAGAATATTTCAGGAGATGTAGAAAATTATTGTAAAACCTGTTAGAACTGTCAGTTAAAGAGGCCGGAGAAAAAAAACTGATAAAATTCCAATAATACCTGTTGTTCGTCCACCATATCCTTTTCATACTGTAAACATTGTCGTTATATGTTAAATTGTGCCGCCTTTAGGTAGGAAGCATAAGTATTGTCTGACATTAATTGATCAAAATACTAAATGGCCGGAAGTTGTTCCATAAAACAATCTGTCCCGGAAAGCAGCATGTGATGCTTTATTAGATATTTTCATGCGTACAGGAATTCCTGAAGTTATATGTTCGGACCTGGCCGCTAACTTTAGATCTGAACTGACTAAAGAGTTTGAGACCTGGTTAGGGACATCGCCCCGCTTCTAAACTCCATCATATTCCGCCTCAAATAGTGCGATAGAAAAATTTAATCGGGTGTTTAAGCAAATGTAACATTATGTAATTCGTTCAGATCCTGTTAACTGGGATAAACATATTCTTTTTTTTTTAATTTTTGCCGATCGTGAGGAACCAAGTTGCACAACAGACGTGTCACCGTTTCATCTCATGTGTGATCGGGAAGCTAGAGGCTCCTTGGCAATATTAAAGTCTTCGGGGTCCGGTGAAATACCCTTACCATTGAATCTTAGCAGTTCAGCGATCGATTATTTACAAGAATTAAAAATAAATTTGGTAAGAGCCGCCGACCTTGCATCTCTAACTGCATCAGAAAAACAACAAAACTATTCCCGCTATTTCAATCGTCGAAGCAGAATGAAAGAATTTAAAAAAAAGTGATTTAGTATATTTGCTCAAACCAGATTCCACTAATAAATTGTATGCTAGATGGACAGGACCCGGTGAAATAGTTGAAAGGAAAAACCCTCATTCGTATATAGTGAAATTACCCGATGGTAGTTTAAGACACGTTCCTGCGAATAAAATAAGAATATTTAATGTAAGAGTACAAACTGTTGGAGTTATTTTTGAGTATGATGTTTAATTTGGTGAAATCCACCCAACAACAAAGAAAGCTAATACTTTGAATGAAACCAACATTGAAGTAGACCTTAGTCATCTGGAGGATAAGAAACGATTGGAAGTAAGTAAATTTCTAGAAAAACATGCACCATTATTTTCTGGTAAAATTCAAGTTGCAAATGTCGGAGCACATAAAATTCGTTTATCACCGGGTGTGGAAAGGAAGAAACCATATATTTATAAAATTCTGGAATCGCTTAAAAACGAAGTTGATAAACAAATAGAAGAGTTGGAGCACTTAGGAATTATAAAAAAAAAAGTGAGGCTGAAATAGCTTATCCTGTCGTATGTATTGCTAAAAAGGACGGTAGTATGCGTTTATGTATAGATTTTCACCTAGTGAATGCAGTGACAAAACCTTTCGATGACCCTATGGAAAACGCAACTGAATTAATCAATGAAACTGGAAGTGCTAACATAATTACCTGTTTATATGCACTAAAAGGGTATTGGGAAATTCCTCTTGAAGAACAGAGTCGAGATCTCACTTCTTTTAAAACTCATCGTGCTTCGTACCGACGGAAAGTCATGCCGTTCGGATTGCGCAACGCAGCTGCTACTTTTCAGAAATAAATCACCGATGCTCTGGGTGAACACCGTAAATATTGCAAAGCATATCTAGATGATATTGCTATTTTTCATGTGACTAGGATACTCATCTTAATCATCTAGACGCTGTTCTGTACAAATTAAGTAAACTGAAGTTCATCGTTAATGTCAAAAAAATGTTCTTTCGCAAAAACCCAAATTAAATATTTAGATCATCTCATAGGAGGAGGTAGACATCAACCAGACCCAGGAAAGTTACGTGCCATTGAAACGATAGAATTACCTAAAACCAAGACATCTCTAAAAAGTGCACTGGTTTTATTTAATTATTATCGTGACTACATAAAAAATTACGCTAAAATCGCTAAGTCTTTAACCGACTTAACGAAAAAGAAAATTCCAGAGATCATTATGGTCTGATGCTGAAAAAAAAGCTTTTCGAAGTTTGAAACGCTTGTTGTGTGAAGCCCTTAAGCTTTATACACCAGATCCTAAAAAGCCTTATACTATTCAGTGTGATGTCAGTTCTTATGGAGTATGTGCTTGTCTGTCGCAGAGGGATGATAAAAAACAAAATTGCACCCTATTAGTATTGCTAGCCAAAAGTTCACTAAGGCGTAACAAAATTGGTCGACCATCGAGCGGGAAGCGTATGCTGTGGTATGCTCAATAAAGAAATTTGAAGATTATGTGTTTGGTGCTGAAATTGAGTTAAGAACTGACCATAATCCTTGGTATATTTACAGAAATCTGCACCTCAGTCTGAAATTTCCAAGATGGGCATTTTCTTTACAAAATTATAATATAAATATTTCACATTCCCCAGGAGCGCAGTTGAAAAATGCAGATGGTCTATCAAGACTAGTTAACTGTATAAAGATTATTTAAGTGACACTTTCATTTATGTTTATTTTTTGTATCCAGTATTATATCAAGCATCTTTTCGCCTGTTCTGAAATATTTCTGCGTTTAATATAGTATTATTTATTGCTATATATAGCTGCATTAAATATGCTATAACTATTATAACAAGGCTTCTATACATCTGTTGTGAATTGTTTATTATATATGTGTTTTATCACTATATTATAACAAGACATCTGTACATCAGTTTTGAATTGTTTATTATATATTCCTTATACTGTATTGTAGTATGGTTGCAATTGTCAGATTTTTGCTTCGCTCTGCGCAGCAACAATCCTATCGGGGGGGGGGGGAGGGTGTCATGCAAACAACCTTCTTTTAATCTTTTAATCCCCAACGGTAAGTGAATTGAAGTGAAGAGGGGAGACCGGCAGTAGTAGTGGTTTTCGTCGCATGTGTAGGATGCGGGAAGGCATCCGGGGCAATATTGGTTTGGTTTTGAGAAATAAGATGTGTAGTTTTGGTGGAATATTGTTGTTGATAAATTGTAGTCAAAGTGTACATATTTTTAGGCAAGTTTAAATATTTTGTTCATAGGATTTGTGTTTAATAAACGTTTCATATTAAATATCTGGTGCCATCATCGGTTGTAGTGACATCTCACTGTTAAAATTAATAATAATAATAACAAACTAGTATGTTGTGGCCATCACAAAACTTTCGTCTATATAAATCACGTCAATTAATCATTTATATAGTGAAAGAAATTACATCAATTTAGAACCAACTGATATCAAAGTATACCTGAATTTGAAGTTTGAAGAAAATTCGTGCATTAGTTATTGAGATAGAGCTGTAGGGGAAATTCTGAAAAATGCAGCATAGCAGCGTCACCTGTTAAGCGATTTGCACCAAAACACAAACAGCACTAATTCATATTAAAATCCGTGCATTAGTTCTGGAGCTAGAGCTATTGCGGAAATAACAAAAAAGCAGCAGAGCATCGCCATCTGTTGAGCGATTTACACGAAAAGGTACAAATCATCAATTCATGTCAAGAACTAACAGAATCTGAAGTTTCATGAAAATCCGTGCATTAGTTGTTGACATTGAGCTTTTGTGTAAATCGTGAAAAATGCTGCATAGCAGCGCCACCTGTTGAGCGATTTACACCAAAACATAAACAGCACTAATACATATCCAGGTATACCCGAATCTGAAGTTTGTTGAAAACCCAAGCATTAGTTCTTGAGATAGAGCTATTGCGGAAATAAAAAATAATGCAGCATAGCAGCGCCACCTGTTGAGCGATTTACACAACAGGGTGCAAAACGTCAATTCATGTCAAGCACTAACGTAATCTGAAGTTTGATGAAAATCCGTGCATTAGTTCTTGAGATATAGCTAGTGCAGAAATCGCGAAAAATGCAGCATAGCAGCGCCACCTGTTGTGCGATTTACACCAAACATTTATCAGCACCAATTTATATTAGGGAATACTTTATAAATTTTTATTACATTCCGTGCATTAATTCTTGAGATAAAGAGACCACAATATTTGTGTCACATGCAGACATTTTGTAAAAACATGTTTTTTTGGAATCTCTGATCTCTAAAACGTGTAAATGCGTCAAAAACCGGAAGTCGAAATTTTTTACGTATTCAATACTTTCTTCTTGTAAAGATAGAAGGAAGTAAAAAGAACAAGATCCGCGAAAATTTTTATAAAATAAAATTAATATTTAGGGAAAAATAATAAGAAATATTTGAAAATTACTGGGGAGATTAATATAAACTTTTTTTATCAGGGTGTAGTTGACTTGAAAAAACTTTCAATTATAAATACCAGGGGGTATCAATAAGTTTGCACTTTCACATAGAAATAATTGAGTAAAATATATGAAATTGCTGCATTGTATTTGCCCTCTTCCGTATAACACCGTACACATTAACACATTTCTGCAAACGGTGTTTCAAAAAGAGGGGGGATGTTGTATTGCAGGAGGCGCGACAGTAAACCCAAAGGGGGGTAGTTTTCTAACTTTTACCGACCCCCACATGTAACATATTGCTGGAAAGGCATGTGACCACTTAATAATGTTATGCGCATCTTGAGCTCCTCTCCTCAAATTTGCAACACGGGCGCCATGAATGGAGTTCCCAAAATTTAAAAAGCGCACTCCCCTTGGAGAGGAAATGTGGGGAGTGGTCATAGTCTTTTCCAACAATACGTCACATGCGGGGCTCGGTAAAAGTTACAAAAATGCCCCTCTTCGGGTCTACTGCCGTGCCTCCTGGAATATATCCTCTGCCCACTTTTTGAAAGACCGTTTGCAGAAATGTGTTAATGTGCACGGTGACTACATAGAAAAGGACTAATACAATGTAGAAATTTCATAAATTTTACTCAATTATTTCTATTTGAGGGTAAAAGCAGTTGATACTCCTCGTATTAATCAAAATTTATGAAGTGCAAAAGTACTTTGAAATGCTTGATGTATACAAATTCAAATATGTAACTGGTGCACATATAAGAGTATCCACATACGAGAAAAAACCTATTGGGAAGTCTATAGAGTACAATTTTCAACCGGCGTATTAGACTTAAGAAAAAAATTGTACTTTTCGTCAACGATAACATATTTTTATCAGTATTAAGATGTTTTCATCTACAATTACGTCACTATATAATTCTTATGTTTTATCTAAATATATTTATCTACAAAAATGAATAGGTAATGTGAAGCCACAAACTTTTTAACAAACATTTTAAAGGATTAAAATTACGAAAACGATTAAAATCGTAACAGATAAATAATTTCATGTCAGTTAATGCATATCACTTATTTTTTACTCTTCGTAACACAGTTTTCTTTTCAATATTTTGTTTACTTTTACATTTAGTCTTTTTTATTTTCATTGTATCGTTGGTACACCTTTTTAGTAATTTATTTTTAAATTAATATATATATATATATATATATATATATATATATAGGGGAGAGTAGCCTAATTTGGACCACTTCACTTATTTTCAGGTGTAATTCACTTAATTTTTGGAATATTTGCAAAAGATCATTACATAGGATCAATCTATTTATCTACTAACTAAATAAATATTTAGATCAATTCCTTTTTGAAAATCTTTATTTTATTTGAATTTGAAAAATTTGTCAAAAGTGGTCCAAATTCAGCAACTGGTCACCTAAGTTGGACACCCAGTCTCCTAAATTGGACCAAATATCATCAGGTTGTTTTAATGACTAGTTAATATAACTAATTTTAATAAAAGCAAAGATTGTGATTAATGAAACAATCAAACATAATAACAGCAATGAAATATAACGAAATCAAATATCTGAAAATAAGAGTAATTGTTTTAAATCGAAATGTATTCGAAATATAAATCAAAGTTATCAGTAATTAAGAATAGAAATTATGGAAATAATTGTCAGTTACTTGAATATCATGTAAGGAGTGATGCGAAGCTTATACATGAATTTTGTTTATTGTTTTTGTTTTCCAGCACACACAAGATGGAACCGTATATGGCAATCTGAACACTGTTATTTTATTTTTCTTATAAATTAGGTAAAACCAATCACCACTGTCTAGATTTTTCTTTTTAGATTCTGAATTATCAGACTTTTTTTTTTTTTTTTTTTTTTTTTTTTTGCAACATATATATATATATATTTTTTTTTACATTATGTTTGTAGTTCTTCTCTTCCATCATTTTCTTGCTAATTGCATTACGCCTATTTTTTTAAAACTCGATGTTCCAATTTCTTTTGTGCTGTGAAAGCTTCTTTTTTGTCTTTTATTTTTTTTATTTCAAGGTTTAGATTATATGGCGATGATGTTATCACAACTGTTTTTTTGTTCCTTCTGTACTTTGATTTAACTGAATTTAGCAAGGGAAATAACATTTCCAATGATTTTTTTTTTTTTTGCTTTTGTGGAGGATTTGTAACTGCAGCCTTGTTGCAGGTCATTTTCTTCACAACCTACTGTCTACTTTTTGTTTCCTATATCTTTAACAGCTTTTGCTGTCACTGGTGTTTTTCTTCCAGACAGTTTGATTATATCTTTTTCAACATTTTCAACAAGGTTTGAGATTTTATGCGTTTTAATGGCAAAAAAAGTATAATTCCACCCTCCAGAACTGTAAAAAGTCTTCCATCACAAATATCCTGCAAGAGGAAAATGTTTGCATTCAACTCTGTAAATCAAATATGCCCTTAGGAATAAAGAATTCAAAGAAAATAAATCGAATTACATACAAGATAAAAGACATTGCAAGCAAAATTTAATGCATAGACATGTAAACAATATTTTTATGTTTATATAGGCCTAAACTGTATAAAAAAATTAATCCAGATATACAAAAAAAAAAAAAAAACATGCATGGAGATAGTAATCCATTATAAAAAAAAATAGTGTACAAAGTATACCGTCCTCGAAATTCATTACTTACTTTTCAAGTTTATGATCGCATATCTGGTCCAATTTAAGCAACTTAAATTGGTCAAATTACGGCAACTGCGCCATTTTTTAAAACAGTTAATTTCAAGACTAAGAATAAAAACGAAATCACACAAATCCACATGAAAAATATGCGCAATAAACAGATGAATTCATATATGTATATGAAAACATAGCAACTTACCTTAGTTTTAAAATATTAACTTACGTTTAGTAGGAAAAATTTAGATCAAAACAGCCAACATTAGGTTTTTTTTTAATTGTCCGAAAACAGCACGTGGTAGGCGGCTGCTTCTTCTAATCATGAGTCACGTCATTCTGCTGAGTAAGATTTCAGCGGTAGATGGAGTCTCTTCCTGTAATTAACGGCAAAATGGCAACGGTCCAATTAAAGCGGCTGTCCAAATATGGCTACTCTCCCCTATATATCGCGCGTTTATGACGATACATTTTGTATACTTTTTCATAATTTTGTATATATATACATATTTTTTTTGTTTATTCGTTTGATTCATCAGTATATACATATATTTAGTGTTTTAGTTACATGCAATTCAGAATATAAGTTTTGTTTTGCATTTTTCCTTTAGTTTTTCTTTAATTGGAAAAAAAAATGTTGAGTTGAAAGCCTATAACCGAAAATATATACCCCTGAATTAAAATAAACCGAAACGCAGAGAACGGGTAGCAATACTATTTTAAATCTCAAGGGCCAGCATTCTGCGACTAACGCTTTCCTGTGTGAGTTTTTAAATCTTAGATTATGCCAGCAAGTAAAATTTTATATCAGTTTTGTGAAGTGTCAATACACCTTAATTGAATAAAGGGTATGAAGGTAGTTGTAATTGTTTATCGAAGAATAAAACAGTCAGATCGATGAGGAAAGCTGTGAGAAGAATCTTTGCATCTCTTCTGATAAAACTTCTATGCTGTTAAAGATAAAATTCTTTACTGCCTTTAGAATTTACCTTGTTCATAGATTGGTGAATACACATTCATTCATAAATTTCAGATAGACGATACTCTTTGAAAATATTTTACCACTTTTGTATCATCATAGGTGTGCTTATTCTTCAAGATGGTGGAGGAATCTGTAATACGTCATCAACTGAATATCTCAAGATATGTGTCAGTTGTATTGGCACGTACTCCATGGGTTTTATTTAGCGTACAGTAAATGTTTTCCTCAATTATAATTCACGTTAGTTTTATTTGGGTAACAGAAATTAATACTGGACGTTCCATGAATATTTTTTGATAAAATAACTACTAAGATTGTATTTTGTAAACATTCAACCATCATTGCATTTACAATTCATGTATCATAATGCTCGTGAGAGAATGTGAGTTGAGAAGAAAGTATATTTATGTGAGGGTTCAGTTGATTGTAAAAAACCGCCCCTCAGAACTTTTGTCGATCGAAAGTCGGTGTATCCAGGATCATTCAAAATTTTTCATGGTAACGATGTAGTCAGATATTTTGTTACTTCTAAGTATTATTAAAGCTGGCTTTGCTCTTGTGTCAGTATTTGCGATATGACGAGAAAAAGAAAATTAAAAAAGATATGGCATTTATTTGGAAGCACTGTCAATGGTTTGCAACTTAGCGTTCAAAATTTGTTTTTCATTAATTACATTTTACGTTCTTTTTAATTGGTAAACGTAACTTACTACTGCAATCTGTATGTATATTAAATGACAAAATAATTACCAAGATTTTAATTTGTACTCACATTATCATAATTGTATCTAAATAATGTCCATGAGAAATATAGATTGAGAAAACTTTGTATCAGCTTAAAAAACAATTTAGTCAATTGGAAAAAAAGAAAAACAATATCAATTGTGATTCTGATTTAAAAAATCACATTAAATTATATCATATTTGTATTATAAGTTAATTACTGAATAAATTTTTAGTAGTATTATTAAAAATGTACGTCTTCAGAAAGATTTCATATGTTTAGAGTATTTGTTTCCTTCATTAATATTTGAAAATATTTAAAGTTTGTATTAAAACTGTATTATTTATGCAACCTTTACAAGTAAAAGTATATACCTAAGAAAAAGTATTTTATATTTTTTTCTGCATTTTTATGGATTTATTTTCTGTTTTCTGTTTATTTTTCAAAGGTAAACTGTACTGTAAGACGTTAAGACATTATAAAGTTTCATTACTAATTTTTCTTAAGTTTATGATATAAAAATTATACACTGAAATTCCTTTAAAATTACGTTACTTCTAAAAAAAATTAAGGATAAAGAAATGCAAAGTTAAAAATATATCTTGAAAGCGAACGTTAGCTTATAAGAATAAAATGCTTTCTCACATTTCCTTCGCGAGAAAAATCCTTCTATTTAATATGCATGCGTGCAATAAACAAGACTGCGAATAGGTAAGGGATTTAATTTTAAAGATAGCATTTCGGTCTTCCACAGAATTCTGAATTAGTTTATACAAATATAGGGAGATTTTTTATGGGAGTTATTTTTTATATAGCAATTACATACATGTACATATACTATATATATACAAATTTCTATTTTATTCTTTTAATTCTTTTTTTTTTATGTTTATCTGTGGTAATTTATATATATATAACCATTAATTAAACATAACCTACCACACTCAAAAACCGTAAATATTATGAATTAAAGCTGTAAGTATAAAAAAGTGCCAAATAATTTATTATAAGAATTATTATGGAAGAAAAAATAAGAAAGTGGACACCGACAAATAATGGAAAAGCTTATATATTGAATTACGTTTTCAAGGGCACAGAATTCAATGATATAAGCAATATAGTTGTTTTCTGTGAGAAAAATAAGCTAAAGCTAAAAATTATTTTTCTCTGTGCCCGAACCATTATAATCAAGTGAATAGATTAAAAATGAAAACAGAATAGAAACAAATAATATAAAATGGAAAAATCAATAAAACCTGTTTAAATATTTATAGGATATAAAATAGAAATAATACACAACGTACCGATTAATATTTCAGTATTTTTCAATATATCCACTCGCACATGGCTACCAAAATATCGTAAAGATTAAGGTGAATAAAACAGTTAAGAAATCACAGGGGGGGGGGGGGGGGCTTTTTACCAAACTTTAAGGGGGGTGGTGCCGGGGGAAATTTTGGTGGGAAGTTACAAATTCGGATTTAGCTACCCAAAAATATAAATTAAGCCGATTTCCAAAACTACCATTAATTTTGTCAGGTAAAATCCCCTATTGCCTTGCCTATATCTGGACGAATTAAGGCAATTTTTTAAACAGATAATCTTAAAACTAAGAACAAAAACAAAATAAAACAAATCCGTGTGAAATTTATTCATAATAAACGCGTAGATTTAGATATGTATATGAAGATATAAAAACTTACCTTTGCTTTAAAGAATTCTCTTACGTTTGGTCTGAAAAACTGAGATCAAAACAGCTAATTTTAAGATTTTAAATTTTCTTAAAATAGACTGTGAAATGCGAGTTCTTCTTTTATTCACAAATGACACCATGAGTGGGATTTCAGTGGTAGATGGCGTCTTTTTCTGTACACTCTCAGAGAAAACGGTAAATTTACGAGCGTATGCCCTTAAATTTTAACGAGCTTTATTTGATGAAAAACGGTCGGATTCATTAAATAAGCGGCTTTATCCCTTAGATACTTAGAAAATTAAGGGCAATTCACATATTTTTACAGTTCTAGCCCATCTGTTAGCAAAAGTACGAATTGGTAATTGGATAAGGAGTATTTTACGGGTTATGACTTGAATCTCTGCTGCGGCCTCTGCCCGTAATTTTACAGGGATACTTCTGTGTGTGTAGTTAACTGCAGAATTGCAGCGCTCCATTTAAAACGGCTAAATATGGCTAATCATCACTATATAAACAGTGAGATATGTACAAAATCTAGTTTTTATTTTAGTTAAATAAAATAATGATAAATTAATGCTTTAGTAGAATATAGCTCTTTTTTTTGTAAATAAATCAATTCTTTGTAGATCTATAAATAATTTCTAATAGAATAGAAACGAAATTATTAATTTTTTTTTATTATTATGATAGATATGAATCAGAAAATACAAATTATACTCCACTCCATTTATATTTTTAATAAATATTTTTGGAGAAGTATTAATAAATCTGAGATATCAAAAGTAAATAATTTTGTAAGTCTCGTAGCCGCATAATAATCACTAAATTCTAAAAAAGCAAAATGAATAACATACAGATAAATCTGAAAGGCAAATTTAAAAATACAACATTCGTTTGAAAAAATAAATGATACGGCAAAAAGAAAAAAAATGACACCTCTTAATAAGGAAAAATATATTTATTTTAAGCATCATTAGAAAGTCAGGAATAACTGTACATAATAAATACTAAGATATTCTGATATGTTTCTTCGTAAATCCCTTAAAATGAAAGCCCTGTCTTTTTAGATTTTTATACCATATGTACGATAACATTTTTTAAATTCTATAATACAATAATACGAATGCTTTTGTTAAGAACTATATGTAAGAATTATTAAATATTACATTTTAAAAGCGAGCAAGTGGGTATAGTTTATTTTTAAATACAAGTTTCAATATGGAATCTGTAAATTAGATTCAAACATTTAATTTATAAAAGAAAAACAATTCAGATTCTTTTGACAAAAAAATGCCCGATTCATAAATATAATAAAATATTTAATGCATATATATATATACATTTTTTTTTTCAGACTACTGAAGCTGAGTAAACTATAGACTGCTATATATTTTTTGTTCACATAAAGAATCTTGTTGGTTTTAGAAGTAAACCACTAACTTTTCTGGATGAAAGTAGCTAATCAGATGTCTTTTGAAAACAAGATTTTTTTCATATGTTTCATTTATTGTCTGAAAGACGTTTAAGGAATTTTCAGCTTTGGAATTTTTTTTTTTTTTTTTTTTTTTTTTTTTGTGTGTATTTTCCTCTTTTGTTCATGAAAGAAAACATTAAATTTTCTATTTCTTTTTCAAAAGATATAGTTGGAAATTCTTTCCGTCGGAAAATCTCTTTGTAAAGATTGAAAATATTCCTTGAATACTGTAAAAAGAAAGGAAAAATCTTGCGATAAGCATAGATCAGAATGGCGATACAAAATTTCACCATTTAATAAATTAAAATATTATGTTTAATTCAACCCTGTGGAAATGCATTTGAAAACCCAATTTCAGCTGCTCCCATCTACAATAGGGAAATTATCCGAATTCTTTGATCAGCCCTGTACATATTGTTTTGCCCGATTGTATAATAATCATCTTGTTGTGAAATTCAGTGATTAAAATATTATTTTTAATTCAACCCTGTGGAAATGCATTTGAAAACCCAATTTCAGCTGCTCCGATCTACAATGGGGAAATTATCCGAATTCTTTGATCAGCCCTGTACGTATTGTTTTGTCCGATTGTATAAGAATCATCTTGTTGTGAAATTCAGTGATTAAAATATTATGTTTAATTCAACGCTGTGGAAATGCATTTGAAAACCCAATTTCAGCTGCTCCCATCTACAATAGGGAAATTATCCGAATTCTTTGATCAGCCCTGTACATATTGTTTTGTCCGATTGTATAAGAATCATCTTGTTGTGAAATTCAGTGATTAAAATATTATGTTTAATTCAACCCTGTGGAAATGCATTTGAAAACCCAATTTCAGCTGCTCCGATCTACAATAGGGAAATTATCCGAATTCTTTGATCAGCCCTGTACATATTGTTTTGTCCGATTGTATAAGAATCATCTTGTTGTGAAATTCAGTGATTAAAACATTATGTTTAATTCAACCCTGTGGAAATGCATTTGAAAACCCAATTTCAGCTGCTCCGATCTACAATAGGGAAATTATCCGAATTCTTTGATCAGCCCTGTACATATTGTTTTGTCCGATTGTATAAGAATCATCTTGTTGTGAAATTCAGTGATTAAAACATTATGTTTAATTCAACCCTGTGGAAATGCATTTGAAAACCCAATTTCAGCTGCTCCCATCTACAATAGGGAAATTATCCGAATTCTTTGATCAGCCCTGTACATATTGTTTTGTCCGATTGTATAAGAATCATCTTGTTGTGAAATTCAGTGATTACAATATTATGTTTAATTCAACCCTGTGGAAATTCATTTGAAAACCCAATTTCAGCTGCTCCGATCTACAATAGGGAAATTATCCGAATTATTTGATCAGCCCTGTACATATTGTTTTGTCCGATTGTATAAGAATAATCTTGTAGTGAAATTCAGTTATTAATATCAATTTTGAAACATTTGAAATCGCGCAATGTCATTAAAATACACTGCAAACGGTTTTTCTCCCATCGACTATAATGTAACGGAATTCTTTTGAGTATTTCTGTAAATGAACTATTAATCCCACATACTTCATATACAATACCAAACATGACTTAGTGACCCTAAATAACGTTTATCAGTTGCATTAAATTCCGAGTATATTTACGGTAGTTAGAGCGTTGACAGACGGACAGACTGGCAGACAAATCGAATGTATAAAAACTTTTCAATTTTGTTGGCATGTCTTAAAAGTGATAGAAATGTAGCACAAAAAATAATTTTATGAAATTAAATAAATTGAATATTAATATTTAAACTATGTCAAAAATCAACTTACCTTAAATAAAAATCTTTTTCAAAGGGTTTATTTTCTAAATCAGAAAAACTCATACAATTTTAAATTAGGCTAAATTTATGTAACTGAATTTCTGCTTCAAACTATATTTGTTTGCCACATATAAAATGGACCCATGCTTCGCTTTCATTTTTAATAATTAGTATATCCATAAACAAAAACATGAATTATGCATGTTTTATTGAGAATATCCCCGTGATGTAACAACAAATCTATTAAAAGTACAGTAATTGTGTGGAAGTATTAGAATTATGATGTCTGTTAGTTTGGAAGTGTTTTACTTGGCCTTTTTAAATGTTAAAGTAAACTTCTACGGTTATTGTCTAAAAGATGTAATATTATATTAAATGTGTACGTAAAATTTGTTTAGATTTTTTTTATTGTATTCCAGCGACTTATAATCATACTATATGAATAAAACAGATCTCGCAAATCAGTGAGGTTTTTCGCATTGTTATTGAAAAGTATATATATATATATATTTAATATAATATCCCTGTTGTTTTTTTTAATTGCAAAAGAATCTATAAAGTTCTATTGAATTATTTTATGAAACATCCTTTTGAAACTGAGTAATCTAATTTATATCGTTAGGGTGCACGGTGAATTTTTATAGTAAGTTGATCTGCTTATTGAGTAGTTCAAAGAAATATAGCATAATATGTTTATAATTATAAGCTATGTAAAATTGTGCCACTTTCTTTATGAAGATAGTATTTCTTTAATAATATTTTCCATTGAATTTATTTTAACGTACTTGATTTACTTATTTAATTTTTTATTGTTGATTTTAATTCTGATTTAAAAGTAATTTTTTTATTTAACCATCTTAAGTACAGTTATACATCACTGTTAAGTCTGATTTTTTTCTTGTGGTTTACAGCTGCTCCTTATGGAATATAGAAATATCAATATAGATATGAACGCTAATTATTCCCGTGGATTCCAGGATGTGAATATGTGAATATTTAGAATTTTAAAATTTAAATTAGTTTTCGAAATACTAATTTTTCTGTAAAAATTGGAGAATTTCTTGCTGGATGTTATGTTGATGAGAAAATTACTACGTCAAAAGGAAAAAAAAATCAAAATTGAAATATTGAGTTTGTTATGTCCTTTTGTTTTCATTTTAATAAACAAAATGTATAAGTAATATCACGAGGCATCCCAAACTACGAAAAGTTAATTTTATTTTAAGTAACGGATGAGTTAAGTACATGCCTCATCTTAACAGCAAGGCATTTCATTTTCAAAAATATGTGCTTATGTCCTTATGTTTCTAAATCGGTGGTCGCAAATAGTAAGAATTTTTCATATTAAAAAAGAAAAAAAAAAACAAGGAAAAAAAAAAAAAACAAGTATGCAATAAAAAAAAAAAAAGAATTAACCGAAAAATTTACTAATTAATTTTATTTGGTAAAATAATTTTCTTAATACGTGCAAAAAAGATGTTTCAGTTAATTCAGTAAACATTATTTTGTTTTCAAAAGTATGAATTCGAATGCACAGTTTGTTAAAAAAAAATATATTCTATGTTAAGATAAAATTACGATGTAAAATGAATTTTTATAAATAACAACTTAAACATGTTTAAATAACATTGAGAAATATTTAAATAACTTTGATTTAACAAGTGAGGCCTTGCAAATTTTATGAACGTAAATAACTTTGACAAAAAAAGTACATACAATTAATTAGTACAATAAAAAAATATTGTCTTTTACAACTTTTATTATTATTCATATGTTAATATTTTTTACTATTTTCAGACATTTTATCTATAAATTTAAATATCAGATTACAAGACAGTTGTATAGTTTTTAATCAAGGGCATAGCAAAAAGTGAAAACATTTTTTGAATATTACCGGATCCTTGCAAAATTTAACCAGACTATACAAAATATAAATACATATTAAATTATTTGAAAACAACGTTTAAACACACAATAAAACAAGCAGATTTAATCATACGTATACGTTTCGTGAGTACTAGGACTCACATCCTCAGAGCAAAAGCTTTAAAAACAATATCACCCAACTGCATTTCGAAATCTTTACACACTTGCAAGTTAGTGTTACTTCGCGCCATTATTCAGGATACTCGTAGTAAGCTCGCTTTTATTGAAAAAGAACTTTTTCATTTACATCTTTCTCTTGGAAACTCAGTGTCAAATTTTGACACACTTGATCGGTTATCATGGTACCGGTCTGTCAAGTTCTCTGCTTTTCATAAACTTTCGTTAGTAAAAGAACTTTCAAATTTACTCCCTCTTACTGCTACACCCCCTCCTTGGCTTCCAGAGGTGAATAATAATGCTATTGTAAACCTTACAACTTCACAACTGTCACCTACACAGGAGAAAGCTCTCAAACTTAATTATAATTTTTCTTTTAGCAAACGTCCAGATTTACCTAATCTTATTGCTCCAGTTGAAAGAAGTTTCAAATTTAGCAAACTATCTAGTTCTCAAAAGGATTCCATTAGGGTTCTCATTAAAAACACAGTTGGTCACAATTCTAAGAATTTCAAACCAAACATAACAAAGGATCTTAAAGAAGCTTTATCCTCTGTAAAATCTAATGATGACATTGTTATCTCTAAAGCTGATAAGGGAGGTCAAATAGTGGTACAGGATAAAACAGCTTACTTGGATAAAGTGCAAAATCTTTTACAATCCGGCGCATACATTAAATTAAATCGGGATCCTTCTGACAGTGATTTAACAAGTACCAGAAAACTTATAAAAACCTCTCGCTGTATTGTTGACAGTATTAAAATGTCATTAATTCCGTCGATTGCTAACTGCAGTCGCTTTTACGCTCTGCCTAAAGTTCATAAAATTGGTGTTCCCCTCCGGCCTA
The DNA here is from genome assembly GCA_963932465.1 of Maratus speciosus. Classification (NCBI taxonomy): domain Eukaryota; kingdom Metazoa; phylum Arthropoda; class Arachnida; order Araneae; family Salticidae; genus Maratus; species Maratus speciosus. The sequence continues at coordinate 432,722,673 of OZ010795.1, read as the reverse complement.
TTGTATCCAATATCGGTTCTGCTCCATACCCTCTTGCTAAATATTTAGTGAAACGCTTTTCATTCCTTTCAAGTTCTAATATTTACACTATTAAGAATTCTAGTTCTTTTGTTAATCGGATTAAAAACTTCACCCCTCCCCCTCTTTTAGCATGGTTTCATTTGATGTTACTTCTCTGTTCACCCATGTTCCAGTTCAAGGTGCACTACAAAGTCTCCCTACTAGATAAAAATAATTTCATTACACAGATTATGAAATCAACCACATTATTGAGTTATTCAGTACTTGTTTAAAACAAAATTCATTTCAAATTTCTAATCAATATTATTCTATGACGGATGGTTTAGCAATGGGTAATCCCCTTAGCCCTTTTTAGCAGATTTATATATGCATTACTTTGAGGTTAAAATGTTTAACCTTATCAACTTCCCATTTTATTGTAGATATGTGGACGATTCTTTTGCACTCTTGGAACTTTCTCTATTTTCTGTTGACAACATATTAACGATTTTAAACTCAATAGATTCAGTCATTCAATTCACTTATGAAGTTGAAATAGATAATAGATTACCATTTCCGGATGTGTTGGTTACACGTTAGCCTAACACATTTGACACTTGCGTTTACCGTAAACATTTTGCTGTCACACTCCCCCCCCCCCCCCATTTCAATTCATGTCACCCCCCTTCCCAAAAAGCTTCGGCTTTTCATTATTTGATTAATAGAGCTCGCCTAATTTGTTCAGATAATAAATCACTTATTACAGAATTAAATTACATTAGATCTGTGGCTATTCATCGAGGTTTTAGTTTATCTTATATCAATAATTTAATTTCTCATAGTCTTAATAAATATGTTAATAATCTTGATTCTCCTGCTACTGCGATTTCCATTTCCAACCTTATCATTTTACCATTTTATAATAGTTAGCTTTAAGATGGCTAATATCTTAAGACATTATGATTTTAATGTGGTTTTGAAACCGGTTAATAAATTATCTTTTTCGCAACTTAAGGACCAAATTCCTCCACATAATTATTGGGGCATTTACAACATTCAATGCCAATGTGATTTGTCCTACATTGGACAAACTAAACGAAAACTCCGTTACAGAATCAATGAACACAGAAACTATGTAAAGAAAAAAGAATTACAGAAATCCTCTATCGCCTCTCATTGCTGGGGGGGAGGGACATAATTTTAATTTTGACTCAGCTACCATTATCAAGAAATGCATTACTCCTCTGGATTTAGACTTTTTTGAGGCTATTCATATCCATAAATTTAAAGACTCCTTGGTTAATGATTTATCTAGTACACCATACATCTCAACTTTCTGGATGGATTTGTTGTGTCACGACACTTCACTTCCGCATTATTTTCATTGGCTGTTAGAACTTGATGGTCTTTTGGTATTATGTTTTGACATTTGGGTTTTTTTTTTCACCGTACATGCAGTTGGGGGGGGGGGGATATTGTTTTTAAAGTTTTTGCACTGAGGATGTGAGTCCTAGTACTCACGAAACGTATACGTATGATCAAATCTGCTTGTATTATTGTGTGTTTAAACGTTGTTTTCAAATAATTTATATTTTCACACAAGTTCTGTACTTATTATATTTGGTTGCAACGGACCTATTTGGGGGTTTTTATCATGTCTGATCTTAATCGTTTTTACAATCTTAGATTAAGACGTAAAAAAGTTTTAAATCATTTGAAATTTTTATGTAGTTGTAAACGTCGTGGTGTTGTTCCTGGTTTTATTCGCTTTGGTTTTAAACTTCAATTAACTAAACGTCTTTCGAAATCTTTACACACTTGCAAGTTAGTGTTACTTCGCGCCATTATTCAGGATACTCGTAGTAAGCTAGCTTTTATTGAAAAAGAACTTTTTCATTTACATCTTTCTCTTGGAAACTCAGTGTCAAATTTTGACACACTTGATCGGTTATCATGGTACCGGTCTGTCAAGTTCTCTGCTTTTGTTAGTAAAAAAACTTTCAAATTTACTCCCTCTTACTGCTGCACCCCTCCTTGGCTTCCAGAGGTGAATAATAATGCTATTGTAAAGCTTTCAACTTCACAACTGTCACCTACACAGGAGAAAGTTCTCAAACTTAATTATAATTTTTCTTTTAGAAAACGTCCAGATTTACCTAATCTTATTGCTCCAGTTGAAAGAAGTTTCAAATTTTGCAAACTGTCTAGTTCTCAAAAGGATTCCATTAGGGTTCTCATTAAAAACACAGTTGATCAGAATTCTAAGAATTTCAAACCAAACATAACAAAGGATCTTAAAGAAGGTTTATCCTCTGTAAAACCTAATGATGACATTGTTATCTCTAAAGCTGATAAGGGAGATCAAATAGTAGTACAGGATAAAACAGCTTATTTGGATTTTTTAAATAAAAAGGTTTTTATTAAAAAAAATCAATTTTTTTATTGTTTTAGTGAAAAAGTATCTAGAAATTCAGAAAGTAGACAAATTTTGCAACAAGTGTGATATATGACAATATGACGTAGGATGAATGGGAGGGGGGATCTGCCTTGGAACATGCGCCGCGGTGGTGCATGGACTAAGGTGCGCAATTCCACTTAACCACTCACATTGTTTACATTTGCCCTCCCGTCTACCCTCCGAACTTTCCCTATAAGGTTTACTCTAAGTTTTTTGGGTTGCTGAATCCAAATTTTTAAGTTCCTCTCAAAATAGTTGTTTTTAAATAAAATTTTTTATTGTTAGGAGGAAAGTAGGTAGAAATTCGGAAGGTAGACAAAATTTGCACCAAATAGGATATATGACATTATCACGTGAATAAATATGGAGAGGGGGGACTGCCTCGGATCATTCCCCGCGCGCTGTTCTCAAAACAATTTTTTTTCAAAAAATCAATTTTTTTTTTTTTTTTTTTTTTTTTTGGTGGGGGGGGGGGGGGGGGTGCCGGGAGAAATTTTGGTGGAAGTTACAAATTCGGATTCAGCTACCCTAAAAACATAAAGTGAGTCGAAATCGAGAACTAGCATTAATTTTGTCAGTAAAATCCCCTATTGCCTGAACTTGCATAACAGTGCATGCAGCGCCACAGTGCATGTTCAGAGGCAGCCCTCCACCTATTATCTAGTCATATATCCTATTTGTTGTAAATTTTGTCTTCTTTCTGATTTTCTATGTACATTTCCCCTAAAACAATAAAAATTTTAATTTAGAAACAACTATTTTTTTTGGGGGGGGGGCGGGGGGGAAGTTAAAAGTTCGGATTCAGCAACCTAAAAAACTTTAAGTAAACTTTATAATAAAAGTTTGGAGGGAAGATGGGAGGGCGAATGTAAAAAAATGTGTGTGGTTAAGTGGAATTGCGCAACTTAGTCCACGCAGCACCGCGGCGCATGTTCCGAGGCAGATCCCGCCGCTCCCCATTCATCCTACGTCATAATGTCATATATCTTATTTGATGCAAATTCTGTCGACTTTCTGAATTTCTAGATAAATTTTCCCTGAAACGAAAATAAAATATTTTTTAAATAAACACCTTTTTTGGGGGGGGGAGGGGGGGGCATTTTGCCAAAATTTTGGGGGGTTGCCGGAGAAAATTTTGGTGGGAAGTTAAAAATTCGGATTCAGCGACAAAAAAACATATAGTAAGCCTTTTTCTAGAACTACCATGAATTTTGCTAGGTAGAGCTCCTATACGGTCTCTATTGTCTGGACTAATATACGATCATCATTTCGGAACTGCTTCAGCACTTTTTCCTGACGAGGAGATAGTAACTGCAGATAGACCCGCTGCTTATCCTCCAAGTGAAATTTAGGAGTCAGTATTCATGAAGTCTACAAAAATTAAGAGATTAAAAAAAAAAATGATGAAAACGATGCAGACAAACAGTCTGGAAGTAAAACGTCAGTGACGGCAAAAATTTTCAAAGGTATCGGAAACGAAAAGGAAAGAGTAAGTTATGAATAGATTGATCCGAAAGTATTCTGCAACTACAACTACCACCCCCACAAGACCAAAAAAAGGCCAAAGTATCATTGGAAATGTTATCGCCCTTACTAAAGTGAGTTATGTCAAAGTTCAGATTGAGCCAAAAGTCAGCTGTGTTAACATTTTTTCCATTAAGTAACCTTTGGAAAAAAAGACAAAAAGGAAGCTCTCAAAGAACAAAAACAATTGTAACATCAAGTTTAAAAAAATTATTGTAATATATAATAAATAATTCAATGGAAAATAAAATGATGGAGTGGATGGCTTGCAGGCATAAGGTAAAGAAAACTTATATTGCATAATATATATATATATATATATATATATATATATATATATATAATGATTCAGAATCTAAAAAGAAATATCAAGAGACTGGTGGTTGGTTCTGCCTAATTTTTACGAAAAATAAAATGTCTGAAATGATTCAGTGTTTAAATTCCCAAATTTGTTTCCATATGCTATGTGCGCTGGAATCAAAAATGTATAAAATAAACTCATAATGTAAGCCTAGCATTACTTCTTACGTGGTATTCAAGTAACTGTTAATTAGGTCCGTAATTTGTATTCTTAATTGCTTACAATTATGATTTATACTTTGAATACATTTGGATTTAAAACAATACTCTTACTTTCAGACGATTTCATTTTATTTCATTGCTGTTGTTTTGTTTGATTGTTACATTAGTCTCAAACTTTGCTTTTAATAAAATTAGTTATACTCACTAATCATTAAACGATCTAAAATATTGTTTCGTCCAATTTAGGTGACCAGTCGCTGGATTTGGATCACTTTTGACAAATTTTTCAAATTAAAAAAATAATAATAATATCATTTTCTAAACGAAGTTGTTGTAAAGATTTATTTAGTTATGAATATTTTTATCACGTACAGTAATATCTTGCCGATATTCCAAAAATGACGTTAGTTACAACTGAAAATATGTAAAGTGGTCCAAATGTGACTACTCGCCCCCAAAAATATATATTGCTTAATAAATGTATGGATTTGAAATAGGAATTCCGTAGGCAGTTGTACGTAGCAAACTAAATTATGTAAAATTGTCCTTTAAAAGATTACAAAGTAGTATAGTAAATATTGAACAGTCACAGAATAACAAAGTAATACAATAAATAATGAACAGTTACAGAATAACAAAATAGCATAATAAATGCATTATAATCTTTAAGAACAACAAACAACCTTACCGAGTTTATATACAGCCTCATGTTGATAAGTAGGTGGATATGAAAACCCTTTTCACCCATCACCAGAATAATATTTCCAGTACTTTCCATGCTTACACGGAAACAAGAAAACTTTAATAAAGATCTGTTACTAAAAGTCAGTGGAAATAAAATAAACTAACTAAAAATAACTAACTAAAAATCCACCTAACCTACATCTAACTAAAAATAAATATATAGTTCCAGTTAAGTTTTATCGTTATAAACACTAACTATTTAACCCTTTGTTACATACTTTAAAACAGTCAATATCCCATCGTTAATTTTGATATTTTCTAACTAAAATGATCACACAGAATGATAAAAAAAAAAAAAAAAAAAAAAAAAATTGCATATTTTTTTCTTACAGCCTGTCTACTAGAGTTAACTCTATGCACGCAGAGATTGTTCATCTCTCTTTTCATTTTTTATGTCAAATAATAAATTTTCTTTCTATGTCGCCAAACATATTACCAACACCTAAGTCAAGAGTTTTTATATGATAAAGAAGATAAGAAAGTTTTGAATTCACAGACTCTTTCATTTAAAAACTAAAAATTTATTTATTTTGTGTTTTTTTATCATTCAAATCAAGTTCAATGTTGTCTCATAAAGAACTGGTGAGCAAAAAAAAAAAAAAAAAAAAAAAAAAAAAATCCATACATGCTTATAAATCCCATGATTATAAATAATAATCACATAATATTTCAAGACGAAAAAAATAATTTGCCACATTAGAAAATTTTGACTTGAAAATAACTGTTTATTTTCAGCAATTCATATATTTGGTTTTCACTTCCTATATTTCCAAACATTAACTTCAGACACTCGACTAGAATAGATGTATTTTTCTTTAAATTAATCATTGTTACTGTTGCTGCGAACAACTGTATTTATTTGACGAACATTGGAAAATACAATTTTAATCCTTGTAGAAATTCGTCGTTTTGGCACACTGTGAGCCGCTGTGTATGTGTGAGAAGGCACATGCTGTCATATAAATGTACGTCAATACATTGGGATCAATTTTCAATTGAAACTCTTAAAATTAATCTATATTTTGAAATTTTGAAATTAATTTCAGCATTTCTGTTTGAGTCTTTCAAGTACGAGCGATTGTTTTTTTTTTTTTTAATATATTCCTCTTTGCAGATGTATGATATATCGGATAGAAACATTCATCATCACATTTCACAGTTCATAATTTATTATTTATTATAGTCAATGATTTAATGAATTTTAAATGTATGTTTCCTTATTGGGACATCCTGTAAATAAAAAGTAAGAAGAATTGTGTCCGGGGAAATCAGTAATAAATAAAATAACTAAAGAAATTATTTTTTTTTCTATCAAATATTGATTTTCATATTCTTCTCATTTTCAATAGGTATAAACAGAGAATGATTCTTTTTTCTTATTAATTTTATACATCATGTGCATGATCAGATTTTACTCTGAAAAACAAGACTTTTCCCAAGTTATTCCCAAGCCTTTCACGTATCATCAATTTACTGATAGGGTTTTGTGCAATGTAAACCCCAGAAGACTATATATTTATACTGTCCTCTTTTCGATCAGTTGTTTGGAAATAACTGTTTTATGGTGTTTTATATCAAATGACATTCCTTAATATATATGCGAGACTATTTAGACTAAATGTTTCTGAATGCTATTTTTAATAATTTAATGATATTAATATATAATTATTACTATTTAAAGGAAATATGCTATAATTTAAAAATATTTTTCAACAGTAAAAGTATGAAAATTCATATTAATCATACCATGGTATCCGATACGGTATAACATGTTACAGAAAATACTGAGTGGTTCAAATAATATTCGTAAAAATACTTTTATTTAAAAAATAAGAGATTTTATTTATATCTGATATACCGCCCCTCCGGGAGTCTCTTTGTGGTGGAATATGACCGGGACTCCTGCATAATTGGCTGTGCTTTTTACGCAACGTCGCTTGGTGTATACGTATGTCACCATCACAGATAACAGCCGCGGGGAGTGGAAAGTTGTGTATATGTGCGTGGTATCCGTGATCAGCTCGTTACCTCCACCACTCTGGTTCTCGTGGCTATGTGAAAAACAATGCTAGTAGCTCGATCCAGTGTCGACCACGGTCGGAGGGAAAATGCTAGAATATTAGATTGGAAAAAATCTACCAGTTATCCTGAGGTAAAAACTGGGATAAGAACAGACTGAGAACTAGTAACTCACAAGTGTTGACACGTTGCGCGAGAACGGAACATCGCAGCTTTCTATTCCAGTGTCGGGGTAAGTTTTAGACAGAAGCAGGGGACAACAGCTTCATGAACCTATGGAGTTGTTTTGAGCCGACTAATGTGTCCGGTCGCGAAAGGATTATGCACTTTGTTGATCAAGCGGTGGTCATTGCGTGATATCACAATGGCCTGTGGTGAGCGTTTGACATACTATTCTTGGTACAACGAGAGGTCCGTTCCCTCTCTCGGTTGTATGCAGAGAATCGGGTATGAAGCTCCGCAATTAAGTGGTGACATTAAAAAAAAGGACTTCGGGACGAAAACCAGTCCGGCGTGTCTCTACGTAGTCGGATTTTTCTACGCTCGCCTGTTGGATTAGCAGCTTTCTGGACAGTGACTTTCATTGTACTAAGTCCCCGAGTTATTGTCCCTGTACGGAGCTCGGAGTTAAATGATTCCATGGTTTTTCACGGTCCCTAGCGTGTGCCGTTTCTACGTACTGGGCACAATGCAAAGGAAAGTGGTGCCTTGGTGCTCGTAACGCAGTTGTCCTGAGGTATTAAGTTCCGTGGTTAGGTTCGGATTGCCAAAAATGTTTAATAAATGCCTGCGTATTCGTTCACGCAGGTGTTGGAAGTCATCTGGAGACTGAAACGCAAGGCCCACATTAGTCAATTGACTTAGCGAAAGACTGTTTTGACTTAGAGAAGTCTATGAGACTGCTTTGACTTAGAGTAGCCTATGAGACTGTTTTGACTTAGAGAAGCGCGGAGAGGTCTCCGCGACAACTCATGGTTCACACGCGACAGTTACTTTTTACATATTTGTTGCTTATGAAAGGTATGTTTTGTTTGTCTCATATGTTTTGATCTTCAGACATTTCGGAAGAGATAAAATTTAACGTCTAGTCTCAGAACTAAGGTCTCAAGCCTGGAGATCGTGTGAATGCCTGGTTTTCTCTGTGTGCTAACCCTGAACAGTGCAGTAGCATTCTTAACCTGTGCGTTTTTCTGTGCGTTGCAACCAAATGTCATGAATAGAGCATTGCTGATTGACATACATTGGGTAGTGCTCAGCGTTCGTCGTAGCTGATGCCTTAGTGGTCTGAACACCTTTCGACTGATGCTAAGCAAGCTTGGTCTACCTTCAAAAGTTGGATGAAAGCCTAGACGAGTTTTATTTCATTCAACATTTTCCCTCAACTATATCAAATGTTGTTCATCAAAGATATAAATTAGACATTTTCAAATTTTATAAAAGACGTCTACCTCAAATTCATTTATAATATATCTATATACAGGTATTCAATGGGATTAGTCAATCACCTTTAAGAAAAATGTGTGCCAAAGAAAGAAAATAATATGTTATGTAGCTATGGAAAAAAGGGAATATTCATCTCTGCTCATGCTTTAAAAACTAATTGCTAGTTGAGCTAACGATCAATTTTTTTTTCTTTATATTGCATATCATATTTCTTATATTATTTTAAATTTCAGTTTACATTTCTGAAGCAAAAAGTTACTAAAGTTACATTACAGAATTAAAAAGTAGATTTTTTAGATGGATATTAAAAATTTGTAATATATATATGTTTTTTAATTAGGAAAAATCAGTAAATGAATACAGAATTTGTTTAAAATATGTGTGTTACTTTCATATTGAGATTGTATCTGTCGAAGAGAATAAATAAAAGATTTAGAAACAGAACTTCCCTTTTATATAAGGCGTGTTTAATAAAATGGAATTGAATATACTATATTTTGCTATTATGAACATTGTTTTACATAATACCGAAGCATAACGTTAAATTATGTCTTAAAAATGTGTTGCATTTAAAAATAATATTTATTAGCAGGTCCATCTTTAAAACAATATATAACAATAAACAACAAAACAATAAAACAATAAACATCAAAAAATATATAAATGAATATATATATCGGCCTACATCATACACAATATACATGGTGTGTTCACAAAGTTTGAAGACATTTCTGATAATACAAAATTTATTAAGCATTTTTGTACAGCGAACTGAAATTCTTCGAAATATGAACCTTGAGCATCAAAACACCGCTGCAAGCGTTTTCCCCATTATTCATAGGCTCCTTGGAAGTCTTCGCGCGCAAGGATGTTAAGAGACCTCGTCGAAGTTGGAATCGTGAATCGCTGGAAACGTGTCAAATGGCTTACCTTTCAGGTCTTTGTTTTGATCCGGTCCAACAAAAAATGTCGGTGGGAGCGAGGTCCGGGTTGTAGGGAGGCCTTGTGGTATGATTACCAGGTTAAACTTAGCCCAAACTTTGGCGCCTGCGAGCGACGTGCGAAACGGCTCATTGTCGTGGTGAACATTGCAATCATCTCTGATGACTGGGCGGATGCACCGAGTCACACCACTTTTACGCTGGAATGCACCACTATTTGACGGATCGAGTTCGGCGCGTTCGCCCAGACATCAGAAATGATTGGAGTGTTCACCACGATAATGCGCCTTCTCAAACGCCGCTTGCTGCCGCCAAAGTTTAGGCTAATTTTAACGTGGAAATACTGAAGCAAGCCCCCCTGCAGCCCAGACCTTGCTCCCAGAAACATTTATTGTTCCCCGGATAAGAAAGACCTGAAAAGGAAACGATTCGACACGATTCCAGCAATCCAGGCAGCTTCGACGAGGACCCTCAGCAGGCTTACGGGGAACGACTTCCAGGGAATCTATGAATAATGGAAAAACAACGATGGCAGCGGTGTATTGATGCCCAAAGGTGATATTTCGAAGAATTTTAGTTCGCTGTGCAAAAACGTTTAATAAATTTTGTATTCTCAGACCAGTTTTGAAACTTTGTGAACACACCTTGTATATATATGCGCGTTTTACACTAATTATAATTTTGTATTTAATATATATACTAAAAAATTGAAAAAAAATACCTTTATTAGCAGTACTAATTTACTAATTAGCAGTATTAGCATGCTAATTTTTGAATGTATTATGAAAGATAGAAATAGTTATTGAAAAACAAATTATAAAAAGTGAATATAAATATATAATTAAGTTTTAAACACAGACAGGAATAAATATTTCTTTTTTTATTATTAACAGATAACTTTTATGAAAATTATTTATTAGTTATAATTAATTCTCAACTCGATTGTACAAAATTTATTAAGGTATTCTTTGTTGATGCCTTGACTCTAATATAAGTAATATTTATGTGTAACGAACGCAATATATATATATATAAAAAAACATTCTTACGTATTTATAATTACAATCTATAAATAATATCTTTCATAATATATAATGACAATATAATCTTTTTTTTATACATTATAAATGTTTGTATATGCAGAACATGGTATTTATTTATTTATTTATTTATTTTTTTTTTTTCAGATTAGTAAATGTCGATGCAACATGTTTAAATAACCTGTATTATGGCGTATATTTAATATCTCAAATAATCTATGAAGATATAAAAAAAAGTCATTAAATAACTTATTATCCTGTTTGACCCGAATATTTTTTTTATTTATAATAATGCTTCTTATTTTTATTTAATGCCAAGTTAATAGAACAAAATAACGCTTATATATTTTTTACTATTTATTCTTGTTGTATATTATAGAGGTACATTTTGTGAAACAGACAAAGGTACATTTTTATCGATATTCCAAGCAATTTAATGATTTTATGTGAGTATTATATCTAATTTATTGACTTTATTTTCAAATCAAAATGGAGTATTTTTTATAATCACTTTCTACAAATGTGCAAAATATATTTGAGGGAATAAAAATACATTTGATTCCTAAAAAATATTATTTTTTTATCATAAATTCTAAAATAGATATAATCTTATTTTTAAAAGTATCACGAGAGATAGTAAGATAGTAAAAAATAAATAATTTTTGGAAACGCATTTAAAAGAGACATGTTAAAAAACATGGACATTTCTGTCATTTCATAAATTTTTTTTAAATAATAAAAGAGTATCTTATGGATATACATCTCAAAAAGAAAATTACATACTGCTGTACTACAAAATGTGATTTTTCTTTCATTATTCAATCGCAAATTTTAATTCATTTTTAAAACTTCCCTGAAAATACATATTGAACTGAAAAAATTATTTTGGAACATTGTAGATTATATAAATATATATATATATATATATATGTACTAATGTGCAATATTATATATATATATGTTATACAATGAAATAAAACTACTACAAATTTAACTTTAATACAAATTTTTCAAAGGAATTTAATGAAATGGAATAATTGAGATAAATATATAGAAATATAGATATAAATTTTTCACTTCACATAGAAATTTTCGCTTCAGGAAAAGATTTATTTTTGCTGTGATTCTAAAATTATTATATACATTTTATAACATCCAAATAATTTCAATCATGCTGTAGTAACATAAATGAAATAATATATATTAAGGTACACCGATTTTGTTTTCTTTTTGATTCGCTATACTGCGGAAAACTTGTGTCTAGGGTAGCTTAGTAAAATGCAAAAACAAAATAAATAAATTTTTACGTTTGGCGGTAGCGCATTGGGCCTAAAATTTGAGAAAAAACACGATTTTGATAATTTTTCTAATAAATGGAAATAAAACAAATTAACTTCTACAACAAGCAGTTATAGACATATTTTAGTAGAACAGAGTATAGGAATGATAAATAAATGAACAAATATATGCATTTCACAATACATTGGCATCGGATTATGTTTAAAAGAAAAGCATTTTTTTTTTTCTGACAAATTTTCATTGAAACAAAAACTACTTTTCTGATTGTACTATTCCCGACTGTAACTGGACTAAAATAACTTTAAAAAATTAAAAACTTAACTATCTATATTATAAAGGACAAACATATCTGTGCGTAACGCATATGTCATTCGGCGAATGGCAACACTTTGAAATTTGAAATAAAATTTTGGTTTTGCGATTTTCTCCATTGCAAATTTTTAAACTTCTAAACGTCGCACAATTTAAATTTTTACACAGTCGTATAAGGAAAAAAATTCTCTTTTAAATGCAATTTGTTTGAAAGCTGTATCTCAATTTAATTTTGAGATATTAATTTTTTTGCAGTTTTTAATACCATTTTTCTTATCGTGGCAACAGAAGTACCTCATTTCTATTGAAAGTCATTGAAGGTAAACGGAAAATAGTCGAAAATAGGAGATGCTGTATCTTTTTGTTGTCATTTTCTCATAAAACCTGAAAAAATAGTTGAAAATAAAATATGGGCTATGTCAAGAATATTGTCTGTTATTCCGTGATAATGACGTCATATGCACACTTTTCTATAGGCAAGGTTTAAGACTGGGTTGTAAAAGTAGATCGCTTTAGCGGATTCAAATGACGTCATTTTACAAAAAAGCGTGTATTTTAATTCTTAAACATGAATTATGTTTTGTAGAAGTGCATCATTTTCACAGCCCAGCTGCTTTGAAATTCTTCACAGGTGAAAATGCTTCACTTTTGAAAGTAATGTAATCGAAAGCACACACTGATAAAACGTAATATTTTACAAAAATGTAGAGTGTCTCTATAAAAGAGAGGTGACATGCAAATAATAGCGATTTATATTACAGAAATTGATGATTCTCGCCTGGATGGATTTGCTTCACGAGTAATAACACCATTAGACAAGCAAACAAATAATTCGTGGTTTAAAATAATATCGTGTTCCTGAAGTTTTTGTCGAAAATTCTCTCGAATACTAAAATTTTAATACTATTCTTTAGGACATTCTACTATAATTTTATCAAAATAACATAATTTGCTTAATTTAATTTTTCCTAATTTTATGTAATCTATATATTTAAAACACAAGTGTGTTTTTTAGTCATCTGCCCTGATCTTTCTGCTGAACCAATTTTACTAATATATTTTTTCTTTAACTGAAAGCTCTTTCTTTGTAGATGTGATCGCACTATTACGGTACACTCGCACTACTACTGTTTTTTTTTTTAATATCCCCACTTTTATATTTTAATTTTAAAAGCATTTTATGAAATTTCTTCAGAATGATGAAAATTAGATAGGTTTCATTGTTGCAGACAAGAGAGAAATAATGAAGTATTTTTATCTTTATTCATGCTATTTTCTGACAAAAATTCAAAATTGTTGATAAAAATTGTTGCATAGGGTTTAGTGGCGCAAAATCCCATTAGGAGCAGAATGTTATATTAGGGGCATAATAACGGAAAATGACATACTGCTTTTGAAAACACGCATTTTTCCTCATAAATTTTCTATATTGTTTTCCCTTCTGTGTACTGATACAAAGTTTCAGACCCTAGGCGAAATGCTTATTTAAGTGAAAATGAAATCATGTTTAAAAGAAAACGATCATTTTCTTAGATAAAACTAAGCCTTTTAACACAAATGCGTCTAAAAAACATAAATTACGGAAATTTTTACTTTCCAAAATTGATTTAGAATCTCGAATAAAGAGTGCGTCTCTTCACCTAAAAGATGTTGCTGACAATCGTGACTTCAAGTTTTGAGTTAAAGTGATTTTTAAATGATTTAACAAAATTCAATTTTTTTATATGATGAATATCAATATGAGAAGTGCGTATGCAAATTTTGAGAAGGTGAAAATTGTTGTTTTCATTCCGGAAATCCAACCATAAGAGCCTCAACTTATAACCACATCCTAATAACTGATCTTTATTATATTTTACTGATTATGTATCTATATTATAAAGAACAAACGTATTTGTGCGTAACGCTGACGTGATTTTGCGAATGGTTGCGAACACTTCACGATCAAATTTTGGTCTTGAAATTTTCGCTACTGCAATTTTTCGATCTTCTGACCATCGTACATTTTCAATTTTCGTCGCATAAGGAAAAAAAAATACTTTCAAATGCAATTTGCTTAAAAACTGTATTCATTGACTGATGTATTATATTTTCTAAAATAATTTTTGAGCATGATTAATTTTTAAGTTTATCTTATCACGTGCCGGTTTCAATACATAATAATAATAAACATTTTGCACATAAAGCAACGCGTTTTTCAGCATTTGTTTCTGACTATTTTTGTATAACGAAATTAATACTTCCTTTATAAGCAAATAAAAGAATAATATTAAAAAAAACCCACCAATCCAACATATTTGTGAAAGACAAATTAACGAAATTAATACTTCTTTTATAAACAAATCAAAGAATAATACTGAAAAAACACAAATCTAACATATTTGTAATCGTACAATTTAAATTTTTAGATCACCAATTTTTTTAAATGGAATTTGTTTGCAAAGTTCATCTTAGTTTACTGATTGTCTATGGTTTTAAAAACAATTTTAAAGCATGAAATATTTTTTAATTTATCTATATCGCACTGAGCTCGATTACGAACGATTAATCCGTTTGCCCTTAAAACAAAATAAAGAGTTCCTTATTTTTCTTACGGCTAATTTCCATTAAAAAAAACTTCCCTATGAATAAATAAATTTAATAATATAAATAAAACACAAATTTACCAGACATGTATAAGCTCTGAAATTATCAGAATATAAAAGAGTGCCACAAGTAGTAAAATATTGGCAAATAACTCTTAGCATGCGGCTAATAAGAAAATATCGCTTTTGATAAATTTCAAAAATTTATTTGATTGTGTAATTCGTATTTTAATTACGAAAAATTTAATGTAAGCTGTCAATCTAAAAAATTTATTGCGTATAAAAAAATTATTAGTTTTCAATAAAAAAAATATGTTTTCACCTATATTATTTAACCCGGGAAGCCCGGGTACGATCCCCTAGTAATTATTAATACTAAAACATTATAGAATTTATGCAAATAATTGTTGATTATGCAAGTGCCTGGATTTCAAACCCAATTGTTTTTCTCTTGCTTCCTTATTTATTTATTTATTTTTTACTGATTGCGTAACCATGTAGGAAATGAACGAAATATTTCGACACATATCGAAAAACACCTGTTAAGATTTTTGTTTCAATGATATTGCTGGAAAATTTCAGAATTCTTTTTATTTTTATTTTGACTTGGTTATAATTTCATTTCTTATTGAATCTGTATTGATAGGAGATTACTTTTTATGCTATGTAACTTTTTACCCAGCCAATATCATTGAGTGCAATAATCTCTTATTATTATTTACTGAAGTGATGAATTAAAATTTGACTTTGATTGGTTGGTTGGTTGTATGGGGTTTTATGGCGCAAAGTCCCTTAAGGGACATGCTGCGCCAAAAAAGTAGACTAAAACATCAAAATTGAGAGATAGAAAAAAGACAAAATAAAGGAACAATAGGAAGAGCAATCTGGATGGGGTATCCCAGCCAGATGTGGTCAAACAAGTGTAGAAAAGACTAACTTTTAAATACTAAAAACCAGTAGAGTAAAAACATAAGAGTAAGTCAATAAAAAAGTGCAGTCTGGAAGGGGTTCCCTTCCAGATATCACAAAGGTGTAAACGGAAAACTTAATCGTTAAACCAAAGATATAAAAATTATATTTCAAAATAAAATCCAGCATGTTTTAAAAAAGTGAAAAGTGCCCCATGAGGTGTATCACCAATAAGGTTTTTCAAGAGTGGTGTCGGTGACTTAAAATAAATTCTATATAAGTGCCGGAGACCCGGACAGTCAGTTAAAACATGATGAATGGTCAGGTAATCAAAATGACAATGTGGACACATGGGAGCATCCTCCCGAAGTAAAAGATGTTTATGAGTGATCCTTGAATGTCCAATTCTCAGACGAGTAAGTAGAACATCTGTTTTTCTTGGATAACTCGGAGGCCAGGTCATTATTATAGGTTTGATATGGTGCAATTTGTTATTGTTTTCTAAATCCCAACTTTCTTGCCATTTATTCTGAATAAAAATATTTATAAGTAGTTTAACGTCTGAGAAAGGAACATTATGGTGTAACGGATTAAGAGCACGTTTAGCCGCCTCATCTGCGTTCTCATTGCCAGGAATACCCATGTGTCCAGGTACCCAGCAGAATAAAATGTTATGACCACGTCTTGTCAATTTGTTATAAAAATCTAGGTTGGTTGGTTGGTTGGTTGGTTGTATAGGGTTTTATGGCGCAAAGTCCCAGTAGAGACATGCTGCGCCAAGACAAAGATAAAATTAAAAAAAATGTATATATCAAAAAATGATTAAAACAAGAATAACAAAAGGGTGATAAAAACAAAAAAAAATAATGAAAATAGTAATATGTATATCTAAAACCGTTTAAAAGAATCAAAGGTTCATAGCTAAAAGTCAAGCGTATTATAATTAAAAACTGTGGAATTATTAAATTAATAACTGTAAAAATACACAAAGTTTAAAAGGATGTAGAAATACTTCATGAAAACAAGGTTAAAATCATATGAGTAAAAAACAATGTAAAATCAATTAGGTAAAAATTCCTCTAAAACTGTGTTTCCTTCATCAGCACTTGATTCATAAGAGTCGGATTCCATTGCCTCATCGACATAATTCTGCATCTGTTTTGGATCCTTTAAGTTAGAGACAGACTGATTTAGCCAGCTGTTCTTGCTCTTTTTTTTTTTCACAGTGTTCCACTGTGAAGAGCCCCCGATTGTTTTTCTCTCTTTCTGAACGCAATTTTTTTTGCTTGGTTTCACTGTTTGAGTAGCATCAGGTTTCTGTGATGTTTTTTTAGATTTAACAGCCTTAGTATCAGTCTGGAGTTCAGATGACTTTTTGGATTCAACTGGTTCGGATGACTTTTTGGATTGAACTGAATCGGATGACTTTTTGGATTGAACTGAATCGGATGACTTTTTGGATTGAACTGCAGGTTTTTGCGATTGGCTAGTTTGATATACTATAGTAACAGGTTCTGAGGATGGTAGCCAACGTTCTAATAATGGGGTTGCATAACATTTAGAACCACAGCAGACATCACGAGTTTGTATCTTTGTGGTGCTGAGTGGTACTGTCATAGGTGAGTTATTTAGTGGAGCGGAAGGTTCGGTCTGGGTGCTTATGTGCCTTACAGATTTTGATTGTAGCTTGACTAAACTAGAGTAAGAAACTCCGACGGAAGGGGTTCTTGATTCAACAACTTTTTGAGCTTCTGGGTATGAAAGTTTTTGGGTAATTTTAACCGCAAGGATTTCTTTTTCACGTACCCAAATTGGACAGGAGCGAGAGTAGGCTGTATGGTCACCCTTACAATTTACACAGCGTTCAGAATTACTGCAAGATTTACTGTCGTGGCCGACTTCTGCACAACGTGCACAGGTAACAGAGCCACGACAGGTACTGTTTGTATGGCCATAACGCTGGCATTTAAAGCAACGGAGGGGGTTAGGTATATAGGGTCGGACAGGACAGCTTAAGTAGGCAGCTTTAATTCTGGTTGTTAAATTTGGGCTATTGAATGTGAGAATAACGTGCTTTGTAGGGAGCACTTGCCCATTTCGACGGATTGTGATACGACGTGCATCTATTATGTTTTGATCTTTTAAGTTTTCTAGTAGCTCTTCCTTTGTAGAGAACAGAAGATCTGGTTCAGATATAACACCACGGGTTGTATTTAAAGTTTGATGTGCTTGAACTGAAACAGAAAAGGAGCCTATAGATGGGCAGTTCAAGAGAAGTTGCGAGTGCTTGGCTGAAGAGATCTCCAACAACAAATCTCCAGATTGCATTTTTTTAGCGAATAGCCATCTCCAAAAACTGACTGGAATGTTTTACCAATAAGAAACGGTGAAGTTCTTTTAAATGAACTATCTGAAATACTGTCAGTACGTTTAATGACGAAAAAACGTGAGAATGAATTGTTCTGTGCAGTTTGTTGCTCTCCACAGGGGAGAGATATTGAATAAAGTGAAGTTTCTCCATCCATGTTAGAAAAAACGAAACAATTCAGACCCCGGCCGCACCACCCACTACCGAGCCCAACAAGGGGATGCACATTCGTGCACCAGTGCTAACCAGGGCCTATACGGTCACAAGACACTCCTATGCCAGCCTCCACCCTTAACGAGATGGCTAGTAAGTGCCTGATCGCTTGATCCCCAGCCAGTGACACAAGTCAGCTGACCAGCCGATTGATGCATACGGGACCAATATGCACCTCCCGTCTACCTGAAGCAGAGGCCAAAGCAGTGTGTTGGTTTCCCTCAACTGCCAGGATCCCCCTTTCCAGGGACACGGGTCGCCACGCACGGCAAACACGTGGGTGGTTTACAATTCTCTATGAGTCGATATACAGGATGATATCGGCTCATACAGAATTGCCCTCACCTCCGAAGAGGAAACCACAACGAGAGAGAAACAAAGAGGAAAGAAACACGAGAGAAATAAGAGGAAAAGGAAAAGAGACAGATCGCTCAGGAACCCGGGGTTGCGAAGCCCGTGAATACCTAAAGAAGGTATCCCCCTGGGGGGATTTGACTTTGAAATTATTGATGAAAATTTGAGTTAATGTTATTATTGAATTAAATTTACTATTGCTAGATATTGTATGATAGAAAGTATAGATAATTTATTATTGAATATTGAGATAAAAGAGAGGTAATAAAGAAAAATAAGTGTTATGATAAATGAAGTCAATATATGAGATATCTGAGAATACTCATAAATGAAATATTGTGATAACATCTGAACACAATGAAAGTAAAATACTTACTAGAGAATTTATTGAAAAATGGTAATAAAATGGTACCGCTATTATTATAACAATACAATACTATAGAGTGCATATGGCACTAAATTTTTTGACAGTTTTTCTTGTGTCAAAAATGAGCAATAATTGAATTTCAATGGACTATAGCATAGTATCAGGACAATATAATCATCCCAGTTAAAAAACTGTAGGAGATTGATACTCGGTTGAAATTTTTGTACATAAGTTTTAAATTTATTATATTCATGTTTTTCCTTTTATTTATGTGACTTGTGAATTGTATAGAAAATTTCTACGTTATGTAGTTTAAGTTATAGAGATTAAACTAATGTTTAATCGTGATGTGGAAATAATGTAAATTCCTAAGAAAACTCCTAAACAATTCTAATATTGTCAATATATGTTAATATTGTAAGTAATAAGTTGTTAGTAAAACAAGAGGAGATTATTTAGAATATAATTTACTCCATGTTGGAGAAATATTTATATTATCTTTGTAATTTAAAAAAAACAATTCCCACAGTTTCGCGTTTAAGCAGTAACTTATTGATTTGGTTTTTGACAGAATTGGAGAAAAAATTCAGACTACCGGGTAACACTATTGTAATGCGAGTTCATGCTTTTCCCCAATGAGCTTGTGGGTCACGGAGCCAGCAGTTCACCGGTTTTTAGGGAGGGGGGATATTGTTATATAAAAATTTTTACTTTTACTATTCATTTAAATTATTCTAAATTGCCGACCTGTTCATTATTTCTTTTTTTTTTTTAATGCGCTCTATTATTTATTTCTAGCTAAATTCCTATATTTTTAAAACGCGTATCTTAATAATAGATTTATAACAAAACGTAATCTAAACTTTTAATCCCTTCATTAATTTTTATTGTCTACCAAACTGTAAAGTTCTGAACGCAGTTACTTATTTTCGAATATTTATCAAAACCATTTTTACTTTTTTATTCTATTTCATCTCATTTTCCCTCCCGCGAGGCGTCAGCCTTTTCACATAGAAATCATTCCATTATCGGAGCTGTGATTCTTTCCTGTGACGTTTCTTGATCGCTCTCCATTGGCTGAGTGTCGGATCCCAGTTTCACTTCGAGGCTCGTTCGTGATTTTCGTTGGTTTAGCTTGAAGTTTTCATTTCAATCGGAATTCCTCCGCGCATTCTCATAAATATCGAGAGAATGAGCTCAGAACGAGAGATTTTTATTCTGTGATTGTTTACATAACCTGTTACCCGGTGTCCTTAGCCATGTAGAATATTCATTTTCATAAATTAACATCTGTTTAGCATGAGTAACTAGTTTATGCTCGAGTGGAATGCTCTGATTTCTCATCTGCGGGAATTGTTCAGTGTTGGTATGTTCTGATGAAATAAACAGTTGTTCTATGACTACATTTCTATGTGTTTAATTGGGAAATTCCCATATTTCTTCATACGCCTTTTTTTCGCCACTCTCGCTGCCTTGTTTTCATAATGAAATAATAAGTGTTTGATTGGACTATACCAATATTATCATCGCTCTACAGCTGCTATATTTTCACAGAGTTGATACCTCCGCTAGCAATGCTTGTGCTAAGTGGTAGGATTGCTTACAACATCACCAACGGCTGATTAAAATGTGGTATGACTCCAGTAATACGTAATAAGCACGATGTGATATCTCAACTACACTCATTAAATTGTTTCGAAACAAGAAATTGTTTCGTAACATATATATATATATATATATACATATATATATATTATTCCCAATTTATTTCGATCGCGATTAATGTTTTTACCTCTGCCAGGAAGTCATAAAGACACGCTATGTTTTTTAATCCGCCTCTGTTGCAAATACATTGATACATTACTATTTAACTGTTACATTACAGATTTTACACTTAAAAAGAAATTTACTTTTAGAAATAATAATTGTGTGTAAATGTTCATATATATATATATATCCCTATATATATATAGAGAGAGAGAGAGAGAGAAACGATAGATTGCCAAAACTCCGATTTAGAAAAAGTATATTTTTTGTACCAGCATTTTAACTTTAAAGTTTTGCAAAATTTAAAATTACGAAAAAAGTGTTCACTGAAAACTGAATAAAGCATTTCAGGAGCTTAAGAAATCAATTTCAGAGAATTTCATCAAGAATCTTGCAAATATAATTCATTTTATTGTGTTACTAGTACTATGATAAATAAAATTAATATTATCTACTCAAATAACATAAATATAAACAGGAAAATATGCATGTTTTAGAAAATTAATCTTATCGATTAAACATTAATATCCCATTAAGCACGAGTCTTTTAGAAAGATTAAATTGAATCAATATTTAGAAAAAAGACATAAATATATTTCATCTTTTTAGGAAACTGCTAATGTAATTTTTATTTTTATACTTCCATAAGCAGCGAATTGTGTTATTAATATTTTTAATACTAGAATCCTTTATTATCATTAATGATACATGTTACATAATATTCATTTGTATTGTCAAACTTAGGTATTTCTTATTTTATTTACCGATTTATTTATTATTATTATTATTATTATTATTATTATTATTATTATTATTATGATTATTATTATTTTGCTTTTCTCATATTTGTTCAAAGTTTTAAATGGCATAATCTAACTATATTTAAAAATTATTACTCTTTACTAATGATATTAAATCATATTCAAATATTTCTTAATCAAGACTTTTTTTAATAATGCTCCCTCTCATTCCATTTTTAATTAATAATTGATTTTTATTTGTATTTCTGGTTTTTATAATGCTACTAGCGGGCTTAGACACTGTGAGCTACGCCCGCCAGCCCCCGTTCAGGCTTTACAGCATCTGGAAATGTACTAATGTGCCCTGTTAAAAAATATATTACCAGGTTACGGAAGATTGAATGATATTATCAGTATAACCGTGGCTATCGTCTGCAATCTTGTTGACATGCTTTTTCGTTTGAATGGCCATTTTCCGGTTACCATGGCCTCAATTATCGCAGTCCTAATAAATAACGAATGTTTTCGAGATTGATAAATAAGATCTATTACACATTTGAAAATTAGCTTGATTAGGTTTAAAATCGTCTTTCTGAATTTTATAAAGACGCTGTAGAGTATATTCTTTCGTTAGGTTTGAAGCTAAAAAACACCGTCTGCTTGGGATTAGCTTTCATATCCACCTATTGAAAAGCATTGTGTTTTGAAAGGTTACACTTATATTTTATGTCTTGATCGAGTTTTAGATATTATACAGGTAGATATTATATATTTAGATACAAGAAAAGATATAGCTTATTCATGAATTCTTTTCTCTCTTTTAATATCTCATGAATATTTTCAAGTTGTTTTTCAATGCAAATTGTTTGTATGGTATTACATGATTATCCCGTCGACCAAGAAACTGTCACATATTAGATTAAAAGCCATTAATGAATGATTGTAAACATTTTTTTGGCATTAAATACAATACACATGTTCGTTGCGTTATGAAGTGGTTTTTAATTCGACTTTTTAGTAGTATTTTTATTAATGTTTTACTAGTTTATTTGTTCTTTTCTTATTTAAAATAAATTTATTTAAGTTTGTATAGTTTGGCAAAATTGGTCCACGGGATGATCAAGTAGTACCGATCGTATTAATTAATAAGAATATCTAAATTTTCTAATATGTATTTAATGAATATTAATTAGTACAAAATAAATCGAAAGTATTTTGCGCATATATTTACCTGTATCTATGCTGCATCAAGTCTTGTAATATGTAAACGAATTTGCTTGCAGGAAACCTTGCAGTAAAACTATAGCGATTATCCTAGGTCACATAGTTTTTGAGAAAAGCTCATTTATTGGTTTACATATAAATTTCAATTTGCGTGCATTCAGCAAAGGTGTTGAGTGGCGCTGGAGGTACCTATCGTAGCAGAAGTATAAAAGGAGTGCTGATAATGATTTTTAAAAGAAAATCGTTATTTTTTCTGTAATTAGCCAAGATATTACCTCTTAAAGACACGGACGATTTGGGCATACATATTGACAGGTCTGCGTACTCTATGTACTATCGGCTTTTAAAGCCCAGATAACAACTTTTAATAATATATTTGGGTAATGCGATGCTCAGTAGCTGTATAAAAGCGATAAATGTCAAATTGTTAAAACCAGATTAATTTAATTAGAATTAATCACACAAATACTATGGGATTCGCGACTAATTTGCGTTGAGTGGTTCTCTCAATACGCTTTCCGTGTCTTTAAATGTTAATTAAAAAACTATCTGAAAAACGCAGCAAAAAACCAAGGCGGCGTTGCAACTTTGCGACCTACTTTCGAAGCGCACTTTGTACAATGCAAAGTTTAAACTGTGAACAAGGGTTTTGTTTTAGCTTAAGTGTAAAAAGAAAACATTATTTTAACGCTGAATTCAGTGTTATGAATGAAGTTTAAATATGCTCTACTCTGTCAGTACCGAATTGAGTACATCATAAACATATTAACATAAGTTTAAAAAAGAGTTATATAGAATAGCATTATTCGATCATATTTAGGCTTCATAAATCTTTAAACTTTTATATTATACCCATTCATACTTTTCTAATATGTAAAGCTATACCCAAGCCTACTCTGTATAGTTTTTCACAAAGTCTAAAGAATCCTTTAGAAACAATTTTTTAATAATACAGTTAATAATGCATATATTTAGTGTACGGAACCCTTTGAGTGCAAGTAATACTCACAGTTGACTGTTTATTTATTATTATAATTTGTTTCCCATTTCTCCTATTTGTCCAAAGATTTAAATGGGGGAGCATAATTATATCTTAAAATTATTATGCTTTATAAATGATATTAAAACATATTCAAATATTTCATAAACAATACTTTTTTTAATAATGCTCCCACTCACTCCATTTTTATTATTAATTGACTTATATTTATATTTCTGCTTTTTTATTATGTTATTTAAACACATTTTTCACATTAACTTATAATGTATTTTTATTTTCGACTGCCCTCGTTTTAACTTTTAAATTTTCTTCCATATTTTTGCTTTCTACTATCATTACAAGAAGAAAATACTGGATTCATAAAATTTTAGAATTCCCATTTTCGACGGATTTACGCGTTTTAGGGGATGAGAACCCAAAAAACATGTTTTTACAAAAGGTCTGTCTGTGAGTCTGTGAGTCTGTTTGTCTGTGTGTGACACAAATTTTGTGGGCGCTTTATCTCAAGAACTAATGAACGGAATTTAAAAAAACTTTAGATTCTGCCAGTCCCTGATATATATTAATGCTGTTTAGTCTTTAGCGTAAATCACCCAACAGGTGGCGCTGCTAGGCTGCATTTATATCGATTTTCGCAGTAACTGTATCTCAAGGACTAATGCATGAATTTTCATCAAACTTCAGATTCAATTAGTCCCTGATAGAAATTGCTCCTGATTATTTTTTGAAGTAAATTGACCAAAAGACGGCTCTACTATGTAGATTTTTTTATGATTTCCGCAATATTCTACCCCAAAAACTAATGTACGGATTTTCATCAAACTTCAGAAACAGCTACAACTTGACATAAGTTGTTGCTGATTAGATTTTAGTGTAAATCACCTAATCGGTAGCACATATATGCTTTATTTTTCAGGAAATATCAACTGGTATGAGATAGAAGAAAGTTTTGGAACTGCCACACCCAACTAGTTATATGTTAAATATTACCTATATTTGTATTGTTAAAGATAGGAATTTCTGATTTTGTTTACTTATATATATATATATATATATACTGTGAAACCTCCTTGAACAGTCACGTCTAAACAACAGCAATATCCTAATGCCGGCCACATATTGATCGAACCAAACACATTCCGTAGCATTAACATTAGTACGAACCTCTGAATAAGAAATTCTGACAAGTGGCCCCTCAAAAGTCACGAGAAATATTTTTAACAGTTTCTGGAACAATTTCATAATTATTTGCAAACAAAAATCTGAATAAGATCAAAAAAAGTTTACATAATATGGAAACAAAATGTCACTTATTCTCTTGAACAGTTAATCCTTTTTCCAAAACTAGACATAAAAAATGAAGACAATATTGATGAGGAAAATTTACATAATATTCTTAGAACAGCAAGCATAACTAACATGAATGCCAGTAAGTTTGTGTGTCTGGACAAAGATTTAGCAGTTACTGCTGCATTTGATTCACACAACAAATGGTGGAAGATATAAGAGAGGAAGAGAAAAATAATGCGGAAAAGGATATGGAAGAGATTATAGAATCATTTAAAATTTCCACTATTAACACATGTACCAAATTTTTTAAGAACCTTCGCGAAATCAAAAATTTTGCATTAAATCATAATGATGATGAGTTGTACAGCAAAACAATTCATACTATTATTTTTTTGGCGAAAGATATTTGCAGAAAAAATCACTGCAAATCACTTATTTTTTAATGTATTAAAACAATAAGGATTAATTAAAATTACTGTGTGTTTCTATTTAAATTTATGTAATTATGATTTTTAAATAATAAAACCTCTGAATAACACCCACCTCATAACAGTGGTCACTTTTCATCGGTCCTACTGGTAACCGTTATTCAGAGTTTACACTGTATATATATTTGCATTTCTCCTATTATATAAAAATTAAGTTCGTTATATATAAAAATAATATTATTCTGTTTTCAAAACATATTTAATTTTGTTTAAAGTCCTTTTATTTTCGTTTATATTTCTAAGTTCCCTTACTGAATGGCATTACTATGATTTGTCTTATTCAGTTACACTAGTTTCATCTTTTTTATATGCGTTTTTTCTGCGTGATTCATTGGATGAAAGAAATGTAAACTTTACGAGTCATTCCTCAATCATTTTATATTTATCTTTCATTAGATGTGGCAACATTATGTAGTCTTGCAGTTCATGTATGTTTGCCTGGTATAGTGCATCTGGTTTTAAAATTTATTTCACACTTTAATTCAAGTGCTCATTAAGTTTGTTCAAATTTATATTTAACCCATTTGCGACGAGTGTCTTTTACAGAATTTTTATTCTTTTACCACCGGCCTTTCAAAACAGAAATTTACCCCTAACTGAATCGCAGAAATGTTATGATTAAATATACAATAAAAAATAACTGGTGGTAATAATCGGGGATTCTGAGAATCTTATGCGGTCGGTGTGTCGGTAATCTCAAAAATTTTAATACAAAATTACCGTTTTTACTTTCTTATATCTTTACAAGAAGAGAGTATTGGATTCGTGAAAATTTTCGAATTCCAGTTTTCAACGGATTTACACGTTTTAGGGTCAAAGATTCCAATGATTCCAAAAAACATGTTTTTACAAAATGTCTGTCTGTGAGTCTGTGACTCTCTCTCTCTTCCTGTCTGTATATGAGAAAAATTTTGTGGCGCTCTATCTCAAGAACTAATGCACGGAATTTAATAAAAAATTATATTCAGTTACTCCTTGATGTGAGTTGATACTCTTTATGTTTTAGTGTCAATCACAAAGCAGGTATCGCTGCTATGCTGAAATCTTCCCGATTCTAGAAATAGCTCCATCTAAAGAACTAATGCACTAGTTTATATCAAACTTCCGATTCAGGTAAACCTTAATAAATATTATTGCTGATTATTTTTTGGTGTAAATCGACCACAGGTCCACAGGTTGCGCTTTTTTGCTGCATTTTTCCCGATATCCGCAATAGTCCTATTTCAAGAAGTAATGCACGGAATTTCAGAATCCTCACGATGGTCATAGACTGTGTTTTAAATTTGGCTCTGTGAAAGCAAATTTTGAAGTACATATTAACATGTATGACATAGAAGAAAGGTTTGGGATTGCCACATCCGACTAATTATAATTTGTTCGATAAACCAAATTTTGCACATTTTTAGATTATTATCTCTAGTATGAGTCTGAAATCGTGGATGCTTTATGTAATTTATATTAGTTTGTCATTTATAATTCTGCCAGGGTTCCTAAATTGTTAGTTTTCCTTTTATGGAAATTTTATGGTTATCTCTCATAACTGGTTTGAGTTTCAGCTTTCATTTTTACTTTCTTCTATCTTTACAAGAAGAAAGTATTGCATTCGGGAAAATTTTCGAATTCTGGTTTTTAACGGATTTACATATTTTAGGGTCAAAGATTAAAAAAAAAAAAAAAAAAAAAAAAAAAAAACATGATTTTACAAAATGTCTTTTTGTGAGTCTGTGACTCTCTCTGTCTTCCTGCCTGTATCTATGTCTGCCTGTATGTGACATAAATTTTGTGGCGCTCTATCTCAGGAACTAATGCACGGAATTTAATAAAAAAATTATATTCAGTTACTCTTTGATGTGAGTTGATACTGTATACGTTATAGTGTCAATCGCCCTACAGGCGGCGCTGCTATTCTCAATTCCACCCCATTCTAGCAATAGCTATCTCAAGAACTGATGCACTAATTTTTATCAAACATCCGATTCAGGTATACCTTAATAAATATTATTGTGGATTTTTTTTTTTTGTGTGTGTGTGTGTAAATCGCCCATCAGGCTTCGCTTTTATGCTGCATTTATCCCGATATCCGCAATAGTCCTATTTCAAGAACTAATGCAAGGAACTTCAGAATCCTTACGATGGTCATAGACTTTGTTTTAATTTTGGCTCTGTGAAAGCAGATTTTGAATTATTAACATGTATGAGTTAGAAGAAAATTTTGCGATTGCCACATCCGACTAGTTTTAATTTGTACGATAAATCAAATTTTGCACATTTTTTTAGATTATTATGCCTGGTATGAGTCTGAAATCGTGGATGCTTTATTGAATTTATAGTAGTTTATCTTTTATAATTCTGCCAGTGTTCCTAAATTATTAATTTTTCCTTTTATGGGAATTTCATGGTAATTACCCGACTGAAAAGAAGGGTTATGTGTCTCACGCGTATCTGTGTATGTGGATTTCTTTCTACCCTCGAAACATCCCAACGGCTTGATGGATTTTAATGAATGAGGTTTCTATCGATTCGTCTTAACGGCCTGATGGTTATAAGGTAGATTTTGTTTTTATATATTCAAAATGACGGCCGTAAAATACAAAATGGTGTTAGAGACGAATAAAATTACGCATCCTATTGAGTGGCATGTCATTGGATAGGTCTTTCAAAATGAAGACTATTTTACAGTTAGAAGCTCCGTTAAAATATTATACAACCTGGAAGTTATGTATGTAGAATCTCTAGCTTTACTGCAACTCTAACTATCATAGACATCTATAGACCTCATCAAAACAGTGTTTAATGATAGGAACTAACATTTAAACACAACTTAAAAGTCATCAATACAAGTAAATAAAAAAAATACGTAAGTAATATAAAAAAAAATATTTTAAGTCAATTCCTACTTAGGTCTATAAGAGATTTTTTTTCCTCACAATCTTCTTTCCTCTTGAGTGGCGCTTAAAATGCCTTGATCAAGAAGATGGCTCTGTCCGTCTTCAAATACCTTGATCAAGAAGAGGGCTCTCTCGATTATTGAAAATTAATTAATTTAATTTTATTAATTACTTAATATTTGAAAAAAACTGGATTAACATCAAGAGTCATCCACTACAAGTTTAAAAAAAATATTTGAGCTTGATTTGATGAATAATATATTTTATTAACGATTGAAAATTTGAACAAGATATATATATAGAGAGAGTGTGACCTAATAGTAGGAATTGAAAAAAATATTGATGATAAATAATTAATTAGTTCGCTTTCTACGCAATCGGATTTTTTGATTTTTTAAATTTGTTTTTTCTCATAACTGGTTACAGTTTCAGCTTTCATTTTTACTTTCTTCTGTATTAACAAGAAGAAAGTTTTGGATTCGTGAAAATTTTTCAATTCCGGTTTTCGACGAATTTTTACCTTTTAGGGGTCAGAGTTCACGACAAATATGTATTTCAACATTTCTATTTCTGTCGGTGAGTCTGTCTTTTTGTCTGTATGTATGTGACACAAATATTGCGGGTGGTCTGTCTCAAAAACTAATGAGGGGAATTTAATAAAACTTCAGATTCGGTTAGTCCATGATATAAATTGGCACTGATTACTTTTTGGTATAAATTGCCTAGAAGGTGGCGCTGCTATCTGCATTATTCCTTATTTTCACATTAACTATATGTCACGAACTAAATTACGGATTTTCAGAAAACTTCAGATTCGATTAGACCTTTATAGAACTATGTGCAGCTAACTTTTTGGTGTAAATGGACCAATAGGTGACTCTGTTATGCTGCATTAGTCACGATTATCGCAATAGCTCTAACTCAGAAACTAAAGCACAAATTTTCATCAAACATCAGATTCAATTACTCCGTGATATACATTAGTGCTGTTTAGTTTTCTGTACAAATCGCCCAGCAGGTGGCGCTACTATGCTACATTTTTCACGATTTCCGAAATAGCTGTATCACAAGAAGTAATTAACGGATTTTCATCAAACTTCAAATTCAATTAGAAATTCATGTAGTTTGTTGCTGTTTAGATTTTGGTATAAATCACCTAACCGGTGGCGCTGCTGTGATGCAGTTATCACGAAGTATTAACATGTATGTGATAGAAGAAATCTTTTTGAACTGTCACATCCGACTAGTTTTATTTATATTTTTGTCATTTATATATGATGAATCCTATGTCGTCTATACGTATATATATATATACATATGTGTGTATTCGTGTGTGTTCGTCGCAATTTCATTTGTCAGAAAAAAAATCAAAATTACTCGTCTATGAATACGTAACGACGTAAAAAGAAGGAATAAGACAAATCTTGTTTAAAAGTTAAAAAAAAAAGTGAAGCAGAATTATATGTCTAAATATTATAAATAAACATGCAAATAACCACTAAAAATATTTCGTAATCCAATTTGTAAAAATATATATATATTTGTAACAATTTCTTGATCCATACACTTTCCATATACATTTAAAATTTTTATATCTAGATTTATGATTATTCCTTAAGTTGCATACAGATGTAAGAACGCACTTAATCGAATTGCTTTGAAGATAAGCATACGTGGTACTTAATCCTATTAACATTGTTTTGTGCTGTAAAAAGCACAACAATATCATTAGTTTTGCGAAAAATTCTAATAATAAAAATAAATGTTTTATTTATTGTTTTGTACTATCATACAACAGGGGATGAAATATTTTGCAAATAAAACATTTAACTATAACTTTTATCCTTCAAAGCATTATTCTGCAAAGTATATGCATTTGCTTAAACATATTAAATTAATCTTTAAATTCTTTAGTGAAAAGGGGTTCTTTATGATCCGGTTTTACTTGTTGAAACATGCGAACAGATTTGTTATGTGTTTTCTTTTTTATTATTGTTTCTATTTTAACATATGTAGCTGTAGAAGATGTTTAAAGATTTTAAAGAACTTATGTGTTGCTGGAAATATATCCAGTTATGTATTTGTCTGTAAATATCCTAATAATAATTATCATGACAAAATACTATTTTTTATTAAGAAGTGTGTTTTGTCCATAATTTTAATGTGATTGAATCACACTTATATTTTTAATATTAATTTTCTGTTGCGATTATCTTTATTTTTGCGATTTTATTTTATATAATTTTCTGTTGCGATTTTTTTTCTGTTGCTATATTATTATTATTGCGATTTACTACTCCTCCAGCAAAACTGAAAAATCTAATTAGTGCCAAAATAGACCTGATCCCGAAGGATGAAGTTTCTGGAGTATATATAATTCCACTGACAGCAGAAAATATTTATCTTGAATACATAGGAATGACTTCGCGTAAACTTAAAGTTCGTATTAAAGACCATTTGAGAGATTTAAAGTACAACCGACATACAACAGCCCTGTCAAGACTTAACCAGAAGCAGAATATACAAGTTAATTTCGAAGACGCAAAAATTATATATCCCTCAAAGAATTATCATGATTTAATTATCCGCGAATCAATAGAAATTTTTACCAAAGAAAATAGTTTGTAATGATGTTTTATCCTACAATATATCCAGAATTTGGCTCAGTTTGCTTAAAGTATCATAAAACGATTAATATTTCACTTCCCTATACCCACGTTTTATTGTACCATTGTTTCCCAGATCTAAAAATTGACTTCCACTTTCAGTCCTTTCGTCATCATCTACGTGGATTTTGAAAATTAGACGTTAATAACAATAGTATTTCTTATATTCCTCTGACGAAGACTATGTTTTTTATAGTTGAAAGTACTAAGGTATTAAAGTAATTTAACATCTTTTAAATATTGCCATCTTTTAAGTAGTTTTACACATAGTGTAAATTTAAGTTTATGCGGATTGCCTTTAATTTTCTAAGTATCTAACGGATAAGGCCACTTATTTAATGGATCGGACCGTTTTTCATCAAATAAGGCTGTTTTTCGTGAAAATTGAAGGATAAACGCTTATAAATTTACAGTTTTTTGTCTGAGAGTGTATGTTTTAAAATTAAAATGATTGTTTTTGACTTACTGTTAGTAAATGAACAAAGTTATATAAACATACATGTACACATTTATTTCATAAATAATACATAATACGAAGTTCATTTAACTATTTTATGTTTCAAACAGGAAAGTGATTGTTGATCGATTTGTTTTATTTACAAGTAATATGCAGATAAATGCGGTTAATTTTACTAATTATAAAGGTTTAATTCTTTATATAAAACGATTTACATAACACACATACTATTTGTATTATTTCGCAAAGTTGAGTCTATATAGCATTGAGTTGCTGATTTTTTGGTGTTTTTAATAGATCGACAAAGCAATTTATACATAATAATGGTAACTAAATGTGAGGAACATTTTTTTAAAAGAGACTTTCAAAATTATACCCAATATGTTTATATTTCAAAAAGGCCCAAGAAACACTTGCACACATTTTAAAAGCTTTCACTATATCTAAGTTAAGGAGGAAAATTCTTTAAAATAAGATAATTTTAACTTCTTTTTTATTATATTTTCCACTTACGGACACGTGTATACAGTGTTACAAGGTTACACGTGTTTACAGGGCTGTTATGTTTTCGAGTTCGAAACGCGTCTTGTGTATTGTTTTGATTTTATGGTGATTTATGAAAAGTTTTATTATTTAAAAAATAAAACTATATAGTTCAAAAATTCATGGAGCCACAGAAATATAATTTTGAACACAATAACACAGCTGAAACGGAAAAAAGTACGCCTTCTGACAATGAAATATTGTCTTCACCTGTGGTTAAGAGTCGCAGTTTATGATTCATGCTCCTGAAATGAACATCGATCAACGGACTTACTTAGGTATTATAAAATATTATTTTTTCAATATTTGAGGAAATTTTAATTTTTCTCTTTTGGATGGGTTTTTGCCTTAAATACTCCTCCGTATAATGCTTTCAAAATCCCAGGTCAGTTAGCGAATCATTGTAATGTGTGGTAGGACGGTGGTGTTATTCATTTCTGTGGAAAACTCTCCAGTAGAAATAAACACTTTATACTGTAAAAAGAAAAAAAAAGACAAATGTTTCTTAATCTCTAACAATGTAACTAAAAAAAAAATTATACAAATAATCTTCAAAGTTAATCACTATTCGAAAATACGTTGTTCATTTTTAGAAATCTCCGAAACTAACATTTTTTAGATATTTAAAGATTCATATAAATAATCAATGTTTCTTTAATTGTCACTGATTTTCGTAAGTGTCCCTGATAACTTTTCACAGTGTATTATTCAGATTTATCAGTCTAAAATATAGTTCTTTCGGATGCTATCCATTCTCTAATAAACGTATCCATGTTCAACGAACATGTTATAAACATAAATATGATAAATTTGCATAGTTAACTTTAACATTAAAATGGATATTATATAGTTACACTTCAGGTATAGACTAAGTTAAGTAGATGAAACTGTTCAATTGAAATTTATAGCATAAATAAAAACGATATTCGTGTTACAGAAAAATTATTAATACACTCTTAAAACGACACGGAACAGTTTACGAAAATCATTGGCACAAAGAAACTTTGTTTTTATAAACGCGTCCTTAATTCCCAAAAATATAGTGATGTGTGCAGTTTCTAAGGAAAAACAAAGCTTTTCGAAAACTTAGGTTACTCGGAAGAGGCTATTTTATAATTTCGTACACAGTTATATTATATTTGCATAATCTGGAAAGCATTTGTCTTTTTTAAAAAGTACAGCATGAGCTTAACGCTTACACACATTACTAGGGATGCACTGAATATTCGGTATATATTCAGTATTCGGGCTATTCGGCTATGTTACCGAGTATTAGTTTAGGCAGAATATCAAAGTACTCGGTCTGCCAAATGATCGAATTGGCCGAATATTAAACTATTCGGTCTTCCAAATATTCAATTTGATCGAATATCAAGATACTCGGCCGAACCGAATTCTACAAAAACCTTTTAAAACACATTTTTAAAAAATTTGACATAATTTCTACGTTTAACTGACAACTTATAGAGATATATAGAATCATATTTAAATAAAAGAGAATGTTTTTTGATTATTTGTTCGCTGTTTGTAAAGTATCACTCAGGAAAATTAACCATTAATGAGGATATTCACAGGAATTAATTATGCACAAATGCAAAATCCTGAACATTATCTAGTAGATAATGTTTCTTGCTTTTTTCCAAAAAGGTTATTTCTTAACAAACTAGAAAAACTTTCAGGGTTTATAATGGACAACAAGACAGATAAATTTTGTCGAGGAAAACATTATCGGAATCCACTTAATCAGTCATAGTTAGAATAACTCATCTCACTCGAGGTCAAACTACGGCTATTTGTTTTTTACTTTAACAATAAAGAAGATTATATTTTCAACAGACTTGCTTTTTATGTGAAATATGATATCATGATGAGAAGGTCTAGAAATTTCCGTCAATGATATCTTAGCAACTATGATCTAGACATAATGAAGAGAACAAATATTTATTTTTACAACTGGATTAAAACATATTCAAGGCTAGAGTAGCACAGGTGAAATTTATTCCAACAGAGCGAAAAATGTCCAGGTCAGGAATTCAACCTGGATACTTGGCATGTCGTGCCAATACTTTACCTGTTACGCTATCCGGACGACACCTGTCTGACATAATTCACTCTTATTTGTTGGAAATGGCTGCGAACTGCAACCCTAGTTTCATTTATCCGAGCTATAACTATAGCATTTACATGATGAAACCGTGCATGTAAATGCTATAGTTATAGCAATTTTCTTTATTCTTACTATAAAGGGAGAGACAAGGAGGACTGGGCTCCGCTGAAGAACAAAAATCCCTTCCTCATAACCCTTAGCCAATTGCATAGTAAGAATTTATAACCTGCCGTTATGTTTGGTACTTTCAATTGTACTAATTTAGTATTTCACATCCTGAGGTTACTAATATATTTACTAATATATATATATATATATATATATATATATATATCCTATATAAGTAATTGTTGATTACTAATATGTAAATATTTTTTATTATAAATTCAATAACAATAGTTTTTGTCGTATATTCTCCGTTACTATCTATGCATTAAATCTAAGTTGTATACCATTTATTTTGTAAAAAAAAAATGGATATTTATAATCCGGCTTATTATGTGGTTATAAATTTTTTTTTTGTTATTACTATGGGTGCTGGCCTCGAATCAAGAACCTCTCTACACCCTTACTCATTGGCATAGTAAAAATTTATAATCATGAAAAATTGCTAATCGAGTATGCATACCTTATAATCTTGCATATAAGTCAAACCCTTAACTTTCGAATGTAAATTCCGTGAGTAACCTCACTAACATTTTACTTCAATTTTGCACAAAATCAAACCAAATATTTCACTATCTAATTCGTAAAAGTAGAAAGTCAACGAAAACAAATTATTGATTTTTTTTTATAATATAACAATTATTATTTGTATATTTTATATATTATTTTATTATTTATACATATAAAAAGCCAGACTTTTGCAGTACTCGATTTTTTTTCTGATTTTGTAATTGACACGAGTATAAGTGGACCCTCCAATTTACTTGCAGAAAATTGTCAGAAATTCCTCGACATATACGGGAGTATATATGATATATATATATTAGTAAAAATTTTCGTAGCCTTAGGATGTGAATACTAAACTAGTACAAAACATAAAGGTATGACATAAATTTTTACTAAGCCAACAGCTTAGGGTGGCGAGGTAGGGTCTTTTGCTCTTGAGCCGAGAAAAGCCCCCCCCCCCTCCCTTATATTAATAACAAATGTATTTTATATCCAAACAGTAATTAAAATGATATGTAACCCTTTTGTAACAAAATAAATGACATAAAACATAGCTTTAAGGCATATACATTATCGGGAAAACTCCTACCCTTTCGCGCACACCATCCCAAAAAATAGGACGGTATATAAAGATTCAAATTTTAAGGAAAAAGTAGAAATCTTAAAAAATGCAGAAATACGTATTCTAAAACGTTGTTTAGTCTTATAAATATTACCACTTATAAAGTAATTGATAAAAAAATAAAAGAAATATCTTACCTTTTTTTATGCGCAATTTTATTTCAAGAAAATCCAACTTTGTGCTACAACAAATATTTATTTTAGCTTTTTATTCTTTAAAATATGCAGCCATTTATAAATAAATATTGAAAAAATATACTAAGGATATTTTTTACAAAGTTTTGAAATGATATCATAATTGCATTTGTAATGGAATTCTTTTTAAGGACGCGTCCCAAAATTAGCACTCCAGGCACAAATGGGTTAATAAGACTTTTAATATAGATTTGTTTTGTCTGTCTATAAGAAGAAATTAAATGCAGAATATTTTAACGGTGGACTGCTAATAAAACAAATATTAATATTATTTTTAAAAGAGAACCGATAAACTAAATTGATCCAAATAATCATTCTTGTGATAACTTTTGAAATAACGGAGGTGAAAGAAAACTCTAAAACATCTTTTACGTTCCTGGGTTTCACGTTTTCCACAAATCACATTTATACATATATATATATATATATATTATTCCATTCAAATGTGTAAACTAGGACACATTGCAGAGAGTGTAAACTTTCACAAATATTTTCCCACAGACATTTTCCCTCGTTTAAATATTATTATTTTTTTTTAATTCTTAAATAACGTTTACGTGCGGTGTAAAAGCAATGTTTCACTGTGTTTTTTCACAATTTACAACTTTTAGCATTATCACACGTGGAAAGGATAAAAGCGGTGTTTTACTATTATTTAAAACAAAATATTATGTTCGGTAATAATATATATACTAATATTATAAAAAAAAATATCAATCGTTTGCTTATTTATAAAGTGTAATCTTCGGAAGTACCGAACCGATTTAGAAAAAAATCGTGACCAAATGATGGATATATTCCTTGTCAACATAGACTATTGTTTATGACGGCACAATAACACCAGAAATGGTGCAGGAGAATAAAAAAAAAATTAAATTCCATTTAATGTGATCTTATTGGTGCTAGAAAATTGAAATTTTGTGTGGTGATTATTTTTCAGTTGCAAATACTTGCTATGAGCGGTTTCTGAAAATTTCGAAATTTAAATTGTGAAATGAGCTAAAAACGGTCTAAATTTTATTTATTTGGAATTGTTAAGAACGGAAAATTAAAATTGTAGCATGGCTGTTACTTTAAAGACGGTAAATGCACACACATAACTGCTTTTTTTAGATTCGAAATTTAAAAGTGTGCACGAGCCAAAACCGCTCTAAAATTGTTTATATCATGCAGTAACTTGGAATTTGAGTAATGAATAGTTTTAAGATGTAAAAACTCGCTAAGAACTGCTCTTAAAAAAGCCGAAATTTTAAATGGTGAAAGGAGTAATAAATGTTCTAAATTACGATTTGGTTGTATTTTTTAAAGTTATAAACTTCAAATTTAGTATACTGGTTACTTTTAAAATGCAGATGCGCGGTATAGTCAGCGGTTTAAGAACTCGACATTTTAAGGTGTAATGCGATAATAAAACATTCGAAATTGTGGTTTATTTCGAATTGTCAGGTCTAGTAACTTAAAATTTGACATGTCTGTTATTGTTAATACCTACATGGCTGCATATTACAGTTTTACAATATTGCAAATTTTAAAATATGCAGAAGTAAAAAGCGTTCTTAAATTATGAATTTTGCTAAAAAAAAAAAAAAAAAAAAAAAAAAAAATATATATATATATATCCCTGTAAAATTAAGGGTAGAGAACGGCAGAAGAGATTCAGTCATACCCCGTTAAAAAAATCCATATCCAATTACGAATCCGTATTTTTGATAAAAGATGGGCTAGAACTGTAAAATTATGTGGATTTTCCTTAATTTTCTAAGTATCTAAGGGATAAGGCTGCTTATTTAATGCATCAAACCGCTTTTCATCAAATAAGGCTGTTGCCCGTGAAAATTGAAGGGCAAACGCTCACGCTCATAAATTTACAGTTTTTTCTGAGAGTGTATTCATCTGTGGCTTGGAACTTTAAATTTAGCACAGCGATAACTTTTATGGTTTAAAGTACGCTAAGAACAGTTTCTAAGAAAATTCGATATTTAAAAGAGGGGAATGGTCGGGAAACGTTCAAAAAATCTTCTAAACTATGATTTATATGAAATTGTCAGGGATAGATACTTGAAGTTTGACATGATTGTTACAGATATAAATGAAATTACAGGGTAGTTTTTTTTAAATTTTCTAAATCTGAAAGTGTGCAGGATCAAACATTTTTGTAAAATTGCGATTTCTGTCATATACTTGTATAGAAGATTCAATAACTAGAAGCTAAGGATTTGGCATGGTATTTACTTTTAAGATGAGAATGTCCACGAAGATCGGCTTCTAACAATATTCAAAATATCAAACGAAAAATTAAATTAATTAGGAATTATTTTGAACTAATTTGAAATGTTCTTATTAATTTAAGTATCATATTCACATAAGGCATTATGAGAATGAAATTTTCTCAAAATCTGGATTAATTAGAAATATTTGAATTATCCGTATATTTAATTACATTCTATAAAAATAGGACCACAAATACCAGTTGCATATATCAACAATTACGCGGGCAAATTTGAGGGTTTTGCTAGTAATAGAAATCATCTTTAATAAAAGTTATACAGTTTTAATGGAAGTTTTCACATATACGTTTTCCAAGATAAAATTTAACATATTTTTTTCATTTATCAGAAAAGTTTTTGTATATAAAATTTTCTACTTTATATATAAAAACATTCCTTCTCAGTTAAATAAAATCGTAATGGTAAGAATTATGGTAAGAAATTCTAAATGCGTAGAAAATACATTTTATCATCATTATTATATCTTTTCTAATGTGCTTATATTCATTTAGAAACAAATAATTTATTGTTTCTTAAAGATATCATTAATATTGAATTGCTCTAATTATTGTTCTCCGTAATTATACTTGAGCTACTAGAAGAAAATACAAATAAATGCTTTCTTGAAGTAACCAATTATGATCAAAAGGAAATGGGTTATCTTAAATATAATTCATCGGATAGAATCTATAAAACAATAGCTTTATTTCTGAGTTTGAGATTTAAGTAAATAAACTGTATTTTATATCTATCACTCATTAGTACGCCAAAATTTGTTTTACTTGAATGTGCTTCAATAACAGATAATTATAAAAAAGGGATAAAATATCAAAGACCATTTTGGATTCAGATATTTTATTTAAAAATATTAGATGTTTTATTCTTTTACTTAAAAAAATATAAATAAAAATAATATTTTTTTCATACCAAAAATAAAATATATAAATATAAAAAAAAAAAATGCAAAATACAATAAGGCATGGAATACAGAAAAATAATTTAATATATATTAGATTTGCTATTAAACAATATCGGTATAAATCATGAAAATTTTTAACTACATATATTTGAAATATTAATAAGTATTATACGTGTAATAGGCATATGTACTGAGTAAGTGCATTTATTCTTTTTAAACGAGATAAAATCTTAAAGGCAAAATTTATAACAGATATTTATCACTCTCAAGCTAACTTGTGCGTATGACTTTCTTCTTCATTTCTAAGTTAGATTTAATGTTTAATAATTTATATTAATTATTGGATTATATAAATTTGCTAAAGTTACGGTGATGGTAATGAAAATGTTTTATCAATGAAAATATTTTTTTCAAATTCTACTTTCGAATTCATTGTTAAGGTTATGCCTTATACAATTGTTTTTATAACTTCAATATTAATCTTAAAATAACTATTAAAATAAAAATAAAAATACATCAGATATAAATTTATATTTTTTATTAGAAAAACTAATTGTACGTCACTTGTTAAATATACTGAATTTTTAATAATACATAATATTTCTCAACTCTATGGATTTATAATAAAAATTTAAAATTAAAAAATAGTTTCACACGTTTGAAATATTAATTTATTTAGCACTATGGTGACTTCTAATACGGAAGATGAATTTTGTTTATAACTTTCTTAGCTTCGAAGCACAATATAGTCTCACAGATATATGTTAAAATTTAAATAAACATTAGTTACGGAACAAAATATAATATAATATTGCAGCTTTTCTTGAAACAAGAAAGAAAGTTTGAATGTTGGCTAAATGGTGAAAGGTGACTTAAATGTGTATCCATAACACACACATTTTTTTTTTCGCAGTAGCATGAATTGAAGCGGTTTTTTTTTTTTCTTATCGTTACCGTTATTATGCATATATGGAAAACTTACGTTTTAACCGTGTATAAACGGTCAAGTGCGAGTATTATTCGCGCACACAGAGTTTAGTAGAATAAATATAGGAATTTTTAATTCTATTAATAAAAAAACCGTTGGTAAAAGTCTTTGTAAAATATATACAATCTGGGGTTCGGTGTAACTATATATACTAGAAAAGTGTAAATGGATAGAGCATGAATGTTCAAAGAGATGCGAAACCTAAATAATATGAAATATAGCTATTCTGTACAACTCCTTTTTTAATATTATCGTGATCTGCTTATGATGAACTTAATTCGGTACTGACAATACAAGCTGTGCCTATTTAAACTTATTTTTGGCGTTTCATAAAACTAAATTCAGCGTAGTAATAACCTTTCTTTCTAAAGTGTAGCTAAAACAAAACCTTTGTTCAAAGAATGGCAAAGAATTGTAAAAAATGGAATTGTGCGAAGCATGCTTCGAAAGGAGGTCGCAAAGTTGCAACCTCGTCTTGGTCCTGCCGCACCAGTGACCGAGAGGTTCTGCTTTCGAAGCTGGTAGACGGGAGGTGCTGTGTTCGATCCCAATCGCGCCCGACTGCCTAATCTTTTGGAGTTTTCGTGGTTTTCTTCGGGCCTTGGTTTTCCAAGCGTAAATATGGGTTAGGTTCCCTTAGAAAGACACCCACGAAGGGCACCCCCCATTTCTGGCCTATATCCCTCGAGTTGATAATTGGACGTCATAAACACAACCAACAAACCATCTAGGTCTTTGCCAAGCTTTTCCAGATATGTTTTTAATTATCATTTAAAGACTTTCGAGGCGTATTGAGAGATCCACTCAATGTAAACTAGTCGCGCGTCCCATAGTATTTTTGTGACTCATTCTCATTAACCGGTCTTATCACTCTTAAAGCTTCAAAATATTAGAAATATTTATTTTTTTAGATGTTAAACTCTTATCTTTTCTAAACATTTAGATATAATTGTTTCCTTGAAACTCACATTAGAACAGAAGTTATGGCTTTTAGAATTATATCAGCTCAAGAGCAGAAGCGGCGTTTCCGAAAATTTGAAGTTTCTTTTCTACAAATGACGTTTTTGTGCACAATGCGCAGGATACCTCAAAAACTTTTGAATATTTTTTCATGAAAATTTCAAAACACATATTTCATGTTAGTCTGAATAAACTGAACCTAAAGTTGTCTTTTTATTGTTCAAAAAAATATTTTTTAGATCATTATACTGTTGACATTTTCCAAATTTTTTATTAGCTAAATACAACTTTGCATTAAAAATATAAAAGTGCTTTAAATACAAATATATTTAATTGCAGGGTAATTATTACAATCTGAAGTAGAAGTAGGAACCAAAATTTACTTTCTAGTTGCAATAATTATTTTGTAATCTTGCGCGTAATCTCTTATGGCAATTTTCTGCTCGACAAATGTCTAACAGTTTCTAGCCCCCTATAAATACTAATTCAGCATCTCGCAATTTTTTTAATTCATGAAATGAAAGAACATACTTATATATTTCATCCCAATAAAAATTGTGTTTAAAATCATACACATTTTAAGATATTAAATGTTGAAAATGTTCTTTTTTTTTCCTTTTCCAATTTTAAGAGTTCTGAGACTCCTTAAATTAG
Organism: Maratus speciosus; assembly: GCA_963932465.1. NCBI lineage: Eukaryota > Metazoa > Arthropoda > Arachnida > Araneae > Salticidae > Maratus > Maratus speciosus. Next base: position 432,681,129 of record OZ010795.1, on the reverse strand, counting down.
TCTCTTTTAAACGATTTGACTTTCATTGCTTTTATACTGCTGTTACGGACATTGTATTACACAATATACACCGCATCCCAAAAGCTTAGACAATCAATAAAATTTGCATTAACATAAAAGTAATAAGACACAATTATAATTCGTGAGATATGCAATACATAAAAGCAGTTTTTCTGATATACACATATAAATTACGATCAAAGGTTAGAAATTATAAAATATTCGTTAAATTATATAAAAATGTGCTATCCAAAAAGTATAGACACCTGTAATTATTTTTCGTTTTACATTTATGAAAGTAACTGAAAGCTAATTTTAAATATTTAATTTTATTGCCACGACATTTTATAACATCAAATACAGGTTGTTCTATAGAATTAACTAACCATTGCATTACATAAGGAGGTATTTTATACCACGCTTAGTCAATTGCATTTTTTAAGTGATTCACACATGTACATTGCTTTCCATATTCATATATTTTACGAGATAAGATTTCACATTTGCGCTATGGAACTCAAATCTTGACTAACTGCTGGCCAGTCTAATAGTGTGATACTGTTTTGCCTAAACCATGTTTTCGACGATGCGGAGGTATGGATGGATATACCATCTTGTTGAAAAACACAGTTCAGTCCTGCTGGCAAATAAATAATTGGTACGTAAAATATCCTGATAATTCTCTGATTTCATTTTTCTGTCCATAAATTCTATAAATGTTTGGCAGTTGAAAGAAAACCCTTCCCAGGTCATTACGGATCCTCCGCTTTGCTGCCTGCTGAAACAGTTCTTGGGTTTTTTTAGGTCATGTCAGTAAAATGTATGACCATCAGAGCCGTCTAAAATTCATTTTTTTCATCACTGAAGATGATAGAAATCCATTTTTCACCGAATGACATATGATTCCTAGCCCACTTTAAACGCGCATCTTTATGTCTCTGCTTTAAGCAATGTCTTGCTTTCATTCTCTTGTAAACAATATTTATTGAACCTTTAATTCTTCTGTGTACAGTATTTTTTTGAAATTCTGGAAAGCGATGCAATTTCACGCACAAATAAATTATCAACTGAAGACATCTATTTATATAAAATCCAAGTCCCTGTGTGTCCCTCACGATTCCGGTAGGACTGCTTCATTGAAATGAGTAATTGTTGAAAAATCCTAATGCAGGGTTACCACAATTGAGCCAAGTGTTGGTCGTCTTGGCGAAGTATTGCCAAATTTGGCGACAAAAATATGTTGTCATATATGAAGCCAAATTGGCGATAGCTGGATAATTTGGTGAAATTCCCATTTAAAACAATTAATCTTTCATAAAGGAGGTCACCGCAATTTAATTTAAACTCCGTTCTTTTATATATATATATATATATATATATATATATATTTTAATCAAAATCTATGGGTGAGAATTTAAAGTGTAATATACGAAAATTTACATCTTCACATCTTCTTCCCGTTGTTACTAATAAAATAACCGCCAATAGACGACGCACTTCTGTCTGAGCTCCTAACTGCGCGATTTTAATGTGCTTTAGGTACTTTTCCAGTACAGGTGCCTTGGCGAAGAAGGACATTTTGCAACATATTTTTCGGGAACCCGTCCACTGTTTATTTTATATACACACGCATTTTATATATATATATATATTTATACCATTTCTTTAACGAAAAAAAAAAACATTTATCTAATTTTATACAAAAACAGATACATATGAAATAAATATATAAACAAATCAAAAAGCTCATCAAGTTTGTTTTCATAACTATTTATATGATTTGACGGGAAATGTCCCATATCCTGTGAAGTTTTTTTGACGAGATTTTTAAGCCATTAAATGAACAGATGTAGTTGCGATCTTCAGCGTTTAGGATAGTTTTTTTTTCTGGAATGCACTTTATATATATGTTTTTTGTGTAATTTTTTGCAATTAGCATATTTTTTTAATATATATTTAGCATATAATGCATATATTTAATATATATAGAATACATATATATATATATACATATATATATATATATATATATTAATGTATACCTTTTGTTTTAATTTGAAAGATATAATAAATATATAAAATAATATATATAAGCACATAATATGTATTTATAGGTGTATATATTATGTATGTATAAGATATATCTCTGTATGTAATATAAATAAATAAAAATAAAACTATCTGTATAAAAATCGTATTTTTTTAACATGTGACATATATAACATTTATTAAATATATATATATATTTTATAAATATTTAAATACCATGTTTTTCCGCTATCTTGAAAAATTTTATAAGATGCTAAAATGAATTTTTTGCGCCATTTTGGATTCCTTCGCCATTCGCGCCAACCAGCATAAACTATTATAATATACTGGACTATTATAATATAAGTGAAATGAGGGCGATAGAATAATATTTGGTGACTTTTCGCCTGTGGCTGGCTAACATTAAAGTACCAAAATTGCCGCCTAGATTATAAAAAGCGAAGGGATGGCCGAAACTGTTGATAACAGTCACATGATTTAGGCTATTATTATAGAGATTGTTTTCAATTCTAAAAATAGCGCAAATAATAATATTTCCTGACGATTAAAAATTTATTTACACGTGACTATTAAACACAGAAATAAAAAAACTTTAAAATTATTATTAAATCAGTAAGCGTTAAAATCACGTAAATATTGTCTTGTCAAAATTATGTCTTGAAAATTGTATTTACACGTGAATATTAAAAGAGAAAGGAAAATTTAAAATAATAAATACATTAATATGCGTTTAACCCTATGTTGAAATCAGTGAATGGCACCAGAATTTACAAACAAATTTCGAAATACGACAATGCTTTTGTTCACTTACTTAATAAAAGGAAAATTTTCATCCCAATATGCTGGTGCCAATGTGGCATTTAAGAATTAAAATTAAGTGGTCCAAAAATAAACCACTGCCTTTAACCATCGTTTTATAAAGCTGTTAAAAATTACCGGCAGGCAAAGACTCTGTTTACTTAATTCATTTTATTTTAGGTTCTTCTCAAATTTTTAACTGGTCTTCTTTATCAAACACAAAAACAACCATTGGATGTCTTAACAGCTACCGATTCCGCCTTAAATTTTCACAATCAAAGGGAATTGAATGGAATCACGTTTACGGGGACATCGCTATAGGTTTTTAAATTATAATACAATATTCCCTAATCTTTTTAAAACCGATCAAATTAGCCTGCTTTTAGATTCTGCAGTGTCTGAAGGTGGGGTTGGCGAGCGTAACTTGCAGGGGGCAGAGTCCCCTATTTAAATTATAAACTATCAGATTTTCTAATATATCTTCCAGTTTTTGTAAACATTATTCATTCAGAAAACGAAATGTTTCTAATTTAATTTAATAATTATGGATTAGTTGTGTCATCATGTTACATAGATTTATGCGGTATCTTATTAAAAGTTTTATTAACGAACTGTATAATTGTTTCATAATTGTAGATTATGTAAAATTCGGAATGAAATTTGAGCATTACAATTAAAGACTGATTTTTAAGTTTATCAAAATTAACTTAATAGTAATTTATTTTTCTGTTAAATTAAATTAAAGTGATAAAGACATCAATTAATTTTTAAAACTTACAAATAAGGAAACTTTCAATAAACAACTTGTAAATAATTCGAATAAAAAAAAAATATATTTTTTATTATTATAATTACGAAGATAATAGTTCTTATTAAATTGAAGGTTTCTTTTTAAACTATAATCATAAACAAAATTACGAAAATAAGGAAATTAAATATTTTACTAAAAGTTAATTTCTCTGTGATAAGTTCTCATTAAAGATTATCATTGTTAGTATTTTATTAGCCCCCGATGCTAATTCTTTCAAAAACTATTAAAGTGTCGTCATTTTTAAAAGTACGTTACAACTAACCATAAGCCATCCGTAAAACAAAAAAGTCTATCATTGTGTGGTTAAATGCTGATAATCTATTGTAATTTTTTATCCTTCTAAACACCGCACAATTTCAATTTGCACACCGTTGTATAGGGGGGGGGGGGGTGTACTTTTAAATGCAATTTTTTTGAAAACTGCATCTTAATTTATTTTCAGACATTATTATCTTTTGTATTTTTTTATGCCATTTCTGTAATGTTAAAACTGAAGTACTCGAGTTCTGTAGAAAGGACAGAGAAAATAGTAGATTTCATATATTTTTTGGTTGTCATTTTCTCCTAACAACTAAAAAAATAAAAATAAAATAGAACTCTAATTAAAATATGTGCTATGCCAAGAATACCTTCTGCTATAAAACGCAGTGATCTTTCGTTTTATTTCGTTTTTATTTATTCTTTAAATGATATTTGGTATTATTTTGTTTTTATTTATCAATAAAATGACTTTTAGTTTATTGCAAACTTACTTTACAAAATATACCACGCTTTCTATTTACAAAAATGTATTTTAAAGAACAATTGAGTGGATTATTTTTTCCGGTTATACTTAATTCGTATGAAAAATCTGAAAGAATGCAATTTTCTTAACTCGTGTGTATTAACATTTTCCGAATTTCGGAAAAAATATATATAAATGACTGATTTATGTGAAAACACAGAGCTGTTATAAACTATATTTAATTTTCAGTATCAATGTTATTGTTTAAAACAAATGAAGGGACATGAATTGTTAGAAACTCGATTTTTTATTGTTGTTGCTGTTGTCTATTTTCTTGATTAACGACATCACTTTTTACTGCGTTTGTGTGTCATTGCGCAATAGTGACGTCATATGCATAGTTTTCTATAGATGTTGATTAGGAATGTATCGTAAATGTGGAATTCTTCAATAAATGCAAATGACGTCATTTTATATAAAATAAAAGCATGCATTTAAAGTCGTTAAAGTGAAATATGTTTGTACTATCTACATTTATATTTTATTTCTATCGTGGGTGACACTAAATTCTGAAAAATCAGTCTTCATGTTTTCTAGTTGTTGCTTTTTACTTTCTTCTATCTTTACAAGAAGAAAGTATTGGATTCATGAAAATTTTCGAATTCCGGTTTTCGACGGATTTACACGTTTTAGGGGTCAGAGATTCCAAAAAAACATGTTTTTACAAAATGTCTGTCTGTGACTCTGTGAGTCTGTCTGTCTGTCTGTGTGTATGTGACACAAATTTTGTGGGCGCTCTATCTCAAGAACTAATGCACGGAATTTAATAAAAATTGATATTCAGTTAGTGCCTAATACAAATTGATGCTGATTAGTTTTTGGTGTAAATCGCTCAACAGGTGGCGCTGCAATGCTGCATTTTTCACGATTTTCGCAATAGCTCTATCTCAAGAACTAATGCACGGATTTTGATCAAACTTCAGATTTAGTTAGTCCTTGATATGAATTGATGATGATTACGTTTTGGTGTATATCGCCCAACAGGTGGCGCTGTTATGATGAATTTTGCAGGATTTACACGATTTCCCCAATAGCTCTATCTTAAGAACTAACGCACGGATGTTCATCAAACTTCAGATTAAGTTAGTCCTTGATATGACTTGCTACTGATTAGGTGTTGGTGTAAATCGCCCAACAGGTGGCGCTTCTCTGCTGCCTTTTCCACGATTGCCTCAATACAAGTATCAATAGAACTAATGGACCAATTTTCATCTAACTTCAGATTTAGTTGTATGTTGACACAAGTTGTTGTTAATTAGGTTTTGGTGTTAATCACCCAATAGGTGGCGCTGCTATGCAGAAATTTTCACGATTTTCGCTATTGCTCTATCTCAAAAACTAATGTACGGATTTTCTCCAAACTTCAGATTCAGTCAGACGTTGACATAAATTGTTGCTGATTAGGATTTGGTATAAATCACCCAATAGGTGGCGCTGCTAGGCAGCATTTTGCTGAATTTAGACGATTTCAGTGATAGTCATATCTCAAGAACTAATGCACGGAATTTCATATCGTTAGAATCCTCATGAGATGCATAGATTACCATTTAATTTTGGCAGTGTGATAGCGAATTTTGAAGTATTAACATGTATGAGATAGAAGAAAGTTTTGGGATTGGTACATCCGACTAGTTTTTCTTGGAATCTCGCATTTCCTAGATGGCTTTGAGCATGTTGTTAAACTTTACAGTAGTGTTATATAATGCACGCTTGTTAAAACATAACATTTTATTTATTATTATACTGGTTAATGCATCATTAGCAATTAGTCCTATTATTTTTTTAATGATGTTGACAAGAGTTTTAATGTTAGTGTCTTTTACATAATAACCTGCATTAAAAAACTGGAGCATTAAATAAATATTTAGATATAAATAAATAATTAAATGCATAAATATGTAACTTAAATATGCATAAATTAAAAAGCAGAAATTCAACGTTTAAAAATGCGCAAATAATACATAAAAAGCAGCAAGCAGCTGTTTCGAATGTACAAGCGAGATTCTCAGAGCAATATAGGGCAAGGCACAGAGTGCTAAAAAAAGCAAGTCTGAGAAAAATGACAGAGAGACTTATATACCCGATGCGGTTAGCGAATGGAAAAAAAAAAAAAAAAAAAAAACTAATGACAGAGAAGTAGATGAAACAACTGAGTGGAAAAGTGGCGACATCTGCCGGAGAACGAGGGAAAAAAAACGAAAAAATAGGGGAATTAAATTAATTTTTTCCAAAAAGATAAGTACAAGATAACTTATTGACTAAAGAATGAGAACTTTTATTGATGTGGTAAGCTTCACAAAAATTAAGATCAAGGTTAGAAGAACATTTCTGGATAATGATGACTGAGGAAAAATTGAATCTATCTTGAAAAGACCAGTAATGTTCAGCAGCAGAAGAACGTTTAAGCTCCTGGTTTTTAACCCTTTTCACACCCTTTTAAACGAAATCTAAGAGCATGTTTAGTCTGACCAATATATGAAACACCACAATGCATATTTGGTAAATACCCCAGTTATCTAGGCGATCAATGGGGTGTTTGAGATTTGAAAAAGGTATTTTATAAAAAGGAGAAAAAATAACGTTAAGATCAAATCTTCTTAAGATTTTAGCAACTTGCTGACTGATTTTAGGAAAAATGGCAACACAACTGAAGTATTAGATCTGGAATTAGAATGCTTTTCAGAATTGGACGGTTTTCGTCAATTTCTTTTAAATAGAATCTATTATATTAGAGGAATAACCATTATCAACAGCAATAGCTTTCAGGTAATTAAGTTCAGCACTATGTAACTGAGGAGTGGAACAAATATTGGTAGCCCGAAAAATAAAAGTATTGAAAGCAGCGAATTTCTGGTTAGGTGTATAAGAAGAATTCATGTGATGTGGGAGACTGACAGAAAAATGTTTATGAAAGACGGTTGTCTGAAAGCCATTATTACAAAGAATAATAAGGACATCCAGGAAAGAAAGACCGATATCGGTCTCAATTTAAGTGCTAAATTGAATGAAGAGATCAATTGAATTCATAATAGAGAGAATACGATTAATATCCGAATTCATAATTCATTTCAGCCAGGACATAAACATAATCATCATAACGAACATAGAACGGTAATTTTAAAATTCCAAAAAGCTTGAACTCGAAATAGTGCATATAAAAATCTTATAAAATTGGACTAAAAAATGGGATCACGCATAGCCAAACTGTCAATCATACGTAAGAAATTTCCATTAAAAAAGTATTTTGCGACAAGCAAGCGCGAATAAGAAGGATAAGCTCTTCGATTTCAAAGTAAGAGAAATGGAATTCACAAAGATTTTTTTGAGGAAATCTAAAACCCCTTAACCGAAACGTTAGTATATCATTATTTACTCAGATAGTATTTTTATGTGCAATTTAAAAACATATTCCCTTTTTCCTCACTTTCCTATAGATACGTTGTATTGCGCGATTATAAGTAGCGACCACTTTTAAGATAATGCTTATGATTAATATAAACAAAAACCAGATTTTCTGTCATCTATCCCCTCGAATAAAGATTTTTTTCATCCCTCAGTCACGCCTAGAAGGTACAGAAGTCTATTATATTCTGTTAAATCACGCTGCAATGCATTGTTCATCTTCGTTCAGTCGCCAGAACCTTTGTAAATTGGAGATAAGGTTCTATGCTAAACCATGGGAACCAGCCAAAAAAAAAATAGTCACTTGACCTCTCCTAGCTGCGCTGAAAAGTCCCAAAAAGGGCCGCTGTTTGTTTCTTCATTTTTTCCGGAGCACCCCTCCATTTATGAACTCCTCCATCGATGCATATCTACATTTCCATACAAACGCATTTTCCCCTATTATGTGCTGTTTTAGTCGTTTTAAATGAAAATATTTGTTCCTGAGTATATTACTGGGGTTTTTCACCATTCTATCACCAAACCCAGAATGACCAACAAAGGTTACAAAACACTGTCAGAGTCCCTGTAAGTTTACAGTTTAACCTAAATTAAGGACGTCATTTCCTGCCGAATGGCTGTTTACTTTTTTTTTTTCTGTGACAATTTGAAGATATAAATATATTGTGTATTTTTTTTTTTTTTTTTTTTTTTTTTTTTTTTTTTTTTTTTTTTTTTTTTTGCTGACATTACTTTTTTTGTTTAGATCATAAAATAATATAAGATTTATACTGAAATTCCAAGATATTTATTTGGTCTTCGAAGTATTAGAGTGACCCTTTGCCTTTAATTAGTATTTTATAAACATTTATCTAGAGCCATAAAATATTTAAAACTATTTGTTTAGAGTAAGTACGTGATATTACGAACCCTTACCATTAAAAATAAATGACATCCATACATAGTAACACATTTTAGTAAAATAAAAAACTATTTTATTCAGAGCCAACACTAGTTAGAATTTTCAGAGGGTAGTGAAGAATGCTTGTATTAGATCGTTTAACGCAGTGCATGTTCTAATGTATTTTTATTAACTTTCAGGAAACTTTGGTTGAATAAGAATTTTGGAAGGAAAGTAAATATGTGTACATCGCGTCATCCTCCGAAATATGCATTGGAAATTTTAAAAAGATTGAACTTATAATTAATCTAAAATAATATGATTAAAATAATATGTAATATCATTTTATCATAACATCATAAATGAAGTAAATGTAAAAGAAACTTAGTAAATGTGTTTTAAGCTACGGCCTTACATTGGCTTTTCAACTAAATTTCACAGAATTGTAAAATGTTTGAAACGATTACAGACGGATTTTTCATTAGGTGTGCAAGACTTTAAACTTACATAATGTCTAATGTACTTGGTAAAATGACTTTCTATTTGGCATCCAAAGTTTCAATTTAGCAAAAAAGTAAAATATAATGTGAAAATAAAATAATCTTTTCAAAAAAAAAAAAATATTAACCGACTTCAAAAAATGCTCTAAAAAGAACTAAATAATTCTTTAAACTTCTCTAATGACGAAACGTTATCCATTAACTGCACATCGGATATCATGTATCGGCATAAAAACGTTAAATTTAATATATAGAATTTAATAGCTACCAAACATGGATTTTCTAGAGAATATTTTTTACAAAAGATTAATTTACATATTTATGATATAATTTACGAATATATACGTATAAAAAGTAATCAATTACTTTTTGAAGTTGGTGCCAACCTATCTTAAGTATAGTAAAATTGTGAATATATTGTATCTATTACCATGAATAAAGTGATGATGGAAATTATCATACAATTTTTTTAAATGCCTCTATTTCTTCAGTAAATTATTTGTTTAATCATTATCGATTGTGAATGTTTGGCACCAACTTCAAAAAGTAATTCATTACTTTTTATACGTATGTATTAGTAAATTAAATCATAAATATGTAAATTATTTTTTTGTAAAAAATATTCTCTAGAAAATCCATGTTTGGTAGCTATTAAATTTTATATATTAAATTTAACGTTTTTATGCCGATACATGATGTCCGATGTGCAGTTAATGGATAACGTTTCGTCATTATAGAAGTTTAAAGAATTATTTAGTTCTTTTTAGCGCTTTTTTTGAAGTCGGTTTATATATATATATATATATATATATATATATATATTTTTTTTTTTTTGAAAAGATTAATTTATTTCCGACTTTTTAGTTATTCATACCGTAACACATAATTATCCGGATTTCAACATCTGCTGAATAAGTAAATTATTTGTCAAATAAATTATAATTTACAAAAATTATTTATTAAATAAATAGTTTTTAATAAATTCTCTATAATTTCATTAGAAGTATTGATTTTATTAGCATTTAATACATATGATATTTTTTTAAACAGGTACATTGTATTCAGAACAGTCTACATTCATTTATTTATTGATCACATACACCTGACGTATGTGCTTGACATAAGGGGCCCGCTTTAAGTCATCGTTAATATACAAATACGAAAAAGCACAAGGAATTAGAGCTTTGACGGGGAGGAGGGGGGTTCTAGATAGCACAAGGACATTTACAACACCAGAGAATTGCATCTGGGAGCTCCACAAAGAGTGTGCAACGGAGCCAGCGGGAGTTGCACCGCAGCCCAACTATGCTCTCAAGCGATTAGTGGTGTGGTGCCTTAACCATTCAGCCACGGTCTACATTCAAGAATTATTTTTTGTGGGACTCCGTTGTTAAGAAGCAAAATACAGACTATGTATCAATATTTGTATTGACTCTTCAAGTATATTGACAAGGACCCAGATATATTTTTCGCTGTTAGCGAAATGGGATTGACCAATCAGAAGCCTGCCTTTTTGCGAACTTGTAATTTTTATAGAGTGTGTCCTTTTAAATTTCAAAAATTCTTCTATCAAATAAAACAAAATTTTCTGTACTAAAATGCTGGCATCCAAAAATTTGTAGGTTGGCCAGGTTTGAAAATGTGGTCCAGGGCCCACCGTAGCTGAGTGGTCAGAGATGACAGCGATGACCCCCTCAAGGAACTCAGATTTCGCTTTAGAGTGTTAGTGCAGGCATCACGCCGCTTATCGCTTGAGAGCGTAGGTGACTGCGGGTTAGAATCTCGCTGGCTCCGTTGCACACTCTTTGTGGAGCTCCCGGATGTAATTCTGTGGTGCTGTAAATTTCCTTGTGCTATCTCCTTCCTGCATAATGACAATGACGTATAAGCAGACGCTTTACGCCAAGCCCAATGGTCAGATATATGTATTCAATAAACTAATCATGTGGTCCATAATGGAGGATATTCCATCTACGTTTTGATCACGTGGTCAAGGTAAAAACTTCTAGCGTAAAGAACGGAAGGCTCCATAGACGTAATGCAAAACCCTCGCCAGCCAGTGAAACAGCTCATGCGGAAAGCAGTAGTAGCCTCCCTTCTTATCAGTTAGAAGTTATTTGGGTAAATTACCTGTATCACGTGACTTTTTTCAGCCTCGAACCCAGATTTGGGATAAAGTACATTCTCCATTATTCGTTTCCGATAATCTTCATCAGTTGTTTCCTCATGTAAGGTGCCTCTATTTGAGAGTGGTGACATACAATGCTCAGACTCCGTTTATACATACGTGTTTGCCTACACAAAACTAGCTACTAACAATCAATCTCGCATAGCCAACCACCGCGGCGAGCGGCCCATCTTCGTCCGCAGCCCTTTATTCTTCTACTCTATCCCGACTCTTTTGCGGAAGAAAACAGTGGATAATTATTGTTCTATTACATTATTATACAGTTATTATTATTATACAGTAGATTCCTGGCTTTGGCTAATTTTTCACTCCAGTTGGGTTTATTGTTTTTGGTTATTTTGGTTACTTAAGCTATGAGGTATTCGCTACGGCTTTTGCCTGCATGACTTCAAATGATCACAAAAATGGCGTTATTTCCTTGGGACAACCACAGATTAAACCTTCCTTCACGAGGAAAAATAGGCAGAACCGTTTATTGTATTACGGCAAAACTAGGCATTTTCTATTCCAGAACTTGGCGATACTCCTTGGACAAGTTTGATTATACGAGAGGCGGGCAATGGACTTTATTCCAAATCTGTGTTTGAGGCTGAAACATGTCACGTGATACCGGTAATTTACTTAAAGAACTTCTAACTGATGAGACGGGAGGCTACTACTGCTTTCCGCATGAACTGTTTCACTGGCAGGCGAGGGTTTTTCATTACGTCTACGGAGCCTTCCCTTCTTTACGCTAGACGTTTTTACCTTCACCACGTGATCAAAACATAGATGGAATATCCTCCATTTAGCAAGCATTAGTTTGGCAATAATGGCAAGCACTTCAAGATTTATGGCGAATCGCTTTTGTCCAGTATCTATCAATCAATAATTTTTTTCCGTATGTCACCATTCTCATACCAATACTCCCCATCCTTAGGCCGTAAAGACATCAGAAATGAGCGTTAATGATTAGGTGTTTAGTCTGAATCTTATAACCGAAGACAGTGCTGCTACACATAAGAAGGCACTTTTATGTATACTGTATATGGATGCACTTTGCAGTGTACCGACTAATGTCTATACAATGAGCGCGTTCAGAGACCGAAACACGGGTAACGCGGAAAATTGGGGGGAATAACGTCATACTGGTTTCTCGGTGTAAGGTTGGGTAAAAACGGCTCTGAACGCTTTCGGGTAAAGTTGCGGGATTTTTTTTTATTTACATTTACAAACATGGCGGCAGCTGCACTTTCGACAGTGCAAATAGATTCAATTATCACTTTTTTTAGATGCGAAACTGTTCCAAAAGTTAATTTTTATGTGGAATACTATCGCAACAAATATGTATCACAGGTTTTGCTAGCCATTTTAGGCTGAATCGGAGATTTATTCATTCGATGGAAAATATGGTAGTTCAAATTATTATGTGTTAAAATTATTATAAGTCAAATTATTATTATTGTAATATGAGAAAACAGAGTATTTATTTTAAATACTATTGATACGTGTTTTTAAATCCTTGATCACGGATTACATCGTGTACGGAGAAGTTTCTAGCGCAGTAAATCATTATTTTACTGCCAAAAAGCTCATCAGTTTAAGTCTAACTGTTGTATTATTGAAGAAAGTAATGTGAGTTCATATATAATTATATTTCTCTTTTTATTTTATATGTATGTTTAAAATGTGTTTTTGTATGCACTTATAATTGAAGGTTGATGTATATATTTTTTTAATTAATGCAGTACTGTGGTATCAGCTCAGTGGTGGTACCTAGAAAAAAGTGTTAAAAAAAGTTTGATATTGTTCTCAGTGTATAATCAGTAAGTGTAAGCCTGCTTTATATGTTATGGAGAACAGAACTCATTTTCTGAGATATTATAAAAGTGAATCAAAGACTAACTAACATCTTACAACCCCCCTTCTTCAAAAATTTAAATACTCTTTTTCAAGTATCTTATTTTTTGAGAATACTCTCTCTTTCCAGCTCTAGGTTGTAAGGTGGTCTTTCTGTGAGAGTAGTTCTCAATTTTTATATAAAACAAAAGTATTTATTTTTAAACAGCAAAATTAAAAATATTCAGTTTAAAAATGTATGTATATTTGTTTTAAACAATGAAAATGATAGTACTCATTATAGTACTGGTTATTTAATTGTCGTACACATTTGATTAACTTCATTTTAATTTAGCAATTATAGATTGCTCTGTTTACTTTTATAATTTCTTGTATATAAAACTTTTCTGATACTGGTATAAATGAAAATATTTACTGAAAAACAGAACATTTTAATACTGTTATTATCCAAACATGTACAATTAAAATAACTTTCCAAATCCCAAATGAACTTCAAATATTAACTTAATATGTATACACTAATGCAGTTATTGAAGATGTCATCCTTCGGAGGCGAAGGGGCTGAGTCAAGAAGGATCATTTTGGATTTTGATGACAGCTGGGTACACTTGCGAGACACGGTTTTCTTTTGATTTTCTGTCAGTGAGTGTAACTTGCTAGTTCATACTGGATGTTCTTTCATACCACAAGAATATATATCAAACTTGTTGTCAAAGTCGTACTTGCTGTTTCCAACACAACGTCCACACCATTCTGGCTGATGATCTGGTTTCATTTACAGTTTGTTAATATTAAGTTCATTTGGGGTTTGAAAGTTATTTTATCTGTGCACTTTTGGATAACAGTTCTATTAAAAAGTTCTTTATTTTTATTTAGTGTATTTTTATTAAAATGCAATAAGAATTCTAAAATTTGTAGCAACTAAATTAAAATGAAGTGATTCATATGAGTTTAATATTTTCAATGTTTAATAAAGGAATAAAGCGCATGTTGTGAATACCATAAGAAAGTATTTTTTTTTTTATCTTCTCCAACTATCACTAAATAGCAAATTTTATGTATGAAGTTAGTCTCCCTACATTAAAAGTTTTATTAATCCGCCCCCCCCCCATTTTTTAATCCTCGTTCATTTTTTTATTACAGCAAGTGAAAACGTCAATTTTAGTATTGTTGCTGTTTAACACCTTGATGGGTAGTAAGGCAGTGATGGCATCAACTAATTTTAATCACTAATTGTCATTTGATTTTGGATTTTTTGATAGCGTTGTCATTTTTGATCCAACCAAAATATTCTCTTTTTATTTGTAATTTATTCTTTACATTAAAATTTTTTCTTTTTATTTGTAACTTGCTCTTTTCATATTTTTATGAAAATACAAAGTTGTTATTAAAATCATTAAATAATCTGAAACTGTAGCGAAAATAGTTTTGTATATTAGAGAGAACATATAATTTATTGCAGGGAGGTCCAATCCTCTCAATATGAAAAATATAAATTTTAATTATATTTAACAGTCATATTTTAATTATATTATTATACAAAATTGATATTTTAGCCTTACTTAATTTATTTAACTATCAGAAAAAACAGAATTCCTGTACTGAAAATTAAATAAATACCTGAATTCAGGTATAATATCTGAACACAATCACCCCTGATGAATATTAAAATGTTTAATTCCGAAATATGTCAATGTTTGGCATTACTATTCTTTTGTCATATGTGTATGCGCCTATATGATCCGCTGTTCGAAAAACCAGGTGTGAAATATGTTTGAAATGATAATTGTGTTTGTGTCAGCTGATTGTAACTTCCCTATAGCTCTATCTCAAGAACTAATGTATGGATGTTCATCAAACTTCAGATTCAATTAGTCCTTGATATTAAATGGTGCTGATTACGTTTTGGTGTAGATTGCCCAACAGGTGGTGCTGCTATGCTGCATTTTTCATGATTTTCATAATAGCTGTATCCTAAAAACAAATAAACCGATTTTCATCAAACTTCAGATTCAGTTAGACATTGACATAAGTTAGGCAATTTACACCAAAACCTAATCAGCAACACAGGTGGCACTGCTATGCTGCATTTTGCAAGATTTACATGATTGTAGCAATAGTCATATCTCAAGAACTAATGCACAGAATTTCATATAATCAGAATTTCACATGTTATGATGGGCATAGATTGCCATTTAATTTTGGCACACTAGTGAATTTTAAAGTATTAACTTGTATGAAATAGAAGAAAGTTTAGGGATTGGTACATTGGATTATTTGTTATTTTAAAATTTTCCAAATTTCTACTGCCCCACACTGAAATTCACCCACCCCCTTTCCTGGCCATTTGAATGTTTAAAACTTGTACTTAAAAAATGAAAGCCTTAAAAAAAAATGCATAATATCATTAGTTTATTTAATTATATATATTAATTTAATTATATTTTTTAGTTTATTTAATTTGTAGGTCGTTAACCGCATTCAAAATCGTTGGCAGAGACCATTAAAAATTCAATCGGACCACTAATTTGAAAAATTGAGTGGTCCGCAGGACCGTAGGTAACTCCACCCCCCCCCCCTCTCTGACAAGTAAATCAAACAATTTTATTTTATTAAAATAATAATATTATTAAAATTGCATTAAATCTTACAGCCAGTTGAAATAAATAATTGGAAATAAAATATCTAATTAATAATTTTACAGTTTTTGTTTATGTAGTTTATTTAATTTTTAGAAAATTATAATCTTACATTTTACTATGCTGAAAATTTTGGATAACTGCAAAGGAAGTTTGTTTTATATTCTTTGAGGTAGAGTGGGGGATCACTCAAAGTATTAAGGGAAGTCTTCACTCACTTGAAAATACCCACCGTAATGTTGGGCAGATTGTTTTCGAATTTCTCATTTAAATTTGAATATTTTTAATTTTTTTGTACCTTTATTGAAAAAAATCTGCAACCGAAATCGAAAGAGTAAAGAACAGTCATATTAAAGATCAAGCTCAGCTCTCCTATGCAAAAAAATTCATTTAAAAATATTCAAATTTAACCGAGAAATTCAAAAACAACCTGCCCATTGGTTTGACATTAGGTAGCAGGCGTTTTCAAGCGAGTGAAAAATCCCCTTAATCCTTTGAGTGATCCCCCAATCTACCTCATAGAAGATGAAACAAACTTCCTTTGCAGTTATCCAAAATTTTCAGCATAGTAAAATGTAAGATTATAATTTTCTAAAAATTAAATAAACTACATAAACAAAAACTGTAAAATTATTAATTAGATATTTTATTTCCAATTATTTATTTCAACTGGCTGTAAGATTTAATGCAATTTTAATATTATTATTATTATTATTATTTTAATAAAATAAAATTGTTTGATTAACTTGTCAGAGAGGTTGGGGGGAGTTACCTACGGGTCCTGCGGACCACTCAATTTTTCAAATTAGTGGTCCGATTGAATTTTTAATGGTCTCTGCCAAGGATTTTGAATGCTGTTAACGACCTACAAATTAAATAAACTAATAAATATAATTATATAAACTAATGATATTATGCATTTTTTTAAGGCTTTCATTTTTTAAGTACAAGTTTTAAACATTCAAATGGCCAGGAAAGGGAGTGGGTGAATTTCAGGGTGGGGCAGTAGAAATTTGGAAAATTTTAAAATAACAAATAATCGAATGTACCAATCCCTAAACTTTCTTCTATTTCATACACGTTAATACTTTAAACTTCACTAGTGTGCCAAAATTAAATGACAATCTATGCCCATCATAACATGTGAAATTCTGAATATATGAAATTCTGTGGATTAGCTCTTGAGATATGACTATTGCTACAATCATGTAAATCATGAAAAATGCAGCATAGCAGCACCACCTGTTGGGCAATATACACCAAAACGTAATCAGCACCATTTAATATCAAGGACTAATTGAATCTGAAGTTTGGTGAACATCCATACATTAGTTCTTGAGATAGAGCTATAGGGAAGTTGCAATCAGCTGACACAAACACAATTATCATTTCAAATATATTTCACACCTGGTTTTTCGAACAGCGGATCATATATGCGCATACACATATGACAAAAGAATAGTAATGCCAAACATTGACATATTTTGGAATTAAACATTTTAATAATCATCAGGGGTGATTGTGTTCAGATATTATACCTGAATTCAGGTATTTATTTAATTTTCAGTACAGGAATTCTGTTTTTTCTGATAGTTAAATAAATTAAGTAAGGCTAAAATATCAATTTTGTATGATTGTTAAATATAATTAAAATTTATATTTTTCATATTGAGAGGATTGGACCTCCCTGCAATAAATTATATGTTCTCTCTAATATACAAAACTATTTTCGCTACAATTTCGGATTATTTAATGATTTTAATAACAACTTTGCATTTTCAAAAAAATATGAAAAGAGCAAGTTACAAATAAAAAGAAAAAATTTTAATGTAAAGAATAAATTACAAATAAAAAGAGAATATTTTGGTTGGATCAAAAATGACAACGCTATCAAAAAATCCAAAATCAAATGACAATTAGTGATTAAAATTAGTTGATGCCATCACTGCCTTACTACCCATCAAGGGGTTAAACAGCAACAATACTAAAATTGACGTTTTCACTTGCTGTAATAAAAAAATGAACGAGGATTAAAAAATGGGAGGGGGGGCGGATTAATAAAACTTTTAATGTAGGGAGACTAACTTCATACATAAAATTTGCTATTTAGTGATAGTTGGAGAAGATAAAAAAAAATACTTTCTTATGGTATTCACAACATGCGCTTTATTCCTTTATTAAACATTGAAAATATTAAACTCATATGAATCACTTCATTTTAATTTAGTTGCTACAAATTTTAGAATTCTTATTGCATTTTAATAAAAATACACTAAATAAAAATAAAGAACTTTTTAATAGAACTGTTATCCAAAAGTGCACAGATAAAATAACTTTCAAACCCCAAATGAACTTAATATTAACAAACTGTAAATGAAACCAGATCATCAGCCAGAATGGTGTGGACGTTGTGTTGGAAACAGCAAGTACGACTTTGACAACAAGTTTGATATACGTATATTCTTGTGGTATGGAAGAACATCCAGTATGAACTAGCAAGTTACACTCACTGACAGAAAATCAAAAGAAAATCCTTCCTCGCAAGTGTACCCAGCTGTCATCAAAATCCAAAATGATCCTTCTTGACTCAGCCTCTTCGCCTCCGAAAGATGACATCTTCAATAACTGCATTAGTTTATACATATTAAGTTAATATTTGAAGTTCTTTTGGGATTTGGAAAGTTATTTTAATTGTACATGTTTGGATAATAACAGTATTAAAATGTTCTGTTTTTCAGTAAATATTTTCATTTATACCAGTATCAGAAAAGTTTTATATACAAGAAATTATAAAAGTAAACAGAGCAATCTATAATTGCTAAATTAAAATGAAGTTAATCAAATGTGTACGACAATTAAATAACCAGTACTATAATGAGTACTATCATTTTCATTGTTTAAAACAAATATACATACATTTTTAAACTGAATATATTTAATTTTGCTGTTTAAAAATAAATACTTTTGTTTTATATAAAAATTGAGAACTACTCTCACAGAAAGACCACCTTACAACCTAGAGCTGGAAAGAGAGAGTATTCTCAAAAAATAAGATACTTGAAAAAGAGTATTTAAATTTTTAAAGAAGGGGGAGTTGTAAGATGTTAGTTAGTCTTTGATTCACTTTTATAATATCTCAGAAAATGAGTTCTGTTCTCCATGACATATAAAGCAGGCTTACACTTACTGATTATACACTGAGAACAATATTAAACTTTTTTTTAACACTTTTTTCTAGGTACCACCACTGAGCTGATACCACAGTACTGCATTAATTAAAAAAATATATACATCAAACTTCAATTATAAGTGCTTACAAAAACACATTTTAAACATACATATAAAATAAAAAGAGAAATATAATTATATATGAACTCACATTACTTTCTTCAATAATACAACAGTTAGACTTAAACTGATGAGCTTTTTGGCAGTAAAATAATGATTTACTGCGCTAGAAACTTCTCCGTACACGATGTAATCCGTGATCAAGGATTTAAAAACACGTATCAATAGTATTTAAAATGAATACTTTCACAATTTTATCAGATCTAAACACTGATGTATAAACAGAGACAGACGGCATAGAGTATAGCGAGATACTTGTAACGCCAGCTACGTTTTCGATCAGACGACAAACCAGAGCTCAAATGCGCATGCGCCCATTTTGTGGCTCCCGTGTGCGGCAACAACCGCTCCCCCCGATCAAAACAGTGATTCCGATTAACAGTCACAGTTAAGCTATAAAATGGTAAACAAATCAGATTTCCCAACCACGTGATCACTTTACCCAACAAAATTTTTCAGGTAATGTGGGTTCCCCGAAATCTGGGTAATCTCCGGCTCTGAACGCTGCGGGAAACTCGGAAAACGTCACGTGATGCCGGCTCTGAACGCTTCGGGTTCCCCACGGGGAAACCTGGGGAACCCAGAGTGCGGTCCGTGAACGCGCTCTTAGTGTCATGAAAATTGCATGTGTAGCCACTTCTTTCTGCTCAAAATATTAAATATTTTTTTCAATCGGACTTTACCTTTGGAATGGATTCTTCTGATGGACTGAAGGCTTTCATTATTATGAAACAGCCATTATAAATGAAGTGTTAAAAAGATTATGGCCACCCCCCCCCCCCCATTCTGACCAGAAAATCAGAGTTCTAACTTTTTACGGCTGCTCTTTCATCTTCACATAACACTTGACTTGACTTACAATGCCTGCTTCATAATAATGGAAGCTATCAGAGTCCATCAGAATAAAATAACTCGGTTAAAGCGGAAATTCGGTTAAGCGGGATCTCGGATAATCGGGACTTTACTGTACTTTCAAAATAAATAAATAAAATTAGTCAACAATAATTTTGAAATAGCGTTCTAGTTCATGGATTTTTCCATTTCGAGCCCTGGTTAGGTTCAAGAAAACCTCCACAAATGTCAAAACTATCTTCCTCTGCATGAATTTGCAGTTTTTATAATTTTTGTAATTACTAATAATTATAATTTTATTAATTAAAGTGTAAAAACATAGATTATGTTAGCAATTAGTGGTTCATTGTTTTGGAAACCTAAAACTCTTGGTAGCTATTCAATATTTGAATGCTGGGAAAAAAATCATAAAAATCCGATTTAAATTAAAAAAAAATCTTATTTGTATTATTGAAAAAAACTAGTTGGATGTGCCAATCCCAAAACTTTCTTCTATCTTATACATCTTAATATTTCAAAACCTAGTTACACATGTTAATACTTCAATATTATTAGTTCAATACTATACCAACTTTGATTTTCATCTTAAATTTCTGCTCAAGTCAATTAAACGGACTAAAAACGAGTTAATCAATATCATGATATTTGTTAAAATTATTAATTTTTCCTTATTCTGTCGTTATCAGCTGTTTGCGAATAGCCGGCATAGCAGGAAGCGAGTTCCCGCCGCTGCATGAGCCGCCAATGCACAATAGAACTACGAAAAATCAAGAAAAGTATACAAAAATCGCTAGCACGGAGCCCCTTTACCGCGCAATATTTCCAAATTCAAGGAGAACCTCTTGGCCAAAGCCAAAAACAAGCACAAACATTTTGGTTCAAATGTATGCATAATTTTATACGCTGTTCGATGGTACAATAATGAAAATGGCTCAGAGATCGGAATTATAGCGCCCCCTTCTTTCGGAATTTTTTCAAGTTCAGGGAGGACTTGTTTGCCATAGCCAGAAACATGCACAAAAAATTTGGTTCAATTATATGGATAACTTCATACACTTTTCGATGGTACAATAATGAAAATGGTACAGACATCGCAATTATAGTGCCCCCTTCCGGCAGAATTTTTCCAAATTCAGGGAGGACCTTCGTGACATGACCAAAAATAAACACATAAAATTTGGTTCAATCCTATGCATAACTTCATACACTTTTCGGCGGTACAATATTCAAAATGGCACAAAAATTGTACAAAAATCGCTATTACAGCGCCCTCTACGAGCGATTTTTTTACAAATTAAGGGAGGACCTCCTTGCCATAGCCAAGAACTTAAAATTTTTTTTGGTTCAATTCTATGCATAACTTCATACACTTTTCGATGGTGCAATATTCAAAATCGCACAAAAATCGCTATTACAGCGCCCCCTAACGGCGAATTCTTTGCAAATTCATGGAGGACCTGCTTCACATATCCAAAAACTTAAAATAAAAATTTGGTTTAATTCTATGCATAACTTCATACACTTTTGGACGGTACAATATTCAAAATCGCACAAAAATCGCTATTACAGCGCCCCCTACCGGCGAATGTTTTCCAAATTCATGGAGGACCTGCTTGCCATATCCAAAAACTTAAAATAAAAATTTGGTTTAATTCTATGCATAACTTCATACACTTTTGGACGGTACAATATTCAAAATCGCACAAAAATCGCTATTACAGCGCCCCCTACCGGCGAATTTTTTCCAAATTCAGGGAGGACCTGCTTGCCATAGCCAAAAACTTAAAATAAAAATTTGGTTCAATTCTATGCATAACTTCACACACTTTTCGATGGTACAATATTCAAAATCGCACAAAAAACGCATTTACAGCGCCCCCTACCGGCGAATTTTTTCCAAGTTCAGGGAGGACCTGCTTGTCATATCCAAAAACTTAAACTAAAAATTTGGTTCAATTCTATGCATAACTCCATACACTTTTGGATGGTACAATATTCAAAATCGCACAAAAATTGTTATATCAGCGCCCCCTACCGGCGAATTTTTGTTCAAATTCCGGGAGGACCTGCTTGCCATAGCCAAAAACTTATAATAAAATTTTGGTTTAATTGTATACATAACTTCATACACTTTTTGATGGTACAATGGCGACAGACAGACGGACAGACGGACGGACGGACGGACAGACGGACAGACAGACATTTTCTATAAACATGTTTTTTGGAATCTCTGACCCCTAAAACATGCAAATCCGTCGAAAACCGGAAGTCGAAAAAAATTTCGATTACAATACTTTCTTCTATTGAAGATAGAAGAAAGTAAAAATCATGGCTTTTTTACACCCTAAATTTTATGTATTTAACTCCATTTTGTCTGAATTTATATTTTTATGTGAAAAAATCGTGAAAAGTTGTTGATGACATTTTCTTGTTCTTTCATAATTAATTATTCATAAATATTCATAATTGTTTCATTTCATTATTAAAAAATAAATAATAGTTCTTGGTGTCCAAACTCTTTTGCTTTGTTTTTTCATGTTTGATTGTTTCATAATAAATAAATAAATAGTCCTTGTTGTCCATTCTTTTTGAAAGGTTTGTTGATTATAATTGTTTTTTCATGTTTGGTTGTTTCATAATTTAAAATAAAATAAATAAATTTTGTTGTCCAAACTCTGAATTTTTTATTGGTTATAAATATAACGTTTTTGCAGCCAGTGTAAGAATTTTGCATTATATGGATCACATTTCACACATCATTAAATAAACCTTGTAAACATGACCAAATGTGTGACAAATATCAACAGTTAAAGATTGTTATTGAAAAAATATTCCAATTACTTGCCAATTTTATTTTTTTATTTATTCATTGTTACCATTGAATGGTGCAGAATTTTTGTTTAAATAATTCTTTAAAATTGTAAACAATAGGTTTTATTGATATTCTACATGAGTATTTTTACTAAAAAACCAAAAATCCAAAAATATAGAAAACGAAAATTCTACACAAATTTTTAAATTAAAAATCAAGGACTTTCATTGCCCCCCCCCCCCCCCCAAAAAAAAAAAAAAATTGAAGCAGCAGTAGAATTGATAAAAAAGGAAAGTCACTGGTCCACAGTCATCATCCCTGGCCGACTACATAAGATTCTATTATGTCCCTATAAGGGGATTCTTCACTCGCTTGTAAACGCCTGCTACCTAATGTTAAACCAATGGGCAGGTTGTTTTTGAATTTCTCGGTCAAATTTGAATATTTTTAAATGATTTTTTTTTGCATAGGAGAGCTGAGCTTGATCTTTAATATGACTGTTTTTTACTCTTTCGATTTCGGTTGCAGATTTTTTCAATAAAGGTACAAAAAAATTAAAAATATTCAAAATTAAATGAGAAATTCGAAAACAATCTGCCCAACATTACAGTGGGTAGTTTCAAGTGAGTGAAGACTCCCCTTAATCCTTTGAGTGATCCCCCACTCTACCTCATAGAATATAAAACAAACTTCCTTTGCAGTTATCCAAAATTTTCAGCATAGTAAAATGTAAGATTATAATTTTCTAAAAATTAAATAAACTACATAAACAAAAACTGTAAAATTATTAATTAGATATTTTATTTCCAATTATTTATTTCAACTGGCTGTAAGATTTAATGCAATTTTAATAATATTATTATTTTAATAAAATAAAATTGTTTGATTTACTTGTCAGAGAGGGGGGGGGGGGGGTTACCTACGGGTCCTGCGGACCACTCAATTTTTCAAATTAGTGGTCCGATTGAATTTTTAATGCTCTCTGCCAAGGATTTTGAATGCTGTTAACGACCTACAAATTAAATAAACTAATAAATATAATTAAATTAATTTATATAATTAAATAAACTAATGATATTATGCATTTTTTTAAGGCTTTCATTTTTTAAGTATAAGTTTTAAACATTCAAATGGCCAGGAAAGGGGGTGGATGAATTTCAGGGTGGGGCAGTAGAAATTTGGAAAATTTTAAAATAATAAGTAATCGAATGTACCAATCCCTAAACTTTCTTCTATTTCATACACGTTAATACTTTAAAATTCACTAGTGTGCCAAAATTAAATGGCAATCTATGCCCATCATAACATGTGAAATTCTGAATATATGAAATTCTGTGCATTAGTTCTTGATATGACTATTGCTACAATCATGTAAATCTTGCAAAATGCAGCATAGCAGTGCCACCTGTGTTGCTGATTAGGTTTTGGTGTAAATTGCTTAACTTATGTCAATTTTTAACTGAATCTGAAGTTTGATGAAAATCGGTTTATTTGTTTTTAGGATACAGCTATTATGAAAATCATGAAAAATGCAGCATAGCAGCGCTACATGTTGGTCAATCTACACCAAAACGTAATGAGCACCATTTAATATCAAGGACTAATTGAATCTGAAGTTTGAAGAACATCCATTCATTAGTTCTTGAGATAGAGCTGTAGGGAAGTTGCAATTAGCTGACACAAACACAATTATCATTTCAAACATATTTCACACCTGGTTTTTCGAACAGCGGATCATATATGCGCATACACATATGACAAAAGAATAGTAATGCCAAACATTGACATATTTCGGAATTAAACATTTTAATAATCATCAGGGGCGATTGTGTTCAGGTAATATACCTGAATTCAGGTATTTATTTAATTTTCAGTACAGGAATTCTGTTTTTTCTGATAGTTAAATAAATTAAGTAAGGCTAAAATACCAATTTTGTATGATTGTTAAATATAATTAAAATTTATATATTTCATATTGAGAGGATCGGACCTACCTGCAATAAATTATATGTTCTCTCTAATATACAAAAACTATTTTCGCTACAATTTCAGATTATTTAATGATTTTAATAACAAATTTGTATTTTCATAAAAAAATGAAAAGAGCAAGTTACAAATAAAAAGAAAAAAATTAATGTAAAGAACAAAATACAAATAAAAAGTGAATATTTTATTTGGATCAAAAATGACAACGCTATCAAAAAATCCAAAATTAAATGACAATGTGACAATTAGGGATTAAAATTAGTTGATGCCATCACTGCCTTACTGCCCATCAAGTGGTTAAACAGCAACAATACTAAAATTGATGTTTTCACTTGCTGTAATAAAAAATGAATGAGGATTAAAAAATGGGGGGGGGGGATTAATAAAACTTTTAATGTAGGGAGACTAACTTCATACATAAAATTTGCTATTTAGTGATATTTAGAGAAGATAAAAAAAAAAAAAATAAATAAAAATACTTTCTTATGGTATTCACAACATGTGCTTTATTCCTTTATTAAACATTGAAAATATTAAACTCATATGAATCATTTCATTTTAATTTAGTTGCTACAAATTTTATAATTCTTAGTGCATTTTAATAAAAATACACTAAATAAAAATAAAGAACTTTTTAATAGAACTGTTGTCCAAAAGTGCACAGATAAAATAACTTTCAAACCCCAAATGAACTTAATATTAACAAACTGTAAATGAAACCAGATCACCAGCCAGAGTAGTGTGGACGTTGTGTTGGAAACAGCAAGTACGACTTTGACAACAAGTTTGATATAAATTCTTGTGGTATGGAAGAACATACAGTATGAACTAGCAAGTTACACTCACTGACAGAAAATCAAAAGAAAATCCTGCCTCGCAAGTGTACCCAGCTGTCATCAAAATCCAAAATGATCCTTCTTGACTCAGCCCCTTCACCTCCGAAAGATGACATCTTCAATAACTGCATTAGTTTATACATATTAAGTTAATATTTGAAGTTCATTTGGGATTTGGTAAGTTATTTTAATTGTACATGTTTGGATAATAACAGTATTAAAATGTTCTGTTTTTCAGTAAATATTCTCATTTATACCAGTATCAGAAAAGTTTTATATACAAGAAATTATAAAAGTAAACAGAGCAATCTATAATTGCTAAATTAAAATGAAGTTAATCAAATGTGTACGGCAATTAAATAACCAGTACTATAATGAGTACTATCATTTTCATTGTTTAAAACAAATATACATACTTTTATTAAACTGAATATATTTAATTTTGCTGTTTAAAAATAAATACTTTTGTTTTATATAAAAATTGAGAACTACTCTCACAGAAAGACCACCTCACAACCTAGAGCTGGAAAGAGAGTGTATTCTCAAAAAATAAGATACTTGAAAAAGAGTATTTAAATTTTTAAAGAAGAGGGGGGGGGGGGTGTAAGGTGTTAGTTAGTCTTTGATTCACTTTTATAATATCTCAGAAAATGAGTTCTATTCTCCATAATATATAAAGCAGTCTTACACTTACTGATTATACACTGAGAACAATACTAAACTTTTTTTTTTTTTTAACACTTTTTTCTAGATACCACCACTGAGCTGATACCACAGTACTGCATTAATTAAAAATATATATATCAAACTTCAGTTGTAAATGCTTACAAAAACACATTTTAAACATACATATAAAATAAAAAGAGAAATATAATTATATATGAACTCACATTACTTTCTTCAATAATACAACAGTTAGACTTAAACTGATGAGCTTTTTGGCAGTAAAATAATGATTTACTGCGCTAGAAACTTCTCCGTACACGATGTAATCCGTGATCAAGGATTTAAAAACACGTATCAATAGTATTTAGAATAAATACTTTCAAAATTTTATCAGATCTAAACATTGATGCATAAACAGAGACAGACGGCATAGAGTATAGCGAGATACTACCAACTTGTAAGGTCAGCTATGTTTTCGAGCAGACGACAAACCAGAACTCAAATGCGCATGCGCCCATTTTGTGGCTCCCGTGTGCGGCAACAACCGCTCCCCTAAAACTCTAATCAAAACAGTCATTCCGATTAACAGTCACAGTTAAGCTATAAAATAATAAACAAATCAGATTTCCCAACCATGTGATCACTTTACCCAACAAAATTTTTCAGGTAATGTGGGTTCCCCGAATTCTGGGTAATCTCCGGCTCTGAACGCTGTGGGAAACTCGGAAAAAGTCACGTGAAGCCGGCTCTGAACGCTTCGGGTTCCCCACGGGGAAACCTGGGGAACCCAGAGTGCGGTCCGTGAACGCGCTCTAAGAGTAACAATATGAAAGATGAGTGCTTATAATTGGGAGACTGCTTAAAAAAGGATATGAATTTTAAGGTTTTTATTTTTTTAAATGTTCTAATCATCAGATTTTTATGAAATTGCAATGGGACCAAATGGGTGACTTACACTTTCAAACAAACAAAAAATTATCAAAATCGGTTCATATTTAAGAAAGTTATGTGTGAACATGGGCGAAACATACATACAGGTCGAATTGATAACTTCCTTCTTTTTGAAGTCGGTTAATTATGTGTTGAATTAAATATTTTTGAGTTGGTAACACTATTATTATGAACACGTACCCAAAATGTTACTTTTTAAACAGGAATTGAAGACATCATTTCCAGTCAAATTGCTATTCACATTTTTTTTTTCTTCTTCTGACAATTTCAAGATATAAATATATAATTTTTCTTTTATTATTTTTTTTTGGTCGCTTATACTTTTCTTGTTTAGATCATAATATAACGCATGATTTATACTGAAAATCCAGGAAATTTATTCTGCTTTTTATTAATGCGATTATACTCTTTAAGTAGTGTTTTTTTTCTATTTCTTTAAAGCAATAAAAAATATTTAAAACAATGTTTTTAGTGTAAATACGTGGAATTACGGAAACGTTTTAATAACTTGCTATGTTATATGACAGTCTACATAGTAACAGTTTTTAACAAATTACAACGATTTGTTATATTCATAGCCAATATTATTTAGAAATTTCAGAGGATAGCAAAGAATGTGTGTGTTAGATACTTTAACTTAATGCATCTTCTCTTGACAGTTTAATTAACTTTCAGGAAACTTATTTTCAAGAAGAATTTCTGAAAGTAAATTTGTGTACATTGTATCATCCCCCAATTGGAAATTTTAAAATATTGAACATATAATTAATCTAAAATAATCTGGTTATAATACTATATAATATCATTTTATCATAACATCATAAATGAAGTGTTAAACTTAGTAAAAATGTTATAAGCTACGGACTTACACTGGGATTTCAACTAAATTTCTCAAAATTGTAAAAAAATGTTTGAAACGGTTATAGACGGATTTATCATTTCGTGTGCAAGACTTTATACCTGCATAATTACTAATACACTGGTTCAAATTACTTTCTATTTGGCATCTTAAGATGCAGTTTACCAAAACTGTAATGTATGATATCAAAATTATTTGTACTTATTAAAACTTTTGGAATTAAGAAAAATATTTTTATGAAGACGTCTGCTTAAGTATTCTTTTTAACCATAAATTGAGACTTGTTCCAGTCGCAGGGTTATTTACGGTTTTGTTCTTGGGACAGTTTGAAAATATAAATACATAGTGTTTTTTTGCTGGTTTTTTTTGGCCGACTTAGTTCATAATATAATGCACGATTTATACTGAAATTGCAGGATATTTATTCTATCTTCATAACAATGCGATTAGATATTCTTTACCTAGTAACCAGTTTTTTTATTTATCTAGAGAAATAAAAAATATTTAAAACAATTGCTTTAGAGTAAGTACGCGAAATTACAGACACGTTTTTATACCTTGCAATAAATGTTCTATGACAGTCTTACACAACAACGGTTTTTATCAAATTAAAATAATTTACTATATTCAGAGATAGCATCACTTAGAATATTATGCAGATAGTGAAGAATGCTTGTATTAGATCCTTTAACGTAATACATCTTCTCTTGACAGTTTAATTAACTTTCAGGAAACTTCTTTGTGGAAGAATTTATAAAAATAAATTTCTGTACATTGTATCATCCCATAAATTATCCATTGCAAATTTTAAAAAGATTGAACGTATAATTAATCTAATAAAATATGGTTATAATAGTATAAAATGTCATTTTACCATAAGATCATAAATGAAGTTTTAAACTTAGCTAAAGTGTTATGTGTTACGCCCTTATATTGATATTTCAACTAATTTTCGGAAGATTGTAAAAATGTTTAAAAACAAATCATAAAATACTTCTTATTGTATTTGATTAAATTATTTCTGAATCCATACTTTGATTGAAATAAATCTCTAACAGAACAATAATTTTATACATTTTAAAACATTCCCGTAAAATCTCGATATATATACTAATACAAATTCCATACATAAATTCCACACATGATATAAGAGAGTGTTTTAATTTAGTCAAAATTTGAAAACCCTGCTGATTACGTACGACGACTTTTGGAAGAATTGTGCTTGATTGTCATTTTTATTACGTAATCCTCGTTCGGAGGTTATGGAATATGACGTACGGTGTTTTTCATGTCAACTGGCACACTGATCATGTTATCTAGTACTGCCCTGACGCCGCCGTCACTGTACTACACGGACGCCATGCTAGGCGACATCAGTTTTTCTTTAATCTGGATAAACGGATGCAGGTTATGTGGTTTGGATGGATAGGAAAAATCCGTTAGTTTAACCCTTAAATGCCGGGTGCTGCTTTTCGGAAACATTCCCAATTTAGGCTTCTAAAATACTATTGAATAATATTGAAGCTATAATGCCTAATGTTAGCAATAAACTACATTCGGAAAATATTATTAAATTTATTTTCAACATGTAGATGGCAACACTTGTGCTGTTTAAGAATTAACATAGATTTACTTTTTCAATTGTTGCTACTTTTTCTTTTTGTTTTGTTTGGAAGCTTGCAAAATACCCTATTTTGTTTTGCAGTGAGCAAGTATGACTTATTTCTTATTATATTTCCTAAATTCTTGTGTGTTTAATATTATAGAATTGTATCAAGGAAAATTTTTTTTTTCAATTAAAGACCAGTATTACCGATTAGTAATAAACTGTTTTTTAACCTCAAACCATACTTAAAACAAAACATGATTTATTTAAAAAATGAAAACCTAAAAACCTTATTTCAATGATTTTTGAAAAATCAGGCATTTAAGGGTTAACGTGTCCAGAGAATATATGTAGTTGCGGCAGAGTGCTTAGTGAAATTGATGGTCGCACCGAATACTTCTTTTAGAGCGGCAAAGGATTTGGCTTATTGATGTCATTCTTGAATAAAATGTCAGTGTCAGGAGACGCCATGTCTTTGGGATTAATTGTTCCCAAAGAGTAAGTGAATTTCTTTTAATAATCATCGTAGCTAGACAGTTCGTCGTTTGGATGTTCTTGAAGAAGTAATGTGGAGGAAACGCAGTTTACCACTTTCTGAAACCTTGGAACTTCGGATGTGCGATCGTTGAACTTGACCCTTCTCCGGAAAGAGGATTGAAGGGTTCCTTGCATTTTTGTACGTTCTCTGAAAGCGCTAGGAGAGGGACATTTCTGTCACTGCGTTCTGCCAGTACGTACTTGGCCTATTCCATCCAGGCTAATCCTTACCTAAAGATTTGGACTACCGTGCTGTCTCACACAATGGATGCAGTCTACTCTCCACTTTGCCAAAGAGTAGTTTGATTTGTTCTAATTTCTTCATTCTTGTTGGATTTCTGTTTTTCTGTTTAGTTATGGACATAGGTTTTAATGCCTTGGCGCTTCTGCTGACATGATTCTGACACATCTAAAAGAAAGGAGGTACTTTAAGACAGAAAATATTTTCGTCTGTACAGTGGTACAATTGTTTTTTCTAAAAATCGTACACACGCTAGCTATTCAAAATGTTATTCTGTTGATTAAAAAAGTAATCCCTATTTTTATTACTAAATTAAATGATAACACCACAGGAAGTGATATTTATAGATCCGAATACTTTAGTCATGAGATGGTTGACGCAAACTCAAGATCTTCCACGAATATGTGTCACTTTAGATCATTGGAAATTAACTGAGCAATGGCCGTCATTGTAGGACATGTTCTCGTCTCACGCACTTACAAATCATTCCTTCTACCAAGAGACTGACCGAGAAGCTTCATTAAATTTCACGGCAAACAATGCGAAATCATCTACGCGGTGTAAAATATGGCTCCGTTTTGACATAACAAACAAAGAGTTCTGGAACATTTTTCAGTGTTTTGTATATTCAGTTTGTTACACTGCTGTGATACGTATGGGGGGAAGAATCATTGATTTTTTATCCTTAACCCATTAACGCACAAACTAACGAATTTTGAATTTTTTTAATGATATATATGAGCAGAAAAGTACAAAATAAAAGTATTTAAAAAGCAGTTTTAATAATTTTAACTCCAACCATATTTTTTAAGCCTTCTTCATTTGATGACCTTGGGCATTTGTATGTAAAAATGTAATATTTAATGACATTTTTTTACATAAAATTATTTAGTTTTACTATATAAACAAACTAATAGGAAATATAATATTAAAAATTAAAATTTTCTTTTAAAATTTAAGGAAATTTTTTTACATTTTTTAAGCTGATATTTTGTGTGAAAAAGAATAACCCATTGTAAGCATAATTTTGCATTGCATTTCGTATAATAAGTTTTTGAAGAACAGTTATAAAACTGACAACGCCTTTGTTTGTCTATTTTGCCTATTACATGTCGTATTTGTCGAATCTTATTTCACAAAACACATTGGATCTGGATGTTAACTGTCTTTGTACTGACCTGACAAGGATTGCTTTTGAATCGGTTCCTTTTCTTAAATAGGTTTCTGTAACATACATCCTAAAATCTTTGATTTTCATTAATTTTGAACTGTGGATATTTTAAAAAAATGACGCATCCATGTTCAACAACCATATCTATCAGCCTAGTAATAAGGCAAAAATAACATTTGTTTCCTCGTGTGGATATAGAATGTTTAATATGAAGCCAAACCCGAAGGTCCATAAACCTCCCATAAAATAGGTATAAGAACATATAGCATGAGGCTGATTTATTTTCTCCTTTTTTCCTTTTCTCCACTCCATATTTGTACTGAAGAAAGAGGCAATATGAAATCAAAATTAGTGGCCAAAGAAACACACTTATTGCCCTTTCGTTTAACAACAAGAATTTAATTTGTTTATTGAAATTTACTATCGTTAAACCATCTCTCTTTTTTACTCATTTTTTTTCTTAACCATTATTGCACATTTTTATTACGATTTTCTCTTATTGTTCCACTAGCTCTAAACAGCACCCTTTTCAGAGTTCTATACAATTCTATAACAATGTATGACTGGTAATGAAGTTATAAGAATAACACGATAGCTTTTTAGATCTTCAAATATAGATAGTAAATTCAACACCACTTTTGAACTTTTTTTGTCGTATTAAGAAATATTTCATTTTTTTCCACAATGGAGTGTAAAGTTTCAACAGTAACCATCGTTGCCACACAGTTTATACCCACATCTAATAGTTTTAAATTCTTTAAACTTTTTCAGTGCATGATGACCATCATAACGTGCGATCATGACATTTTCATGGAAAATGTGCCATTTCTCAAAAATCTTGAAATCATTTTTAACAAGGGACGTATTTTAAATGATTTATCATGTTTGTGATGTAGACATCACATATAATTTTTAATTATTTGTTTAAGTTTTTTAAATGTATTTTTCTATCATTCATTGGTTGAAATTATATCAACTTTTATTTAAACCCCATTATTCTTATTATAAAGAAATAACAGATATAACTAATCATTTCTACGGTTAAATGCTTGCACACAAACTTTCATATTTAGTCCCCCTCGAATTCAATCAGTGAAATCAGATAAAAAAAAAAATCCCAAGTACCGTGATAACTTTGCTCTTTTAACATTCATTATATGCTTCTTTATGCAATAATTTCTCTGGTATCGATAACGAACGAAGAGTCAGTTTCTTTGTATTTTGTCTAGTTTTTCAATTCAGATGCGTTATTGAAATTTTTGAGCAACGGATTATATGGCTGCAGTTTAGTCATTCTAAATTATGAAGGTTTTCATTACGTTCAAAATTATTCATATGCTTTTTAACGGTTATCTGATGATTCATGCTCTTTCACCAAAATTTAGTATGCCAAGAAACTTAAGGAAGAATTTGCGGTATTGATTTTTGTATCATTCCTTCTTTGGCTGCCTGCCTGCATGGATCTAGGATTTTCGTCTTTATCAGAGGATTAAGGCGCCATCCAGACTCCTGTATTATGTTTAAACTTGTCGTGTCACCCTTCCAATTAAAGATTTAAAAGAAGAAACATAAAGTTGTCTTCAGACTAATTTCCTTTTGCTTGTAGAAAGAATTTCATTTGCAGAACATGGACTTATTGTTTAAATTATATCCCGGCAAGGTAATAACACGGAACCTATATTACAAAGTTTGTTATACCGATGTAATTTATTATCTTGGAAATTTAATAATCTCCTCAGCTCTAAGTAGAAATTTATAGTCTTAGCATTCTTCACTAGTGTTACTCCCAAATCATCTGATTCTGTTAAGTAGCATTCATAATGGGTTAAGTTGATAAAGTTTGATAGCCCGAAAGTATCAGACGTCTTTTGATTTCTTAATATTTAATTTAATGTTTTAATTTCTTCTTTAGTTATATTAAAGTTCAATTTATTTCTCACTTCGTGAGCATATTGATTAGTTTCGTCTATGATCGTATCATAAACACTTTCAGTAAAAAATTCTTCGAAGAGCTCAAGTGGACTCATATTATTAAATTCCCCTGTCAATATTTTAGAATTTCTCTTAGAAGAATTTTCCAAAGTTCCGAATGTATAAGTCGGGGTTCCACTCGTCCATACAACTGATATTTCTCTTTTATATTTACGGGAATCTTTTCCTTTTTTTAATCCGAAATAGTTTAGTTATCATTATCATTTGGTATTGTAATTTCCAATGTACCTGCAACATATGATACAACTGGAAAACCCAAATTATCATCAAAAGTTGTAAAATGACATGCAAGATATTTGTTTTTGCAAACTCCATCAATGTCTTGTTGACAGTCTTTGTTAAATAATGTTCATGATAAATTTAGATTGAGAAAACTTTATATTTCAGCTTTAGTCGTTTTGTCGATTCAAAAAAGAAAACAAAATCAGTTGTAATTCTGATTTAAAAAATCACAGTAAATTATATCTTACTTATAAGTTTATTACTAAATAAATATTTAGTAACAATGTTAAAAATGCATGTCTTCAGAAAGATTTCATATGCTTAGAGAATTCGTTTTTTTCTTTTTTAATATATGGGAATATTTAAAGTTTGTAGGTAAAGTGTATTATTTATGAATTTTTAGCACAAAAAAGGTATAAACAGTACACAGTCTAAAGTTCGGACACCCAAAGTTCAGAATTGTCCAATGCTTGGACTTTCCAGTGTCAATATTCAGGAAACGAGGGAAAAACTAAATTGTTGACACAAATAAATAAAAAAAAAGATCTAGAGCAAATAAGAATTTTTACTGAATCAGAACTTATGTCAATGTAACAGAATAAATTAAAAACTTCTTAATGAGAAACCTAGGTTAATAAAGGGGCGCACATTAAATGAAACTTTCAATAGTTAAGTAAGTTAATTTTTTTTTTTTTGTTAAATTGTATGCTCCCTTAAATAAAGGTTTTTGTTTTACTTTTTATCTCGATATAATTTATTTAATTAAAATTGTTGTTTAATTTTGTTTTAATAACTGTTATATGCAATTTTTAATATATGATCGTCATATTTTCCATTTTTAAGTAGTGAAATTTGTTTTTTTTTTTATTGGAAAAGCTGTATTTTTGATGACCCAAAATTCGTAAAAATCTGAAATTCGGATTTGGTAAAGTCCGTAGGATTCCTTACTTTAGACTTTGTACTATACCTGAAAAAAAAAAAAAATTTAATGTGTCTTATTTGTTCTTTTAAGGCTTTACTTTATTTTTCAAACGTAAACTGCCACTTTTAGACTTTAAGACATTTTAAAGATTGATTATTAATTTTTCCTATGTTTATGATATAAAAATTCTACACTGTTCTATTCTACATAATTTAAATACCTTTAAATTCACTTTACTTTGAGATTTTTTAAGGATATAGAATTGGAAAGTGAAAAGTATATCTTCAAAGTGGGCGTTATATTCTAAGAATAAAATGCTTTATCACGTTTTCTTCATTAGAAAAAAATTCTGTTTAATATGCTTGCGGGCAATAAACAAGACTGGGAATTTGTAAGAGATTTAACTTTAAAGATAGTATTTAGCTCTATTATGGAATTCTCAATAAGGTTATTTAAAAATAAGGAATTTTTTGTGCGAGTAATTTTATGTATAACATTTATATATACCCACATATATATATATAACCATTAAATAAACATTACCGACCACCAACAAAAACTGCGAAAATTATGAATAAAATATCATTAACAGATTGACAAAAATACAGTTCCCTCCAACACACTTAACACCGATTCCAAAAATATAGTAAACTAGTCGGATGTAACAATCCCAAAATTTTCTTCTATCTCATATATGTCAATACTTCGAAATTCATTATCACTTTACCAAAATTAAATGGCAATCTATGCTCATCATAAGGATTCTAAAAATATGAAATTCCGTGCATTAGTTCTTGAGATATAACTATCGCTGTAATCGTGTAAATCCAGCAAAATGCAGCATAGCAGCGTCTTTTATAGGATGAATTACACCAGAACCTATTCATCATCAACATTTACCAACGTCTAACTGAATATGAAATTTGGGAGAAATTCGTACATTAGTTTTTGAGATAGAGCTATTGCGCAAATCATGGCAAATGCAGCATAGCAGCGCCACCTGTTGAGCGATTTGCACCAACACATAATCGGCAGCACTATTAATCAAGGTATACTTGAATCTGAATTTTGATGAAAATTCGTGCTCTTTATCTATTTAGATAGAGCTATTGAAGAAATCGTTCTAAATGCAGCACAGCAGCGCCACCTATTGGGCGATTTACACCAACACTTAGTCAGCATAATTTCATATCAAGGACTAACTAAATCCGAAGTTTGATGAAAATGTGTGTATTAGTTTCTTCAGATAGAGCTACTGCGAAAATAGTATAAATCCTGCAAAATGCAGCATAGAAGCGCCACCTGTTGGGCAATTTACACAAAGACGTAAACAGCACCAACGCATATCAAGGAGCAAAAGAATCTTAATTTTTAGGAAAATCCGTGCAGTAGCTCTTGAGGTAGAGCTATTGCGTAAATCCTGCAAAAGCAGCATAGCAGCGCCACCTGCTGAGCAATTTACACCAAAAACTAATCAGCACCAATCTATATCAGGGACTACCTGAATATAAATTTTTATTATAGTCCGTGCATTAGTTCTTGAGATAGAGCGTCCACAATATTTGTGTCGCATACACACAGACAGACAGACTCACAGACTCACAGACAGAGATTTTGGAAAAACATGTTTTTTGGAATCTCTGACGTCTAAAACGTGAAAATCCGTCAAAAGCCGGAAGTCGAAAATTTTCATGAATCTAATACTTTCTTCTTGTAAAGATAGAAGAAAGTAAAATCAGCAGAAATTGAATAACAGGAATGGAATAAAAGAAAATTGTAGAACTTAGACAGAATCGTCGGGTCCCAAATGCCTAAAGTTCTACAAATAAAATGTGTGGTTTCATCTTCATATTAGCCATAAATTAGCTAAGTAATATGAATTTTGTACAACCATAAACATAAAACAGAGAAATAAAAAAATGAACACTAATTAAGTTAAAAATAAAACAAGATTAAAAAGGATAGACGAAAAATAAAAAAACAAAAATTACCAAATTAATATCCGTACTGTCTTAGCATTAGGCATAACAAATACAATCATTGGAGATCACCAGCACATGTTGCGAAAAAAGTTTGCATATAATGGTGAAGTAATGGTCAACAATATACAACATAGCCAAGCACACTCCCATTATATATAACCAGCGCCCTCTATAGATAATTTAGAATTGAGAATGAAATGCTACATGTATTCAAATGAATCAATGTGGTGCAGTCATCTATTGACTAATTAGTAAAATAAAAACTTTTATATAATAAAAACAAGTTTTAAAGCAAATACCGTTTAGAGATAGATAAATGATAATTAAATGATAATTAATGATTAAATGATAATTAAATGATAATAAATATATACAATTGTATTAGAAAAAATTAGTAATTGATATATTAATTTAAAGTGATATGTACAATGGTGAAATTGATGATTATTAATGTTTCACATAAATATTTGTAACTTGCTATAACATATCACAATTTAAATTCCTGCAACAAAATTATATCTTCACTTAAATTATTTTATAACTATAAAAAAAAAGAAATATTTATTAAAATTAAGATGCTAAGGAATTAATAATAATTAAATTTTGAAATTAATAAGTTACATTTAATGTGTCTACAAACTTTATTAAAAATTAAATACATATAATTTAAGGGGAGAGGGAAGAACAAATAATAAATTTATTAAAACATACATTTTATTCTCCTTTAAGATAGTATACTTTGAGTTAGAAATTAATATGATACAAACGTCCTAAGTAGGCTAAAATTTAAATACAAGTTAATTGCTAACATTATTAAATATTAAAGAACATGAATAAGTTTAATATGAAATGATAAATATATAAATATAACTACACCATTATACATATAAAAGTGTCGAATCAACATACATTATAAAATGTGTATTAGCAACGTAGTTATAAATCAAATGCCCGATTTAAAAAAAAAATGAATTAACCATTGCGTATTATCCGAAAAATCTCACTCTCCTTCCTACTGTAACATCTATCCACCCAACCGTCCTACAATATTTTTTTTTTATTATTATTTCACATTTTAATTTTTTATAATTATTTTCTTATTTTATATATTTTTTTGCAATTTTTTTACGCATGTGTTAATTTGTTTTTGTTTTTTTTTAAGATCATTTAAGTACTAATTATACATTAAAAAATATTATATATATATATATACAAGATCTATACGAGGACACCAGAAGCCAAGGGATACAACAAAATTTAGATTCGGGATAAATTGAGTTCAAAGTTAAACATCAATTGTAATTGGCTGAATTGTAATATGAAACTGTTGCTTATTTCTTAGTGGTTTTTGAACTCTTATTTCAATAACTGTAAAAAAAGTGGTGTACAACATTTTTTTTTTAAATTTATGACTAAGCAATTTGGACCCTTTGGCTTCAAGTGGTACACAAGAAATGAAAAATTATGAAATAAAAATTTAATTTATGAAAAATTTAAGAACAATGTTTATACAAATGAATGAAAAGACAAAATTTTGTTTTAATAAAGTTTCAAAAATGAAAGATCATGAAATAAGGTAAATTGATTAAAAATTTAAGAACAGTATTTATACAAATGAATGAAAGTACGATATTTTGTTCTAATGTAAGATTTAAAATTTTATTATAAGTTTTGAAACATTGAAATTTTATAATTTTTTAAACCATTAAAATGGGTAATTATTTAACTAATAAGAAAATAAATTCTAAAAGTAAAAAAAAAAATGAGGCAAAACAGTTTGAAAATATGGAACAATATTCTTCTAGTGATAGCATGGGAACAAAACTCTTACATTATCTCATCCTCATCGGTTTCATGAGCACGATTAGGCTCATCAGCTTAATCGTCAGAAGTGTGTTTGGCTTTAGTCTGTCCTAGTGCCAATGGTTAGGCAGACATCGGTAGAAAAAGTGGTACACTGGAAGTACAAACTGCAATAGTTCAATGAGATTTTTAAAGTTAAGGTTCTTAAGTTTTGTTCTTTTATTGTGCTATGGGAAGCTCAAGCCAAACTCTAGGGAATCTTCCGGCATGGCTGGACTTCACCTTTAGCTCTTGAAAAGGATCTAATTCACCACGAGGAATTTCTTTCTAAAATGATGTGAAGGGTTCCTTTTCGCTCAAGCTGTAGTCACTGCATATTCCGAATACTTTTCGCGGACTTTATTAAGAGTGATTAACAAAATATTCTTCTTTTAGCACTTCTACAGTCAGGGTTTTGCTGGAATTATGTACAAGTTGAGACCAGTGCTCTGGAACATATAGATCCTTTTTGTTCTTCCGCTTTCTCTTTCTATGTGCCCAAAGTAATTATCGCAAATTGTAGGAGTGTCCTGAATTCAAAAAGCGATGATCGACTGTTTCAAAGTGTGTATGTTTTATGCTGTACAGCCAGAACTTCACACTCATGTGACTTTTATTCTGTCCTGAATAATAAACGACAAGCATTTCTGACGTCAAATAACGTCACGATGGATTATAGCTAACCAGCTTC
Source organism: Maratus speciosus (assembly GCA_963932465.1). Classification (NCBI taxonomy): domain Eukaryota; kingdom Metazoa; phylum Arthropoda; class Arachnida; order Araneae; family Salticidae; genus Maratus; species Maratus speciosus. Next base: position 432,641,723 of record OZ010795.1, on the reverse strand, counting down.
TCGATTTATCCTACAGGCGTTTACCAAAAGCTAATGAGATATCGCAGTGCTTGTGGAAAACATTGTGAGCTCCGCCCATTGCGTGTTGTCAATTGTCACTAAAAGATGTAATAGACCTGACTTGAGGGGGAAGAGTCTTTATGAACTTCAAAACACAGAATGCGATCTGTTGGCAACCACGAAAAGACTGGCCTTCATTCCACATGTACATGTGGGCAGTACCGCTTTCAATGTTATGAATATTCAACCTGTACGTCAAGCCCAAAGTATTTATCGCATTAATTGTAGGAGTGTCCTGAAATCAAAAAGCGATTATCGACTGTTTCAAAGTGTGTATGTTTTATGCTGTACAGCCAGAACTTCACACTCATGTGACTTTTATTCTGTCCTGAATAATAAACGACAAGCATTTCTGACGTCAAAGAACGTCACGATGGATTATAGCTAACCAGTTTCTCGATTTATCCTACAGGCGTTTACCAAAAGCTAATGAGATATCGCAGTGCTTGTGGGAAACATTGTGAACTCCGCCCATTGCGTGTTGTCAATTGTCACTAAAAGATGTAATAGACCTGACTTGAGAGGGAAGAGTCTTTATGAACTTCAAAAGACAGAATGCGATCTGTTGGCAACCACGAAAAGACTGGCCTTCATTCCACATGTACATGTGGACAGTACCGCCTTCAATGCTATGAATATTCAAATTGTACGTCAAAAGCTGACGTAGGAAATAAGTCTTAGATTTGGTTACATGTAGAGTTGGCATGTTTTTTTGCAAGTCAAAGCATATCGTGACATTTGAATCATACTTTAAATTGTAAAATGCGTCTTTGGCTAAACTGACGGCTTTTGCTTTGCGGATATGCCTTTTGAGATTCTGCTTGTTGTTTCTCATCTGCATTTCCGTGGTCTATTTTGAATTGTAGAATGTCACACATAGCATATGTATCAGTCCCCGCTCACTGAAAATGGAGATAAAAAGGGTGTTAAAAATGTGTCTATAGAAACTTTCCTTGACCTGCTCTATGCGCTTTCCTTCTATGCAAAAGTGAACATAGAATTTGTGAATCTCCTTTAAATTGAGTTCTGGATTCAGGTATTTACAGTTGGGGGTATTTTTTCTAGTATAATGACTATCTAGTATCGTGGAAATATGCTTATGTGTTCTTCGATGGCATCAATATGGTCTTGTGGAATTTTATTCGACCGCTCTTTTCTTCCGCTTTCATGGCAAAAATGTACACCAGAAACTGATTTCCTCATTTTTATTTACTATGTTTTGCAACCGTTTTTCAGAAACATCTTCGCATTTTTGTGCTAATCGCCTTTTAAAGATGATCAAATTTGTGTGACTTTTTAAAAGTCATGAACCGGCCTTGTATGTCGTCGGTCGCGTTTCAGCTATCTGAATATCAACGGATACAGGTGCACTTACACCCCTTGGGCTCCACGTGTTTCACGGCTATGGGAAAGAGGTTAAGTAATTTACCACTAGAACTCAGCGCATAATTTAAAAAAAAAACGCAATTTAACAAATTACAATGAACATTTGAAAAATGATTTTTTAAAGACTGAAATTTAAGACATAAAAAATCGCACAGAGTTGATCATACATTTCGTACGCCATGAATTAAACATTAATAATGTTACACCTGAAACTTACGTATTATCCAAGCATTTCATTGGTTGTTCGGGAAAAGGCTTTTCCATCGTCAGATTTCTAAGAAATCTGACGACCAATTTCAAATGAAATTTCATTCTTAAACTTCTAAACATCCCGCAATATTACTTTTTACGCCATCGTATAGACAAAAAAAAAAAAAAAAATGTACTTTTAAATGCAATTTGTTTGAAAGCTGTATCTCAATTTGTTTCTGAGTTATTATTTTTTTTTTGTAGTTTTTATTACTTTTATGTCATAATGGCAACAGAAGTATCCATCTCTGTTGAAAGTAAAGGGAAATACGTATTACTGTATAGAACAATCAGAAAATGAGTAAAATGCAGATTAAACCAATAAAAAGCTTTAGATATGCTTTTGATTTCCTATCCTGACGAGGACAATAACCATTTTTCAAAATTGTTAAAAAATCACTTATATTTCTCAGTCTAGAAACAAATAGACTTATTTCCAGACACCCTGTGTGCTTAACTCATTTTTTTCAATTTTGTCACTTTTACAAAATGGTTTCTGTGGTCCTCACACACACACACACACACATATATATATATATATATATATATATATATAGATATAACCTGCCTTTAGAAATAAATATCTACGTTAAAATTAATTAAAAACAGTTATTTCATTGAAGAGCCATTTGGTTCGAATTTGGGCACATATTACATAGCCATCCTAACAAAGATTTTAATTTAACTGCATAAATTATTAATTTTCATCTCATATTTGAATTACGAATACCTGATATCCGATATAACATGAATATTTTTTTTAATTGTTATTTGTAAAAAAAAATCACTTTTTCAAATAAAATTTTAATTTAAGTAGATTCGATAACTTTTCTCCGTTAGAAAAAAATAATACGTATATAAAAAGATTTTCTTTAAAACAATATGTATTTATTTATATGTATAATCTGACAAAGTCTCGCAAAGATCTGGTAAGTATTAATATTTAAAAAAATCTATATTTTCCTAATTACAACTTACTTGATTGAGAACTGTGCAACATTTTGCAATTTTATGTTTAAATTTATAAATAAAAAGTTTGTAAATATGTAAAAAAAATGCTGCAAAATATTAACATATAAAGGAGAAGAAGGGATTTAAATGCTTTTTTTTCAGTTTGTACCAACCGAATGCTATACATTATTTTTACAAACTTATTTTCCTTCACAAATTTGCAAACCATCAAAAGTTATTTATAAAAATTCATAGTTCATCGTCATTTTTTCTCAACAGAGAATATATATATATATATATATATTTTTTTTTTTTTTTAACAAACTGTGTTTCCGAATTTATCGTTTTGAATTAAAATAATGTTTATTCAAGCAATTAAATAAAAATAAAAATACTTATTAAATGCATTAAGAAAATTGTATTCCCAAATAAAATTAACTAGTTAAAATTAATACCTTTTTTTTTTAATTGCATACTTATTTTTATCGACATAAAAAACTATTTCAATCTGTGGCTACCTAATTAGAAAAATAAGGATATAACGCATATTCTTTTGTTAAACCGAATGTATTGCTGATAAGATAAGGCATGTATTTAAATCATCCATATCACAAAAAAAAAAAAAAATATTTTTTATAGTTTGGATGCATCGTTATATCAGATAAATGTTTTTTAATGAGTTTAAATCAAAATGGCAACAAAGGGACATAATTTTTTTTTTTTTTTTTTTTTTTTTTTTGACGTAGTAGTATAATAACCACCATAACATAAATTCTCCGAATTAAAAAAAAAAAAATGTCTATCGGAAGCTAATTTAAATTTCAAACTTTTAAATATTTTCATATTCACATCCTATAATCCATGCGATTAACTGGGGATAATTTCAGTACTGAACTTCCTATATTCTAAGAGGGGTAGTTGTGAACTATACGCATATAACCAGATATTGATGCATACCTGTAGTTAAGATCTCTTTATAATTTAACAACTTGTAAATTATATTTGAAATCAACAATAAAAAATAAATAAATAAACAAAGTACGTTAAATTAAATACAATGGAAAATATTATGAATAATAATACTATCTTCATAAAACAAGTGGTACAATTTTAAATAGCTTATAAGTAAAAAAAAAAAAAAAAAAAAAAAAAAAAAAATCATGCTGTATTTTTTTGACCTATTCATAAAGCATATCAATTTACTACTAAATTTTCAGATTCAACCTAAGGCTATATATCACATTACTGAATTGCAAAATGATCCGCCCTAAAAAAATTAAATAGAACATTTCATATTGTTTTACAATTATAAAAATACTAGCAAACCCCGCGGCATTGCTCGCGTAATATTTAAAATATGCCAAGTAATATTTATATGTCTAACTTTTATTAAAAGGTACTAACTAAATTTTTACTTATTACTTTTAAGAATGATTCAAAAATTACTATTTAAAACACAGTTTGATTAAACATCATTATTACACTGCATTAGGCAGAAATGAGACTTAAATTAATAAAACTAAATAAATGATAATTTAGAAAATATTTTGAAAACTTTATGCTCATTTAATACGCTCATTTCAGTATTCATTTGAAGTTTTGAATTTTTTAGAAACCATCTTCTTACATCTTAAAATTAACTATCATGTAAAATTCCAAGTCCTACAATCTCTCAACAGAAAGGGCTATGTTGAATTAGGAACTATCACCATTAATTTGCCAACATTAATTTTGAAATCGGTTTGTTTTTTTTTAATATTCCACAGAAACGTAATTTAGAAAGCTTTTAAAGGCCTTTTATAGAACGTTTGTTGTTCCTGTAAACCCCAGGTGGTAGAATCATCGGCCTGTGTAGGATCAGAGGCTGTTACCATTGATTCGCAACTATTACTTTTATAATCGGTTTATATTCCCTGAAATTGCATAGATATCGTAATTTAGGACTTTTTTAGAATGCTTTTCACACCTCACCTTCGCTTCACCCCTTTTTAATTGGAATTTATTTTCGACAGTCCTTCGAGGGTATTTATATTTTATAAGTAACTACCATGCCATATTTAAAGTTTCTAGCCTTTTCAGTATCACAGGAATCGCAATTTAGGAAGTTTTTAGCTCCTGCAACTCTCTGGTGGTAATGGCACAGATAGCTTACGTTTGAGTATAGCTTATGTTTGAGCAGGTTCTAACACCAACAATTTGTCAACATTATTTATTTAATCGGTTTAGTATTTGATAAGATTGCATAAAAATCGTAATTTATAACGCATTTCGCTTACTTCATCTTTTTAAATTTGGAATTTTCTTTCGGCTGTTCTTAGAATGTAGTTGCATCTTGTAAGTAAATACCATGCACTACTTCAAAATGTTAGACCCGCTAGTTGTGCAAAAAACGCAAATTAAAACATGATTTGCATTTGCAACCTTCAGATGGTAGTGACAGCAACGTAAAATGTAACCTATGTTATAGGGACTATCACCATTGATTTGCAACCATTACTTTTGAAATAATTTTGGTATTTCCTGAGATTGAGTATAAATCGCAATTTAGAACGTTTTTAGAACGCTTTTCGCGCATTTTCACACCTTTTTAGATTTTTAATGCTTTCGAAACTGTTCTAAAAGATCATTTATATCTAATAAATATGTACCTTGCCTAATTTTAAGTTGCTAGCCGGTACCGATCACAAAAATTGAAAATTAGAACGCTTTTTTGCTCCTGCAACGTCTAGGTGATAGTGATACCGACATAAAATAGCGTCTATGTTAGAGAAGAGTCTGTCAGCATCAATTTCCTACCATTTGTTTTGAAATCAGTTTGATTCTTTCTGAGATATCGCTGAAAAATCGGCATTTAGAACGTTTTTCGAACGCTTTACGCGCATTTTGCTCCTGCATATCACCTGGGGAAGTGGAAACACATATAAAATATAGCCTAACTTGGAGCGAGATCTGTCAGCATAATTTTTACACCATTATATTTGAAATCGGTTCAGTAGTTCCTAAGATTGCAAAGAAATCGCAATTTAGAACGTTTTTTACAACGCTTTTTGCGAAATTTGACTCCTTTTTAAATTTCGATTTTTTTAGGAAATGATCTTAGAGATCATTGATATCTTATAATTAAATACCATTCCAAATATCACGATTCTTGGCCCTTCCGTAACGCAAAAACCGCAATTTGGAACGTTTTTCTCCTGCACCCCCTTTGGGGTAGTGCCACCGACATAAAACATAACCTATGTTGGAGCAAGGGTTATCACCGTCATTTTGACACCATTATTTTTTAAATCGGTTTGGTATTTCCTGAGATTGTGTAGAAACCACCATTTAGAACGTTTTTGAGAACGCTTTTCGCGCATTTTCATCCCTTTTAAATTTCGAATCGTTTAAGAACTGTTCTTAGAAATCCTTTATACCTAATAAGTAGCTAATATTTCAAATTTCATATTTCTAGGCCCTTCAGTAACACAAAAATCGCATTTTTAGAATGTTTTTTGATCCTGCACCCCCTTTGGGGTAGTGGCACCGACATAAAACATACCCTATCTTGGAGCAAGCGTTGTCACCATCATTTTGACACCAATATTTTTTAAATCGGTTTGGTATTTCCTGAGATTATGTAGAAACTACCATTTAGAACGTTTTTTGTGCATTTTCACCCCTTTTAAATTTCGAATTGTTTAAGAACTATTCTTACACATCACTTACATCTTATAAGTAACTAATATCCCAAATTTCATATTTCTAGGCCCATCAGTAACGCAAAAATCGCGTTTTTAGAACGTTTTTTGCTCCTGAACCCCCTTTGGTGTAGTGACACCGACGTAAAATATACCCAGCAAGCACAGAACTAACAGATTGGCACAAAAATTATATCTTTCATCAAGTACTAGAGGTGTTATTTCGACAACAGCGAATCGTAACCTAAAAGTATCGATTCTGTCCTTTCATTCGATATCTTTGGCGATACTTTCATGGGTTATCCACGTTGCGCCAGAAACATGGCACAACGACGGAAATCGGCGATATAGGTGATACGTGTTTGATGCAAATACGTACGAATTCCGAAATATCTGGCATAAAAATGTTGCACAAATTTCGCATTGCTGATATCCAAAGATCATCATTGCGAACTGCTTTTTTTATGCATGTATGACAATATAGATCTTGTGCCAATATAATGATATTTTATACGCATGTCGGCGAATACTTTTTAATCGATTTAATTATATATTTTGTAGTACAGAAACTATTTTAACCCTTTCACGGCCAAAGCTCTCCCATTGCTAAAATGAATATCACCGGAATTCACAAACAAATTTAATTTGGAAACATTCATTAACTCTTTTTTTTTTATCAATATTCTGGTACCACTTGGGAATTAAAATCGATTTGTTTCATACATGTACCGCCGCCTTGAAAGAGTTAAAATAATTTATTCGTTATATAATTAAAAAAATAAACTTTCTGTACATTTAAAAAAGTATTCACATACACATTTCTCAGTTACAGAATCACAAATTGTTGCAATTTTATGGTAGATAATTGCAGCTTATGTTGTTTTATTGTGGAACGTTAGAACTGGAGGATTCACCCCCACCTCCCTCGACACACACACAGTGATTTTGCAGTTAACTTATTCTATTGCATAGTACTTGGCCTCACTTGAACTTAATAGATTCTTTTTGACTGTGTTATGCATAGAGAAAGCACAATATATTTTTTAATATTTTATATACAAGTTTTTTATTTAGTTCATATTTTTGATTGCATTCCAAAGAAACATTTTTCTAACAAAACTACCCTTAACTATTCATCAAGCATTAATAAAAAAAGAAAAAAAAATGAAATTTCTGCTAAACTATTGAATGACCAACTTGTTTTTGACCATAAAACATTCATTTATTATTAATGCTGAAATTAGCATTATATATATAAAAAAAAAAAGATTTGTTTACATATTGAAGATTTTATACTTTGTCAAAAAGGCAAAGTATAAAATCTTACTTTGACTGGGCATAGAATTCTATTTATGATTTTAAAAAAAGTTATTCCAAAGAAGCAAATATTTTTCTGATAAGTGGAAAAAAAAAAATCCTGTAATTTTTCTAATTAATCATGAATCATACAAATATTCTAATTTTTGCTCATTCCAAGTGTAATACATGAAAAAATCAAATATTGTTCCAAAGAAGCAAACATTTTTCTGATATAAGACGTGTGTGTGTGTGTAGGGGGGGGGGGCAGTCTTGTACCTTTTCTAAGTAATCATGAAGCATAAATTCTAATTTCTACTCAACTATTCGATGCTTTGTCTTTCAATGTCAAACTTGTTTTTGACCATAAGATTTATTATTAATGCAAATTATAATTATTAATGCTGAAATTAGTCTTAAATAAAAAGCTTATTTCTACCTACTACAGATTTTATTCTGTTTTTTCCCCCTATGGCATTTGCCTTAAAATCCATGTTAAAAAAAAAAAAAAAAAAAGTATTACTTACAAATTTAAACATTATCAGGGGTTAACAGAGCCCCCCCCCCCCCCCTTGAGTATTAGAGTACTTTTGTGATATAACATTTTTTAATTGCAAAACTGCCATTTATTTTAATCTTGAATTTTTGTTTTCAATGTTTGTCATTCAACATTTTTGAACTCCAAAAAAATTCGAGCAACTAATTAAATTAATAACGTTTTATTTTTGAGATGCATAAACCATTTAAATAGCAAAAAATATATAAATAAAATTGCGACAATACAAATTTTTGAGGGGGGGGGAGGGGGGATAATTAAGTGGAATAACTCATGCTTCATAAACTTTTATGTTGAGAGACTTCAGTACAACTGAACATTCTGTATCGAATAGAATTAAATTAAAAAGTTACAAACTATTTAAATTCGATAATAATTACACATGCCAATCAAAATTAACTTTGCATTCATATACATGCACACACCAAATACATCTTATCTGAAATCAAATATGAGACACACAATCAAGCATTAAAGAAAAAAAAAATACTAATACTTGTCCCCCCACCCCTTTTGTTTACGATAAACCTTGAAATACACCTTTTCAAATCACAACTGGAATTAAGCTAGATGGCTTTAATCATTTTCTGGAAATTCTTCTATTTATGTTCTATCTGAAAATACCTACCGTGCTAGGATAGCTGAAATAAATAGACACAGACAATATAAAGCAATGCTAGTGTTTTCATTGTGCTACTTCATTTATTAAACAATTATTGCTTACAAATTATATATTTAGTATTTCTTTTAAAACAGAAATATTTTCTTTTTATTTAATTTTTTTTAAGATCAGATTTAGAAATACAATATATTTTACATCTACAGCTACCATGAGCTTTCATAATATATTTTCTTGCAAATTCGGAAACTGGCTTTACTCTCAAGTCTGGTATACTTCAAATCCAGATTCCTTCCGAGTCAGGTAAAAAAAGGTATTGCTCCAAGTATCTGATTAATTTCTCCACCTATTTAAACAATATAAAATGAAAAGATCTAAAATTGTTATTTGTGCACACAAAATCAAATTATTAAACATGTAGAAATATAATAAACAAAATAACTGAATTTCACACCTTGAAAACAAGTAAATTACACATTGTATTAACACTAAATATATAGGAAATTTTATTCAAGATATATAAAAATACAGGACTTTTATTTAAGCCTAACTAATTTTTGTGTGATTTAACTACTAGACAACATTTTCCATTGTCATTAGAAAATCAGCAGCTTATTGAAATTCTAAAGTATTCTCATAAAAATATATAAATGAAACTTACTGCTTTGAGCATTAGCCACTTTAACAAGGGCTCTTTGCTACAGCATTAAATCAGAAGTTATGTAGAAATTACTAATATGCAGTGTTTATAGGGATTTGAAAAGAAAAAAAATCCAAGGAGTCTAGAAAAATTCTAAAAAGTCAAAGAATTTTAAGAGACTTGTTTATTTTATCATGTACTCATGTAACAGATACACTCACCCTACTTTTAATACCTCAATTAAGAAAAAAAACAGATTTTACAGTGTTAAAATCTTATGGCTAGTGCTAAAATTGCACAGAATTCAGTTCTATATAAATATAATACAAAAGCCAGTCAAATCTCAAACACCCATCATGTACCATGTGCTCCTAGATTTTGAAAGTAAATTTTTAAGGAAAAAAAAACATGTGGTAATACAAAAAAATTTTTCTTTCTCCTCACGCCCCCTCCCCTTTCTCTTTTTTTTCTAGAAGATTTTATTTTATTTTATGGCTAATGTCTTACATGCCATATATGCTAAGAAAGTTTTGTATACAAGCAGTATTATTCATTGCAGAAGATATAATTTTACTTATCAAATATCCTTAAAAAAAAAAAAAAAAAAGCACCAATAGTCTAACAATTTTTGTATTATGGATTAACAAAGTACAATTGACAGTGTCAATAAAATACCAGTTTTAATTTCGAAAATTTATTTCAAGATTTTTACAAACATCAGTAACGCAAAAGTAGAAAGTTATAAGCAAAACTATTATCAGACAAATACATTTAATAAAAGAGGGTTTAAAAGCTTTAACGGAAATATTCAAATTGTTTATCATTACATAATTAAGTTTATGCTATTCAATAATTTAAAAATGTCTTAACTAAAAAGTATAGTAAAAAGTCCTTTTCACCCTCAATTCTAATATCTATGATAGATTACTTATTTCACAGTTTATGAAATAAATACTGTTTAGACAGGCAGGGGTGAGGGCTATCTATATATATATATATATTACGCTAACGTACGTGGCACAGAAATCGCGATTATTTGTTATTGTTTAATGGCAACGCCCTAGAATCACATCTGATTGGCTATTGTGTAAGAGTCCTTGGCAGGATTTATGGCGATCGGGTTTGTTTACTTTTCGTGTTTTCGGTGCGATATCTTTCGCTGCAATTATGTAGCTTCAAAATGTCATTTGAAATGCCCATAAAAAATCTCGGTGAATGCTTGAAAGTAAAGAAGAAGCCGAATTCGAGTAGAATAGAAATAGATTCGAAATCCAAATAGGGAATGCCGTTAAGCGATCGGCAAAATAGGCTTAATAACTGTAGCATGCACGCGTTGTTTCTGAAATCCAAATTACTGATTTAAACGTTCCGGGCATGCATAACTGTGGGTGAAACGTGCAATTTCTGCAAAGCACTGTATTGGAAATGCGAATTAAACAGCAGCAAGAAGTTTACAAAATGTTGTCATGACGTAAAATGTGATTTTGTACGGACAGGTAGGACAAGTAGTTTTGACTGTACGGACCTGCGATACGAATTTCAGGTTCATTTAAGAATATTATTACGCCCCCCCCCCTCCCCCAGAAATAAGATACGATAAAACCTGCTTAGACGAAAACGACCAGTGATAAATTTCGTTTCATGCAGGTTATTTAAATGGAACAAAGCATAATAGCATTTTTTTGGGGGGGGGGGGGGGGCAGGGGGGAGAGAGAGCTGGAACTTTTTTTTTTCGTTTATTTCAGAATTTCGTTATAAACAGGCTTTACTCTATTAAAAAATAAATTTGCTGGATGGTACTTTAAAAAAAAATCTATATAGTAATATTTGCTTACAATTTTATTATTTCTTTTTCAGTATTACACGTTATGTTGTATTTGTGATTGATTTTTCATATAAAAATTTTAAATAAAAAGTTAAATTATTGAAAATATAATTACATTTTAATTAAATTCATCAGTTAATTTGGAATAAAAAAGTTTAAAGTATGAGACATATAAAAATTAAAAAAATTAACCTTTGACTTTACACAACTTTGAGACTGAACAAGAGTCGGGCCCTGGTAATTTGCACTGTCTCCACCCAGCCCTTTCTGTACGGACCTGCGATAAAAATTTCAGATTCATTTAAGAAAATTATTACGGGCCCGGGCAACGCCAGGCGGGTCAGCTAGTAAAGATATAATACTCAACTACTTGAGGAGAAGGAGTTTTGAAAACAACATTGTGTAGTAGGTAAATATTATTTTGGATGGATGGATGGAAGTAGAGAAAAGTCAATTTCAATCACACATGTTAAATTTCAATTGAATCTCCTCCCATTAAAATCTTGGCGAGTGAGTTACAGGTAAGCTCCCCATTAACACCTTCACACACCCCTCTGTACAAGATAGTTAGTGATTAATTCAACATTATGCAAAAGAACAGAAATCAACACTTTTCCATAAAATATTATGACATTTGATATTTTGTAACATAATATTTGCTACATACAATTAATGCATAATTTAAGAACTTGACATCTTCAAATTCCAACTTAATTATTCAGATTATTAATTTTTACAATTTAATATTAAAAATCTATTCATTGTGTAATCAGTAACAGTTATTATAGATGGCATTGCAATTTAAAAAAATACTAACAATAAGTGCTGTTTGAAATGTATATAAATAAAATTATGAGGTTAATGTTAAGTAAAAGAGACAGACAACTGGTATTAGCTAAATATAGAGTACAAGCACCAGTAGTCAGCCAGTTATACCAGAAGAAAAAATGCCCGATCTCAAATCCCCCCCCCCCCCCAAAAAAAAAGCAAAGTGTAAAGATTCTGAGCATTGGAAAATTGTATTTAATTTGGAACTTAAAATAAAGTTTATAAATGAGGACCCTAGAAGACAAGGGGTATAAGTGACAAAATTGAACTAAGTGCACAGACGACCTGGAAATATGCTTTTTTCTTTTCAGGTAAAGAAATATAAGAAATTTTCTAATAATGTGTTGTGTTTTGGAGATCAACCACTTTTGCCGAATAATGATCAATATTGATTAATTATAAATTTAAAGAAAATTGCACTCTACTTTTTTAGTTCAAAGACCACTGTAAAACAAGCAGCAGTTTCTTACTTCAATTCAGTCAATTATTATTGATATTCAAATTTAACATCAATTACCTTTGAACTCAATTTACTCCAAATCGAAATTTTGTCACTTGTGCCCCTTGGCTTCTGATGTCCTCAAATATTATCTCACTATGACCAACTATTGAATATCAATATCTGTGAATATCAATACACAATTTATTTACATCACTAGTATATCACCCTCCTCAAAAATGATGGAATGCTGATCTGCATTTCATTTTCATAAAACATCATACAAAAGAACAGTATAAAGATTTCGTCATTGAAAGGTTTGTATGGTAGAAAAGTACATTTTAAAAATGAGAAATGATTTCTACAAATACAGATGAAGATGTATTTTTTACTCCATATTCAATTTCTGAAATAGTTCCACGATCAATAAAGGCTCCTATTCTAATCTTTAGAATTGAGAAATAAAAAATAAGTGAAAATTACATGTTGGCAGAATCATAATCTTTATCTTTAGTTTTATTAATGCAAAAATGCATTTCAAGCTACGCTTAACATCACCAGCGATAACTTTGAAACACTTTATATATGTACTTTATTCTTAACAAATAAAAATATATTCTCTATTTAATATTTAATTGTAATGAAAAAAAAAAAAAAAAAACATGTCATAATGCATAGCGATAAAATAAACCCAATAGACAACATTCTCGTGATGCTGCAATAAATTATTTTTTTTTTTTTTTTTTTTTTTTTTTTTTTTGCTTATAAAAATAAAGTACATTGCACAATTTTTTATTTTAATAGAAATTAACTTGAAAATGAAAAACAGGGGTCGATGCAGGTTTTTATTCTTGGGGCCCATTTTCTGAAAAGTAAAAGTTATTTTTTTAAATTTTACTATATTTTTGTGAAAAATAACATTTTGTAAGGAAAGTTGAAATCCAGTTATTTAAATTCAAACGAAGAATTTATTGACAAAACTTCTTTAAATCTCCTTGCTAAAGTTTCTGTTTTTCATGAGCTGGTTTTATTTATAATTTACACATTTTAAAACAGTTTTTATGAAAAAGAATGTTACGAAGGGACCTATTTTATTAAATTTATTTTTGTGATGGGGTCCATTTTATTAAATCTATTTTTGTGAAGGGGCCTATTTTATTAAATAGATTTTTGTGGAAGGGCCCTAAATAGGCCCCAAATTTTGCTTGGATCGACCCCTGAAAAATCCATCCAAAAAGTCATGAGTCTGGATATTTTTCATTATTTCTTGTTTAAATTAACAATGGAAGTAATCAAATTACCATCATTTAGAAGAAATTTCATAAAAAAAACCCTTTAAAATAAAAATATAAAAATGGAAATAGTTAGTGTGAACACATCTACAAATAAACAGCTTTCATTAAAAAAAAAATAATTAGCAAAATTAGTTTAGTCAAAAGCTCGGGGCAGATGACTAAAAAGAAAAAAAAAGTCATGTTTCAAATATTTCAAAACCCGCCTTATCAAGAAAATTAAATTTGGGAAATCGCAAAAACATTTATCTACATCCATTAGTTTTCATTGTAAACCAAGGTTTTACAATTCCAGAAATACAGGATAAAACAAAATATTTTGTAGGTAGTGTTTTTTCGGTGCAAGTTTACCAGTAGAATAGATTGAGATTTTCAAAATTTTGAATGAGGCCAGTTTCGAAACTCACGTCCTCATATATAGACTGTGTTTCCATGGTTCCTGTGCTACAACATTTCCCTTCTTGCACCTCATCATTCCAAAAAATTAGCAGCCTTCTTGCCTCCAGTTGTAAAAAGAATGCCTTTATTCCTCTGTGTATTAAAAAATTTAGTTACATTAGTAATTTTTTTTTTCATTCCATTAAGGATTCTACATTATCTGGTTGCAATATGTTTATATTAACATATTTATTTGGGCTATTCAGTTTTAGATTAATACTAATAGAAATTCTAACGAAAGTTTACCGTGTAGTACTTTTAAATAAAAAATGACCAATAGTTTAAAGAAAGTGGCCCTTATAAAACTGGTACCAGTGACCACTAATGAATTTTTCTAGTTCAGCAAGGGTTGGGTTAGCCATCAAAAACTAGTTTTTGAGATGACATAGGTTTAAACTGTGTTTTAACCGTCCAAAACACAAATATGTACGTAAACACAGAACAAAACAGAAAAAGTGCTGTTAATATAGCATTGCTTTTGTTTGATAGTTCAATGTAGTTTAGTATACATTAAATTGTAATCAAATATGAAATTATAATTTTTTTCTTTGTTTATGTCTACATTTCCAAGTTATGTGGATTTTTCTGGTGTGGCTTTTTTTGCATACTTGGTTGAATACCTTATTTTTAAATATATATATAGATACAAGCACAATTTTTTTTTCAAGAGAAACGATAATTTACACTGATTTTAAGGAGTTTCACTTATATTCATAAGCTGTGTAGGACCTCCCTTAAAATTTTTTGTCTTCAATCATATGTGAAACCTTGGTAGTGATCAGGAAGAAAATTAGCAGACGAGACATCTAGTTGTAAATCAGAGAGTACAGAAAACACCCCTCATCATCGTTCTTTTGGAAACTTCTAGGATAGATGTGCCAGTAAGTAATGTGATTTATTCCTGTTATTTCAATTTATTTTGATTCATAATGGAAAATGTTACTACGAAATTGATTTTAGATCGATGCTATACAAATACAATACTATAAAAACTAGAATCTAATAATTATAATTGTTAATTGAAAAACGTTGGCTTTTAGCTAAATGCTTTAAATTGGATTTTGGCTTAACAAAAATCTGGTAGCATTAACATCTACTCTATGAAAAGGTGCTTTCCCACAAATATTTTTTTTCCAACTACAGCACTGTGCATTTATACAGTTTTATTTAGAATTTATTGATTAAATTTTTCTAACTCTGCTAAATAATTCTTTTGATACTATTTTATTAAATCTAGGTTTTTGACACGACGGTTTTAACCATTACATGTCAAAAATTCAACCCTTTACTTTTAAAATCTAAATATAACCTTTCGGTGCTGAAGAAGGATAGTTCCTGATATCTAGTAAAATAGCATAAAAATAATAGATACATCATTTTTTTTTAATACTTTAAAGACAAAAAAATAGAATAGATTATACAAATACACGGACAGCATACTTTATACACCAGTGGTAACTTATCAATAAAAATATTGAGCCCCACCAGTGGCCGAGAGGTTATGCTCTCGAAGCTGGTAGACGGGAGGTGCAGGATTCGAACACAATCGTACCCGTCAGCCTAATCGTTTGGAGTTTTCATGGATTTCTTTGAACCATGGATTTCCATGCGTAAATACGGGTTAGGTTCCCTTAGAAAGAACCCCCACAAAGGGCACTCCCCCCCTCGGTCTATATCCCTCGAGTAGATAATTGACCGTCAAATCAAAATTCAACCCAATAGAAATATTGAAACAGTAGAAAACCTTCCAAACTTCAACCTTAAACATTGGTTGGACGTTAATGGAACTTTGGGAAGAGAATATATCACTGTATATACTTATTTAAAAGTATTTTTACAAAATTTAGGAGTTGAAAATGGTGGTTCGACTTATATATAAAATTAAAATTCTCAGATAATCGGCGAACGGGTAAGTCTTTTAAGTTACAGGGATGAGAATTGCAAAAAAGCAAAAAGACTGAAACCACGCGCAAACAAAAAATTGTACCACATTTTATCCGTGAAAGATGCTTTAAGAAGTAAAACCAGGGTATGATTTTCGGGCAAATGGAGACAAGCACACAAACCTGTATAATACATTACAGGAGTGAAAATAGCCAAATTACACACAGCTCTTAAAACATTAAGTGTAGGTCATATGAAATGCTCGACTTATCAGAATCATGATCGCTCCTGAAAATGAAATAATTTAATTAAGAATAGAGTTTTTGTGTGTCATAATTTTAATAAATTTTTTAGCAAAAAATATGAAAATCTTAGTGAAAATCACAATGGTTAGTTATTTTTGGTCACACGGGCTAATTGGATCAGGACCTACAGCCAGCTTAATGTGAATTCTGAATCAGGAGCGATTCTGAGTAAAAAAAAAAAAAATTGAAATTCACAGCAAATTTTCTGAAGGGTTACAAAAGAGGGGGGAAGGGGAGGATACACTAAAAGCACTAAATACATGTATTTTTTGCGCCATTTTGACGAAATTTGCCGCTTTTTCGCGATCTTTTGACAAAATTTGCAGCTCGCGATCTTTTGATGAAATTTGCAGTTTTATCGCGATCTCTTGACGAAATGTGCCGCTTTTTCGCGATCTATTGACGAAATTTACCGTTTTTTCGCGAACTTTGCCGTTTATTCGCGATCTTCTGATGATATTTGTAGTTTTTTTCGCTATCTTTTGACAAATTTTGCTGCTTTTTCGCGATTTTTTGATGGAATTTTCTGCTTTTTCGCGATCTTTTGACAAAATTTTGCTTTTTTCGCGATCTTTTGACAAAAGTTTCTGCTTTTTCGCGATCTTTTGACGAAATTTTCTGCTTTTTCGCGATCTTTTGATGAAATTTGCCGCTTTTTCGCGATCTTTTGACGAAATTTGCCGCTATTTTGCGATCTTTTGACGAAATTTGCCATTTTTATCGCGATCTTTGGACGAAATTTGCCGTTTATTTGCGATCTTCTGACGATATTTGTAGTTTTTTTTTGCGATCTTTTGGTGACATTTACCGCTTTTTCGCGATCCTTTGACAAAATTTGCCGCTCTTTCGCGATCTTTTGACAAAAGTTGCCGCTCTTTCGCGATCTTTTGACAAAATTTGCCGTTTTTTCGCGATCTTTTGACAAAATTTGCCGTTTATTTGCGATCTTCTGACGATATTTGTAGTTTTTTTTTGCGATCTTTTGGTGACATTTACCGCTTTTTCGCGATCCTTTGACAAAATTTGCCGCTCTTTCGCGATCTTTTGACAAAATTTGCCACTTTTTCGCGATCTTTTGACAAAATTTGCCGTTTTTTCATCACCTATGAATGTTCTTTCGAAATCGGAAGAAAAGCGGAATCGATAGGAAAGGGAAAATTTCGGAAAATAAGAAAATTTTGCAGGAGAAAAAATATGGAATCCTCGGAAAAAAAGGCGGAACTTCAAGAAAAAAAAAAGTGGAAATTCCTTGAAATAACAAAAAAGCGGAAATTCGCCAAAAGTCGGAAAATTCTCATCCCTGAAGTTATCACATGAGAGATAAAAGCGAACAACGGTCATTTCCCTGTGATTGGCAAAAAAAGCTCAACAATAATGTCCCTTTAATTGTTCCGCATCTATTTTCTCTTGGGACAGAATTCCCAGGGTCTACAGGGACATTCCTTTTAACATTTTAATACCCTTTTTAAAAAGAGTTCAACATGAGAATGCTTCTAGATATCGCTCTTAAAAGTCCTAAAATACAAAGTAGTAACATTTTAGTAGTCTAAGAAGTTGTTTACCCTTGTAAATGAGGCTTGAATAGATTTTTAAAAGAATTTTTTCTTTTTAAGTATTACTGAATTGATGTGAATAGGTTTCAAAGTAGTTTAAGGTTCTTTGGTTTTACATAATTATAGTTTTAAACGACGAATAAAAAAAAAAAAAAGTCTGATTAGAAATGTAAAAATGTTTACCAATTTCATGTCATGAAAATTTATTAATTTTTCTTATCCTCGATTGCAAATCATTTTTCAACATACTACCAGGAATGCGGTTAGACTTATACACGAAAATTCAATTTTTTTTCAAAATTTTGCTTAAGAATTGGGAGGGTGGGGAACTTATAATACACGAGTATATACGATAAGCACAAATGTTAATCACATAACTATTGCAGAATTCACAACTGAAAAAAAAAAAAAAAAAAAAAAAAAAAAACATAACTTACATATTTGGAAAAATACTGATTCACTTCAATAATATAATGCACTTCAATATATGATGCACTTCAATAACACTAGTCAAATATATTTGGAATACAAAGAAAGAACTTCCTGAATTTCTCAACCAGACCATCTAAAAACAGAAATTTAAAAATAATACAATAATAGGCAACAATAAAGAATTAAATTTATTATTAACATCTTTATGAATTAAAAAATTTATGACATTATCAAACATACCACAGGGCTTGAAATTCAAATTTTCCCAGGAGGGGAGTCTCCCTCCCAACATTTATAAATAGAGGGGAGTGGGAGGGGCCAAAAAAATCTTTAAAGCCCTCTATTTTCTTAAGTGCAACTTCAAGATAATACAGACATGACAAAATACCATTGAAATAAATTAAATCCAATGTATATCCAAAATGTTTATTTTTTTATTAAAAAATAAAGGAAAATAATCAAGTTTTATGTATACCACATCTATTTTTTAACTTTTTATTATTATTTTTTTAAATAATCAAATATATGATTATGGGCACTTAACAATTGGATTGTTAAATGAATTTCTGAACTTAGATTTTATTCAATTTTAGATGATGATTTTTTTTTTTTTTTTTTAGAAAACTTTGCAAAATCTGATGTGTTTTCATTATTAACTACTCACATAAACAATACATATCATATCGGCGATATGGTATTGTGAATATGGTCACTTCCCCAGTAGCAGAATTTTCTGTGTCCATCTGTAGCAAACAAAATTTATCTGCGACAAGACAATGCTGAAGCAAGCTACTATTATAAACACTTATAATAACCATAAAATAACCAAAAATTGCATTTTACAAAGAAAATCTAATAAAACACAATAACTCTTAAAACAAAGTAAATTTTTAATGATTTTTTTAAGCCCGGTATTTATTGTTAAGCTGGTAGATTAATCATAAAATAATCTGCAGCAGTGCTGCCGTGCCATACAGTTTCTGCTATGGGGGTCACTTCTGAACAAGATTGCTTTATTATATCCTTAATGGAATTAAAATTAAAACTGGAATCCCTAGTATTTTCATTAATTGAACTAGGTTCTATGAATTGATATTTTAAACCCAGGCCCAAAGTTTAAAAAAGAAAACCATCAATTCATTTCTTCTATTACACAAAAAATGCTTGATTTTAAAAAGTCCTAATTTTAGTGAATTGCCAAGATCAACTAGAAGTTTGTTATTTCTAAATATATTTCTTTGGAGTTCCCAATTTTTTTTTTCCACACTACATTTTTTTCTGCACTACATGATCTAATCTCAAATTTTGTTTAGCACCAAGTCTATCCCTATTTGATAAGATGCAACATTACATTTGGTGGACGTTACTGCCCTTTCAGTTATTTCCTTTTCGGTCACGGGAAATGAAATCTTGAAGTATGTAAATCGGTCATAGAAGAAAATTGTGGATTCTGCCAATCCTTCAAGGGATAAAATATCGTGAAGTTCACCAATCAGTCATGGAAAAATATCACGGAATTCGACAATCAGTCACTGGAAAATATCGTGAAATTAGTTGGTAGCAGAGAAAAATCGTGAATATCGTCAAAATGCCACAAGAACAAACAAGGAAATTCGCCAATCGGTCGCAAAATGAAATTTCAAAATCCGTCGATCGGTTTCAGGAGGGGTGGATCTATTTCTTCAATGAGTTGCAGGAGAAAAAAACTAACTTTGTTAATCGCCCACAGGAAAATATAGCAAAATTTGGCAATTGGTCTCAGGAAAGTATTATAAAATTTTAGTTGGTCAAGGACAAAAACTCTAAATTCGCCAGTTGGTCGCGGGAAAATATCACGGAAAAAATGTCGTCAAACAGTTGCTGGAAAATTTCACAGAATTCATCATTCAGCAAAGGAAAAATATTGCGAAATTTGTAGATTGGTCATGGGAAAGTATTGCAAAGTTCATCAATGTGTTGTGGGAAAATATCGTGAATTTGTTCTGGTTGCAGAAAAGAACCAAGAAAATTTTTAGTCGGAAACAAGGAAAAAATTGTGAATTTTGTCAATATGTCGCAAGAACAAACGAAAATTTGTCAATCGGTCATGGAATGAAATTGCGAAATTCATCTATTGGTTTCAGGAAAAAATCAATAACTCGTCGATCTGACGCGGGGGTAGGGGGGGGATTTGCTAAGCATTGGTCAATGAAAAAAATCATGAAACTCGTCAGTCTTTGCAGGAAAATATCACAGAATCTGCCAATCAGTTGCGGTAAAATATCGTACGAATCTCTTAAGGCTGTTACTAGTGATGTGCTAGAAGCGGCTAGGAGTCGTCTGGTAGCTTCATCGTCCCGAGCCCTCCCTTCCCGGTTTTCGGTGTCTTTAATTTGTGTAATTTCCCTTTTAAATTTGTCCGGTTTCAATTTTTGATTTTTTTTTCAACGTTGCTTTTCCTAGAGAGTGTTTCACTCGGGACGTGGCTGGGGACCTAGGAATCTTGCTTCCACAAAAGAGTCGGACTAGAGTAGAAGAATAAAGAGCTGCGGACAAAGAGAGGCCGCTCGCCGCGGAGTCGACCCCCCACCCACCCCCGAGCCCAACCGTTCCCGCTTTTCGGTGTCTTTAATTTGTGTAATTTCCCTTTTAAATTTGTCCGGTTTCAATTTTCAATTTTTTTTTTTTTTTTAACGTTTCTTTTGCTTTATAGTCTTTCACTCGGGACGTGGTTGTGACCTACGAATCTTGCTTCCGCAAAAGAGTCAGACTAGAGTAGAAGAATAAAGGGCTGCGGACGAAGATGGGCCGCTCGCTGCGGCGGTTGAGCTCGAAGTAGCTGGGAGTCTTTCGGTAGCTTCATCGCACCGAGCCCAACCCTTCCTGCTTTTCGGTGTCTTTAATTTGTGTAATTTCCCTTTTAAATTTGTCCGGTTTCAATTTTCAATTTTCTTTTTTTTTTTAACGTTGCTTTTGCTATAGAGTCTTTCACTCGGGACGTGGTCGGGGACCTACCAATCTTGCTTTCGCAAAAGAGTCAGACTAGAGTAGAAGAATAAAGGGCTGCGGACGAAGATGGGCAGCTCGCTGTGGCGGTTGAGCTCGAATTAGCTGGGAGTCTTTCGGTAGCTTCACCGCCAGGGTTGCTGGCTTTTAGCCAGGCCAAAAAAAGCCGGCCGGCTTTTTTTGGTTTTAACCACTTAAAAAAAGCCGGCTTTTATTGAAAAAAGCCAGTTTTTATTTTTTAAAGTTGGTTTACAGTAAATTCGTTTTAAATTTGGATCAATTAATTTTTAATACACTTATAAATATTTTCTATTAAAACAAATTATAGATTTCTATTAAATTTTATCAAATAAATAAGTCTTTATAACTTCTAGAAGGCAACTGTGAACGCATTATGTCTGAAAAAAAAAATATATATATATATATAAACATTGAAAAGGATATAAGTTAGGTTTTAAACTGGTGTTTTGAAATTCTATATTATATATGGTGTTGACTCTAAGCCGCTTTAGCAAAGTGCAGTGCCCGGAGGCCCTTTTTATTTCCTTTTTGCACCCGGCGGCTCTTTTAAACCCTTCAGATGTGCCCGGCTGCCCTTTTTAACACTTCCTATGCACCCCATGGTAATTCAATTGATACCGGAAAAAATATTGCAAATTCTAGGGACTCCAAACAAACCAGTTCAAAATATGCTTTATGAACAAGGTACAAGTGTGCCCTTTTCGAAAAAAATGTGCCCTTATTTTATAATAGTGTTCCCTTTTTGAAAAAAATGCACCCTTTTTTAGAACAGCATTTCCTTTTTGAAAAATGTACACTTTTTTTGGAATAGTGTTCCCTTTTTGAAAAATTCACGCCCGGCGGTTCTTTTATTCTAGTGTCAACACTAATATATCTCCACATGTACTACACATTTTAAAGATTATATTTAATTAAAACTGTTCTTAACTGCTCTGCTCAACAAGCGCAAAATGTTGACACATTTAAAAATTCATTTTTTAATGGAAAGATGTAAAATTCGAAAGCCTGACCATGGAAGCGATTTGGAATCGAACTGTGTTTTCCATTTTTTGATCCATCAATTACCTATTGAGTTATAAGAGATTTTGATCACATGACAAACATGTTTTTTCACCCTTTTCTGAGTGGTTTCTTCTTTCGTGCGGAAATTCGATTCAAAACGCTCACTTTGACACTATTTTCTGAAAAATCTATTGCATTTGCAAAAAAACAGCACAATTACATAGTTTCTGAACAACATCTGCTAGTTTCATGCATTTCTGAACAAAAATAAATTAAAACTTATGTCAGAAAGTTGCCCTTTTGGATTTAAAAGCCTTAATGACAAAATGTAGAACATCAAAATGGAAACATTCTTATGTGTCCATATGGAGAGATTAAGTTAAATGTTAAGAGAAATTAGAAAAGATGTTTTGTTTGAGGAGAGTGGTACATAAGTGTATAAAAAATAGAGCATTTAAAACAAGAAGAAAAAAATTCTCCAAATAAAATTTTGAAAAGCTTGTTGCTAAGCATATTCATGCATATGCTATTCATAATGTTTTTTAAAAGTGAGAAATGGTGGTGTTTTTATTAATATGACTATGTATAATTTCAAATGTTTGCTAGAAATAAAATAAGACTTGTATATTAATAGCTCTTAAAATTAAGTAATAAAACATATAACTAAGTAACCATTGTCCTCTTTAATTTTATAAAGCAGTAAAAATGAAAAAAATTGGCAGTTGGTATGGCCCTTTTAAAATTTAGCTGACATATGTGCAATTCAGAATACAAATCACAAGCAAAATCATCTAAGTTTTATTCCAGTATTAATGTCCTCATTATTGAGAAATTGGGTTACTTATTAAACTGTAAATCAATTAAATGTCATTAAAACTAATTAAAAACACTTTAAAATGTGTAGTTTATAATTACAATGCTTTATTGTATAAAAGCCAATTATGGCCAAAAAAAGCCAATTTTGGCCAAAAAAAGCCGGTTAAAACCAATAAAAGCCACCGGCCTGGCCTTTTTTAATTTTAGCCGGCTTTATTGCAACCCTGTTCATCGCCCCGAGCCCAACTCTTCCCGCTTTTCGGTGTCTTTAATTTGTGTAATTTCCCTTTTAAATTTGTCCGGTTTCAATTTTCAATTTTTTTTAAACGTTGCTTTTGCTATAGAGTCTTTCACAAAAGAGTCGGACTAGAGTAGAAGAGTAAAGAGCTGCGGACAAAGAGAGGCCGCTCGCCGTGGCAGTCGACCCCCCACCCACCCCCGAGCCCAACCCTTCCTGCTTTTCGGTGTCTTTAATTTGTGTAATTTCCCTTTTAAATTTGTCCAGTTTCAATTTTCAATTTTTTTTTTTTTTTAACGTTGCTTTTGCTATAGAGTCTTTCACTCGGGACGTGGTCAGGGACCTACCAATCTTGCTTCCGCAAAAGAGTCAGACTAGAGTAGAAGAATAAAGGGCTGCGGACGAAGATGGGCCGCTTGCCGCGGCGGTTGAGCTCGAAGTAGCTGGTAGTCTTTCGGTAGCTTCATCGCCCCGAGCCCAACTCTTCCCGCTTTTCGGTGTCTTTAATTTGTGTAATTTCCCTTTTAAATTTGTCCGGTTTCAATTTTCAATTTTTTTTTAACGTTGCTTTTGCTATAGAGTCTTTCACAAAAGAGTCGGACTAGAGTAGAAGAATAAAGAGCTGTGGACAAAGAGAGGCCGCTCGCCACGGCAGTCGATCTCCCACCCACCCCCGAGCCCAACCCTTCCCGCTTTTTGGTGTCTTTAATTTGTGTAATTTCCCTTTTAAATTTGTCCGGTTTCAATTTTCATTTTTTTTTTTTTTAACGTTGCTTTTGCTATAGAGTCTTTCACTCGGGACTATGTCGGGGACCTACGAATCTTGCTTCCGCAAAAGAGTCAGACTAGAGTAGAAGAATAAAGGGCTGCGGACGAAGATGGGCCGCTCGCCGTGGCAGTTGAGCTCGACGTAGCTGGGAGTCGTTCGGTAGCTTCATCGCACCAAGCCCAGACCTTCCCACTTTTCAGTGTCTTTAATTTGTGTAATTTCCCTTTTAATGTCCGGTTTCAATTTTTGATTTAACGTTGCTTTTGCTAGAGAGTCTTTCACTCGGGAAGTGGCGGGGGACCTACGAATCTTGCTTCCGCAAAAGAGTCGGACTAGAGTAGAAGAATAAAGGGCTGCAGACGAAGATGGGCCGCTCGCTGTGGCGGCGAGCGGCCCACCCACTTCATGTGTATTATTTTAAGGCTGTTCTCAACTGCTCTGCTCAACAACCGCAAAACGTTTTGGCACATTTACAAATTCATTTTTGAATGGAAAGATGTAAAATGGGAAAGCCTGACCCTCGAACAGGGCTTAATTTCTAACAAAAAAAGTACCGGAGCCCTAATATTCTGCGGTACTGGTACAACAACTGTACCCCCCACATCCCCACCCCCGTTACTCCAATCTGCATATTTATATTTCATACACTATTTGCAAAATTTAAAGCTTTTTTTTCTTTAGCAAAATAAAAATTTTAAATATAACTATAAGCATATACTTAGCTGTGAACTATTCCACTTTTTAGCTATCACTCCTTCCGAATAGTAATCTTTGCCTAATTTTAATGTTAATTAATTGCAAAATTCTGCGATTGAATATGGTAAGGATTATGGTTCGGAAATAGTGTCAACACAAAAAAGGGATAGTTCGCAAATATGCATTTTTATGAAAAAATGAATGAAATTAACAGAAATTAATATTTATATGCTGCAGAATGGAACAATGTTTCTCAGTTTTCTACAAAAGGTGCATATGTTATGCTGTAATCGATTCCTTCCGCATAACAATATTTTGTGATGAGTCCCTGAAAATCAGATTAAGTTATAAATTTGATATAGTTATTGGAAAGATTTGATGCTTTTATAGAAAAAGGGAAAACACTGTTCGATTGCTTTCTATCAGAAAACAATATATGGGAATTATATCTACTTACAAATGAAAGTTATTTCGTATAGGTGCAGAGCAAAGCCTTAGCATGGGCAGCGTTCGTCAAAAAATATCCTACTATCACAAAAGAAAATCGAACTAAAGCATATTCATTGTTCGCTCGCTTGAGTGGCGCCACACCAACTCATCCCGCCAAACTCTGTAAATATCATTAGAATAAAAAAAATATGATTTTTGTTTTCCCTTCATTCTGATCAAAATAGCTGTGAAAAGGAGGTAAAGTACTTTTTTCCCCTATGCATGAATACGTAAAATTTTGAATTTAAGACAGATTGAAATGGAGCCCGCCGAAGACTGATAGATGAATGTTCCCGTTTCATCTCCTTCTCCTACATTAGTGAGACACATTACGTCACAAATATGTGTTTTGATAGAAAACAATGCAAAAGCTTGGAGATGGAAGGGGAAGGAAAGGATAATTTAGGCTTCGGTTTTTCAGAAGTGCTAATACACTGGGCTCCGGAGCCCTACATTTATGAGCTCCGGTGAATTCCGACCAATATTTAAATATTTACTGAAAATAGAGAAGTACCGGAGCCGGGCTCCGGCGCAAATTAAGCCCTGCCCTCGAAGCGATTTGGAATCTAACTGTGTTTTCCATTTTTTGGTCAATCAATTACCTATTGAGTTATAAGCGATTTTGATCATGTGACAAACACGTTTTTTTCCTTTTCTCGAGCAGTTTTTCTCCTTTCACACGGAAATTCAGTTCAAAACGTCCACTTTGACACTATTTTCTAAAAGATCTATTGCATTTGCAAAAGAAAAAAAAAATGGAAAAAAACAGCTTGATGACATAGTTTCTGAACAACAACACCTGCTAGTTTCATGCATTTCCAAACAAAAATGAATTAAAACTTAAAAAGTAGCCCTTTTGGATTTGAGAACAGTCTTAAGACGGCCGCAGAAAAAATCCGTGAAATTTTTCAATTGGATGCAAGGGAAAAATACAGAATTTCATCAGTCGCTCGAGGGAGAATATGGAATTCGTCAGTCATTCGGAAAGAAAAATCACGAAATTTTTCAGTTGGACACAATGACAACAATTGCGAATTTCATCAATATGTCGTAAGCAGTTAAATTCGCCAATCGCCCCTGGAAAAAAAAAACAAAATTTGTCAATTGGTTGCGGAAGAAAAAACAAATTGTGAAATCCGTCAATTGTTCACGGAGAAAAATCACGAAAATTTTCAGTCAAATGCAGAAAAACTATGGTGAATTTTGCCAATTTGTAGTAACAAGAAATGTTAAATTTGCTGATTGATCGCGGTAAATGTCACGAAATTTGTGTCAGTCGCCAGTTTTATCGTCGTTCAAATCTGCCATTTTTGGGCGATAATCCAGCCATCCCACTTTGTACCATATTTACTGGTACCAAATGATTGGAAAAAAAGTACTTTTAAATGATGTATATATAAAATTTGATATGGGGTTGTTCATCTACATATCAAAACGGACCCAAACTTTGCTTTTTTTCAATAACAATTCCCAAGTTTGACACAATAAATAGATTCTGCACATCTGCACCCTTCAATTTTCAACAGAAATCCACGTTCAAAACATTTGTATAAAAGAGAGATTCAAGGGAGGTGGATGGTGGGGGGGAATTCATAATGAGCAAACGGTAAATACATAAATAGAGATTACATTTTTTCAAACGGTAAAGCAAAAAATAATTTTTAAAAATATAAGTAAATTGCGAAAGCACAACCATAAAAAAAAATTTAGCCATAAATGTATAAAAATACTGAGATTACAAAATCAAAATAATGAAAATATTTGTTTTTCAAAATATAAATTGTAAATTATTTCAAAAATAAGGCTTGGTTTTTAATCCAATACATAAAAATATTGGAAATATCAAAATGAATAATCACATTTTAAAAGATAAATTGATAAATTACTAGTTTTAAAAATAGGTTTTTTAAAGCATACAAAATTTTACAAGATGCTAATTTAACACAAAAATAAAAATAGTATACATAAATATTCTAACAAAAAAAAAAATGTTGAACCATCAAAATAAAGCAACAATTTATATTTTAAGATAAATTGTTAAATTATTTTCAAAAACAGGATTATAAAAAGCATGACAATTTAATAAAAAATGCTTCCACAATAATTTAGCACTAGTAAAAAAAAGATAAACATACACATTCTAATAAAAAAATATTGAAAATATCAAAATAAAGCAAATAAAATCAAAATAATAAAAGTTGGTACAATCTAGTATAAAAACATGTGCAGCTCAATCTTTTTTTTTTTTTTTACAAATAATATTTGGAATGCCGATTTCTATTGGAAATTCCTTTATTGGGATTTTCTTTCTTTTTTCGTTTAATCTCTGTATTTTCAAAAAAATTTAATCCTAAAGTTGCAATAAATGAATTCCATCCTTTGGTTGTGGGTATCATGAAATTTGTCAACTGGTCATATGAAAAAAGTATTTTTAAAAAATCTTCAGTCAGTTGGGGGAAAAAATCTCGAAATTCTGGTTGTACAGAAAACACATGGAAATTCATCCACCGAGTGTACGTGAAAAAAAGGTTGCGGCAATCAGTAGCAAGAGAAAAAAAAAAGTGAATTTCACCAATCAGTAGAAATAAAATATCACAAAATTTGTCAGTTGATTACAGAAATAAAGTTCCGAAAATCATCTTTCAGTCGTTGAAAAAAATAGTGAAATTCACCAGTCAATCGTTTTTAAAAAAACGAGAAATCCATGTTAGCTGGCTTAAAATACTGCAAAATTTGTCAGTTGTTGAATGAAAAAATTGAAATTTGCGAGTCAATCATGAGAAAAAAAAATACAAAATTCTTCTGTCTGTTGCAGGGGGAAAAAAAAAAGTGAAATTCTCAATCAGTCGCAGAAAAAATAACGAGAAATTTGTCAGTCGATTGGGATGAGGAAAAGGGGGTAGGGGGGAATCCTGAAATTCAAACAGTCACAAAATTCTATTGATAAAGGTGACAAACAAATATGTTCAGAATATTTTTTTAAACAAGGTACAAGAATGTCCTTTTTGAGATCAGTGTGCCCTTTTTATAAAAAATTCTGCCTGGTGGCCTACCCCTAGAGTTAACACTATATAACATACGGTACTTTTCGATTAGCCGGACGCCAGTGTTATATATACATATATATATTGTATATATACATACATATGTATATATAAATGCATATATATGTGTGTATATATATATATATATATACACATATGTATATATATATATATATACATAAATGTATATATACTTATATGTATATATAACACTGGCGCCCGGCTAACCGAAAAGTACCTAATATACATATAGTATAGGTAAAAATATAATATATTCAATGATACAGTGTATATGCATTGCATATTGTTTATATGCATTTTAGTGGGCAAACTGCAGTAAATAAAACTATCAATGTTAAAAAATATTAATATCAATTATTGCTGAAAGCAGCCTATTTGATATTATTTACTTAATAAATGTTTACTAAATGACTTTTCTATTATTTTGGTTTGCTGTTATATTTTGAATGATTTTATGAATTTATTAAATAATCATTTTTAACATGATTGGCGACTGACAATAATATAAACAAAATCGACAATTGACAACCATTTTTTGAAATCTATTTACTTGGCCCAGTTAACAGGTAAGTCCCTGCATTATAACAAATTATTTAAACATCTATAAACAGGGGAAAGCAATCACATCATTCTACTCGCCACTGGTGAATGGATTTTCTGACTAGGTAAGTGAATTTTTAGGCAAATTTATAAATTGCAGGGTAGAGTTTGGTAGAACAAAAAATTGTTTATATTTTGCATTTCTGCTAATTTCCAAAATGTAAACATAGTATTAAGTTCTACTACACACTAAACTTTCATCTGTTGCGTAAATTTCTTAGGTTTATATGAAAGGGAAAAAAAAAAGAAGAAACATAGAAAAAAAAAAAAAAAAGAAAATTTTAATATGAAACTTTATTGTAGTAATGAATTATATTTGCAATTGTGAAATTTTGTCCTAACTTTTTTCAACTGTACATTGCATCTAGCTGGCTGGTAAAATAAATCCTTTACTGGTAAGAGATGTGTTTGTCGTTTGCAAAATGAATTAGCTTTTTTTTTTTTTTTTTTTTTTTTTTTTTTCCCAAGCGTGCTAAAATGCCATTTTTGAAAATGATCGCTATTCTGAAACTCATGATTACTTTTAAAACTAAAGTGATTTTATTAAACAATTTTTCTTCGCAGTTTTGTAGTGTCATGATCGATTTCAATAACGGCATTTCCAGCGCATTACATATGAAAACAATTGAGAATTTAAATCATGTTATCAACAAAACAGGCCCCTTCACGAAATCGCCGATAAAAAAAACTTTTCATTGATTATTTCTATTAAAATGTTTAATATTTAAACAAAATAAACTCACCATAACGGAAAAATTTAATAGAAGGATTTAAATAAATTATTGGCGATTTGTTTCGACTTTGAGAAACTGCATTTCATTTTTCGTGACAAAATGTTTCCAAAAAAAAAAAAAAATAAATTATAAATTTCATAAAAATAACTTTTATTTTTCACAAAACGGGCCTCAAGAAAAAAACCTGTATCGACACATGATTACGAATTTATCAGACTATTGTTTTGACGATTGCTTGTTTGTTTACATAATATTTTCAATACGTGTAACATGCGTGTAATGTTGGCATTTTTGCCACTGACATCTACGAATTATTTAAAATTTCTATTCAATGACAAATAGTAAAAAAATAGAGTACTAGTAAAGCACTTACCTTTCACATTTACAGCGAGAAAACCACATGCTTACCAGTTGCCGTTCGATCCAAAACACAGCGGCCGCCGCCATTGAAATTTCCCCGATTTCATCTTACTGTTGCCACTCTTCACTATGATAAAGTTATACGAGTAACATGACACAAAAGAGATAGTAAACCAGTGGCGCATTAGCAAATCATACTATCCGTGGTGTCAAATGATTACCGCCCGGCGCACATATAAGTGGCATGTTGAACAATCATCATATGTCGGATAGTTCATGGATAACAGTATTTAACGCTTTTGCAGGGCCACGATTTTCTATCGTCTGTCATACATTCTACTGGCACCACTTATACGATATAACTTTATTTTGCCATTAAATACATATCGCAATGTTACATAAAAATTGATGTACTTGACAATCATGATAAATTTGACATCCATTGGTGACTTTCCTGGCAAATCTGTGTTTGCTGGGTAGCCTATGTTCTAAGTTGGACTAACACCATCATTTTGATACCATTACTTTTGGAATCGGTTCGGTAGTTCCAGAGCTTACCTCCTACAAATAAACAATTGTTACCTCTTTATAATATGAGTATAGATATAGATGAGTATAGAAAAGAAAGAAGCGGAATATTATATTAACCCTTTATGTCCCAAATTATGAATTCATGAAAATTTCATCTTCTAAGGCATTTTTCGTGAATTTCTCAAATTGCATTAGAAGATTTATACAATCATTTAATAAATGTTAGAAGGATTTTACCGTTAAAAATTAATTAATTAAATTTATTTTTATAGGGATTTTGTGCAATATATATAACTCCCCTAAAATCCTTTATTTATTTATTTATTTATTTATTTATTTATTTAGTATTTTGTATAATCAGAAAATGTAAAAAAATAAAGTTCTTACAATAGAAATCTAGAGATATTTCCGAACTCATACTTCAACACACGCCCAATCTTTCAACGTCAAGAAAGCTCAAAAGATGCAAAGTCATCCTTTTAAAAATATGTTTGTTTTTAGCAACCAATAATGATTTAGCAACAATATAAAATAAGGTATCTATAACTCATTCTAAACTGTATTACTACTAATCAATGTATTATATGAATTTTATAAAAAAAAAATAATTTAATGGTACTTTATAGTTTCGTCGATCATAAAGGGTTAAAAAGAATTTAGTCTTCAAGAGCAATGCGAAAAACATCAATAATTTGCAAGATTTTTTTTTTTTTTTTTTTTTTTTTTTTTTTCATGTAATATAATTATAACTCCCTGGAATACGATAACAAAATCTGAATACATTTTACATTGATATGTTATATAATATTATATCATTTAGTCAAAAACCATAGAGGTTTATTTTAATATTTAAAACGACAAAAGTAAAATATTACCAAAATGACATGCATCATGATTCTTATTTCACACAATTTAATAGATTCGATTAGAGAGCACGGTGATATTTTTAATAAAACTTGGATAATTTACGTTTCAGTTTATGAATATTTTGATTACTAGGACTTCCCTCAGAGGGATTAGTCTGAGCGATATTGCAAACAACATAGATTTAATAATAACGTGTGGAAGCAAAGAAAATGAGATGTTATCTTTAATTGTCCATATACTGCGATAAATTGAAATGATGAAAATAAGCGAATCGTAGAATTACAAAATCTTATATATAAATTCGTATACACTGTTTAAAAAAGTGGGAAAGCAAACCATGCAAGACAGCCATGCATGGATATACAATTGAAAGTACGCAATATATTAAAAGTAAAATTGAAAATGAAACACTAAATTATCTTATATCGGAATTTTAACTGTATAAAATGCTGTAAAGAGCATAATCAGACGCTTCGCATCAATTTGAGTAACTTTAAATGACAAATATATGAAGTTTGAAAAGAACGGACTATACTTTATATGATGCGTGCTCCTCGGCATAGTTAATATTGTACAATATCAGTTTTCCACGGATGCAATGAGGTTGTCGATAAGAATTAAGGAATTCTCTCTTCAAAATCTGATATAGTATCAAAGTACCGAACACATCAAAAGTGGCATGCAATACGTCTATAGAGTGTGTTTTAGATATGCTCGATCGGATTTAAATGATGAGTGTATGCTGGCCACTACATACGCTGTATTGTTTTGTTTTCAAACATATTCTGCACAAGTTGAGCTGTATTTAGCATGTATTAAATAAAATAAATCGGCAATGATTGCAGCATAAAGTATGACAAAATTTCTGAATATATCGTCTGCATAACATTTGAGCTGCCAAAGTGTCATTTGAAGAAATTTACAAATCCATACATATTTTTTCAGTAAATCATGCAAGCTAAAGTACGCCAATATGAATCCGATTATGAAGTTTTACCAGAATAAGTTATAAAAAATCTACTAATGACAATTGAGAATATGACCTTATGATAAAATGCCTAAAAAAATGAATCAGAAAAAAAATTCATATCAAATATAAAACGGCAGCATTATGAAATATTTAAACTTTCTATACCTAATAATTCCAAATTAATGGTAATTGAGAAGGCTTTTCGTTCATTTTATCTTTTTAAATTTTAAATTTTTTAGAAACCATTCATTTAAAAAATATGTATATTTTAGAACTAACCCGAAGCAAAATTTCAAGTTTATGGGCTCAGCAGTAACACAGGAATAGAAAAAATTCGAAACTTTTTTGTTTCTGAAGTGTTTTATGTAGCGACAATTTTAGAAATTGTTCTATTGCGAGAATTTACGTCATGATAAATACATCCATGTCAATTTTCATGTTTACATTCCTAACAATTCCATGTACTTTGTTACTCAGATCATCTTTAGATATTTTTCCGTTTTGTTTAGTCTTTCATTTTTTTAGAATTTGTTCTACAACGAGCATTTACATCTTAGAAATTACTGTCATGCCAAAGTTCTAGTTTCTAATCCCAACAGTATCCCAGAATTTTCAGTATTCCAAATAAGTCATAATTTAGAACCATTCTAGAAATTTTTACGTTTATCTGTCAAATTGAATTTTCGAACCTTTTCGCAACGAGTATTTACATCTTAAAAGTAACCACCACACAGAATTTAAATTTCTAACCCCAACTAATATCATAGAAATCGCAATTTAAAACTTTTTTGCTCCTGCAGCGATGTAGGTTTTTGCACTGATATAAAATATAGTCTTTTTTCGGAGCAGATATGACCACGAAATTTTTTTTAAGTTGGCTATGTAGATTGAGAGATAACACCTCACAAACGCACAAACATTAATAATATTATACATTTTATAATATCATAACGCTTTATACTATTAGCATTGACGTACACATATAGAAGCCATTTATCTGTTACAAACTAAAGTGCCCGACGTTGCCTAGAATTTGAAGAATATTTGTTCTGAAAAATCAATTTTAAAATTTAACATACAACATAAAACAAACATAAAACAAGTATTATGAAAATTTTGTTTTTAAAGTCAATTCCTACTTAGGTCATCAAAGATAAATTTAATATAATTCCTTAAGCTAATATTAGTTTTTGTTGCATTAAAATATCTCAATTTATTTGTTTTATATAAGCAAGTAGGTTTACAATGGAACTCTATGGGAAATTGGCAAAATATTAGAGATATCGCCAAGTTGGCGTCACTTTTGGCGTCTCATTTTGGCCGCCAAATTTGGCGATATATCGCCAATTTGGCGGCAAACTCGGTGGTATTTGGCGACAGAACAGGGCCCCCCCTATGGTAACCCCTTATTGAAAATACTTTCATTGATCTTCAATAACCAGTGGCCGCAATTTTGTTTCCCATGCAAAACTAAAATTAATTAATTCAAATTTAATTAATTAATTAATATTTGAAAAAACTCTATTAACATCAATTGTCATCCAGTACAAGTTCAAAAATATTTATTTCAACTTGATAGGATGAATAATGAGTATTTTATTAACGATTGAATATTTGAACAAGATAAATATATAAATAAATAAATATAGGGAGAGTGTGAACTAATAGTAGGAATAGAAAAAGTTGTCGAAGTGTTGTACACATGAATCAAATGGAAACACAATATAAAAATGTATAAATGCATATAACAGTCGCAAAATAATACAGCTATAAATCAACTTATTTCAATATATCATTGGAGCAATAATGTTAAAATACGCCAATATTTCCATAATCGGAATTTTATCAAGCTCCAATACGTTTTTTTCACACTCATATGACGTTATACTATATGTTGATGAAAGTTTATGCTTATTTTTATAAGTAAATATGGCACAGATGTCATAAACGCACAGAGGTACCTAATTGGCGTCAAAGTGGCGTTAGTTTGCCTGACATGGTAACCAGTGGCGGCTCGTAACTGTCATATTTTGGGGCATTAAATGCATGGCGGGCAGTATTATTCTTTTCTTACCATTATTTTTTGAAAGAAATCATTACCTTGTTTAATGGTCGGATATTCCGCCGACAAATATGGCAAAGATTTCTTTTAAAGCAATAGTGGTAAGAGAAGAATAAATTTGGCAGTTATGGATTTAGTGCCCCCAAAATGCCAGTCACGAGCCACCACTGATGTAACCATATATAACGTTATTATAATTTTTTTCTATAATTATATAATTTATTGATTGTTATTTCCTTTTAAAAATAATATAAAATGTCTTGTTTATCACTTTATTTTGGTTTCATATTGAAATAAAAAATAACGTGCAATTATAACACGTTATATGTAACTGGTATTCGAAAACGACGTTTTCGCCAAATTGGCATAAAAAATCACGTCAAACTCGGTGCGTATATGGCATCTGTGACATAAATATAAACATTTTATTTATATTTATAATATCATTGATTTTTATATACAATTTACTTTTGTTTGTATATAAAAATAGTTAAGTGGCTTATTTACACAAAATAAATTTTATAAATCTTTAAACAATTGCTTGAGTATATGAAACAATGAATAAGCTGTACGAAAATACGCATAAAAATCTTATTTGTCACGCCAAACCCATTTTCTCTACCTCGCAAAGGCCCTTATACAGGAAAAGTACCAATTTCATTTTTAAAGACTAAAAAGAAATTAATATAAATGAAAATTGATTTTTTTTAATTATACTTTCATTAAAATTCACAAAAAATTAGAAAATATATATGTTTTTAAATGCACTAAATAGTAGAAAAGTCTTGAAAAAAAAACCCTTAAATGCACGTAGTTTAAATTTAATTCGGTAAGTTCAATTAGGGAAGATAAAAGGATTTAAATGGGAATTTTGCCAAATTAGCCAGTTATCTCCAAGTTGGATTCATATATAAAAACTTTCTTGTTGCCAAATTTCGCGATATTTCGTCACGTTGGCCAAAGTTTCGCGATATCGTGGTAACCCTGTCATTATTACTTTTCAACAAATACTCATTGTTGAAGCTAATGTTGATTTCTCTATAGAAAATCAAACGTAACCATTAATTCATCCTCCAACCTAACGTTGTCCACTTAGGGATCGAATTTTAAAAACTCAATATCCAATTCATCTATTGTCCTCAGGAATGCATAGATATTCCAAATTTCAAAACTCTATTTCAACAGGAAGAGGGTGAAAAATGAATAATAAAATTTGATTGCCACAGACAAATATAATTGTGAGTTAAAATAAAGCATGTAAAAAAAAAAAAAAAAAAAAAAAAAAAAAAAAAAAAAAAGTGGTGAATAAGTATGATCACAGATCGCACAGAGGGTTTCGTTTAATATTCCTTTCAAAACACTTTATCCTTTTGAAAAATCTGTTAGTCCCACATTCCGCAACCAGGGGCGCACTCTATTCTAAATAAACCTCTATACGAACGAAACACCGTTTTATATACTATCCGTAGATATATTATTCGAGGGTATTGGGCCGATAGCACCCGAGATATGTAGGCGCCCCTGGCGTTAAAAGGTGGAACTAAAATATGTAAGGCTATGATTTATAATATGAAACAATGGTCAAATGGGTGTCGGCAAAAGTTGGAAAAGTGCTCCCCAGGTGAAAAGGGCAGAGGTTAGAAAAATTGCTTAAAATACACAAGTTAATGCCCGGAGGATTAAATAATATAAGACTTTTTGAAAAATTTATGATTTGCCGTGTGGTCTGTGTATTCAGCTATACGTATGCTAAAATTCATGTCTCCTACTTAATTAGGGGCTCTCTTAGAAAGAATTGCTTAAAATACATATGTGGTAACTCTAAGGGTTTAAACGTAAGACTTTTTCAAGATTTTATGATTTCTCGCCTGGCCTCAGGTGTTCTCCTGTAAGTATGCAAAATTTCAAATCTCCAAATTAATAAGGGGCTCAGTTAGAAGGAATTGCTTAAAATACGCATGTGGGAGCCCAAAAGGTTAAATGAACTATTTAAAAAAAATATATATATATGATTTGTCGCATGATGTGTGGTGTTCAGCTATAAGTATGCAAAATTTCACGCCTCCAACCTAATTAGGGGTTCATTTAGAAAGAATTGTTTAAAATACACATGTGGGAGCCCTAAGGGTTAAATGTACGACTTTTTCAAAATTTTATAGTTTGTCATTTGATTTGAGGTGTTCAGCTATAAGTATGCAAAATTTAACGCCTCCAACCTAATTAGTGCTCACTTAGAAAGAATTGTTTAAAATACACATGTGTGGAGCCCAAAGGGTTAAATGGACAATTTTATCAAAATTTTATAGTTTGTCATTTGATGCGAAGTGTTCAGCTATAAGTATGCAATATTTCACGCCTCCAAACTAATTAGGACTCAATTGGTAAGAAATATTTAATATCCACATGAGGAGCCTAAACGGTTAAATGTACGACTTTTTCAAAATTTTATAGTTTGTCATTTGATTTGAAGTGTTCAGCTATAAGTATGCAAAATTTAACGTCTCCAACCTAATTAGTGCTCACTTAGAAAGAATTGTTTAAAATACACATGTGTGGAGCCCAAAAAGGTTAAATGGACAATTTTATCAAAATTTTATAGTTTGTCATTTGATGTGAGGTGTTCAGCTATAATTATGCAAAATTTCACGCCTCCAACTTAATTAGGGCTCACTTAGAAAGAATTGTTTAAAATACACATGTGGGAGCCCAAAGGTTTAAATGAACGACTTTATCAAAATTTTATAGTTTGTCATTTTATGTGAGGTGTTCAGCTATAATGCAAAATTTCACGCCTCCTACCTAATTAGGTCTAAATTGGAAAGAATTGTTTAAAATACACATGTGGAGCCCAAAGGGTTAAATGTACGACTTCTTCAAAATGTTACGATTTGTCGTATGATATGTAGTGTTCAGCTATAAATATACAAAATTTCAAGTCTCCAACATGTATAGTTTCTGAGAACGGGCTCTATGACAGACGGACAGACAGAGGAGCGAGACGAAGGATTTTGTCAGATGGCCGAAACCCTAAAAAATAAAGAAAATAAGAAGAAATGAGGCTATAAAGCAAAATATTTTATTAAACATCATATAATTGTTTCTAATTTTCACACGCGAAATATAAAATATGCTTTGGGTGATTAAAAAATGCTATTGATTAAATATCGCAAAATCTCAAATCAAAGTTTTTATGCCTTTGTTTCTTTTAAATGGAAAAACAAACAGATTTATTTCTTTTCCTGTTTGATTAAATTTAAATATGTTTTATGGCACTTCATTATTACTGCGTGCGTTTATTATTATTATTATTATTTGCTCCATGTGTTCAAACCAGTTGTTTACGAAAACATCTACTGGTGAAAGTGACGCACACCAAATAACTGTGACGTTTGCAGATAAAATGTGCTTTTTTATCAGTTTTTTTTTTTAAATATAATTTTTAAATGATTTGGAACTAATTTTTCGTAGTATTCAGTAGATGACTCTCATAGGTACCTTTTGGTGCAATCAGAAACGCAATTCGACAAACATTTTTTTTTTTTAGTTATGCTGGACGAAAGGTTTTTATTCAGCTTTTTTTTTTTTAGTAGGATATCGCGTTAATATCCATCGTAGCTGTTATGTGACCAGACAGTAATATTGCGCTGAGTATTAGCCTTCGCTTCGCTCAGACAATTAAAAATTAAATCGAGACATGCGTCCATTTTACAGATGACAAACCAATATATTTTGAAGCTGAAATTCAGTTACAGATATTTAGTGTAATTTTTTTTTTTTTTTTATGATTTAGAAAGTAATCACTCTGAAAAAAAGATTTTGTTTAAGGTATGTTGATTTGTGACGCAGTTTAAATATTAACATTCCTTTTTTATCATTTCATAAAATTATTTTTGTGCTATATTTCTGTTGCTTTTAATATATTCTAGGAATATTTTAAATCTTTACAAACAGACTTTCTGACGGAAAGAATTTTCAACTACATCTTTTGAAAATGAAATAGAAAATTTAAATTTTTTTTTCCATGAACGAAAGAGGAAAATATACAAAAAAATTTCCCAAAGCTAGAAATTCCTTAAACGACAAGTATTTCAGAAAATAAATAAAACATATCAACAAATCTTGTTTTCAAAAGACATCTGATTAGATGCTTTCATCCAGAAAAGTTAGTAGTTTATTTCTAAAACCAACAAAATTCTTTATGTGAACAAAAAAGTTACAGCAGTCTAGACTTTACTCAGCTTCACTTGCCTGAGAAAAAACAAACATATATATGTATTAAAGATTTTATTATATTTATGAATCAAAGTGAACTATTTATTGACAAAAGAATCTGATTTTTTTTAAATACATATACATTATATATTAGAATCTAATTTACAATTTTATTTAGAAATAAACTACACCCATTTGCTCGCTTTACAAATAATTTTTAATCAATCTTACAAGTATTTCTTAACAAATGCATTCACATACATGAGTTATAGTATATAACTTGTTATCATACCTAATTGTATAACAAGTAAAAATTATATTTAAAAAATCAAAAATCCGACTGTTTCTAAGTGAACTAATTAATTATTTTTCCTCAATGTGAAATTATTTTTTATATTAATTGCCTTTTTTTTATTTACTTGTATTGGCAACTTATAAATTGTGTTTATTTGTTAATTCCTATCTATAAACACTGTTTTGATGAGGCCTATTGATGTCTATGAAGGTTAGAGTTGCAGTAAAGCTAGAGATCCTACCTGCACAACTTCCAGGTTGTGTAATATTTAAATGGAGTTTCTGACTGTAAAATAGTCAATGGAAAATCGTCTTCATTTTGAAAGACCTATCCAATGATATGCCAGTCAGTATGATGCGTAATTTTAGGTAGCTTTCATTACAAAAAGCTACCTATTGCAGCCATTCGGAGGAAAGCGATTTCAAAAGATTTTGGTATATGTTCATCGATCATGACCCCCAGACCCCGAAACCACCCTCCGTTCAAAATTGACATATATATATATATATATATATATATATATATATGTGTCAATTTTGAACGGTATATATATATCTGACATTTGTCACACTGTAACTCTCGTATTTATGAACCGATTTCGATGTAATTTGGTGTGTACATAGCACATACCAATGTCTCGACCGAGTTCGTTGGCCAGCTTCATCCGCCATTTTGTTTCAAAATGGCGGCCATTTAATTTTTTTTTTTAAGTTTAAAATTTGAAATGTGGTACCAAAAAATTGAAAATGAAAAAAAATTTTTTTCTTATGTATTTGACCTTTATACAAAGATCCCGGAGCAGTTTTTGTTTCGTCTATATCTTAAAAAATGGCTGAGTTATAGCATTTTGAATTTCTAGCGTGGCTGGCATTTTGAAACGTCCTAAATTTTGTCACGCGATAAAAGGCGTATTTATGAACCGATTTGGATGTAACTTCGTTTATACATAGTACATATCAATGTCTCGACCGAGTTCGTTGGCCAGCTGCATCCGCCATCTTGATTAAAAATGGCAGCTATTTAAATTTTTAAGAAAAATTTAAATTTCAAAAAAAAATTTTTTTCGTATGTGTTTGACCTTGATAAAAATATTCGGGAGCAGTTTTTGTTTCGTCTATATCTTAAAAAACAGGCTGAGTTATAGAATTTTGAATTTCTAGCGTGGCTGACATTTTGAAACGTCCTGATTTTTGTCACGTGATAACGGGCGTATTTATGAACCGATTTGGATGTACCTTGGTGTGTACATAGTATATACAAATATCTCTACCGAGTTCGTTGTCCAGTTTCATCCGCCATCTTGTTTCAAAATGGCGGCCATTTAAAAAGTTAAAAAAAAATTAAATTTAAAATGAGATACCAAAAAAATTGGAAAATGAAAAAGATTTTTTTTGTATGTGTTTGACCTTAATACAAAGATTCCAGAACAGTTTTTGTTTCGTCTATATCTAAAAAAATGGCTGAGTTATGGCATTTTGAATTTCTATTGTGGCTGACATTTTAAAACGACCTGATTTTTGTCACGCGATAACAGGCGTATTTATGAACCGATTTGGATGTAACTTGGTCTGTACATAGTACATACCAATGTGTCGACCGAGTTCGTTGGCCAGCTTCATTCGCCATCTTGTTTCAAAAGGGTTGCCATTAAAATAATTGAAAATGAGTTATTAAAAAATTGGAAAATGAAAAAGATTTTTTTATGTATTTGACCTTGATACAAAGATTCCGGAGCAGTTTTTGTTTCTGAGAATTTGTTCTTTGGTTTATATCTTAAAAAATGGTTGAATTATAGCACTTTGAATTTTTAGCATGGCTAACATTTTGAAACGAACTTGTATTTGTCACACGATAACACACGTATTCGCCTGTTTCGATGTAAGAAGGCATGTGGATAGTATACATCAATATCTCGACCATGTTCGCTCGCCAGCTTCATCATCCATCTTGTTTCAAAATGGCGGCCATTAAATAAAAAAAAATTATATTTAAAGTGATGTGCAAAAAAAAATAGAAATTGAAAAAGGTTTCTTTCTTAAGTATTTGACCTTGATATAAGGATTCAGGAGCATTTTTTGTTTGTCTTTATCTTAAAAAATGGCTCAGATATAGCAATTTCAATATCTAATGTGCGGGACATTTTGAAAAATCTGATTTTTTGCCTGCGACAGCACTCGTATATATCAATCGATTCCGATGTGAGTGAGCATGTTCACAGCAATTACTAAGGTCTTGACCAAGTTCACTGGTTAGCGTCATCTACCATGTTGTCTTAAAATGGCAGGCACTTTAAGAAATCGCCCAATTTGGCAGCCAAATATAAGTTACTTTAAATAAAAGCAGCTTGGATAAAGCTGACTAATTTCCCGAAACTTTTATTCATAATGATTTTGTATTGATAAAAATTAGTATTGAATCTCCTATATTCGGTTTCCACTAAACTGAGCTCCGTGTGTTTGAATAATATAAGTTGGCTTTTTTAAAATAAGGAATATGAAATCTACCTCTTCCTCCCGGCACTGGCCGGAAGGACTTTTTTTTTCGTCACTACCGCCATTTTGTATTTTAATGCTGCGATTTTGAATTTATAAAAATAAAACCTATCCTATAACCATCAGAAGGTTAAGACAAATCGGTAGAGACCTCATTCATTAAAATCCATGCAGCCGTTGGTGTATGTTTCGAGGGTATAAAGAAATTCGCATTCCCAGATACGCATGAAACACACAACCATTCTTGGCAGTCGGGTAAAAATCTAAACAAACAGGACATTCCATTTAAGAGAGCGTATGAAAAATATATTATAATGTTTTGGAGTTTATTACAATTATGCTTGATTTTCAAAAGCTGCTTTACTGAGATACATTTTTCATTATTAAGAGGTGTCTTATTTTGTTTTTGCCTTACTCATTTATTTTTTAAACTAATGTTGTCTTTTTAAATTTTAATTTCATATTTAACCGTGCGGCATTTATATTTCCCTTTTTAAACTTAATGGTATTTATAGAGCTATCAGTTTTACAAAATAATTTACCTTTGATAATTCATAAACATTAATCTCTCCCGTCAGATATATTTTAAATATAAATGGAGTGTTGATATAATTTGAATATTCTGATTCGCAATTCTCA
Source organism: Maratus speciosus (assembly GCA_963932465.1). Classification (NCBI taxonomy): domain Eukaryota; kingdom Metazoa; phylum Arthropoda; class Arachnida; order Araneae; family Salticidae; genus Maratus; species Maratus speciosus. Next base: position 432,599,447 of record OZ010795.1, on the reverse strand, counting down.
TAATATTAAATATAAAATATTATGATTTATTTTCTATTAAAAAGTATTTGTATTTCTACAAAAAAAAAAAAAAAAAAAAAAAAAAAAAAAAAAAAAAAAAAAAAATTGTGCTTATTTACAATAAACTGTGCGAGTATTACTCGCACTCAAAGGGAAGTTTAAAGACATGAAACCTAAATAATTTCAAATATTGCTATTCTGTATAGCTCTTTTTACTTTCTTCTAGCAGAAAGTATTGTAATCAAAATATCTTTCAACTTCCGATTTTCGACGTATTTACACGATTTATGTGTCAGAGATACCTCCAAAAATGTTTGTAGAAAATGTCTGTCGGTCCGTTTGTTGTTATGTCTTTATTGTACAATCAAAAAGTGTATTAATTTGTGCATGGAAATGAACCAAATTATTTTTTTGAGTTTTCGCGTATAGCAAGCAGGTCACATCTTAACTTGCAAAAATTCCAACTGAAAGATGCGCAGTAATATCCGTTTTTGTGCCATTTTCATTATTGTACCATTGGAAAGTGTATGAAGTTATGTATAGAACAGAAACAAATGTTTTGTGTATTTATTTGGCCATGGCAAGAACGTCCTCCCTTAAATTTGAAAAATTCCAACGGAAGCGGACGCTGAAATAGCGATATTTGTGCCATTTTCATTACTGTACCATCAAAAAGTGTATGAAGTTGTGCATAGAATTGGACCAATATTTTTGACTATATTTTCGGCTGTGACAGGCAGGTCCTTGTTGAATTTGGAAATATTTCGCCAAAAAGGAGCACTATAATAGCAATTTTTGTATAATTTTCTTATTTTTTCGCAGTTCTATTGTGCACAGGCAGCTCGTAAAGCGATGGAAACTTTTCATCATGATAAGCCGGCTATTCTCGAACAGCTGACGTACAACAGTATAACGGAAAACTAATGATCATAATAAATATCATGATCGAGATGAAGTCGTTTTTACTGCGATTAATTGGCTGAAGCAATAATTTAAGATGAAAGTCAAAGTTGGTATAGTATTGAACTAATAGTATTAAAGTATTGAGATTTGTAACGACATTTTGAAATATTAAGATGTATTGGTTAGAAAAAAGTTTTGGGATTGGCAAAAACTAGTTTTAATCAATCCAATTTTAATCATAGTTTAAACTGGGCATTGTACTAGGCGCGCTTCCAAAGGAGGTTTCAAAGTTGCAACGAAGCCTTTGACTGTGCTACGTTTAACCAGATAGTTTTTAATTAACTTTTAAAGGCATTGAAGGCGTAGTATTGAGAAATCCACTCAAAACTATTCGCGAATACCATACTATTTATGTGATTAATTCTAATTAGTACATTTTCAATAATTTGACGTTTACTGTTTTTATACTGCTACTGGGCACTACATTACACAAATATATCATTAAAATTTGTTATCTAGGCTTTGAAAGCCAATGGTATATCGGGTACTCTGCCCCTGTCATTATGTATGTTAAAACCGTCCATGTCTTTAAGGGTTAATATCTCAGCTAATTATTAACGATTTTTTTCCAAAATCATTATCAACAATGCTTTTATACTTCTTCTACGATAGGTATCTCCAGCGCTCCTAAACACCTTTGTTGAATGGCCGCAAATCGAAATTTGTGGGTAACGGAAAAATGCACTTTTCTCAAAAACCATGTCACCTACGGTAATCGCTATAATTTTCTTGCAAGGTTTAAAATAATGTCTACTAACTCTAATTTTTTCATAATTTTACTTTCAGTAGATTCGGAAATAGAAAGGTGTGTGTGTGTGGGGGGGGGGGGGGGCACATATTTTAGCACTACATTTTCGACGATATCTCTGAAAATATAATACCTAAAATTAAAAGAAATATATTTTTTAGTTCAGTGTTATGAAAGCTTTCATTCGATACATCACACGATATAAACAAAAAGGTTTTTTTATCAAGTAACTTAATTAACCTCTTACACTTTTCCTAAATATATTTTTCAATTCTTAATAATCTGTAAGTAGGTGGGTCTTAATTACTTCTTAACTTTCCACGTTCCATAGTCTACGTGTAAAGGCCTGTGACCGACAGACGCAGGAGTGATCTTATAAAGGTTCTGTTTCTACTTTTTAAGTGCCGAACCCTAAAAAAGATCTATTTTCTACTAAAATATTGAATTTATTATTTATATTATTTAACTAAGATAAAAATGAGATTTTGTACCTCTATACACACACATACACACATATATATACATACAGGCATATATATATATATATATATATATATATGTACATATAGATATATATATAACTTTGTATATATATTTGATATATTGAAATGCATATATATATCAATATTTCAATTATAATTAATGAAAATTATTGAATTACTGCGCTAATGCAGCTAATATTGAAAGCAACAAAATGTATTTCATCAATAAATAAAGTATGCAAATGCACAATAAATTTGGAAAGAAGGTGTATATAATATTTATAACATTTAACAATGAAACCCACAGACTGTCAAATTTAAACTACACAGGTAAAAGACTGTCTTCCTCAGTGGGTGGACAGGCTGACCTAACTCCACTCCCACTGTTGAAAACTTGTATGTTTCTAATCATATGCATTCAAAACAACAGCAAAAACTAAATTATCTTTCAAAAATCGTCATTTAAGACATAAAATTTAAATATATATACATATATATATAATATATATATAACTGAAAAGGTAAATAAACCAAACTTAAACAAATATATAAAGTATAAAAATGTATAATTATATTAAAAATTCAAATAGTTTTGAAAAATTGCCTTTTAAAAAAGTGAACTTATTATCAAATACTTTAAAAGAAATATCTAAAAATGCTGCATTGTAATCGTCAACGTCTGCCCTTTCCAGCTTAAAACATTTTGGATAGATGATGTCATATTCATTAATAAAGTCAAAGTTTAAAAATCAAAATATCATCAATATACCTACAGATTTTTAAAGATTTATTTTATTGCATTGTATATTTATATTGAAATAAAATAAAAATAAATTAGCAGCAGTAATAGAATATTTTGTCCCCAACCCAATTCCAAAATCTGATTGAAGGTATTGTTATTAAAATTTACATAACTGCTGTAAAAAATGCCATAAGCTTAAATATAATTATCTGTTACTATTTAATTCTTTATATAAATAAAATAAATCAAAAATGTTCCTTAAAATATTATAAAGACAGTGAATAGGTATATTGGCAAATTGATTTTCAAACTCGAATACCTGTATTTTCTAAGGAGTAAAACGTAATTTATCCAAAACGTCATTACTATTATCAATTGACCAAAAATAACTAGATTTCTAAAATTTATGTTTCAAAAAACCATATATCCTTTTCAACAATTTTTGCAAACCAATATTCAAATTTCTATTAACGCTCTTAGAAGTACTGCGGCAACGTGTGTCAGAGAATTATCACATGGCCTCACGCCAAACCGGGTGATGCTGTTCCTATTGTGGGCACTCCAAAGCTTGGGCTCCAATCAAAGTTTGGTCGAAAAGCTGGACTAGTCTTATGCATTTCAACATTTTCCCTCAATTACATCGAATGTTGATGATTTTTTTTTAATTAAACTGCGCCCAGATACAAATAAACATGCTTAAATATATGAGAGACGTCTCATTTATCTTAACCTCGTTTATAATACATCTATACACATTGATTCAAAGGAATTAGTCAATCATTTTAATGAAAAATTTGTTTTAAAAAGAAGAATAATGTACTTAGATATGCAAAAAAGTGAAGATGCATCTCTCCTCATGCATGAGTATATAATAGCCAGTTGTATCACACTTTCTTCTTCTCATAGCATATTTATTTGTATTACCTTAAATACTAGTTTACGCAACTGAAGCAAACAATCGATTTTTCTTTGTTTGTCTGTTTAGATATATATAAAAATTGTGTGATAATTTTTTTTGTTGGAAAAATTATGAGTAAATTAATACAGTTTTGTTTAAAATATGTGTGTGTCTATCACCTTTAGAATGTGTCTGTCGCAGAATAAAAATAAAAGATCCATAGACCTATTTTGTAGTAAGCCCTGTTTAGTGAAATTTGATTGAATATATTTTACTAGCCGCCCTTGACGGCCAGTTTGGTCTCCCTTCAAATTTATGTTTGGAAAAGCATGATAAGCGTTATATCATGGTACTTTTATTCATAATTTAATTTACTTGGATTCCATTAAATATAATTAATATTATCCCTTAAGGTAATATTAGTTTTTGTTGCATTAAAATATCTCAATTTGTTGATTTTCTGTAAGCAAGTAAACCCTATTTGTTTACAATGTAAGTCTATGGTAATTTGGCGAAATATTAGAGATATCGCCATGTTAGCGTCACTTTTGATGACTAATATTGGTCACCAAGTTGGTGGCAAAATTTGCGGTATTTGGCGACAGAACAAAGTCCCCCCTATGGTAACCCCCCTTATAGGTATGGAGATGCATTAAATGAAGTTCAATAACCAATGAGATGTGTTTCATTCGGGATTGCCATTAAACAATTAATAAATAATCGCGATTTCTGTGCAACATACGATAGCGTAATGTATATATACAGCTCATATTCAAAATATTAGAATAATTACTTTTCTTTACAAACTGAAAATATCGTTTGGCAAATTTAATGCCTTTTTATGCAAATATGCAAACGATATTTTTATTAAGAACTTGTTGTTGATAAAGCTTATTTATTATCTTAAAATTAATATAATTTTTGAAAAGATTAATTGAAAAAAAAATATTTTGAAAATTCAAAATATTAGAATATTTATTCAAGTGGTTAAAAATATTAGAATATTTAACATTAATTATCATTTAATTATCACCAATTCATAACTGTTGACATCATTGATTAAATTAAGACGATTTCATTTAAAATTAATATTCTCTTTGCGGCTTGTTTGCTTTTTCGTCTTAAAGTGGGTCGTGTGAGTGATATTCATGAATCTGTTAAACTTAGGATGGCTGATTTGTGTTGGCACGGTAAAAATAAATGGTATATAGCGATAGTTAGTGATGAAATTATGTTGTATAAATACAACACATATTTTTATCACTAAATAATATATTTTTCCAATCTTCTTCGCTCCATAAACGTCTTGGTTTACACCAATTGAATCTTATACGTTTTTGTTATGCAGCCATGAGAGATTTTGTTTGTATACGAGATTCAAACTTAAATTTATGGAGATGTCTTAATGTTCTTGATGTAGAAATTTCAACTCCTTCTTATTTCCATTTTCGGTGCCAGATTTGCACACTTTTAAAACGGTTTTTCTTAACTATACGCTTAAGTTTCCAGTCAGCTCTAGCAGATGCGTTTGATTTTCGGCCGCCATTTCGGCGATTATTCTGAAATTTTTCATTTTTTTTAAATATTGTGTTAGTATTTTACTAACGCTTGATAGTGAACAATGTAAATAAGTCTCTGTATAACATTGATTTTTACCGTGCCGATACAAATCAACCATAAGAAGTTTGATATATTCAGGAATATCACCCATACGACCCATTTTAAGACGAAAAAGCAAACAAACTGTAAAAAGAACAACGATTTTAAAGAAAATCGTCTGAATTTAATCAATGATGCCACCAGTTATGAATGGTCATAATTAAAGGAAAATTAATGCGAAATATTCTAATATTTTGAACCACTTGAATAAATATTCTAATATTTTGACTTTTAAAATTTTTTTTTTCAATTAATCTTTTGAGAAATGATATTAATTTTAAGATAATAAATAAGTTTAATCAACAATATGTTCTTAATAAAAATATCGTTTGCATATTTGCATTAAAAGATGTTAAATTACCAAACGATATTTCCAGTTTGTGAAAAAAAGTAATTATTCTAATATTTTGAATATGAGCTGTAGATGTTGCTTTATAATGAACTGTGTGTTACATAAGTTTGAAAATAATTTTAAATTATGCTTTTAAAAACAATTGCATTTCAGAATACTATTTCTTATCAAATTAATCTTAAAAAAAAAAGAAAAAGAAAAAGAAAATTCAAAAAGAAAATAATGTACAAATCAACCTGCATCATACACATACAATATATATGTATATGCACATTTTATACGAATTTGGATTTGTTATTTATATTTATTTTATAGAAGCAATAACAAACAGATGACCGTTGTAATTGACAGTCGTGTAATATTATGAAGAATCATAAAATTAAGTAAGTAAATGATGGGCGACAACTTCACCTTACCGTTGAAGTTGACAAATAGTAGCAGTCGTATTACAACATACCATTATTAGGATATTTGCAGTCATGTGGTGTTTGGTCAAAGCAATGAATTAGTCCGCTACGTAATTCTCCTATAGAATAGGCAGTGACATCTATAAAATCAGTTAGTGGTCTCCGTATACTCTTAAAATACATCGAATATTATTCTTGGAAAACAAGATCGATCAATTGGGGTAAACCATTTACAACATTTATAGCGTCAGACGCGCAGCCAGATGATTGTTTACGTGGAGAAAATCGTGCAAATTCTGAGGACACATCGCATGTAGCCGCTTTTTGTTGCCTAGTGGAATGATACAAATCATGACGTAGTGCGTTCTCTGAACCAATGCGGGAATAAAGGATACGACTAAATTCTACGTCACGACGAAGGGAGAGATAAATGCAAAGATTACTGACAATTTGTAGCAGACGGATTTTACAGTGAAAAGGAATCTAGCGCGGTAAAATAAAGTCTCGTAATAAAAAGAAAATGACTCTTAAAGAACATTCGAAATCCCAGAAATTATCGGAGATCATGATAGAATTTAAGAATAACTAAAAGCTTTATATTTACGTAATTCGGGCGAGATAAATATTAATTTAAGGGAAATTTTCAGAATTAACGATATATATTATGTAAGAATAAGGAATTACTGAATATGGTAATAATTTATAATAAAACAGGGAAAATATTGCGAAACAAGATCTAATATTGTAACATATATATTAAAAAATTAAAAATAAATACTTTTTTTTAGCATATTAATTTTTGAATACTCAATGTAAGTTTTTTAAAAACCAAAAATAAAAATTGTTTATAATTATGTCCACAAGCTTTCAAATAAAGACAGAAATACATATTTATTTTTTATTATTCACATATAACTTATTTTATATTATTTATTACTGATAGATAATTCTCAATTCGGTTATACAAAATTCATTAAGGTATTCTTTGTTGATATCTTGACTTCGATATAAATAATATTTATGTGTGACGAACAAACTTTATTAAAAACCCATTCTTACATAATTGAAATTGCAATCTATAAATAATATCTGTGATAATACATAACGATAATATAATTTTTTTTTTCTGTAATACAGTATAAATATTCGTAGATGCAGAAAAATGGTATTTACTTTTTTCCAGAATAGTAAATATCCATGCAATGTACTTAGATAACCTGCATTATGGCGTATATTTAATATCTTAAATAATCTATCCAGATATCAAAAGAAAAAAGTCATTAAATATCTTATCCTCTTTGACCCAAATATTTTTTATTTATAATAATGCTTCTTCTTTTACAATAATGCCAAGTTAGTAGAACGAAATAACGCTTCTATCTTTTTTACGATTTATTCTTGTTGCATATTATAAAGAGATTCATTTGTGAAACACACAAAGGTACATTTTTACTGATACTCCAAGCAATTTAATGATTTTATATGAGTTATTTTATTTAATCTATTGGCTTTATTATCAAATAAAAATAAAGTATTTACGAAAATCATTTTTACTAATGTGCAAAATGCATTTGAGGGAAGCTTATGATTCCAAAATATATACTATTTTTTTATAAATGTTAAAATAGGAATAATCTTTCATAAAAACGTTTGAGACATCAGTGGTGAAAATTATTAATATTATTATTATCTTTTTTTTTGGAAAATTCATTTAATAAGTTATGGAAATTTATGCCAAAAAATAAATCACATTCTGCTTTAATAGGAAATGGTTGTAATTTTCAATATATAACCTTAAATTTTGCTCATTAAAAAAAAAAAAAAAAAAAAAAAAAAAAAAAAATCATCAAAACAGACGATATTATTGAAGTAATTTTTTTGAACACTCCAGATTGAAAATTATATATATATGAAAAATTATGGGAAATGAGATTAGTTGGAAAATATATCCGAGGACCTAATATATGGCAGAAGTAAATATTTCTATTTTCTGTAGATACTACCACACTTAATTTGTTGAAACATCCTAATTCTTAAACTTGTCTTGATGGCAAGGCATTCTAGAATATTTAGGAATAAATAACATTAACCCGAGAGTAGTCGCGACATTTTTTTTTAACGTTAGTAGTCGCGTTCGGTCTATTTGCCGCCGTTACCAGCAGGCCGAAAACGAAGGGGAAACTTGCCGGTGTTATCAGATGATCGAAAACGGATAACGTAGGGTGAAAATATTGACTGAACTTTAAAAGATTACAGCAATTATTCATTTTACAACCTTTTACAGCAAATTATTTATTTCGCTTTCTTCGTTTTGCATAAATACTTAAAAGTAAATAGTAAATGATTCGATTGAATTTCTGATGTTACTATGAATAAATAATTAGTAGGAAAACATTTACGAATATGAATCTAAATTCGTGATAGGGGTATTTTTATTTATTTATTTTTTTTATTTTTTTGGAAGGACAGAATCAGAGTCAGGTAGATTTTTATGATACTCCGGCACTCTATATCCATTTAATAAAATAAAATTAATAAATTTAGCATCAATATATTACATGGACATTAAATTAAACAATTAAACTGAAAATAAAAATGGAACCTATGACATGCAACAGAAAATCAGATACAATACCACTAATTCACCAGCATATTATATATATATATATATATACATATATATATATATATATATATATATATATACATATACATATATATATATATATATATATATAATAAAGAAAAAGGTAAAAAAAAATACTTAATTCGAAATTATAAATGTAAATATTGTAACTACGTTTTATTTATTTATTTTGTGGGGTGTCTGTGTGTGCATGAGGGGGGAGAGGAGGGGGGGGGGGGGTTCTCGAGATTTTATGATTAAATCCATTTTTCAAATGAAAATGCACGATTTGTAGTTTTTCTACTTATTTCAAGGTTTTGAGCAGCGCCCTTGAATAAAAACCCTAGATACGAACTTCCCTTATATAAAGTAAATAATAAGTTATTGAAATTATATATTTAATTTAAATACATTTGCAATTGTAGATTTAAATCCTAAGATGGATAAATTATTTTAATTAATAGAATCACTGAAATGGTCATCTTAATAGGGATGTATTTTACAGCAACTATTTAATTAAAATAAATATTCAATTGTACATTTTATAATAAGGTATTAATGTTATAATTTATTGTTTTATAATAACATTCATTAAAATAATAAAAACAGTAAGAAAATTTTCTCCGAAATTATAAATATGCAGCAATAATTTTATTTAAATGAATTTTCTCTCGTATTCTGGAAAACATTATTCTGAAAAATAGTTTGAACAATTGATGAAGGACAACAAATTTAAATTTGTTAGTAACCACCCCCAAGCCTCTATTGGATTTCAATAATAATAAAAAAAACATTTTCTGCGGCATTGTTAAAAAAAAAAAAATGTGTTTTTACTTACAGAATGAAAATTTAAAAATAGATAAATTTTAGAGAAATACTTAAAATATTTTTTAAAATCATAGTATAAACATTCACTGAATTATCCAAAAGAGATTTTTATTTGCGTAATTTGTAATCTACATTATAAAATTCTCATTATTTTTCTTATTGTACAAATAAATTATATGTATGTTCGTCGCAGATATACATACTACATTTCTGAGAAAATTGTTTTATCTTTCGAATTTGTTTTATTGTACAAAAACGATACTTTTCAGATTTTGGAGATACGGCAATTTTTTTACTGATTCCCATAAAATTCTCTTTTATTTTTTTTTTAATGGTTTGGCAGTGTTATTGTCTGTTTTCTTTCATTTATATGTTCCGGTAATAAATGGAAAGCAACTTCTTTCAAATTATAATGATGAATTTCCCTTTTTTTCCATATTTAAACGATTATCAATTTGAAAATTTATTCCCGCAATGTTTGACAATGAAAAAAAATGTAAGTGACCGTCCATCAGTTTTTTGTGCGAACTGACTTCACAACTAATATAATAATACATATTTAAGTCACATTCTAAAAGTAAAAAAAGTAGTCTATGAACGGGTAAAACAGCAGAAAGAAAGACGAAATAACAACAGGCAGAGAGTCCATACTTCGAAGAAACTTTCCCTCACAGATTTCGCGGAAATGGGAAAGGATAAACACGAGGGGGGAAAATTCAACTAACGCAAGTGGTCGCAACGCGGTCATTTAGACCGATTGAAACTTAAGAATGCGATAAAATGCTAAAAAATAGCAGGAATGACTTGCAATTTTACTACACAAGAGTGTGAACACTCAAGGTCAGCTACACGGAATTTGGCCATCATAACTTTAACGGGAAATGAGTTATAGGAAGATAACGAATTTCGGGCGGGGAAAAGACCAACGCGCGACTATTAACGGGTTAAAGAAAAACATTACAAATGATTTTCATATTTAATTTCGTATAGGCAAAATATTTTGAGTTTATTTGGCAGTATAAATATCATTACATTTTTATAAAAGTAATATTAATAAGAAATATTCAACACACTTGTTTAAAGTCAGTTGTTATTTCCAATATTTAAATTTCTTATATATATCATGTAAATTTATTTTATTGAAAATTATAAATTAGAAATGTATCAATATAATTTCATAAAATTAAAAACTTGATATAAATATATAGAAGATTTTCACTTCAGCAAAAGTATCTTTATTGCTTTGATCCTAAAAAGTTTATACAGTTTTTTAAATCTCCAAATAATTTCATTTATGACGTAGTAAAATAAATAAAATAATATATATATATATATATATATATATATATATATAAATTTTCACATTTAGTTACATAATACAAGGCTATATTTTACTATCTCAAAATATTCCTCATTATTTTTTAAATGTTATTTATATTCTCATTTTTTATATTATAACATTTTGTCTTTAAATTAGTTAATTTAATCAATTGCCCTTCTATTTATTTATTTTTTATATAATTCTTTATTTTACTTTTTATTAATTTATTCCTATTCTTTATTTTATTTTTGTATTTACTCAGTAATTATCAAGTTTATTCCAATTTTTTCATTCTCCTTTAACTAAATGTTAATATAAGTCATTTCTTTATTTCTTCAATCATTTTCATTCTTTTTTTTTGGAGGGGGGGGGGGGGTAAAGATGGCAGCACCAAACATTATTGTTAATAATTCAGTTCCAATTTACATTTTTCCTTTCTCAAATCTGATGGCAGAAAAGTTATGGGTTTCACTCAGATAATCAACTGTAAGCCCACATGTTAAAATAGTTCTAACTCTGTTTTACCATCCAGACATGATGCAGTTATGCTTCCTATTATGTAATTTAGGTATTTTGCTCTATTAATTTTTTATATCCTGTGTGAGGTGTATCTTTTTAGATCTCTTGGATTTTTATTATCTTTTTTCTGTTATTTTTGCGTTATAAGGAGCTAAATTTTGTCATTTTAGGCTTAATGCCGACAAAATTGGATGAAATAACGCATCTTCTATGAATGAACTTACAAGATTCTCTGAAGATTCTGTGGGTTATTCATAGTTTCTTATTTTACATACTGGTTTTCTATGTGCATTTCTAATTCATCTTTAGAACTTTGCCAATTTATTCATATATTTGTGATTTCAAATTTATTATATATATATATATATATATAATTGTTTTGAAATTTTATAAATTTACAGAATGTTTATAAGACAAAAAATGTATTTTCATTAGCACATTTTTACTTATTTATTATGTAAGAATAAGGAATTAGTGAATATGGTAGTAATTTAGAATAAAACAGGGGAAATATTGCGACGGGAGATCTAATACTGTAATTAAGATATAGGATATATTAAGAAGGATATATTAAGATAACTAACACGGAAGATCTAATATTGTGTTTCAGCGCGGTTTAGAATTAGATATATTTTTTTAATTATCTTACTCTATTTCTATTGTTTCCAAAGTTTATTTTTTAACATTATAATTTTTTGTGAAAAGTAATCCGCGGGAAGACGCAAGTGTTTTCATAGTACTTTTATGTTTTAACAGATGGCGATAACGTCTGACTTGTGTGAAGAGTCTTGTCCCAGTGTGCATGTGGTTCGTGAATTTATCTTAATTTGTCGCCTGTAATCGCCGTTATATCTAGTGAGCATTTAATCTGGTGATTAAAACCCCTATAATATTCCGCTGCTCATATTTAAAGTTTATAAAAGTATATTTTACATTAAATGAGGTATTAGCAGTATGAGTTCCACATTCTTTTACACACACGAGGCAAGCAGAAAAGGTCATAATCATGCAGCAATACGGAAATAAGTGTCGTGGCATTGGACTATCATGGTTCAAGACGCAACATGGTTCAGAAACAAGCTAAAATAAAGACACAAATGAATTAATTATTTTCTGTCTTTCAAATCACATTACCCAGTAAGACACAAGATCACTCATTTTTCAAATTATTAAAAACATATTGGAGACAATTTCTGAATGCCTGGATCCACAGCAACCCACATCGTAAACTTTCAAGACTTCAGTTTTGACCTCTTCTGCATACAGCTTGCAGCAAGGCAGACACAGTAGGAAATGGTACTTCCGTGTTTTCAGTTAATGGGGTTTATCCCCATAACTCACAATCAATCCCAGAACATATGTTTTATATCTCTCAGGGTACCATTAATGATAGAACTGTTGCTTCCACAAGTGGCACATGCGACAATAGGCGTACACCAGCAGTTGGTTCCGCCAACAAATCATGTGGGTTTACACCAGCAGCTGCACGGCAGATCTAGAGGCAGTGGATTGCCACCAACAGTTGCCTCCACCAGCACAGAAAAGAGAATTCCTGCCTAGAAGCAATCAGTCCTATTCCTCATGTTAGAAAACCTAAATCATCTGAGCGTAAGAAACTAGCATCAGAGGTCTTAACTACATCAGCAAGAAGAAAAGCTACGCGGGGAAAAGTTAGAGAAAATTACGAAAAGGTAAAATAAATAAAAAGAAATCTTCGAAAAAACAGAAGTAAAACAGGCGTGTAAGCGCGTCTTCCTCAAGTGAAGAAATTCCTCTGGATACCATTGGTGATAATTTTGATGAGGATAATGATGATATTTTTATGTTATATCTAAAGTATACTTTTACGCTAAAACAGATCTTAAGTGTGGTTGAATTCAACGCATTATATACAAGAAATGGTTGCACGAAGATTGCCATTTTGATCATTTACACTAAAGGAAATGCCGTGCAGGCTGTACCATTATCAGTTTTAGCAGAGTAAATTTGAAAAAAAGATTTCAGTTTACAGTTGTGTTTGTTTGACCATAGTTATCGTTAATTCACATGTAATGTTCTAATATCTGTCTTATTTTTCTTATTTTGTATGGCGTGAATCTTTTCTCATAACAGGTGGCATCTTCCCCGTATATATGGAGGAACATGCCACAATTACACGAGTTTATGTAACATTAAATTTGTCAATCATTTAAACAGTGAGAAAGAAATTAATGAGTGTACATAACCAAATAAATATTAAAGAGCATAGTGGAATATTTTTTTCTGTATCTTATCATTCCAATTTTGTCTCTACTAAGCAAAACATCCTATTAGGTGACGTCTTCCTCCGAATTACCTTACTTATCAAGTTACATTTTACTTTACGCCCATCGTGTTTGTTTGTTTATGTTGATAATAGAATGCACTTCATAAAGTATTTATGTTATGTTTTGAATAACAAAATCTACTTTTTAAAAAAAGCTTAAAATACAACGCTTATAAAAATACATTTTCTTTCACATTAATTAGCACAGCAAAATAAGATTTTTATATGGATGATTTAAAAAATCTATTAACAGTATAAAAACAACACAACCTTACAATAACATTTTCGAAAGAAAGGAAAAAAAATCGAGATTTTAATAAAGACACTATAATAAAAATTATATAACCTATCTCATTATCTAACGACATATTTTTCATATTTGTTTTTTTAATTATTCGCTATGTGTTCTGATGTATGTATACTATACAGGGTGTCCGGTCTCAACGGTGTCCAATGGCTAATTCCTAAACCGTTAGTCATAGACATATAGTTCCAATTACAAAAATGTTTTAAATCAGGTAAAGAAATATTTTAAAAGCGATTTGGGTCAATAAAAACATTTCTTAAAAAATTACGAAATTTAAATTTGTATACGATCCCCCGGTCCTATAAGTTATATTTAGTGAAATTTTCTTTTTACACTGACATGCAATACAAAAAAAGTTATTAACGATTATTTAGGGTTATTTTACGATTAAAATTGACCGAGTAATAGTTGCTGAAAGTTGGAGCATATTTTTTGCTGCAAATTGGGGGTCATTCACAAATTTAGACGAAATAAAATTTCGTCAGATATAAAAAATGTTTGGGAATAAAGCCAACATTGCAATATAAATTTGAAATCTTTAATCATTCTGGCATATTAATGGAAAATATACAATTTGTAATAAACATTTAAGAAGAAAGAAAAAACAGAATTTTTGTTAAATAAAATGATTCTAAATTAGCAGCCTCAATTCTTTACAAAATGATACGTATTTTAAAATATTATTAGATTGCAGAAGCCTGCAAAAGTTGGGTTATGTCATGTTTTTTAGCTTTTGATAATTGATTCTTATATATTCTGTACCGCTGAATCCGAAATTGACCCTCATTTTTAACTATCATATCAGGATTTTTCGCAAATTGCAAATTTCAAAATTAAGAAGTCCAATGTTAAAATTGAATTTCCTCCACCATTTCATCGGACCACTCAGCTGTTTAGCTGTAAGAATCCCAGGATAAGCAAAAATATCGAATAATTTTTTTAATAAAATAAAATAAAATAAAATAAAAAATATTTTACATATGTTTTATAGTATGAGATTTTCACTATATTTTAACTTACACATTTGCGATTTGCAAAAAAATTCTAACGTGATGGTTAAAAATGAAGGTCATTTTCAGATTCAGTGCTAAAAAATGCGTAAAAATCAATTATCAAAAGTTAAAATCACAACCATCTCCTCTGTTTTATAGTATCCGATTCTTTAAATTTGAAAATTTATGATTTGCGAAATATCCTGACATGATGGTTAAAAATTAAAGTAATTTTCGGATTCAGTGCTATAAAATATATAAAAGTTAAAAAACCCAACAATCGCAGTCTTGTATTACCTAATCTAAAACTTTTTCTGAAACTCCTTGCAGAAATCTATACGAATTTTTTTGTGTTATCCTGTAAAATAAGTATAAATGGTAACCACCGAAAATCTTAATAATACTAGATTGTTATCGGGTTTGCGCCAGTATGTAAAATGCAATCTCGATCGGATATTTAAAAGTGGGTTAAAGTTCGAGTACAAATTTTGAACTGGAAAAACATACATACGATTGTTGAAGTAACATAAAAACTTATAAAAAAACATAATTTTTGTTAAGAGAAATCATAAGAGAAACAGTCTCAAATCCTGCCAAAATAAAACATATGTTATTTTAGCCAATTTGAGACTTAATCCTAATACTTGTAGGATTTTTTTTCAAAGCGCAGATACACATGAAGTAAGATCTTCGAATACTTTAAACACTTGGTATATGATCCCTCAAAGCCAAGCCGAACTCATTTGTTTTCAGAGTACAAAAGTGGCATAAGTCATGCATTTTTAATGTTCCATAACTCGCTCAATTTTAGCGTTATATGAATGGGACTTTTTTTGTCTTACTTGTCAGTGTAATAGGAAAAAATTACTAAATATAACTTATAGGACCGGGTCACCGTATAATAATTTAAATTTCGTAATTTTTTAAGAAATGTTTTATTGACCCAAATCACTTTTAATATTATTCTTTACCTGAGTTAAAACATTTTTGTAATTGGAACTATATGTCTATGACTAACGCATAGCTGCCAACTTGTACGGATTTTTGATACCACTAAAATTTAATAGAAATTTCTGTCTTATTTAATTATCAACAGTGACTGTAACTCGGCGATTGAATTAGGTAAAATTTACTATTAAATTTTAGCGGTAGCAAAAATCCGTACAAGTTGGCAGCTATGCTAACGGTTTAGGAATTAGCCATTGGAAACCGTTGAGACCGGACACCCTGTATATTTGAGTTGAGGTATAATATTGAGATGCTAAAAGATTCAAGTGAAAGTTATCGCATTTTACTTCAGTTTCCCTTATCTAAGCCACAACATAAAAATTGAGTTTTATGCATTTGCGTGTGGAGTTAGTCAAAAAAGAAAAGATAGTAGAACCTTTACTATTTTATTACTACGCGGAATTTTAGAAAACGAAAAGAGAAAGCTTTTCGCACTGCATCAAAATATTGTTGTTAAAAATGAACAAAAGCGTATAACTCGCTAATGAATTACAATAGTGCACCCAAGTTTTCTCCGGTAATAACTTCGTGTGACAATTGTAAATTTGGTAATTTGAAAACCTCTATATTGATCAAAGTTTAAAACTCTTAAAATTTGTGATAAATTTGTCGTAGTTCGCACAAATCGTGCATGATAAACCGGTAAAGCACAAAGTCAGCAAATGATCATCGAAACTCCCCAATTCCTTTAGGGATAACATTTTTAAATGCTTATATTTCGCTTTTCAATTCTACAAACTCGCCAAATTATTGTAGGTAAAACATCATCAAAAAATGTTACATATGGTGATTTATATCTCCATGAAGCGGAAAGAGAATTTTATATACGTACAAACATCATAAATATAATGTTTCTAAGAATGAAGGTAAATAATATCATTTCTGTGTGTATATAACATTAATTTGGGCGTTGTTACTTATTTATCGAAGTAAAAACATCCATATAATAATAATAGTATCATTCAAAAATTGTTATATATATTAATACCAATTGATTGCGATTGCGATCAAAGTGTTTAACTCTGCCATGCGGGTTTAAACACACTATTTTTTTTTAAACACCTCGGTAACAAATGTATCGATATATATATTAATGTTTAATTACAGTTTTCACATTTAAAAAGTTATTTTTTTTTTACAAATAATAATTGTGTGTAAATATATATATGCAGGGTGGTTATAATTAAACTTCCCCTGTAAACGGCATTCTACAGCGCAAACGGGTGAACGGAATGCAATGAAATTTGGTATATAGACTATAGACGAGATGCGCTCACGGGATTTCGAAAAATAATTTTAGTTACAAAATGTCCACCAGAGGGCGTGTTTTCCTGAAAAAACATTAAATTTAACACACTAAACGACCAAAACGAAATACAGAAACAATATTAACAATCCAAAGCAAGAATTATGAGTAATAAAATGTAAAACCGACTGTTTTGGCCGTTTGTTGAGTTAAATTTAATGTTTTTTCCGGAAGAAACGCCCTCTGGTGGACATTTTGGAACTATTTTTTTTTTTTTTTTTTTCGAAATTCCGTGAGCGCATCTCGTTTATAGTCTATATACCAAATTTCATTGCATTCCGTTCACCCGTTTGCGCTGTAGGATGCTGTTTATAAGGGAAGTTTAATTATGACCATCCTGTATATATGTATATACACACACACACACATATATATATATATATATATATATGTATATATATAGTTAAAACTCCAATTATAAAAATTAACACTAATCACACACCATAACTAAAATAACAAACAACAATCATACAAATAAACTTTAAAATATCTCATGATAAACAACAACTCTTAAAATAACAAACTGACGAACAAATACAGAAATCAACAAACCAGGAGAAGGATAGCATGGCTCACGACATGGACAGCAGGGCTAAAACAAGATTTTATGCATGCAATATCCACATTCACCCGCCAAGGCCAAATTTGAAAAATACAAAAACAAATCAAACATACAATCAACGCACAACAAAATATCATACTATCCCATTACATAAATCAAATTTTTCAAACCACCACTTGCATCGAAAAATAAATTCATCTTAGCTCGATAACTGCTATCCCTGATTGCACGTTATTGTTTTCACAAAATTCCTTGGGTAATCTTGCATTAATATATACTATATATATATATATATATATATATATATATATATATATATTAACGGAAGAGTTCCAAAACTCCAAGTAAGGAAAATCAAATTTTTTTGTACCAAGTAATTTAAGTAAGTTTTGTAAAATTTGGAATCACGAAAAATAGTTTTCACTTAACACTGAATAAAGCATTTCAAGAAATTAATTTCAGAGAATTCATCAACAATCTTGTGATATAATTTATTATAATTGTTTTACTAATATTATAGTAAATAAATTTAATATTATCCACTCAAACAACCTAAAATATAAACAAGAAAATCTGCATGTTTTTGAAAATTAATCTTATCGATTAAACGTTAATATCCCATTAAGCTCGAGTTTTTTAGAAAGATTAAAATAATCAATATTTAGAAAAAAGTCCCAAATATTTATCTTTCATCTTTTTTATTCATATGTTCTTTATTAACAGAGAAACTTGTGATTTAATATATTTTTTTAATCCTAAAATCCTGTATTAACAATAATGCTACATGTTAAATATTATATATATTTTTATTGTTAAATATAGGAGTTTTTTTTTTCCAATTTATTTATTTTTTATTATTATCATTTTTTTTTTTTTGTTTCATTTCTCCAATTTGTGCAAAGTTTTAGTAAATGTCAGAGTCTAATTATATCTAAAAAGTATTATGCTTTACAAATGATATTAAAAATTATTCAAATATTTTCTAAACAAACCTTTTTACTTGGCTGAAAAGAAGGGTTATGTGTTTCACGCGTATATGTGTATGTTGATTTCTTTATACCCTCGAAACATCCAAACGGCTGGATGGATTTTAATGAATGAGGTCTCTGGCAGTTCGTCTTAACGGTCCGATGGTTATAGGTTAGGTTTTGTTTTTATAAATTCAAAATGGCGGCCGTAAAATACAAAAGTAGCGGTAGAGAGAAAAGAAAAAATTTACGTACCCTATTGAGTGGCATATCATTGGATAGGTCCTTCAAAATGAAGACGTTGTTTCTTTGACTATTTTACAGTCAGAAACTCCGTTAAAATATTATACAACCTGGAAGTCGTGTATGTAGGATTTCCAGATTCACCGCAATCCTAACCATCATAGACATCTATAGACCTCATAAAAACTGTGTTTATAGATAGGAACTAACAATTAAACACAACTTAAAAGTCATCAATACAAGTAAATAAAAAAAAATAGCTAAGTAATATTTAAAAAATATATATTTTAAGTCAATTCCTGATTAGGTCAATAAGATATTTTTTTCTCCCATTCTTCTTTCGCCTTGAGTGGCACTTAAAATGCCTTGATCAAGAAGAGAGCTCTCTTGGTCTTAAAATACCTTGATCAAGAAGAGGGCTCTCTCGATTATTGAAAATTAATTAATTTAATTAATGAATTAATATTTGCAAAAAAACTGGATTAACTTCAAGTGTCATCCACTACAAGTTTAATTTTTTTTTTTTTCTTTTTCTTTTTAAAAGCTTGGTTGGATGAATAATAAGTATTTTATTAACGATCGAAAATTTGAACAAGATATATATAGCGAGAATGTGAGCTAATAGTAGGAAAAAATAGTTTCACATTGATGAGAAATAATTAATTAGTTCGCTTTTTACGCAGTCGGTTTTTTTTGATTTTTTAAAATTTAATTGTTTATTTAATAATGTTCCCGCTCTCTCCATTTTTAATTATGATTTGACTTATATTTGTATTTCTGGTATTTTTAATTATATTTAAATACATTTTTGTTATGAACTTATAATGTATATTTTTTTTTACCTGCCCTATTTTAATTTTTACATTTAATGTCATATTTTTATTTCATGTAGTTAAATATTAAATACTATATATAATGTTAAATACTACGTTAAATACTATATATGTCTTGTATAAATATGGGAATTTCTGATTTTATTTACTTATATATATTGTGTTTCTCCTATTATATAAAAATTAAGCCCATTATATATGATATATGTTTAATATTCTTCCGTTTTCAAAACTTAATTAATTTTGATTAAATTCCTTTTATTTTCATTTATAATTATAATTTCCCTTACTGCGTTGCCGTACTATGATATATCTCATTCAGTTACTTCTAGTTTCATCTTTTTATTATGCGTTTTTTCAGCGTGATTCATTTAATGATAGAAATATAATCTTTACGAGTCATTCCTCAATACTTTTATGCTTATATTTTATTAGGTTTGGCAACATTATGTAGTCTTGCGGTGCATGTATTTTTGCCTGGTATGGTGCATCTGGTTTTAACTTTTTTTATTTGACACTTTACTTCAACTGCTCATTGTGTTTTTTTCAAATATTTATTTAGAGTCTTTTACAAAATTTTTATTCTTTTGGGATCGGTTTTTCAAAACAGAAATTTTCGCCTAACTCAATCACAGAACTGCTATGGTTAAATATAGAAAAAAAAAAAACTGTGAAAAGAATCGGGCATTCTGAGCATCTTATGCAGCACGTATATGTTACGCTCGAACCCATGGGGGAATACAAAATTTCCGTTTTGTTTTCATTTGTACCATAATCAAAATCTTGCATATTTTTAGATTATTATGGCTGGTACGATTCTGAAATCGTATATTCTTTATGGAAATTATAATTCTGCCATTTTTACGAAATTATTTCATTTTCCTTTTATGAATATTTTATGGATATTTTTAAAAACTAGTTTGAGTTTAAGATTTACGCTTTTAATTTAAATTTACTCCATTTTTATATGATGAATCCTATGTCGTATTTATACATATGTACAATATTTGTGTGTATGGGTCACTTTTTTTTTTTTTTTTTTTGTCAGGAAATAAAAATCAATTGTATTCGGCTACGATAACGTAACGATATGAAAATAAGGGATAAGACAAATCCTGTTGACAAATTTAAAAAAAGGAATAAGCAAAAGTATCATACGACTGAAAATTTTAAATAAACATACAAATTTCAGCAAAATACATTTCGTATTCCAATTTAAAAAAAAATGCATTCTCAACAATTTGTTTGAACCATACCCTATCCACCTTAAACGTTTAAAATTTTCATATCTAGATTTATGACTATTCCTTAATATTACATGCAGATGTAACAATGCATTTAATCGAAGCGCTTTGAAGATAAACATACGTGGCATTTAATCCTATAAACATTGTTTTGTGCTGTAAAAAGGGAAACAATATCATTAGTTTTGCGAAAACTTCTAATAACATAAACAAATGCATTATTTATTCTCATGCAAAATGGGAATTTTGTGAATATAACATTTAACAATAGCTTTTAACTTTCAAAGAATTATTCTGCAAAGTATATGCATTTGTTTAAACATATTAAATTAATTTTGAAAAGCTTTGGCAAAAAACGGTTTCCTTATAATCCGGTTTTATTTGTTCGAACATGCGGACGGATTTGTTATGAGTTTTCATTTTTATTGTTATTTCATTTTTAGCATAGCTGTAGAGAATGTTTAAAGTTTTTTTATAGATCTTACGTGCGTCAGAAGAAAAAAAATACAATTGCGTATTTTTCTATAAACAACCTAACAATAACTATAATGACAAAATATTCTTCATTAAGAAGTGTATTTTGTTCATTTCTTTAATGATATGATTGACTCACACTGTTATTTTTAATATGAATTTTCTGTTGCGTTCTTATACAACATTTTTTTTAATTTTGATTAATTTATTCACATAATTTATTTACAAATTTTATTATATTGTATTTTTTTTAAATATTTTTCGGAATCAATTTATTATTTTCCCTTTTTTCCAAAACTCCACATTGACTTAATATATAAAAGTGAAGTAAAACTTTTAAAACATAACGATTTTTATCGAGACAAAAAGGACAATTATTAATGGAAAATATGCCATATAAGCATTATATTAAATTCAAAATACCAAAATATAAGATTTTATAAGTCTAATTATAATTTTTGGACATATATAAACTAATCTGTTGATAAATTTTACTTTTTTGTAAAATTTGTGAATAATGTATTTTGAAATTAATATATATAAATCCATCAATATCTCTATCATATTAAATTGAGATTAATGAAGCTTTAAACAAGTGCAAAACTTAGAAAACTAGTTTTTAAAATGCCAACAGTAATTAGTAACATCGTTTCATTAAAAGTGACAAATATTTAAATATGTATCAAGGAGTTCATGCAGCCTCGGGACCTACTCAGGATAGTGATTGATATATTGACCACAAAATTAGAAGCTTTCAGGATTTTGCTTGTACGAAATCTATAATTAGGTAAACTTTCCTCTAAGAAGTTATTCTTGTATTTAGCTTTTCTTTTGTAATATGGTCAAAACTAACCGATGAAAAGTACAGAAATTGTTGCAAAATTCTGACCAAAATTACGTTTTAAAGTTAAACCGATATTTCTTTACTTAGTACACATAAATGTACACATTTATTAAAAAAAAAAATAATTATATTACGAAGTTTACACAACTATTTTCTGATTCTAAGAGCAGAGTAACTGTCGATGGATACGTTTTATTTACAAGAAATGTTTAGTAAATCGTGGTTAATTTAAGTATATATGAACGTTAAATTGTTTATATAAAACAATGTATATAGTACATATGTTATTTGCATTTAGCATTTAATTAATGTTGGTTTTTTCAGTTTTTTTAATAGAGTACCAAAAGAATTTATGGATAATAATGGCAACTTAATGGCAAACATTTTTTCCTCTATAAGTGTAACCGATATTATTATACTTCAAAAACGGTAAAACAAACATTTACACACCTATAAAAAGCTTTTATTTTATATAAATTAGAGTGAAATAGAGTGGACAGATTTTAATTATTTTTTAATTATATTAAAAATAAAACTATTATTTTCAACAATTCATGAAGATACAAAAATACACATTTAAATGTAATGATAAAGCTGAAATGTAAATGTAAAAAAAACAACAACAACAAAAAAAAAAAAATACGTCTTCCGACACAGAAATCCTTTTTTTGCCTGAAACTGGGAGTTGCTGGATATGAGTGATGCTCCTGAAATAGGCATAGATCGATGCATAATTTAGTAAATTATTCTAAAATATGCTTTTTACAATTGTGAGAAAAATTTTCAATTTTGAACTTTTGGACCAGCTTTTGTCTCAAATATTCCTCTGTGCAATTATTTACAAATTCCCTCTTTGGAGGACTCTCAGTTATTGATAGCTTGTGTTGCGGGGCAGGACGACGGGGTAGGAATCTCATATATCACTAGGGAAAACTGTCCAGTAGAAGTAATCACTTCACACTGAAAAAAAGGCAAATGTTTCTTAGTCTCGTAAAATATAATTACAAAATAAAGTATACAAAAAAGTTTCCCGGTTTATCACTATTCAAATGTACGTTGTTTATTTTTAGAGCTCTCCTTAACTAATATTTTTAAGATATTTAAAATTTCATATAAAAAATCAATGCTTCTCTTGCTGCCACTGTTTTTCCTAAATTTCCCAGATAAGGTTTATAGTGTATTATTCATTTTTTTTTTTTTCAATCTGCAATATAGGTTTTTGGAATGCCTTAAATTCTCTAATAATCATATCAATGTTCAACAAACATGTTTTCTCCACAAATATGATAAATTTCCATGTTTATTTTTAACATTAAAAAACCTATTGTATAGTTACACTTCAACGCATAAATTAAGTTATGCAGTTGAAACTCTTCTATTGAAAATTGATAGCATAAGTAAAATTGTACTCGTGTTTCAGAAAATTGTTTAATACACTCACAAAATGACACTGAATCGTTTCGGATAATCCGTGGCAAGGTTTATACATAAAATGAAGACTTTTAAAAATTGCAGGTTACTCGGAAGAGATCATTAATTATATATTTTTAATTGTAATCATTATATAAATTTCATAAGTTATATTATATTTTTCCTAAAATTAGTCAGCAAGTTGGTAAAATCTTAAGAAGGTTTGATTTTAATGTTATTTTTTCTCCTGTTAATAAAATCACTTTTTCAAATCTCAAACACCCCGTTGATCGCCTAGATAACTGGGGTATTTACCAAATCTCTTGCCAGTGTAGCCTTTCTTATATTGGCCAGACTAAACGTGCTCTTAGATTTCGTTTAAAAGAGCACGAAGTTTATGTTAAAAATCAGGAGTTCAAACGTTCTTCTATTGCTCAACATTCTTGGTCTTCTCAACATAGGTTCGATTTTTCCTCAGCCACCATTATCCAAAAATGTTCTTCTAACCTTGATCTTCATTTTTGGGAAGCTTACCACATCATTAAAAGTTTTCATTCTTTAGACAATAACTTATCTAGTAATCCTGATTTTCCAAGTATTTGGAAAGCATTAATTTAATTCCCTCTTTTTCGGTTTCTTTTTCTCTCCTTCTCCTGTAGATGTCACTACTTGTCCACCCAGTCATTTCCACTGCTTCTCTCTCATTGGTTGTTTCTGGTGCCTTCGCTACCCGCATAGGGTATATAAGCCAGCGCGTCTCTCTCTATCATTTTGCTCAGCCTTGCTTTTTCTAGCACACTGTTCCTTTTTCCCTATCTTGCACTGAAGAAGGATCTCGCTGTAGATTCGAAACAGCTGTTTGCTGCTTTTCACGCATTATTTGTGCATTTTAAACGTTGGTTTACTGCTTTTTAATATATTTTCATAGTTTGAAAAAAAAAATTGTCTTTTTTACATGTACGCTATGCATTTAACACTGTAACCTGTTACCTATAATCAAACAAAAAGACAATTTTATCATAGTCTCATGTCATAAGTCATAGTCTCATGTTTATATATTTTCTCGAAAGTACGCATTAAATGTACTAGACACTTATTTAAAATTATTTTAATATAAGAAGAATGAAAGTGATATACGAAAAATAACACACTCAGAAATGGATACTCGGATTTCACGAAATTTTCTTTGTTTTTAACGAAACAGTTTCCTGGGAAATGCTCCGAGCGAATATTTCATCAAATTGATGAAATTACTTTCTTTACTTGCTTGACGATATAAATTTCGTCAAAAGTTGGCTGGTGGCGCCATCTGTCGAACAGTTTGGAAGCTCCAGCGAGAAGAAAAAAATCACCTCTCGTTTTCCTCGCGGTGATTCGAACCCGCGGCCCTTGGCGTGGTAGACCGTTGCTCTTCCAACCTCGCTACCGAGGACTTGTATAGATTTCCTTTTAGATTGATGAAATGAATTTTGTTGCGTGTTTATGTTTTTATTAGGTAGATTGTAATTTTATCGGCGCTGCTATAATTTCTGAAAGTTTTAAGTAAGGACAATTTATTATTTATTATTATGGTTTTCTCATGGTCAATGAATAATTATAATATGGCTTGATTAAATAATTTATTAGTGAAATTTTCTTTGCTCAATGAATGGTTAGAATACGGTCTGGTTAATTTGTTGCTCACAAATAACGAATTGTGAAGTGCATATTTCGTGAGATTTTATCACTTTGAGTAGGTGGATAAGATTTTAACACTTTACTGTTGTTTATAAAGGGGAGAGGGATCAAATGTGTTTAT
Organism: Maratus speciosus; assembly: GCA_963932465.1. Classification (NCBI taxonomy): domain Eukaryota; kingdom Metazoa; phylum Arthropoda; class Arachnida; order Araneae; family Salticidae; genus Maratus; species Maratus speciosus. Next base: position 432,573,608 of record OZ010795.1, on the reverse strand, counting down.
TTTTAATTTGATTGAAAACAGAAAAGACTTCTAAAAAAATATATATCCTGGAAGTTTGAAATTTTATTGACCAAATTTTCTTTTTGAATGGTTTTGAATAACACAGGAAATTTATTCTTTTCGAATTAAAACATACATCAACATATAAATAAATAAATAAATTAAAATAATAAACATTCCTAAAAATTTTAACAGCAAAAAAATAACTAATGAAGAAACAATAATTACCTACATTTCAGTATTTTCTGAAAAGCACTAAAAAATGCTGTTTTAAAATAAATTATTATAGGACTAACAGAAACAAGCAAATATCTGCTTGCTAAATCGTAAGATTTGAGGAGGTACAGCAATTGTTACCTTAAAATGCATTGAGTCTGACCGTGATTGAGGCAAAACTTTCGTCAAATATTTGCGAGTTTACCTTTCAAAAGTCACGTGATGCTGATAGAAAATGATCGTCAAAAACGACGAAATAGAGCTCAAGGATTTCTGAATCGCCAAAAGTGATGGTTTTACTTCTGATAGTGAAACGAGCGTATTTTATTAGTCGAAGGTTGTGTGGACAGGAATAAGTGAGGGAAGCTCGAAATGCACAGACTCCACTACTATTATATAACATGCTCACAACCATAGTACACCAAGTACATTAAAATTAAGATAGTCCATTTAGAAGGTACATAAAGTATGTTTTATCCACTCCAACAGTATACCAAGCTTCTAAATGGATTACATATGTGGTAAAGTATGTGAAAACCGATTTGGTTTACTGTGGGATTTGATAAAACAGATTTTAAGTACATTTTAAATGGACTGCCATATTTTTATTTTACAAACTGAACTTCGTCTACTATGATTTTGAGACCCTCATATATAAGAGTAGTACTGCGAAGACGAAATTATACAAAGCACGCAGTACTACATTTAATGTAACATTGACCATGCTTTGATTTGTGTTTTTCTCAAATTTTAAATTGACGATTATTTTTCTTGTTTTACGAATTAGTTTTATAAATCTATATTATTGTTCCGCCCGTTTTCTGTTTCCTTACTTTTTTTTTTTTTTTAAATATAGTATTTGAGACCGTGTAGTCTGATTATGTATTTGCAGTACTTGAACATCTATATTGTCGGAAAAGTTCATTTGAATTATGCTAAAATTTTAAAAGAACGAAAAGCGCTCATTAATATGTCAATGACTTAAAAATACTGCATTGCATTTACGTAAATATGTATAAGCAAAATCTGGTGCAAAATTGTTCGTAACAATAGGAATACAAGAGAATATTATGTTTTCAAAATTTAAAAACAAATTTAAATATATTTCCTTTCCTCCATAAATTTAAATATAAGAACAAGAGAAATAATGATGGTATGTGTAATATTTTGAGCGAAAAATCAAATTGTACACAAATATAAAAAACGTGGATATTTTTGCTTTTTAAAAATACATATTTGTATATAATTATAATATTGTATTTAGAATATATAAAAATAATATTACTTTTTTAATGTCTATGATTTATATTTTTTCTCAAAATTTTAAATATTGATTCGAAGAATGCATACAAGCGTCAATAAGTCTAACTGTTGTTGGCTGCTATAAAATAATTTTGAAATGAATAAGAAAATACTAAAATATTTTCTCGTTACTTAAGATCTACGGAAAACACAATTATGTCTCCATGTCTAGCGCATAATTAAGTCGTATTTTGATTATATTCTTAGTTAAATTACCCTTAAAATATTATCGTAACAATGCGGAAACAGCTTGATCATTACAACAATTACTGAGAAAAATTTATGGCCGAATTTACGCTCATTAAGGAAGTGTTTAACGTTACATTATTTATTCTCATGTATACTACGGGATGATTAAGAATGCATTCAAAAGCGTAAGAATGGTATTCTTCAGCTAGAACATAAATAAATAAAAAATGGCTCATTAAAAGGAATATTATGAGCTAAATGTAGTGATATATGGGTTGTATGAAGTGATTACGAAATATGTTCAAGATATAGATATTTTAAATAAAATGTAATATATTTTTAAATAGCAAAATTATATATAGGATAAGGTATACATTAGGGTAATAGGGTATAATATGATAATCAACTAATAAAATATAAATTAATTAAATTAATATTATATTAATTATTTCATAACTAGAAGATCTATCCGGTTTCACTAGTGTCAATAATAAGGGTCCTCCCGGTAAAATACATTAAAATGAAATAATATGGCAAAGATAATAACTAGATTGGTGCATTACCGTTCACAAATCATTAAAAAGACCAATAAGAAATATAAGTAAAATAGTCTTAATTGCGTTTACTATTAACTATACCATAATAATGTATATTCCAAACAAATGTCAAAACATATATTAAAGTACAATTATTTGCTTAAAAAGCCTCATTTCAATTAAAAAAAAAAAAAAAAAAAGTAAAAATTTACATGTTTCGACACTTTTATTGAGTCATCTTCAAAATATACAAAAAAAAAAAACTACAAACACAATGCCAATTGTGTCATGTGTCAATTGTGTCACGGATGATGGCAACGACCTAACCCATAATTTTTGCCTTTACTGAAATTTTTCTGCAGATATGAATATCATATAATTTCGTTTTTCACACTGTCGAATAGAAAAAAGTTTTGTCAAATGAAATTTATTTGAAAATTGTATCTCAATTTTTTCATGTGAATGGATTTTGAAGTAATATTCAATCATGGATATTTTTTAATTTTCATGCACCCCAGGGATGAGTTTTTCGCGTTTTTGCACACCAGTATTTTGATAGAGAAAATGAATATTGCGATTTAACAGAACAACATTTTCTCTAAGCATATACCGGTGTGCAAAAACGCGGAAATCTCATCCCTACATGCAGCCCAATTACGAAAGATATACCTGTTTTCCCTTAATGCAATATTTTAAAGTAAAGACATTGCTATGAGTAACTCTAGCATCATATTGTTGGTGGCAACAAGCTAACCCAACCATAAATTTAACGTTTACTGCCATTTGACCTTTAAATATCGCACATTTGGTCATTCCAACGTCTAATAGAATACAAAAAGTACTTTCAGTAATATTTGTTTGAAAAGCTTATCTCAATTTACAGATTGTTTATCCATTTTAAATTAATTTTCAATCACGGAGATATTTTTAAATATACCTGCAACCGAATTAAGAAAGATATATCCGTTTGCTATTAATGCAATATTATGAAGGAAATACATTTCTATGAGTTACGCCTAGTATCATATTGTTGGTGGCAACAACCTAACCGTACCATAAATTACGCTTTTACTGCAATTTGATCTCTAAACATCATGAATCCCATTATTCCAACGTCTAACAGATCACAAAAAACACTTTCCGTAATTTGTTTGAAAAGTTTATGTCAATTAACAGATTTTTTATGTTTTTAAAAGTAATTTTCGACCTTGAATTTTTAAAAATATGCCTGTAACCCAGTTGCAAAAGATTAACTTAATTGCTCAAAAACATTGTAAATAATTCAGTATTTGTTTGTTTTCGTGTACCTTTACATAACTCAATTGGCAAATTTCAGTATTTTTTTGTTTTCGTGTGGGAATCTCATTCCTGCTGCTTATAACTTGAGTTCTTCTGAAATATTTTTAATTCACCTTGCACTATTAGTTTTTTAGTTAAGGTTTTGGTGCGTAACATTGTTATACGCTGATTAGTCATAGAATTATAGGGGGGAAATTCAATACTCATGTGGAAACCGATTATGAAATATTTGCCTTTTTTAAAATTCTGAATGGTTTTCATTGGAACTTGTATTGTTTGATACATAATTTTACACGGATGTTTTTAAAATATTGCATATACTTTTACGTCGCTTTGTTATAAAATTATAGAAGAAAGTTGAATAGTCAGGTGAGTTCCATTATAAAAGAATAGCCTTTTTTAAAAGTTCTACGGGAGAGTTTTTGATGAAATTTGCACTATTAAATTGCACCCAACTTTCTGGAATAGTTTTAGTATATAACATTTTGTTGTACATGCTTTGCTATAGAATTAATTGAAATTTTCTATAATCAGGCAAAACCAATTCTGAATGTAAAAAAGTTAAAGTTGTTTTAAAAAAGTTAGATAATTTTTGAGGAATAGTTTTATTACATATTGCATACCCGTCTATCATTCTTAGACCAAATACTTTTGTAAATGATCAACTAGAAAGTTAGGCCCAAAACAGCCGAAATTTTGTCGTACACATTAGAAAATGTAATATCGCAGTGATGATTGTATCGTTTTCAGCTATACGCAAGAACATTTGAGATAAAGATACATATTGCTTTAAAATGGAAGATCAAATTCACCCATATATTTCCTTTAATTAAAGATTTATTCGTAGAATTTGTCCGCAGCGGGGAAAATGTGTTTGTCAGATAAATAAGCGATCGCTAAAACGAAACTGATCGCTAAAACAAAGGAAATAGGAAATAGGAAATAAATTGTAGCAGCCAGTTTTCAGAACCAGTTTAAAATTATATTGATAAAATTGACCTCATATCTAGCAAAAGATTTTTTTATTATTATTATCTTTTTCCTTAATTGATTTCTTGATATTGAAACGACTTCATTAAAATAGATTTTGTAATTTCAGAAACATTCAACTGAGGTACTAAGTTATTTTAAAACATGCTTAGTTAAAGCTTTCACATAAATATATGAAAAATGTGCATTTTCTTCTTTGAATGACGTCAATTTCAAAAACAGAAAAAATATATTGATACCATCCAAATTTTTATTGGCTTATAAAACAAAATACTTGAGTTATAATTTTTTTTTTAATTATTCATCAGATTTGTAGATGTGTGGCAACAGGAAAGAAACGATTGAATTACGAAATTTAAATAGAGATATTTCTGTAATGTTAAATTATGGAATGTGGTAGAAAAAAGGGATAATTAGTGGTCTGATGGTTTTTAAAAGTAGACAGCGTTCTTTTTCACGTTCTAAAACGTATGTACATGAAGTTTCATGTAAATCGGTCAAAAACTTAAGATTTGTATAAAGGACATACATACAGAGAACAGCTTTTATATACTATATAGATTTTGCAATACTCTGCATACCTTTCTCTTCTGCATGTGTTCATCTGTGATTGGTGCTTACCTTTCAACTAGTGCCATCTGTCGTATTCCTTGAAAAATTCCTCTCTTCCTTTACTGTTCTTTTGTGACTTTGAATTCTTCCGGGCACATGTTTACATTGGCTGATAATGGGCTGTTAAAACACGAAACGCGTCCAGGAAAACGGAGATTCTTTTGTTCATTTTAAAGTGATTCATACAGTTCTTTATTATTTAATTTTAATTCATCGCACGTTTATCAGTGATGTTTGATAATAGGATAATGTTTCATAATATATATATATATATGTGTGTGTGTGTGTGTGTGTGTGATCTTTTGTAATGAAAGGAATCCGCTTGTACTTCATATTATGTGAGGGTAGTCATGGCAATACAAGAAAATGAGGCAGTTTTGCCCTGTAACTGACATTATTTTCTGTAATAGTACATGATCTCGCACGAAGTCAGGCCCAAAGACTTGGAAGCTGGTAGGAGCAAAAGCTCTCCAAACCATTCCTGATATTCAACAGAGGATCACATCATAATCTGGCTTCTCTTTTCTTCTGCACTCTGCTTTTCATCGGCTAGTTTTTACTTTTTCCAGTAGAGGGCAGAAGTATCAACATGGGAGGTTTATTCTTTCATGATTGATGCATTATATTTTTTATATCTGCTTTTTGTAGAGACAAGAGCCTGAACTTATATGATTGCACACTCAAGAGCTAATTCTAATTTTAATGTTAAATATTATTTATGGGTAATCATAGTATGAGCTGTCAATCAGACAAAAGTTAATTAGGATTTATATCCTATCAATTTTCCACTTTGACATTAATTAAACTAACATATTTACTTTGAGTTATTAATTTGAAATTAATCCTTTGTTTTTCACAATTTGATTCTTAAATTATCTAACATAGCCAGAAAAACTCAGTTTGTTTATGCTATAAATATACTGATGGTTTACTTCCTTGCTCATGAGAGATTGATTAATTTTATAAGGATTTTAAGATAACTTAATATGTTTTATGATGGCTGTCCTATATCAAGAAAGAGTTATTTATTTTCCAAATCTGTATCATAAATATCAATTAGTGACAAAGAATTTTATGATGAGAAAAACTTTTTATTTATTTGTTTTAAGAGTCTATGAAAAATAAGTTGTGTTACCTGATTTAAAATTTTAATTTAAATTTTGAATTTTAAAAAGTTTTTATCTATAAAAAGGGGTTTATTTTTATCTATTTATTTTTACCCTTTCATATCCCAAACCCCCTTTAAAAGAGAGAACCAGAGGTCTTGCCTTCAAAGTTGTGAAGCTCAATATAGTTAAAAAAAGGAAATATCTTAACTCTAATTTTGGATTTATCCTCTCAAGTCAGCTGGACCTACTTTCACATCTAAAAATACATTTTATATGATACCTTGAAGTTGTTATACAATATAGTAATTAAAAAAATAAATATGTAATTACAGCTGCAGCAACATTTACTAAGTAAATAGCTTAAAAATCTTAATATGACACATAATGGGGCGATTTATTCGGGAATAAACAAAATATGCTCGTGTACAATGCTTTTCCTTTTGAATAATATGTCCTTTATCTCACATGTGATAACTTTTAAAAGTCATTGTAGCAGTGCAGTCTCTATTTATAGTACTACTTATTATGTGGAATTCATATCAAATTACATGCTATTCAACATTATGCAACATATTCGACATTAGACAAAATGATAAATAAAAATTTACAGAATACACTTATTCAAAACATAATATGTTGCAAATAACAAAAAAAGTATTCAAATATACTATTTAAAATGTAAAATAACATACGGAATATACTTTTTCAATAACTAGCAAGTGTGCAATACAAATATACAACATAATAAAATATTTATAGATTCCCTATATGCAGGACTGATACCGTATACGCTTAGGAAATAGTAGATAAATGTTTCATATTTTCGGACAGTCAATTTCTTGTTCGATTCCGTCGCAGGAGTAATCGCACGTTGCCAAAAATTTTTGCTCTTCAAAAATTTATAAAAATAGGAAACTATAGTCAAAAATAAAAATGTGAGGAAAAATAAAAAAATGTCGTTAAACTGATAGCATTTTGTAGACATCTGTGGGAAAATACAGACACACTAGGAAAAGGAATCAGGTAAGTCATTGTTTGCAGTCTGAGGATATGAAATTCTTCAGTGGCCTCAATAACCCCCGGTGAGTCTATCTCAAGTTCTATCTGTATTTTTATTTTTTTGAACCCTTTCATTGAGACAAATTTTCAAACCCAAAGGGATTTATCTACATAAGACATGAGACAAGGCATCAATACAGTACTTGATGCCATTTAAGTAACCGTGTGACATGTCATACATTTTGTTTCATTGGCACCTTTATTAATCGTGTGTCCGAACACTAAATATGTCGTTGGTTACCATGTTAGCATCACGAGAAAAATAATTGCTACCTGCTTTTCTGTCACTGCTTTGGCATCGATATGACTGTTTTAGCATGTTTTTTTTTTTTCTTTTTCTTTAATACATTGTTTCCTATATCTGGCACTTTATTAAAATAAAACTCTTAAAGTAAGATTCCGTGATTTCTGAAAGTAATGAAATTCTCTGAAAGTATACTATAATTTTTGAAAATATTATCTAAATGTAAAAACTTTGAACTTATGTTAGAACATTGAAACTAATAAAAATATAATTATTCATAATACCAATGTAAATATAATGAAAATAGCAATAGTAATAAGAACACAGCACAAGTAATATTTTAATTACACTTTTTGAAAAATTGTTGAGTCTAACTGACAAAAACAAATTTCTCAAGAGAACACTAAAAACTTAAAAAGCACAAAGACACTAAAATAGACGACTTTTGGACTTTCTTTCCCCTGACTTTCCAGAAGGTTCATATTCACTTTGATTATTTACTGTCGTCATTACTCATGATTAAACACATAAAGTTTTACATTTTTAAACTGGGACTACCTCTCATTTCCAGCTGAACATGACTACTACTATTTTAATTTTAACAACTTTTGGCATTTATTTTGTTAACCAACGGAGACTCAGGGGCAAATTTCCTGTTTTGTGTGTGGAAGACACTGTTAGTCATTTTTATCATATGCAAATAAGAACAATGAAATATACTATAAACGGAAATAATAATAAAAAAAATCCAAGTCATTAAGATTAAATCTTCACTTTTTGGGCTGTTTTTTTAAGAGGGTACTTTTCCTTTATACCTGGTTACTCCCACATCTATAAACAATATAAATAAAAAATAAAATATACATTCAAAAAATCCTAAAAAAAATTAACATTCTACTAACGGCTTAGCGAATATGAATAATAAAAATTAACCACATTCTTTGCAACCCTTAACAAAAGTTAAAAAAACCTCTGCTAAATGCATAAATGCTAGAAAAACGTCTTATAGGCGGAGGTAGATTTTGAAGTTAAGTAAACTACTTTCACCAACAAAATCTAAATCATGATTAGAGATGAGCCCACTTTAGTAATATTATCTGGCCGCTTTTGACGAGTTTTTATTTCGTTGGAGCTGGTTTTATCCGAATCATGTTAAGGCGGTATTCAAAAAATTAATTTTCCATGCTCAATAACCCGACATTTTCTGGCACATTTTCAGATTCAATTTTAATAGAAAAAATATGAAACTTGCTGACGTGATTTTTTAAGAGATTTAAAAGCGACTTGTATTTTTATTTTTCGTTCAATTAATTAAAACTTGATTTATAAATAATTATTTTCTCAATAGGACAATATTTTTCGTATCTAACACAATCGCTTCGCGGAATTCGGTTCAAAATGCCCACTTTGGCATCCTTTTTTTGAATTATATTCTGCCTCTATCGAAAATTCGATCATTACTACATATTATATAGCTTCTCAATCAGAGACTCTGCCAAGTGGATGCATTTGAGAGCAAAAATGAATTTAAAAATGAGTCAGAAAATAAGCAGTTTCGATTTGAATACACGCTTAATAAAATGATTTTTTCATCAACCGCTATTTATTTTTAATTTGTTTTTGCTGTAATAATTGGTCCTATAGAAAATGTGTCAATATAAATGTTGTAGACAGTATTAAGAAGATATATAATAAATCCATGCTGATTTTTATATCTTGTGAATTGACGAAGTTGTGCATTTTTTCTTCTCAAACTCCCCCTTTTTGTTTTCGTTTTTTTTTTTTTTCTGCACGAATTGGCCCTATCGAAAACTTGTCAGTATAAAAGTTGTAGATAATATTAATAAGATTTATAATAAATTTAATTGGATTTGATATCTTGAGAATTGGCCTAGTTGTGAAATTTTTCTCTATAAAACCCTGTTCTTTGCACCCCTTGAGCCCATTTTTAATTTTATCAAAAATCTGTGATATAACTCTTTGGCCGAATATTTAGAAGTAATAAAAAAATTTAAACTGATTTGTTATGTACAAAAATTAAGAAGTTATGGGTTTTTTTTCAGTTTTCACAAAACCCCTCCCTATTTCCATCCCCTTGTTCAAATTTTGCCCATTAACGAACTTGACCGAGATTTTATGCCCCTTGGTTTTATGTATCACTTTGGGAGAGATTTGTGCAGAATTATGGAAGTTATGGTGTCCAGAAGAAAGTGATATATATATATATATACATAGATAGATAGATATACAGATAGATAGATAGATAAAGTTTTTTACTGAGGGTGGTTTTGGGCTCTAGGGGCCATGATCGGTGTAGATCTGCAAAAAAAATTCAGAAATTCCAACATAGGGTAGAATGTAATAGGTAGTGTTTCATACGAAATCTAACTAAAATATCATTTTCACATGAAAATATTAACAAAATATTAAAATAAATAATTTAAATAAAATCCACTTTACGAATTTTTCAAAAAATAATAATAATGAGTAGTAAATAATATAAATTTAAATAAAAGTGCATTTTAAACAATAGCAATTTTCACTGTTTTATATCTTTTCTTAGTTAAAATTTTTTCTTCTTCTTTATTTGAAAGTAACACAAAATTACATACCTGGATGTTCTTTTAATTGAATATTTTCCTTTTGCACACTAAAAATTAATAAAAAACGATCTTTTCCACGAAAAGCCATTTGTATGAGAAAAAAAAAATCATGGTTAATCCTTTTTTCCCCTAATCCATTAAATTGGTGATTGGTGGCACTATTTCAATGTTCATTTCTAACTTTGGAGAAAAAATCATCAACATCTGTATCAATATCTGGTCATGTGGCTGATTGGTGGCACTATTTCAATGTTCATTTCCAACTTTGGAGTAAAAATCATCAACATCTGGATCAACATTTGGCCATCAACATCTGGATCAGGAGAGTAAGCAAAATCTTTTTAATCAGAGAGTTCACCCTATCAGTCCTTCAGAGACAACATTCCCGTTGTCAGTTGCCCAAATTTCCTTTAGTCATGAAAGTTCTTGCAAGGTTCAATTGATAAGTTTAAATTACTGTCATCATCAACGCTCATTGATTTTGTAGTACAGGACTTTATTGCAATCTAAAACCAGCAGACATTGTTTTTCACTTCAAAGGCAAGGTGATTTGCTTTGCAGAATTTGAAATCCGTGGGACTTTATGCAGGAAGCAATAAAAATCCTGCCGACTTTACTGAAAGGAATCCAGTTGTGCCTCATAGTATGTGAGGGTAGTCACGGCAATAAAAGAAGATGAGGCAGTTTTGTCCTCAACCTGCCTTTATTTTCTGTAATAGTACACTATGACGCAAAAGTTTAGACAATGACGTCATTCAGCTTTAAAATGTAGAATTATGACGTCAGAATTACAAAAACCTGTAAATATATTCAAAAACTGATTTAAAATGCTATGTACAAAAGACAGTCGTTTTATTTGCTATAATACTAATTTTTTTCATAAAAATTCAAATGTGCTTGTCGCAAAAGTTTAGACACTATTCTAAATTTCTTTGAATATTCGCTGGCATATGCAAATTTAGAATCGATGATGTCACAAATTTGGAGTACTTAAGTTCTGCAAACGATTGCGCTTCATAGTCGACATGCCGAGAGCTAAAGAAATTCAAGTGAATGAGGTTTCAAGGATTTGGCAGTTGAAAGGTGAAGGGAAGAGCGTTTCTGAAATTTCTGCTATTATTAATAGGTCAAAAATATCTATTTATCGAGTTTTATCGAGTGGTTCCGAATATAAAGCAAAATGTCGGTCTGGGAGGCCACGTGTGACAAATGTACGAGAGGATCGCCTGATACAAAGACTAGCGAGTACTCAACAAATGAGCGTACGTGGAGTTCAAAGCTCATCGGGACTCTCTGTATCAAAGGATACGATTCGTAGACGAATTTTGGAAAAAGAAACAATCGTTTATAGCAAAATGCAGAAGAAACCAGCTCTGAAACCGTATCATAAGTTACAAAGACTTATGTGGGCTCGAAAGCATATGTCATATGGAGAGAAATGGCAGTCTGTCATATTTAGCGATGAAAAAAAGTGGAATCTGGATGGTCCAGATGGTTGTTTATCGTATTGGCATGACTTGCGGAAGGAACCTCGACGTTTTTTTAGTCGCAGACAAGGAGGGGGCTCGGTGATGGTTTGGGCAGTCTTTTGCTATAATGGACAAGTATCTCTGACCTTCACCAGTGGTCGTCAAACTTCACAGCATTATACACAGACATTAGAAGAAAACCTACTGCCATTTGCTGAGCTTCTAGGGGGCCCTCAGTGGGAATTTCAGCAAGACAATGCTTCAATTCACACTGCAAAACATTCAAAATCTTGGTTTAATTCCCATAATATAAGAGTTCTCGACTGGCCAGCATGTAGCCCAGATCTTAACCCTATAGAAAACCTTTGGAGCATCATGTGTCGCAAAGTTTATAGCAACGCTAGACAATACTCTTCTGAAAAGGAACTTAAGACATCTATTGAGAATGCATGGTACGATATCGATCCACAAACTATGCAAGATTTAGTTTCTTCCATGCAATCTCGTGTATATGACGTAATACATAAGCATGGATGCGCAACCAGGTTTTAAAAATTGTTTATTTCGATTTTATTTAATTTGTGTCTAAACTTTTGAGACAGCAGTTTATTTTTGTTACCATTTAATTTATTGCAATATGCACAATTCCACTTTTCTTTGTTATAAATATTGTTTATATGTACAGCACATTAATTTCAAGCAGTGATTTGAAAATTGAATAAATATTTTTCAAAGTATGTAAGAATTTCTTCATTGTTTAAACTTTTGCGTCATAGTGTACATGATCTCGCATGAAGTCAGGCCCAGTGACATGGAAGCTAGTAGGAGAAAAAGCTCCGTAAATAATTCATGATATTCAACAGAGGATAGCATCATAATCTGACTTCCCTTTTTCACTGCACTCTGCTTTTCATCATCTAGTTTTTACTTTTTCCAGAAGAGGGCCGACGTATAAACGTGGGAGGTTTTTTCTTTCATGATTGGTGCATTATCTTTTTTATAAATGCTTTTCTGTGGAGACAAGAGTCTGGACTTATATGCTTGCACAACCAAGAGCTATAAGTATACTGATACTTTACTTCCTCGCTCATGAGAGATTTAATAATTTATAACGATTTTAAGATAATTTAATATGTTTTATGATGATTGTCTTATATCAACAAAGGGTAATTTCTTTTTCAAATCTGTTTCATAAATATCAATTAGTGTCAAAGAATTTTATTTTGTTGAAGAAAATCTTTTCATTTATTTAATTTAAGATTCTATGATAAATAAATTGCGTTTCCTGGTTTAAAAATTTTATTTAAATTTTGAATTTAAAAAAAATGTTTTATCTTTTAAAAAGGGGTTTATTTTTATTTATTTATTTATTTTTATCGTTCTCTCTCTCTATATATATATTTCTTTCAAATTGTGATTCATTATCATGGTTTTCAACACTGTTTATTACTAAATCATTATTTCTCTAGTTATTTATTGAATATATAGATTGACAAAATTGTTATTATTCGATGTTATCCAGAAAGAAAAAGAAAAACAAAAATATTTTTTAAATAAATAAATGTTTTCAGTACTTTTTAATTAAATATTTTTTATCTGAAAGCTAAATTTCCAAAAAGCAGAAAGAACGAAAAATATCCTTACTACTGTTAATGTTGGGGAAAACAATCATACTATCAAACTGAATATATACACAGTTTTTAATTAACGTAATAATTTTATTTCTCATATACTTTTAATAAATCTTAGAATACATCATTTCGTATGATAAAATATCTAATTATGGTGTTTTAATTAACAAATATTTATAGGCATAATGAATAGTTTTATACTTGTGTGACAACTGGTTTATTTTTAATTCTAATCTTTGAACTATATATTTTTATTATAAAAGCCTTCAAATAAGTGTCACATATATGTTGAGCATTATTGAGTAAAGTTTCATGTTCATTGTGTTTTTTTTTCTAATTTCATAAATAAAAAAAAATAATAAGATTTGAAGTTTTTGCATAGGTAGTATTTATTAAATATGTTTAAAGCGACAAAGTAAACGAGACTCAAAAGCGCAACAGTTACTTTTATATTCTTAGTGTGTTAGAAATTAGTGCAATTTCGAAATTTCTTCTGTACTATATATGAACAAATATTAAGCTTCTCAGTATTTTTATTTGTTTTCTAATGGAAAATATAGCATTCCAATATTTGAAACAGTTTTAAATCACCTAGAAAATAATTTTGCACACAAACCTAAAATTATTCACTAAATGTGAAAGAAATAAACTAAAAAATCGCATAAAATTCCAATTTTTACATTTTGTCCTTAAATAATGTGCCCTGCAAATGAAGCTGAAGCACAAAAATGTTGCTAAAAGTCAATTTTTAAATCTGATTTTCTGCAAGAATATTTATGAGATCCTGATTAACTTTTCATTACTTCGACACTTAGCGTACCTCATTCCTTGCGAGCATAAAATCTGATAGAATATAAATAAGGAATGTGACGTATGTTTCATAAATGTCAAACCTACTATTTTTATCGGGAAAAAATACATACACGGAAACATAAAAGTTCCTTTTCAAATATTTAAGAACATGCCTGTGGTACTTGTGTGATTTCCTTTACTAACTAAAACTTCTGGTTAAACTGCGATAATCTCACTTAAAAATACAGATGATTGGGAAGTATGGCCGAGCAGAGGAAGAGTCATATTTTGTACAGCTCGCAAGCTAAGTGCGAAAGAAACTTTTTAAATTTTACAAATAACGGACATTGATGTGGCAATTTGTGTGTTGTTGTTGTTGTTTTAAATACGAGATAATTTATTGATGAGTATCTCCATAGTTTTTCTGTTATGTCATAATGAAAATTCACATGTTCTGAAAAATAGTATTACAACGATTACTTGTACATACATAAGTTTAATATGAAGCACAATATTAAAATCTCTATGGACTTTTTAAATTGGTATCAATTTCCTCTACAGATGAAACCTTTAAAAAATTAATCACATATATTTTCAACAAACTCTTGTGAATTAAAAAGTCACTATTTATGCTTTGTATTTTTTGAACTAGAGTTATTGCAAACTTTATAATATCTTTCTCTCTTTTAAATTTTCTACAGAGTATTCCGTTTGCATTAAAATATCGTTGATATTTATTTCATTTCTTAAGCAATCATAGAAAAGTAATCTTTCTTTCGTCATAGATAGAAATTGATTCAAAATAAATATGCATAGATAATTAAATCATATATATATATATATATATATATATATATTTACATATATATAATGTCTTGGTTATTTTTTAATTTTCATTATACTATTCCAGATTTATTTAAAGAATGTTGATATTATTTCTTAAGCAAGTACAGAAAAATATATTGTAAAATCTTATGAAGATTTGTCTATACAATGCACGAAATACACAAAACAAGTCCACGCAATTATTTTCTGTAATATATAAATAAAAAGCTTGAATAACAAACCATGATAAAAAAGTCCTTCCGGCCAGTGCCGGGAGGAAGAGGTAGCTTTCATATTCCTTATTTTTAAAAAGCAAGCTTATATTATTCAAACACACAAAGCTCAATTTAGTGGAAAACAATTATAGGAGATTCGATACTAATTTTTACCAATACTAAATCATTATGAGTGAGAATTAGTCATTGAATAATTATGTCGCGAAATTAGTCAACTTTATCCAAGCTGCTTTTATTTAAAGTTATTTAGTTGCCAAATTCGGCGATATTATGAAGTCATGCAATTTTAGGCAACATGGTGCATGAGGCTAACGAGTGAACTTGGTCGAGACCTTAGTAATTCCTGTGCACATGCTCACTCACATCGGAATCGGTTGATATATACAAGTGCTGTCGCAGGCAAAAAATCAGATTTTCAAAATGTCACCAACATTAGAAATTCAAACTGCTACATCTGAGCCATTTTTTAAGATAAAGACAAAACAAAAAATGCTCCTGAATCCTTATATCATGGTCAAATACTTAAGAAAGAAACCTTTTTCAATTTCAAATTTTTTTGCACCTCACTTTAAATAGAATTTTTTATTTAATTTAATAGCCTCCATTTTGAAACAAGTTGACTGATGAAGCTGGCCAGCGAACTTGGTCGAGACATTACGATATACTATCCACATGCCTTCTTACATCGAAATAGGTTAATAAATAGGCGTGTTATCACGTGACAAATATCAGATCATTTCAAAATATCAGCCATGCTAGAAATTCAAAGTGCTATAATTCAACCATTTTTTAAGATATATACGAAACAAAACTGCTCCGGAATCTTTGTATCAAGCTCAAACACATAAAAAAAAATCTTTTTCATTTTTCAATTTTTTGATAACTCATTTTAAATTTTAAATTTAATTTTTTTAAATGGCAGTCCTATTGAAACAAGATGGGGAATGAAGCTGGCCAACGAACTCCGTCGAGACATTGGTATGTCCTATGTACACACCAAGTTACATCTAAATCCCTTCATAAATGCGCGCGTTATCGCGTGACAAAAATCAGGTCGTTTCAAAATGTCAGCCATGCTAGAAATTCAAAGTGCTATAACTCAGCCATTTTTTTAAGATACAGACAAAATGAAAACTGCTCCGGAATCTTTGTATCAAAGTCAAACACATAAGCAAAAAATATTTTTCACTTTTTTGGTACCACATTTCAAATTTTATTTTTTTTTAATTAAATGGCCGCCATTTTGAAACAAGATGGCTGATGAAGCTGGCCAACAAACTCGGTCGAGGCATCGGTATGCACTATATATACACGAAGTTACATCCAAATCGGTTCATAAATACAAGAGTTACAGTGTGACAAAGATCAGATATATATATATATATATATATATATATATATATATATATATATATATATACTAGCAAGCTGAGCCCGCTGCGCTGGTCCATTTCTTCAATTTGAATCAAAGAAAATATATGTGTGGTGGGGCATTTCCTGAGTTAGAGAAATGATGTAAACGATGTATCATTGCAGTATTGTATTTACTAATTTGTTGGGACAAAATTTGAGTTATTAAGCACCAACTACTATTTTAGTTGATCAATTATAGTTTGATTTAGCAGGAAAATGAAGCCATTATGGCAACAGGAATCAAAATGTCCTTTAATAGCTACACTACTGAAATGAAGTGCATTACAATGGTTGCAAAGATTGTCCGTCGCATCGAAATAATGTTCAGGTGATTCATTCTCATTTGTTATCTTTTAAATTCCGAGCTTCTCGGTTTAGCGCCATGTGTGATTCTGGTAATCGCTCTATGTTCTGTTATATTTCGTAAAACGCAATTCTGCCACAGTTTTTCATATTTCCATTTTAGCAGAAAAAATGCTGTTAAAACTGTAATAGCAGCAAATAATACTGTAGCTTCCATCATCCATTAAAATGCAGCACACTTTTTAAAAGGTCACGAAAAGCTTTCTTTAAAAAAAAAAAAAAATAATAATAAAATAAAATAAAAAAAATAAATAAATAAAAACCTTCTTTTAATTCATGAAATTCTTAAAAAAAGGTAATCTTTAATAATCGGGTTCACAGAATTAGGAAAATTCTCGTAATTATATTACTAAGCGTTGCAGAACAATGTATTGTATACCTAACCCCAAAAACTAACATTGTAATTTCTATCAACATAATATGAACTGTTCAGTTGAAATGCAAATGAATATGGTAAAAGATGATATAATTTTCTGTAATGGAATACATTATGAAGGCTTTGCTTCAAACAAAAACGACGCTTTCAAAATCATATTTAATACGTCATTTTGCGAGATATCCAGCTGAAAAATATTAGTCCGGAATGCTATGAACGGTACTATTTGATGTTTCCGTCAACCAAAAACTATCGCAAACTGTGAGCTTAAATGCCAATAATGGATGATCGTAAATGCCACATTCACTTGACATTAAACACGTGTTTGTTACGTCATCAATTTTTTTTTTTAATTCGACGTTTTATTTGCATTTTTATTAATGTTTTACCAGTTTATTTGTTCTTTCCTTATTTAAAATTACAGGCAAATTTTAATTTAATTTTTTTCTGGAATTCTATATCTAATATTTATATGCATTTTTTAGCTATATCAATCTACATTTTTTTACTAAATAAAAAGCATTAGGTTCGTTACAATTTTACGTTACATTGATATTTATTGTGATTTTTATACATTCGATTGTTACGTCATTATTAAAGTAATCCTGTTCTTTTAGTAATTTTTTTTTAAATTTAAATTCAATAATTTTCCTATCTTAAAATTTTACAATGGCAGCATTCTTCCATTTGTCTAATTTGGCTAAATAGTTTGGCGATTTGTACAATTTGGCGCAATTGGTCGGTAGGAGGGATAATCCAGTTGTACCTAATAAACATATGATTTAAGCTTTCTTTTAGGAAGCATATTTTTTTTTTTCCAAAATATCAATATTTATGCAAGTGATATTAATACATAATTGCATAAATATCAGAAAGAATAATCTTGAATTCCGAATTCCTGAGATGTTAGTACTAACATACAACTAAAATAATCCCTGCCGGCTTGGGCCTACAGGCGGAGGTAGATTTCGAAGTTAAGTGCTAAATTCTCGAACAAAACTTAAGTCAAGATCAGAGATAAACCCAGTTACTTCACTAAAAATGAGCTCTAGGGAGCTAAACATTTTTGAAAATTCTAATATACACGAATACACACACGCATGTATGTGGAATTGGTTTAAAAAAATAGCTAAAGCAAATTCAGAGAACCTCAAAGTGTTAAAATAAGTTAATATTTCCACAGTCGGGTTTTTATCATGCTTTAATACGTTTCTTCAAACTCACATGACGTTACATATTCACCTGCTGAGGTCCATTTTATTTCCAATAGGACTCAATATTTTGTTTTTGTTTTTAATTCGTCAAACTATTTATTTCATTTTGAGTTTTCATTCGGAAATCTTACTGTAGAAAACTTATGACGTAATATTCAATTGGTTTTCAATACGTCAAACTATTTATTTAATTTAATTTTTCACGTGAAAAACTTTCAATAGAAAAGCAATTGTTGTGCTGAGAATTTTATTGCTTTTTTTTTAATTGTTGGCAACTGCTATAACGAAAAATATTTATTTTTTCCTGTCATTGTTGTGTAAGAGCTGGTTTTATCCGAATCATGTTAAGACGGCATTCAAAATTTTGAACCCTCCCCATTTCCATTCCCTTGGGCCGATTTTGCCCATTTTCAATACCCGCCGAGATGTTAGCCATCTCAATGATGTTGGCGAGTTTGAAGACGATCCGTGCATAAGTGCGACTTTTATCGTGCGGACAAAATTTAGTACATACATACATATATACATATACATACATACACACACACACACACACACACACACACACACATATATATATACATTTTAGGTGGGGGTGGTTTTGGGTTCCTGGAGTCCTATAATGAAAAGTAATGAAGGAATTTTTCAAAAGTCGCATCATGGTAACGACTGCAATAGGAAGTATTTCTTACGAAATCTACCTAAAATTTTAAAGAAAAGAAAAAGCTAAATAGGACAGGAGGAGGGATAGCATGTTTTTAGAAGAGTTCTGAATTTTGTCGAGATTGGCGCGATTGCCGAAGGAATACAAAATGGCACCAATAGGCCGATTTGGCACATTACCAAAATTTTCAAGATGGCGGAAAAACATGTTTTATAAATATTTATTTTTAAATTAAAAATAATATATATACGTATTAGTTTTATGCATATTTACATAATATTGCATATACTAAAAAATATCGTTTAAAAAATCTCCAGAAAATTATAAATAAAAAAAAATTATATATATTAAAAAAATTAATTATTAAAAAGTATTCAAAATTGTTACTTATTCACCTGTAGCATTCAAGTAATAAAAAAAAAGCAAGCCCAAATGCTGAAGATCGCAACAACCACATCGAAAATTTCATCGCCGAAAAAAGCTCGCCATAAAAACAGGATATGGAACTGTTCCCAATATTTGTATAATTGGTTTAGAAGTTTAACATTTTTAACCAAGGATATTGAGATATGTTTTCATCAAGATGAAAGAAATTCATCTTTGGAAACCTTTGTTCGCGGATAAGAGAAAAAAAAAAGGCAAATTTTAACACCTAAATTCATAATTATATAAATTCGAACGCGCGAATAACGGCCCAAGTTTCTCAATTTTTCACTCTCAGCCAGATTGTTCATTACTGCATTAAGTGCGCCAATGTGAAAACTGATTAATTGAAAAACCACAAATTTCTAAATAATCACTAATTGTGAAATCGGTTCATCTTTTTTAATAGGATTAATCCTGAAAAATTCTCTTCAAACATGAAAAATGCTTCCAATAACATAATTTATACACCAATTGGGTAGGGTACTCAATGATAAACAAAATGCATCCTGTACTTTTGAAATCAACCCTGACAAACTTAAATAAAGAAAAAAACCGCTATTTTGTTTAAATAAAAGTTCAATAAATATTTTCTGGCACAAATGTCATATACGCCCGATATTGGCGCGATTTTTTTTCTCACGCCAATGTCATACACGCAACGGGTACTTAACTGGCGCCAAAATATCGTTATTTTGCTTATATGGTAACCCGGATGTTTTTGTTTACAATGTTGATATTTTTGACAAATTGGCATCGGAAAAAAATCGCGCTAATATGGTGCCTGTGTGCCTGTTTTCTTATCCAGGTGCCAAATATAAACTACAAAGATGATAAGTCGCCAAGTATTGTTTCAATGGATTGATTTTGAAAATGAGTCTTCTTTTAAGCCGTACAAACAAATTTCTTTCATATATAAATTAAATATTTTCTTTTTATACTATTATTCCTCCTTAAAACTGTTTTTCTTTCTAATTTTAATAAAATCAGTAATAGTTTTTTTTTTTTCGGGCTCTTTGTATATTTTAATTTCTAAATGATGTAGGCGTTTCAATTATTTAACAAAAAGATACCTTAATATGCCAAGATAAAAATCATATGCCAATGGCAACCTTTTCCTCCAAAATAACAGAACTTTCCATCATAATTCTGTAACTGTTCTATGTAGAACTATGTGTTATAGCTTAAAACCTTCCCTGAAACGATACCTAACTAACAGTGTAAGTTCCGTCAAATTACATGCAGTAGAACTCGAAATATGGGTGTTCGGAACGAAGTTTCCGTTTGGATTATATATATATACTAGCAGGCTACACCCGCTTCGCTGGTCCATTTTCCAAATGATCATTGATCAAACAAAATTATGAAATCAACCTTGTAGTTTAAATTAATATGGACCTTCACCGGGAAAATCTTTCGCATTTGTTGAATACTATGCGAACGCTATTTAGCTATTATAATATCTTATGGGTTAGGCAAAATACGGACTATTCAGAAGAAATTCTTTTTACAGTATATATTTAAAGTAGAGGTTGGGAAGAAAATACGGCCGTTGGGATAATCAGAAATGTTAAAATGTTCTTTAGTCACCACACTACTAAAAGGAGAGATAATTACAGTGATTGCAGAGAGTGACCACTGAACATTACTTATGTTCGGATTATTCACTTTCGTTTGATAGTTCTTGAACTCCGGGCTTCTCAGCTTGGTGCTATGTGTGGTTCTGGTAGCTTAAATACAATTTCTCTCTACGTTGCATTATATTTTTTAATACACGTCTTCTAGCAGATCTACTGCAGTTTTCTATCTTCGGATTACAGCCGAGTAAATACGGTAAAAGAAATGTAATAAATTGTTGGCACACAAAAAGTCTTTAACTTTCATTAAAAGAAATGTGAATCACATAAAAGTGGATTTTTTAAAATGAAGTGTTTGAATAAAATTAAAATAATGTCATTTTCATTACCATTTCCTTTTTATATATATACCACTTGCAATTATGTAACTGTTAACCTGAAAAAAAAACTCGATAACTCATTATGATAGAAAAATAAACCTCTTGTTTTCATCCAATCAAAATCTTCCCAATCGTCCATAATCGGGTGCACAGCTAAGTTTTACGACAAACATTAGAAGTGTTTGCAAACTATATGGTAACAAATTTACCAGAGTTAACACACGTAAAACATACGTAATTATGCGCCAGACTACATCCCATTAAATAAAGTCAAATTGCTGTTGGCTGAATTATAGATCTTTCGCCAAAAATACTCTTTGTAAATAACAAATAAAGTCAGTTATACAAAACTTAATAACCTAACACGTTATAATATAACGAAATAATCTTTTTGATGCACCGAAGACCTTTTTTCATTTCTCTAAAGAGTGCAATAACACGGAGAAATAAATACATTTTTTATTTTCAAAATTACATTATTCTTCAGTCTGCTGCCTAAATAAACCTAAAATCGTTAATTTTTTCCTCAGTTTAGCTAATAGGATTGTGTGTCAGAAGAACTTGCTTTATAATGATTTCTATTTTCAATTTTATCTGCATTTCAGGTACTTTTTTTCTTATCTAGGCTAAAATGATAAATCAACAAATATTGTTCCACCAGTCATCATTGGAATTTGAAATTTTTTTCCCAAGTATTTATTTTTTAGTGACAGTAAAATAACTGCAAATAAAAATATATATAATACTAAATCTTCTGTTTTCCGTTTGCTTCATAATGAAAAAACATAAATTTACTAATAGCTAAGTACAAATATCATGTAATCTTCTACAATCCCGATCACTGTCTGACAGTCACTGTCTGATCACTGATCTGACTCTTTCAAATATAAAAGAAACATCTAAATAGTTCAGTAAATACACTAAATAGCAGGTAACCTGATTACGGAAGATTAATCCAATATCAAAAACCTTAAAAAAAAACTGAAAATGGGATGACGAATTAAAAAGACAATCGAAAATGTATTTCAGTAAGCAATTTTTATTGCAAAATATTTTCTTTTGTGGTATTAATAACGCAAAATTGCATAAATTTTCTTAAGAATAATCTTTAGTACTTAACATTTGAAACAGTAGACTTTTCTAAAAGAAAAATTGGCGATATATGTTTAAAAAAAAAAAAAAAAAGAGAGTGGACAATATTTGTTGATCTGAGTTCGAGGTTATAAAAGTCATAAGTTTGGGGAAAAACAAAATAGCATGTATCCGTAGTAAAGTACGCGAAAAATATTTTAAATATCTGAAATTAAATTATTTATAATATGTGTGTGTGTGTGGGGGGGGGGGGGGGCAAACGTTTGCATTAAAATTTAAATATTTGACTCCACTTTTATCATACTTATGTAATATCATTATTTTTATAATTACACCTGCTAGTTTTTTTCTGTAAGAGATATATAATAATAATAATAATAATAAAAATTGTTACTCACAAGGAAGGTCTCCTTAAAACGCATACTCAAAATATTTTGAAAAAGGAGATGCTAATAAAATGACTCATGTATGTAAAAAAGATCGGTAAAAATATAGCGGTCGAATAGCAGTAGAAAATCTGTAAAAAAAATATTTTTTCGAGTATTTGGCGCGAACAGACGAACGCTCGACGCTCTTTGGCGAACCAATAGGTTTCCTCGCCAAATGCAAGAGATTGAAATGCATTTATAAATTCCTTGTTGAATAAGTAATTAAATGCCTAATGCTCAATGAATTTAAACTTAAACTGTGGATTAGTTTACTATTTTTGCTGTAAGCTTATATAATATAAGCAAATTGCGTGTTACTTGTATTGAGCTATTTAATTTTATACGGTGTCACCGGCTGGATAAGTTTTAAGGGTATTTTAATTAAGAATGCTATCATTAACTTTTCGATATTAAATTTTTGTTTCCATGGCAATAAAACTCTCTTGTTGTCTCTGACACTAACAATATCGAAGTCAAATTGCCAATGCTCAGAATCGGACCTTAATTTGAGTTTGAAACACTTTTAATCCATTTAAATTTCATTGTAAACGGCATAAATACGATCGTTAAATTTCATTGTTACATATATAAATGTATATGACAAAACTGCAGTTATAAATATGTATTTATTTAAGTTAAATTTACTTAAACTAACTTCGTATCGAGAGTTGAAAAAGTTTTTCTTAAAGAATATTTATCATAGTATTATTCAAAATTTTATCGTGTCGCCATCCAGCGTTAAATCGCAAAAAATGAAATTTTCATTATTTTTTTAGGAATGCTAAATAGAGGTTCTGCCGAATTTTTTATGGATATATATATATTTATGAGAAGAATATTCTATAATTTTTTTCAAATAATGCTGAGCATGCGCTTATGGGGAACTTCCTTGATATCATTTTATCAATTTTCAGATGCATTTTTCTTAACCTGGTGCGAAAGATAAATCGCCAAATATTATTTCAATTGCAATATTTCAACTGAGTAATTCTTTAAGTATTACGAACATTCTCTTTCATGTTTAAATTAAATATATTCGTTTTTTATATTATCACTCATTAAAATGGATTTCTTTTTTTTCTTTTTTAAAGATTTTAAATACAATTAGTAACAGTTTTTTGTCTTTTATTTTTCTAGGTGTAATAGCCGTTTCAATTTTTTCAACAACAAAAAACTTCCGCAAGAAATAAAATGGTAACCTTATCGTCCAAAATAACAGAACTTTCCGTCATACTTCTATAACTAATATAGGTAGAATGATGTGTTATAGCTTAAAACCTTCCCTGAAACGATACCTATCTAACGGTATAAGTTCCGTAAAAATCCATGCAGTAGAACTCGAAATCTAGGCGTTCGGAACGAAATTTCCGTTTCGATTTTATATATATAATAGATAATAGAATGGATAATAGATTTTATATATATATAATAGAATAGATAATAGAATATGTGTTATGAACTGTCTCAAAGTTTAAAACAGATCGCATTGTTAGATTTCCTAATTTTAACAATATCGCGTTATGTTAGTTCCACATTCCACCACCAGGGAGCGCACTCTATTCTTAACGAAAGCGTATCTGAACTAAACTCCTTCATGCAACCTTTCCGTAGATACATGAATCAGGAGGGTGGCGATCTTAACCAATAATTTAAGATAATTGCTGAAATTACTACGAAAAATATTTTAAAGGGGCCCTACGCGGACCCCTAATAGAGTTAGAGGAAATCGGAAGACGGCAAAATAATCGCGGGGAAAAGTTTGCTTGGGTGCCTGGGAGCTACTTTTGGCGCGAGATCTAAGCTCTACGACCAATAGGAGACCAGATATTTAAGGAAATATGAAGTAACAAAGTCCAAAACAACAGAATTTTCCGTAATAATTCTATACCTAATCTAGGTAGAATGATGTGTTATAGCTTAAAACCTTCCCTGAAACGATACTTATCTAACGGTATAATTTCCGTAAAAATCCATGCGGTAGAACTCGAAATCTCGGCGTTCGGAACGAAATTTCCGTTTGGATTTTATATATATAACTAGAAAGGTAGCCCGTCAAAAATGACGGAAATTTAGATATAAAGATATATACAACTCATGTGCAAGAATATGAGTTTTCTCGTTTGTTCCGCAGTGATAGATGAAAATAACACATTTTAAGAACGAAACACATTTATGAAAAACTGTGTACAGTAGAAGACCACTAATCTGCACAGTTTGGTTCCAAGTGTTCTGTAGATTTCAGGATTTTTGCGGTCATGTCTATTCAGTCTTTGTTTACATTTTTTTTTAATTCATATATTGGACAATTTAGATTGTTAAGCCTTAAAAATAAATAAATAACACACTTGAAGTAAGGTTAAAAACTATTAAATTATCGTATACGATTTCATGAAATGGTATTATATGGTATTATATGTGTGTGCTTCACGATCTTGGTTACGACTTTGGCAAAATTGGCTACAACTTGTCATAATTCTAATAGTGTGGGCCTCTATAACAAAAAAGTAACCAGTTTTTAGTAAAATTTCTGATATAATGTAGTTTTCAAAAACTTGTGTAAAATTGCTGGCCGTTCTCATGTTATGCCAGTCCTGGGAATAATATTTCTAACACTGAAGAGTTTCCATATATATGTGGAATTTAGAAAAGCTTCTCTAAAAGAAAGGTCCTGTCAAAGTTTAATTGGGCCCTGATGTTGTTTACTGAAATCTAATAAATACAGTTATTTTGAATATTACAACAGAATTAAACAACTAAACTTATTTAACTTAAACTCGCTGTTACTTCCCGATGTTATTTTTTAGTATTAAGAAAGAAAATTATTAAATTTTTCAAATCATGCACATTTATCATTTTTTCCGTCTTTAATAACTAAATAATGAAAAAATATGCTTTTGTTCTGATCACATAAATATGACAATAAAATAATGTAACTGAGAGACATTGCGAAATTAAATCTTTGTGATTTTAAACCATAAACAAATGATACCGCCACCATTTTACCTACTATGACGTCATTAGAATATTGTCCATTGATTGTTGGAGAACTTACTTTGTGAATGATTACCTCAATGATTTAATATTTTCTACGGTTCACGATGAATGAATCATTTGTGTTTGTTTAGGTTTATGGAATGAGATATTAAGCCGTGAACCTAATTTCAACTAAAGATATCCAAGGATATATGTATTTTTAATCGAAATTAAAAACAAAGCTTTGATCTCGAAATAAAAAGCTTTAGTTTGTATAATTGGTTATTTCTGTTAATTATTTATTTAGGTACTTTTCCATTATAGCGCATTTTTAAAAAAAGCTTGGCGTAATTCGAGCATCAGAAAGTGAGATATGTTGCCAAAATATACAGCTATGAAAACAAATCTAATGAACTTTTACTTTTGTTTATATATGCACTTATATACATAAAAAAATCGTTTCTAAATATATATAATATTTTTTATATACAAATTACGGCACAGATTTCAGATATGAACCGGGATACCTATGGCGCTAAAATGGTGTTATTTTGCCGGCTATTGTTTTTTATTTATTAATAAATTGTTTATTTACTTTTATTTTCTGTTTTTAAATTATATAAACTGTTTTGTTCTATAGTTATTATTCAAACTTTTATTTATTTATAGTTATTTCCTTTTCAAAATGATAGCAAATAATTTAAAAATATATAAGTAACCGGTATTCGAAAGCGAGATTTCTGCCGAATTGGCGTCAGAGAAAAATCACGCCAACTCCGATGCGTATATGACATCTGTGCAAAAATTACTTCTGTTTCTTTATAAAAATGGGTAAATAGCTTTTTTTTTTACATTAAATAAATTGTATACATGTGCAAAAAATTGCTTGTGAGTATGAAGCAGTAAATAGGTTGCCAGAAAATACGTTGGCAAACTTCTTTCTCGCCAAGAAACTTTTCTCCACAGTATTGTACGTACATAAGCAATGATTGCTAGAAATGCATTTTTAATTATGATATGCGCTTTTATGTTTCACTACATTTATGCATACTATACCGTGTGTATAAATGCTACAGTTCATATGCAGGGCTAGACAAAAGAATTCGTAAGGGTTACTGAGTAGGAGAATAAATTGCTTAAAGGTGGTTTTTAAAGGAGTTATGCAGTTTTACGCTGAACTGCATTTAGATTACTAAGAAATGTTGGTACAGATGTCATATTCGCCCCATATTGGCGCGATTTTTTTCGGTTGCCAATTTGGCGAAAACATCAACAGCATAAACAACATAATCCGGGTTACCACATCAAGCACTTTGGCGCAAGTTAAGTACCTGTTGCCTATATGATATTGGCGACAGAAAAAAATCGCGCCAATATGGGGCGAATATGACATCTGTTCCGAAATGTTTGTAGAATATAGATAAAATGATATACAGGGTCACGCAAAGAATTGGATACATAACCGTCTATGGAAGATAATATCTTGAAATATGATTTCAGTAGCTTTAAAAGTAATTAAAATAAAACTTTGTAAAAAATCACCATAAAATTAAAACAAAACACAGGACGCGTTTCGAGCTAAAAACATAACAGCTCGTCATCAGCTAAGCATACACGTGTCCGAAAACGAACAAGTTCAAAAATGAACTGAAGAAAAAGAATGTTGCGAAGAATGCGACAGATGGCGCTACCTGATAGAGGGATATGCAAAGGGGAAATGTGTTGAAAAAAGATAGAAGAGAAAATGAAATGGAAAAAATGGAAGAACCGGTGGGGTGTTTATTTCATTCCTTGCTCTTGCAATTTAGGTTATATTGGTCAAACAAAGAGAGCTTTAAAATTCAGATTAGGCGAGCATCAGAGATATATTGCAAATCAAGAAATCTCTAAATCTTCGATTGCTTCTCACTGTTGGTCTTCCAGTCATTGTTTCAATTTCTCCATGGCCAAAATTATTTCTTCCCCTGCCTCTCCCTCTCACTTGGATTTTCATGAAGCATATTTTATTTCTAAAAATTCTGCTAATCTTGTCAATGATCTCCCATCATCTCCTTTCCTATCTCCAGCGTGGAAATTAATTTTGTAATTCTTTTCCCTTTTCTCTTGTTTCTTTTCTTTCTATTTTGTATAAAAAAAAAAAAAAAAAAAAAAAAAAAAAAAAAAAAAATAATAATAATAATAATAATAATTTGGATTTTTTTCTTGTTCTTTTATAGTTCTTTATTTATTATTTTTATTTATATTTTTAATTTACTTCTTTTATTTTTATTTTTTCTTTTATTTCCATTTTTTCCATTTCATTTTCTCTTCTATCTTTTTTCAACACATTTCCCCTTTGCATATCCCTCTATCAGGTAGCGCCATCTGTCGCATTCTTCGCAACATTCTTTTTCTTCAGTTCATTTTTGAACTTGTTCGTTTTCGGACACGTGTATGCTTAGCTGATGACGAGCTGTTATGTTTTTAGCTCGAAACGCGTCCTGTGTTTTGTTTTAATTTTATGGTGATTTTTTACAAAGTTTTATTTTAATTGCTTCATATCGCCAGTTTTCGGTGCTGTTTCGCAGCTTTAAAAGTAGTTTAAATAAAATGTTAGTTAAATAGTGGCATGTAATAACGGTACTATGGGCTATGGACGGTAACTGCTGAAATCAATTTTTAAAAATAATTATGCGTTTTCTAAAATGTTTACTTATTTACCTTATTTCCCTAAGTCACAGATGTCATATTCGCCCCATATTGGGGCGATTTTTTTCTGGCGCCAATGTCATATATACACCGGGTACTTAACTCTCGCCAAAGTGACGTTATTTTGCTTGATATGGTAACCCGGATGTTATTGTTTATGCTGTTGATGTTTTCGCCAAATTGGCGTCGGAAAAAATCGCGCCAATATGGGGCGAATATGACATCTGTGCCTTCTTCCCTAAATAACGAAGTTTTGTTAAAGCATTCAGGATGTGTTGGAAAGTGTTTCATATTCTATGCTTAACGCATGATTTTTCTTTCTTCTTTAGACTTATTTTGCATTTATTTTATTCTTAATTTTTAGTCTTATACTGCTTTGTAGAAACTTTGGCAAAGTTGTCATATATACCCCATACTGGAGCGATTGGCACAAATGTCATATTCGCCCCAAATTGGCGCGATATTTTTTCGGTTGCCAATTTGGCGAAAACATCAACAGCATAAACAACATAATCCGGGTTACCACATCAAGCAAAATAAAGACACTTTGGCGCCAGTTAAGTACCAATTGTGTATATGACATTGGCGTCAGAAAAAAATCGCGCCAATATGGGGCGAATATGACATCTGTGCCGAGCGTTTTTTTCCGAAGCCAATTTGGAGAAAACATCAACAGCATAAACAACAACATCCGGGTTACCATATCAAGCAAAATAACGACACTTTGGCGACAGTTAAGTACCCGTCGTGTATATGACATCTGTGCCGAAACTTTAATATTTAATGTTTAACCTCTTCGCTCAGCTCACCTTGCATATAGTATAAACTATAACACAGATAGCGCAAAATAATAGACAGTTTGATACTTTTCCACTGTAGGGAGGCCCCACCAGTGGCTGAGAGGTTCTGCTCTCGAAACTGGTAGACTGGGGGTGTTGGGTTCGAACCCAATCGCGCCCGTCGGCCTAACCGTTTCGGAGTTTTCGTGGTTTTCTTCGAAACCGTGGATTCCCATGCGTAAATACGGGTTAGGTTCCCTTAGAAAGACCCCCACGAAGGGCACTCCCCCTAGGGCCTATATCCCATGTGTTGATAATCGGCCGTCATAAACACAAACAAACCAAACCACTGTAGGGGCTTTGGCGTTTTTTAAAAAAAGTTTGGTGTAATTTGGGCATCAGAAAGTGAGATTTGGGTACTTTTCCGTTATGCGGATACCATTGTCGCCAAGCGTAATAGTTTGCGCAAAATGAAAATCACGTGAATTGAGGAGGCATTTGAAAAATAAAGGAAAAAATATTTTCGTACTAAAGTGAGCATTTAAAAAATATAACATTTGAAAATTCCAGACTTTTACGAACTATTTCATTAAATCACAAATATATACTAAAAATAATTGAACAAATAACTGTTATAAAATAAAGCAATAAAATAAAACTCATATTAAACTGCTGGCATAAAATTACAAATATCTTTTAGCATTTTGAAATAATTGGCGCATTAGCATACGTTTTCCGTTATACGGACAACATGCCAAAATGTATGCTAATGCGCCAATTATTTCAACCCTGATCGTAGATTTTTATTGTAAACCATGCGCAACATTGTGATTTGTTATTTATGAAACGTGAATCTCGTGAATGATTATTGTTTAACCTTAACCTTGGAAAGCTTTTTAATCTGCTATTAATCGAATTAAAAATGCTTTTTTTTAAATAAAGTTGTAGTTTACTTTTACTGCTGATGCTGAGATAGATTTTATCATTTGGCAATTACCAGATCATGAGAAAGTTGTAATAAAACTGTTTCAGGAATTTGGAATTCTGCATAATAAAAGATTGTGTTCAAAAAATCATGAAATGAAATTATGGATGAGTTCTGGAAATCCGAAATTGAGTTGTAGCTTACGATCATGCGAAGAAACCGTAGGAATACGACAAAAAACTTGGTTTAAAGGATCGCGGGTGACTTTTCTTAATGCTTTGAGGTTTATATATTTATCATGCAAAGAGTTGACATCGATTGAGTTTGGTGAGCTGCAACTTGATATGAACCACAACACAATAGTGGAATGAAATAGTTATTCGAGAGAAGTTTGTGCAAATCTTTATGCTCACGACCAAATAGAAAAATCGGTGGACCTAATAAAAATATAGAAGTAGATGAAAGTCTTGTATTATTTATACAGATTGCCGGAAAGGATATAAAACAGATGAACTGCTAAGTGCTGGTTATGATCATTTCACAGTAAATCACAAATACAATTTTGTCGACCCTAATACTGGATGTCATATTCCAAATATTCAGAGAATATGGGGCATCGCAAAATGGCGCAATAAAAAACATCGGGGAGCTGTTCGTCATCATTTAGAGTCGTATCTCATAGATTTTATGTGGCGACGCCTTCGTTCAAAAAATGAAATTTTTACTGCAATGCTGAAAGATATTTATAATTTTATGGCAGCAGTTTAATATGATTTTTTATTTTATTACTTTATTGTATAACAGTTATTTGTTCACTTATTTTAAGTATATATTTGTGATTTAATAAAATAGTTCGTAAAAGTTTGTAAGGTACAGATGTCATATTCGCCCCATATTGCCGCGATTTTTTTCTGTCGCCAATATCATATAGGCAACAGGTACTTAACTTGTGCCAAAGTGTCATTATTTTGCTTGATGTGGTAACCCGGATTATGTTGTTTATGCTGTTGAGGTTTTCGCCAAATTGGCCACCGAAAAAAATCTCGCCAATGTGGGGCCAATATGACATCTGTGCCGTTTCAATTCACGTGATTTTCATTTTGCGCCAACTATTGCACTTGGCGACAATGCTGTCCGTATATCGAAAGAGTACCGCATACATTTTGGCATGGTGTCCGTATAACGGAAAAATATTGAGATTTGTTGTCAGATCATATAAACAGCTATGAAAACAAACTTAATGAGCGTTTTTTTTATATGTTTATTTTATATGTATATTATTCATATTTTTGTGTACACATTACATCTCTTTCTGTATAAAATTAGAGAAACGGCTTTTTTAATCGTATAAATAAATCGTATAAATTTCGAAAAAAAATGCGTATGTATATAAAATCAAGCAGTGGAGAGGTTCCCGGAAAATGTTGCCAAATTTCCTTTTTCGCCAACGCACCTATACTGGAAAAGTACCTAAAGCACATTAAAATCGCGCAGTTAGGAGCTCATACAGTACAGCGTCGTCTATTGGCGGTTATTTTATTAGTAGCATCGGGAGGAAGATGTAAAGATGTACTTTAAATTCTCACCCATAGATTTTGAAAAAATATCTTAAAAGTGTGGAGTTTAAATTAAAATTTGGTGACCTCCTTTATGAAAGATGAATAGTTTTAAATGGGAATTTCACTAAATCAGCCAGCTATTACCAAGTTGACCAACATTTGGCGCTACTATGGTAACCCTGCATTAGTATTTTTCAACAATTACTCATTTCAATGAGGTGGTCCTACCGGAATCGTGAGGGACACACAGAGACTTGGATTTTATATAAATAGACTAGCAGGCTATGCCCGCTGCGCTGGTCAATATTTCCACATGAACCTTGGATTAAACTAAATGGTGAATTTGAACTTGTATTTTAAACAATGTGGATCTTCAGCTTGACCTTGCACATTACTGAAAACGATGCGAACGCCATTGCGATATAATGTTATCTTAAGCGTTGGACAAAATTTAGCAATTAAGAAGTAATTGTTTTAGTTGATTATAAACAGCGCACTTATGGTCGGGTAATGAGACCGTTTTGACAACAGGAATTAATACCTCTGTAACTAAACAACATATAATGAAATCGTATATACTAACACCATTCCTAAAAGTCATACAACAGGGCCACTTGTAACAAAATATGTTCTGTAGATTTTTTTAAAAAGGCTAAACTTTCATAATCAGGTTAACTTAATTTTTGAACTTTTACTGTTGCTCTATAACTAAGTACCCTTGAACAATATGTATACACTAAAACCTTTCCAAAATTATTACCTAACTAATTGTGGTATATCCTACTAAAGTATTATAAACAATCGGAATGAAATACAAATTTCCGTTGTAAATATATAGTAGATGATGATGATGCGATTTTGTGTAATAGAATTCATAGTAAAGTTTTCGCTTCAAACAAAAACGATGCTTTCAACATTAAAGCTAATACACCAATATGTGAAGTATCCGATTACGGAAGGTTAACTTGAATTCTCATGAGCAACTACTCAAAGAAAAGTGAATATGTGGCTTTTGTGATACTTTTATGTCAGCCGGGAGCAGGTAATAAATCAATAAAGATTGTTTTCATAGCATATTCTTATTTTATTATTTTCATTTAAAACACAAACCTTTCACTCATTTAATTTAAAATGCATGCTTTATACTAATTTCATTTAAAAAACTGAAAAGATAGACAATAACAGGAAATAGTGCCATAATTAAAAGCAAAAAAATATTTTTAATTTACATACGCAAAATGTAACTACTGCCACTGGGAATTTTAAAAATGCTATCAGCGAGATGTGCGCACGGTTGTTATAAATGTACCCATTTTTTCTTCTTATCGAGGAGCAATTTATAAATCGCACAATATTATTCCAATACCAATTTCTTTCATTGAGGAACCTATGACCGGAAAAAATGGAAAAAGACTCTTGTAGATTCTTCGGATGACGGCATCTGACGCCATAAACCGAGTTTATATATATGAAAATAACTTTTAAGTCATTACAAACATTGTTTTCATACTTAAATATTTTCATTGGTACTACTTGTTATCCCGTCGACCAATTTCGCCAAATTATATAAATCGCCAAACCATTCGCCAAATTATATAAATTGACATAATCTTTATTTTAAATAACGAAATAACAAATAAATTAGTATAACAATAATAAAATTACAAATAAAACGTCGAAATTAAAATCACTTGATGACGTAAACACGTGTAGTTTGTTTAAATTCAAGTGAATTTGATATTTACGATCAACCAATATTGGCATTTAATCTTATAGTTTGACGATAGATTTCTGGTCGACGGAATATCTAAGTAGTACCTTTTCCATTTTTGTTTTATAACCCTAAATTCTCAGTAATGTTTTCCCTTTTATTTTACATAAAATCACTATTTTTTAAAAAAATTAAGATGCTTGCATTTTTATTTCAAACTCATAGAGCCGTTTTTATTTTTTAGCCAAAAGGATTGATTTGAATTTTTTCCGTTGCTAGAGTAACGGATGTAATGATAGATATTTTGAGGTTTAGATGCCAAAGACACCGCCAAATTAGAAAAATATGAAATGTGTCATGAACTGATGGACTTATAAAAATTTATTTGGTAGCATTCGATTCAGCATACAAAACTACATTAAAATATGCTATCATTTGACGCATAATTTTGATATTCGATTTTTTTCCCCTCCCCGTGCAAAAACCATTAGGGGTGACACTTTAGAAAATCCTTTCTTAGCAGAAGTTTATGTCATAAGTTGTATTTTTACCACGATTTTCAACATTTTAGGTTCAGTAGTTTGCGCTGTGCGTTAATTAGTCCCCTAATCCAGACTTTATTTTATATACTATATTAGATATGCGATTTTGCGGTGAATCGATGATCGAAAATTGGTCGATTATCATTAGAAATATTACATAACAGAGGAGAAAGTACGAAGAAAGACGAAGAAGAAATGACGAATTACAAAAGACTTGTAATTTTTTTTTTTTTCAAAATGTTGAATTTTTCCATAGTAATAACGTATTAAAACATAAATGTCCTTAAAAATTATCTTTATTTCCTAGATTTCGAATCTGTGAATTTTCCTATAAATGAAATTGGCGATATGACTTGAGAAAATAGATAATATTTGCTTAAATAAAATGGGTAATATTCGTTGATCTGAGTTCGAGTTTATAAATATCACATGCTTTCGGAATTACGGCGAAAAACATTTTAAAAAGTATGAAATTATTTTACAATATGTATGTGTGGCAGAAATTCACACTGAAATTTAAGTATTCGATTCCATTTTTAAAATATTAACTGATATCTATATAAGTTACAATTGAATATGAAAATGTACTCAAAAATGATCTCTTTCACCTAAAAAAAACACCATTTGTGAGAACATCCTCAAGCTAATGTCACGCTTATGCATTTTTGGCTTAAAATCACACTGTTTGGCGACAAAAGAAAAATAAAAAAATGTAAAGAAACAAATAGTAATTACACATGTGACTCACAATTACATCTGCTTGTTTCTTCTGTAAGTCACGTGATGGGATAATTAGATATAAAAAAAAAAGAAAAGAACAGAACAGAAAGAAAATGTCGTTAAAATTTCATCTAATCAAATTTTCAGATTCGTTTCCATATCTAACGCAATCGATAAAGAGCCAAATATTGCGTATCAAGTGTAATATTTCTTATTAAATTAATTTTTAAGCATTACAAATGTTTATTTCAGGTTTTGATTAAATGTTTCCGTTTTTTAATATTATCACTCATTAAAACGGATTTTCTTCTTCTTTTTTTCTTTTTTTTTCATTTAAATAAAATTAGTAACAGTTTTTCTTTTATTTTTCGAGGTTTAATAGCCGTTTCAATTTTTTTTATCAACGATGAATTTCGCCAAGAAATAAAATGGTAACCTTATCGCCCAAAATAACAGAATTTTCCGTCATAATTCTAAAACTAATATGGGTAGAATAATGTGTTATAGATTAAAACCTTCCCTGAAACAATATCTATCTAACGGTATAAGTTCCGTAAAAATCCATGCAGTAGAACTCGAAATCTAGGAGTTTGGATTTTATATATATAATAGATAATAGAATAGATAACAGATTTTATATATATATAATAGAATAGAATAGATAATAGATTATGTGTTATGAACTATCTGAAAGTTTAAAACATATCGCATTGTTAGATTTCCTAATTTTAACAATATCGCGTTATGTTAGTTCCACATTCTACCACCAGGGAGCGCACTCTATTCTTAACGAAAGCGTATCTGAACGAAACTCCTTCATGCAACCTTTCCGTAGATAAATGAATCGGGAGGGTGGCGGTCTTAACCAATAATTTAAGATAATTGCTGAAACTACTACGAAAAATATTTTAAAGGGGCTCTACGCGGGCCCCTAATAGAGTTAGAGGAAATCGGAAGACGGCAAAATAATCGCGGGGGAAAGTTTGCTTGGGTGCCTTGGAGCTACTTTTGGCGCGAGATTTAATCTCTACGACCAATAGGAGCCCAGATATTTAAGGGAATATGAAGTAACAAAGTCCGAAATAATAGAATTTTCAGTAATAAATCTATACCTAATCTAGGTAGAATGACGTTTTATAGCTTAAAACCTTCCCTGGAACGATACCTATCTAACGGTATAAGTTCCGTCAAAATCCATGCGGTAGAACTCGAAATCTCGGCGTTCGGAACGAAATTTCCGTTTGGATTATATATATATAATAGACTAGCAGGCTATGCCCGCTGCGCTGGTCAATATTTCCAAATGAACCTTGGATTAAACTAAATGGTGAATTTGAACTTGTATTTTAAACAATATGGATCTTCAGCTTGACCTTGCCCATTACTGAAAACGATGCGAACGCCATTGCGATATAATGTTATCTTAAGCGTTGGACAAAATTTAGCAATTAAGAAGTAATTGTTTTAGTTGATTATAAACATCACACTTATGGTCGGGTAATGAGACCGTTATGACAACAGGAATTAATACCTTTGTAACTAATCAACATATAATGAAATCATATATACTAACACCATTCCTAAAAGTCATGCAACAGGGCCACTTGTAACAAAATATGTTCTGTAGATTTTTTTAAAAAGGCTAAACTTTCATAATCAGGTTCACTTATTTTTTGAACTTTTACTGTTGCTCTATAACTAAGTACCCTTGAACAATATATATACACTAAAACCTTTCCAAAATTATTACCTAACTAATTGTGGTATATCCTACGAAAGTATTATAAACAATCGGAATGAAATACAAATTTCCGTTGTAAATATATAGTAGATGATGATGATGCGATTTTGTGTAATAGAATTCATAGTAAAGTTTTCGCTTCAAACAAAAACGATGCTTTCAGCATTAAAGCTAATACACCAATATGTGAAGTATCCGTTTACGGAAGGTTAACTTGAATTCTCATGATCAACTACTCAAAGAAAAGTGAATATGTGGCTTTTGTGATACTTTTATGTCAGCCGGGAGCAGGTAATAAATCAATAAAGATTGTTTTCATAGCATATTCTTATTTTATTATTTTCATTTAAAACACAAACCTTTCACTCATTTAATTTAAAATGCATGCTTTATACTAATTTCATTTAAAAAACTGAAAAGATAAACAATAACAGGAAATAATGCCATAATTAAAAGCAAAAAATCCCTGCCGGTTCGGCCCTACAGGCGGAGGTAGATTTCGAAGTTAAGTACTAAATTCACGAACAAAACTTAAATCAAGATTAAAGATAAACCCAAGTTCCTCCACTAAGAATGAGCTCTAACGATATCTAAAGCTTCTAAACATTTTGTGAAAATTCTAATATACACGAATACACACACGCATGTATATGGAATAGGCTTAAAAAATAGCTAAAGCAAATTCAGAGAACCTCAAAGTGTTAAAATAACTTAATATTTCCATAATCGTGTTTTTATCATGTTTTAATACGTTTTCTCAAACTCGTATGACGTTACATATTCACCAACTGAGGTCCATTTTATTTCCAATATGACGCAATATATTTCTTTTTAATTCGTCAAACTATTTATTTCATTTTGAGTTTTCATGCGGAAATCTTGCTCTAGAAAACTTATGACGTAATATTCAACTTGTTTTCAATTCGTAAAACTATTTATTTAATTTAATTTTTCACGTGAACTTGCAATAGAAAAGCAATTGCTGTGGTGAGAATTTTATTGCTTTTTTTTTAATTATTGGCAACTGTTATAACGAAAAATATTTATTTTTTCCTGTCATTGTTGTGTAAGAGCTGGTTTTATCATAATCTTGTTCAGACAGCATTCAAAATTTTGAACACTCCCCATTTCCATTCCCCTGGACCGATGATGTCCATTTTCAATCCCCGCCGAGTTATGAGCCATCTCAAAGTTGTTGGCGAGTTTGAAGACGATCCGTGCATAATTGCGACTTTTATCGTGCGGACAAAATTTAGTACATACATACATACATATATATATATATATATATATATATATATAAACTTTTTAGGTGGGGGTGGTTTTGGGTTCCTGGGGTCCTATAATGAAAAGTTATGAAGGAATTTTTCAAAAGTCGCACCATGGTAGCGACTGCAATAGGTAGTATTTCTTACGAAATCTACCTAAAAAATATTTTTAATTTACATACGCAAAATGTAACTACTGCTACTGGGAATTTTTAAAATGCTATCAGCGAGATGTGCGCACGGTTATTATAAATGTACCCATTTTTTCTTCTTATCGAGGAGCAATTTATAAATCGCACAATATTATTCCAATTCCAATTTCTTTCATTGAGGAACCTATGACCGGAAAAAATGGAAAAAGACTCTTGTGATTCTTCGGATGATGGCATCTGACGCCATAAACCGAGTTTATATATATGAAAGTAATTTTTAAGTCGTTACAAACATTGCTTTCATACTTAAATATTTTCATTGGTACTACTTGTTATCCCGTCGACCAATTTCGCCAAATTATATAAATCGCCAAACCATTCGCCAAATTATATAAATTGACATAATCTTTATTTTAAATAACGAAATAACAAATAAATTAGTATAACATTAATAAAAATACAAATAAAACGTCGAAATTAAAATCACTTGATGACGTAAACACGTGTAGTTTGTTTAAATTCAAGTGAATTTGATATTTACGATCAACCATTATTGGCATTTAATCTTATAGTTTGACGATAGATTTTTGGTCGACGGAATATCTAAGTAGTACCTTTTCTATTTTTGTTTTATAACGCTAAATTCTCAGTAATTTTTTTCCCTTTTATTTTACATAAAATCACTATTATTTTAAAAAATAAAGATGATTGCATTTTTATTTCAAACTCATAGAGCCGTTTTTATTTTTTAGCCAAAAGGGTTGATTTGAATTTTTTCCGTTGCTAGAGTAAAGGATGTAATGATAGATATTTTGAGGTTTAGATGCCAAAGACACCGCCAAATTAGAAAAATATGAAATGTGTCATGAACTGTTGGACTTATAAAAATTTATTTGGTAGCATTCGATTCAGCATACAAATCTACATTAAAATATGCTATCATTTGACGCATAATTTTGATATTCGATTTTTTTCCCCTCCCCGAGCAAAAACCATTAGAGGTGACACTTTAGGAAATCCTTTCTTAGCAGAATTTTATGTCATAAGAAGTATTTTTACCACGATTTTCAAGATTTTAGGTTCAGTAGTTTGCGCTGTGCGTTAATTAGTCCCCTAATCCAGACTTTATTTTATATACTATATTAGATATGCGATTTTGCGGTGAACCGATGATCGAAAATTTGTCCAATATCATTCGAAATATTACATAACAGAGGAGAAAGTACGAAGAAAGACGAAGAAGAAATGACGAATTACAAAAGACTTGTAATTTTTTTTTTCAAAATGTTGAATTTTTCCATAGTAATAACGTATTAAAACATAAATTTCCTTAAAAATTATCTTTATTTCCTAGATTTCGAATCTGTGAATTTTCCTATAAATGAAATTGGCGATATGACTTGAGAAAATAGATAATATTTGCTTAAATAAAATGGGAAATATTCGTTGATCTGAGTTCGAGTTTATAAATATCACATGCTTTCGGAATTACGGCGAAAAATATTTTAAAAAGTATGAAATTATTTTACAATATGCATGTGTGGCAGAAATTCACACTGAAATTTAAGTATTCGATTCCATTTTTAAAATATTAACTGATATCTATATAAGTTACAATTGAATATGAAAATGTACTCAAAAAATGATCTCTTTCACTTAAAAAAACACCATTTGTGAGAACATCCTCAAGCTAATGTCACGCTTATGCATTTTTGGCTTAAAATCACAGTGCTTGGCGACAAAAGGAAAATAAAAAATTGTAAAGAAACAAATAGTAATTACACATGTGACTCACAATTACATCTGCTTGTTTCTTCTATAAGTCACGTGATGGGACAATTAGATATAAAAAAAAGAAAAGAACAGAACAGAACAGAAAATGTCGTTAAAATTTCATCTAATCAAATTTTCAGATTCGTTTCCATATCTAACGCAAGCGATAAAGAGCCAAATATTGCGTATCAAGTGTAATATTTCTTATTAAATTAATTTTTAAGCATTAC
Organism: Maratus speciosus; assembly: GCA_963932465.1. Classification (NCBI taxonomy): domain Eukaryota; kingdom Metazoa; phylum Arthropoda; class Arachnida; order Araneae; family Salticidae; genus Maratus; species Maratus speciosus. The sequence goes on along the minus strand of OZ010795.1, from coordinate 432,533,505 downwards.
AAATATTTCTTTCAGGTTTTGATTAAATGTTTCCGTTTTTTAATATTATCACTCATTAAAACGGATTTTCTTCTTCTTTTTTTCTTTTCTTTTTCATTTAAATAAAATCAGTAACAGTTTTTCTTTTATTTTTCGGGGTTTAATAGCCGTTTCAATTTTTTTTTTTTTTTATCAACGATGAATTTCGCCAAGAAATAAAATGGTAACCTTATCGGCCAAAATAACAGAATTTTCCGTCATAATTATAAAACTAATATAGGTAGAATAATGTGTTATATTTTAAAACCTTCCCTGAAACAATACCTATCTAACGGTATAGGTTCCGTAAAAATCCATGCAGTAGAACTCGAAATCTAGGCGTTCGGAACAAAAATTTCCGTTTGGATTTTATATATATAATAGATAATAGAATAGATAATAGATTTTATATATATATAATAGAATAGATAATAGATTATGTGTTATGAACTATCTCAAAGTTTAAAACAGATCGCATTGTTAGATTTCCTAATTTTAACAATATCGCGTTATGTTAGTTCCACATTCCACCACCAGGGAGCGCACTCTATTCTTAACGAAAGCGTATCTGAACGAAACTCCTTCATGCAACCTTTCCGTAGATACATGAATCGGGAGGGTGGCGGTCTTAACCAATAATTTAAGATAATTGCTGAAATTACTACGAAAAATATTTTAAAGGGGCCCTACGTGGGCCCCTAATAGAGGTAGAGGAAATCGGAAGACGGCAAAATAATCGCGGAGAAAAGTTTGCTTGGGTGCCTCGGAGCTACTTTTGGCGAGAGATCTAAGCTCTACGACCAATAGGAGCCCAGATATTTAAGGAAATATGAAGTAACAAAGTTCAAAATAATAGAATTTTCCGTAATAATTCTATAACTAATCTAGGTAGAATGATGTGTTATAGCTTAAAACCTTCCCTGGAACGATACCTATCTAACGGCATAAGTTCCGTAAAAATCCATGCGGTAGAACTCGAAATCTCGGCGTTCGGAACGAAATTTCCGTTTGGATTTTATATATATAATAGATAGATATATATATATATACATATATATGTCGCGCTCTCAACCAATGAATTATTAAGAATGTCACGTCATATAAAGAGTGCGGTCAGAACTAGCGGATGAATTTGAAGGAAAAAAGGATAACATCAGAAATGCGCGGGAAGTAAAAATGGAAGCTAAAAGAATAATCTCGAAAGAAAAAAGCGCGGGAATGGAACATTTAATTTAAGAATACTAAAAGGTAATATTTAAGCTATTAAGAAAAGTGAGACATTAAATTAAAGGGAATTTAACAGAGTTAACGATAGAGATTATTTAAGGATAAGGATTTATTGAATATAAAGTAGTAATTTAGAATAAGATAAGGAAATCGCGGAATTAGATCTAATAATGTAACAAAATTCCTCCCCTCAAAAATGAATGAACTAGTAGGTCCCGATGACCTGCGAGTTCATTGAGAGAAAGCAGATACTCGTTTTACAATTTTTGTTTCTTTGTTTTACAATCATCTTTAAAATGATTCCGTCACTTGATCACCTAATCGCGTTGCTCAAAGCTCTAATTTCATTTTGAAAGGAATAAAAAAATATATAATTACAAAAAAAATAAATAAATAAATAAATAAATAAATAAAAATTTCTCGTCTTAGTGAAAACTGATGTAATAAGTACATATCCAATAATAAAAACAATTATAATAATATTTGGTTAAAATTCCAAATTAGCAACAGTTTTGCTTTCTGTGAATTAATACAGGAATATTAATATCAGTTCATTAGTTAGCAACAGTGACAATATTTTCAAAACCATACCATATTTATTCAGTATATTCACTAAATTATATGTCCTCTAGTGATTTTTAGTCCGTACTGAAATATGGATTTGTAGAGTTCATAAGATTTTTTGCTCGCTTAAATTTTATATCACAGACTTTGTTGCACTACTAATATTAAATACTAATAACAATAAATAATAAATTATAACAATAATAAATAAATAAATAATCTTAGAATAACCTTGTATAATAATATATGAAAACAGTTAATAAACAATAGTAAATAACATTTTTGTCAACTGTAATGTAATTTACAACTGTACAATCTTTGATAGTTTTTGCCATGGTCTTTTTATTATTACAGATCTGTATTCTCTCAGTATAATAACAGTATCAATCACAACTGCTGTTAAATCTTACGTAATTTTATTCCTCATATTATTTTTAATCTTAGATAAGTTTTCGAAAAAAAAAGGAATGATTTGTGACCAAAAATGAAGAATTATGATGTGCATTGCCTCATAGGTCCTTCCAAGGGTTAAACCATCATCACTGTTTTCAGTAACTTATATCATTATTTTAGTATAGTCGTCATCAAAAATTATTTAAATCTTTATATAAATAATTCAATAACATTCTTAATTGTAGTATTTTATTCTTTTTTATAAATAATAATAATATTATGTTAATCCTATATCACATAATAAATTCATGTCTATAAATATCTCAACTAATACAAATATAAAAAAAAAAAAAAAAATCATCCTCTTCGAAATAAAAAAAAAAATCTTTTGCAAAGGAAGTAAAAAAAAATAGGTGAATACACTAGTGTTTCTTAATTCGCATCTGTAAATTACCTTTACCTCAAATAATAAAATAAAAAACCAAATCTGTCGCTACAAAATGAAATTAGACTTTCGTGGTAAAAAAAAAAAAAAAAAAAAAAAAAAAAAAAAAAAAAAATCGCATACGAAAATGATCATTAAGTCTTGCATTCGAATAAGCAAGCGGTTTCGCAATAACTTTCACATCTGTGGGCTCGGAATTAAAATATGAAACATTTTCTTTTCTCTCTCTTTTTTTATTTATCTGATAAAATGCAATCGTTAGAGTAATATTTAAATCATTTGAAAGACTATCAATTAGGTTTTTATAAATTTTTTATAGCAAGTAAGATTAAGTTGTTTTTAATTACTAGTAATAAATTAAGTAAAGTTAAGTTTTTTGGTTCAATTTTTTAATTCAACACTAATTAGAACTCTAGATAAATCAACCAATTTATTCCCGCATAACTAATTAATCTAAATGAATTCCCAAACAGATAAACTCTTGGGACGTATCCCAACACTCATACGTAATGTTGAAATAATAAATTTACTTAAGCTTTTAGTATTAATTTACAAACTCATCATTGTTAGAAAATTAAGTTTAACTCATCATTGATATAAATTTTCAAGGCCTCTCCCTTTAAATACTTTGAAATATTTTCAAATTTCCAAGGATCATTTTCTTTAATGCTAGAATTATGAAAGTATGCTAACCATTGTTGAATGTTCATTCCCAAATTGGGGTCAAATGATACAATACTAATTTCAGTCTTTTTTCTTTTTTGTTACCACGTAATAAAACTACAGTATCTAACTTTACTTCCAGATTGTAAAAGCATTACAAATATACATCAAAATCTCTATCATATTGCTTAACAGAAAAATAAAAGTTATAATAAAAATCTCATAATAAATAATAAATTAACACAACATTAATAAATCTCAAAATATTGAAATATTCTATCTTTTAAATACCCGTAATCTTTGAAAATATGTATAAATAAACGATTACGTAACTTAAATAAAACACCTGTCACTTTAATGTTCATATGCTTTGTTAGAAAAAATAAACACAACTTATTTCGAATAAATAATAAAATAAAATAAAATAAAATAAGTTATGCAACAACTAAGGATAAACATAAAATTTTTTCATCACAAAATGAGATCGTTTTTTAAAATGACTTATGTAATGCTGAATGATGTCTTTATTTGGGCTGGAACATCTTTTGTTGTTCTTTTTTATTTTAATGGTGTTAAAAGGTATCTGAACTTTGTTTCTTCCTGGAGACCGTCGAGTGAAATAAGGCTTTTGCGAACTTTTTAGTTGACATTCGTTGTTTCGAATTTGCGCTGGCTAGATGTTTAATAGGGCGTACATGCTGCATAAATTCTGGGGGGGGGGGGGGGCGTTGTAGTCTCAAATCCTTGCCGGGTAAATGTTACATTCTAGCAACATTGGATTGGCTTTATCGTTGAAAATGCCGTACTGGCTGTCACGATAGTAGCTGTGGATCACATGCAGCGATAATGGCGTAAAAGAAGTGGTCAGAACAGATACTTCGAATCTGTTACATTAGTAGAACGAATTTCTAAAATGCAGTTGTCGAGTGAAAACAATGGAATGCATCGTTCCGTGAAGTTTCCCCAGAAGAAATTGAGACAACTCATAATCAATTAAGCACTTTATTAAAACATCTTTCAAAAAGTGCAGTTTCCACCAAGATAATTAGCCATCGCTCCGTAGTAGTAATTAGGTTTAAACAAAGTTCCAGATAATCGAATAACAGGACGGTGACCAGGGGACGGATGAAAACTGGAAATACGACTCAATTCTGCTGAAACACAGCGAGTAACAACTTTTTGTTCCTCACGTGTAACGATACAAATATGACGTAGGTCGCGCTCTCAACCAAATAATAATTAAGAATGTCACGTCATATAAAGAGTGCGGTCAGAACTAGCGGATGAATTTGAAGGAAAAAAGATAACATCAGAAATGCGCGGGAAGTAAAAATGGAAGCTAAAAGAATAATCTCGAAAGAAAAAAAGCGCGGGAATGGAACATTTAATTTAAGAATACTAAAAGCGTAATATTTAAGCGATTAAGACAAGTGAGACATTAAAGTAAAGGGAATTTAACAGCGTTAACGATAGAGGTTATTTAAGGATAAGGATTTAGTGAATATAAAGTAGTAATTTAGAATAAGATAAGGAAATCGCGGAATTAGATCTAATAATGTAACAAAATCCCTCCCCTCAAAAAATAAATGAACTAGTAGGTCCCGATGACCTGCGAGTTCATTGAGAGAAAGCAGATACTCGTTTTACAATTTTGGTTTCTTTGTTTTACAATCATCTTTAAAATGATTCCGTCACTTGATCACCTAATCGCGTTGCTCAAAGCTTTAATTCCATTTTGAAAGGAATAAAAAAATATAATTACAAATTAAAAAAAAAAAAATCTCATCTTAGTGGAAACTGATGTAATAAGTACATATCCAATAATAAAAACAAGTATAATAATATTTGGTTAAAATTCAAAATTAGCAACAGTTTTGCTTTCTGTGAATTAATACAGCAATATTAATATCAGTTCATTAGTTAGCAACAGTGACACAATTTTCAAAACCATACCATATTAATTCAGTATATTCACTAAATTATATGTCCTCTAGTGATTTTTAGTCCGTACTGAAATATGGATTTGTAGAGTTCATAAGATTTTTTGGTCGCTTAAATTTTATATCACAGACTTTGTTGCACTACTAATATTAAATACTAATAACAATAAATAATAAATTATAACAATAATAAATAAATAAATAATCTTAGAATAACCTTGTATAATAATATATCAAAACAATTAATAAACAATAGTAAATAACATTTTTGTCAACTGTAATGTAATTTACAACTGTGCAAGCTTTGATAGTTTTTGCCATGGTCTTTTCATTATTACAGATCTGTATTCTCTCAGTATAATAACAGTATCAATCAAAACTGCTGTTAAATCTTACGTAATTTTATTCCTCATATTATTTTTAATCTTAGATAAGTTTTCGAAAAAAAGTAATGATTTGTGAACAAAAATGAAGAATTATGTGGTGCATTGCCTCATAGGTCCTTCCAAGGGTTAAACCATCATCACTGATTTCAGTAACTTATATCTTTTGTTTTAGTATAGTCGTCATCAAAAATTATTTAAATCTCGATATAAATAATTCAATAACATTCTTAATTGTAGTATTTTCTTCTTTTTATAAATAATAATAATATAATGTTAATCCTATATCACATAATAAATTCATGTCTATAAATATCTCAACTAATACAAATATAAAAAAAAATAAATCATCATCTTCGAAATAAAAAAAAAATCTTTTTCAAAGGGGGTAAAAAAAAATAGCTGAATACACTAGTGTTTCTTAATTCGCATCTGTAAATTACCTTTACCTCAAATAATAAAATAAAAAACCAAATCTGTCGCTACAAAATAAAATTTGACTTTCGTGGTGAAAAAAAATAAATAAATAAAAAATAAAAAAAAAATATCGCATACGAAAATTATCATTAAGTCTTGCATTCCAATAAGCAAGCGGTTTCGCAATAACCTTCACACCTGTGGACTCGGAATTAAAATATGAAACATTTTCTTTTCTCTCTCTCTTTTTTTTTAAGTGATAAAATGCAATCGTTAGAGTAATATTTAAATCATTTGAAAGACTATCAATTAGGTTTTTATTAATTTTTTATAGCAAGTAAGATTAAATTTTTAATTACTAGTAATAAATTAAGTAAAGTTAAGTTTTTTGGTTCATTTTTTTAATTCAACACTAATTAGAACTCTAGATAAATCAACCAATTTATTCCCGCATAACTAAGTTAATCTAAATGAATTCCCAAACAGATAAACTCTTGGGACGTATCCCAAAACTCATACGTAATGTTGAAATAATAAATTTACTTAAGCTTTAATTTTAATATTAATTTACAAACTCATCATTGTTAGAAAATTAAGTTTAGCTCATCATTGTTATAAATTTTCAAGGCCTCTCCCTTTAAATATTTTGAAATATTTTCAAATTTCCAAGTATCATTTTCTTTAATGCTAGAATTATCAAATATGTTAACCATTGTTGAATGTTCATTCCCAAATCGGGGTCAAAAGATACAATACTAATTTCAGTCATTTTTCTTTTTTGTTTCCACGTAATAAATCTACAGTATCTAAATTTACTTCCAGATCGTAAAAGCATTCGAAATATACATCAAAATCTCTATCATATTGCTTAACAGAAATATAAAACTTATAATAAAAATCTCATAATAAGTAATAAATTAACACAACATTAATAAATCTCAAAATATTAAAATATTCTATCTTTTAAATACTCGTAATCTTTGAAAATATGTATAAATAAACGATTACGTAACTTAAATAAAACACCTGTCACTTTAATGTTCATATGCTTTGTTAGAAAAAATAAACACAACATATTTCGAATAAATAATAAAATAAAATAAAATAAAATATGTTATGCAACAACTAAGAATAAACATAAAATTTTTTCATCACAAAACAGAGATCATTTTTTTAAAATGACTTACATAATGCTGAATGCTGTCTTTATTGGGGCTGGAACAACTTTCGTTGTTCTTTTTTATTTTAATGATGTTAAAAGGTATCTGAACTTTGTTTCTTCCTGGAGACCGTCGAGTGAAATAAGGCTTTTGCGAACTTTTTAGTTGACATTCGATGATTCGAATTTGCGCTGGCTAGATGTTTAATATGGAGTTCATGCTGCATAAATTCTTGAGTGGCGTTGAAGTCTCAAATCCTTGCCGGGTAAATGTTACATTCTAGCAACATTGGATTGGCTTTATCGTTGAAAATGCCGTACTGGCTGTCACGATAGTAGCTGTGGATCACATTCAGCGATAATGTCGTAAAAGCAGTGGTCAGAACAGATACTTCGAATCTGTTATATTAGTAGAACGAATTTCTGAAATGCAGTTGTCGAGTGAAAACAATGGAATGCATCGTTCCGTGAAGTTTCAACAGAAGAAATTGAAACAACTCATAATCAACTAAGCACTTTATTAGAACATCTTTCAAAAAGTGCAGTTTCCACCAAGATAATTAGCCATCGATCCGTAGTAGTAATTGGGTTTAAACAAAGTTCCAGATAATCGAATAACAGGACGGTGACCAGGGGATGGATGAAAACTGGAAATACGACTCAAATCTGCTGAAACACAGCGAGTATCAACTTTTTGTTCCTCACGTGTAAGGATACAAATATGACGTAGGTCGCGCTTTAAACCAATGAATAATTAAGAATGTCACGTCATATAAAGTGTGCGGTCAGAACTAGCGGATGAATTTGAAGGAAAAAAGGATAACATCAGAAATGTGCGGGAAATAAAGATGGAAGCTAAAAGAATAATCTCGAAAGAAAAAAGCGCGGGAATGGAACGTTTAATTTAAGAATGCTAAAAGCGTAATATTTAAGAGATTAAGACAAATGAGACATTAAATTAAAGGGAATTTAACAGAGTTAACGATAGAGATTATTTAAGGATAAGGATTTAGTGAATATAAAGTAGTAATTTAGAATAAGATAAGGAAATCGCGGAATTAGATCTAATAATGTAACACACACACACACACACACACATACACACATATATATATATATATATATATATATATATATATATATATATATATATACTTTTGAACGGAGGGTGGTTTCGGGGTCTGGGGGTGATGATCGATGAAAATATACCAAAAATTTTTGAAATCGCTTTCCTCCGAACGTCTACAATAGTTAGATTTTTGTAATGAAAGTTACCTAATAGCTAATTTTAGTTTTTAACGAAACGTGTATGATTATTTCATTTACGGTTCATATTTTAAATTAAGTAACATTTTCTATATACAAAAATAAAACTGTAACTTTGAATTAATCGATATTTCAGTAGAATTCCGTTATATGATTATACGATGATAATATTTCAGATTTACAATCACGTTTAAAAAAAAAATAATAAAACTCTGTTTTTCAAGCCTTAAAATACTCTGTATCATTTTGAAATAATGTGTGTAATTAGTCAAAACAATTATGTAAGATTTAAATATTTTTCAGGCAAATTTAAAATTCACAGTTATTAAAAATGAAACTAAAAATTTGAATTAATCGATATTTTTGTAGAATTATGTTAAAAAATTACACGATGATAAGATTTCAGAAGTACAATGATGTTTCAAAAAACAATAAAACCTGGTTTTTAAAGCATTTTAAAATACTCTGTATCATTTTGAAATAATCAGTGTAATTAGTCAAACCAATTATGTAAAATTTAAAATATTTTTTCAGGTTAATCTAAAATACGCATTTATAAAAGTACCACTATAAATAGGAATTAAGAACATTAGCTTCACCATTCTGAATGTATTCCTATATTTGTAATATTTTCAAACGATATAAAGAAAATAATTACTGGAAATTATTTCTAAACGTCTCAGTTTAAAATGTGTAAAATAAAAATTGATTTAAAATTCTTCAATTCAAATGTCTTTGTTACCAAAACTTCTTGGGATAACTATGTATTATTTTTTAAAAGTTGAATATCGTTAATGTTTTTAGGCTAATTTAGGCTAATTCCATGGGTTTTTGCAGTGTAAGTCACATAGCTAATAACTGCTATGCTTGTTGGCCACCGTTATTTTCAAAACGTTTGCTTCGCCTTATTTAATTAATAAGGTATCTCTGATAAAATAAGTCACATTTTACCGTTCTAAAATACTGGTAGGCAAAATCGTACCCTGTGACTTACACTTGAACTACTCATTGAACTAGCGTATTAAGTAACATCAACGATAAGGGAATTTTGATAGATATCATAATTATGGTAGATATCATAATTATATCGAGATATTGCGGTAACAATTCATTTACTTACCCATTATTAGTATTTTCCCAGTATTTTATTTTATAGAAATCACTTTTCAAAAATAAAGTTTACAATTATAAAGAACAATTAAAACTGAAATTTTATTCGAATTCGAATTCAATAAACGGATGTTTAAAATACCTTTATTTCAAACAGCAGAACGTTTTTACAAGCATAGAAAAACTTGTTACGTAAAATGCTTTAAAGCTGTCATTAACATAAAAAAAAAAAACTCTTGTAAAATCAAGTGAATTTTTCTACTACGACTACTTCGAATACGTCAACATAATTTTATACAATTTAAATTACACCTTGTTGTACCATTTCGGAAATAATAGTCATGATGCTTCTTATAGATAATCTTCTTCCATCATGAAAAAAGCATATTTTATGTATAAATTAAACAAGATAGAAAAATCATGCGTCAAACATATAATCTCAATTCCAATTGTAAAGAAATATATATATATATTCCAACATATTCCGAACAATGGAGAAAATCTTATCCGTTTAATAATGTGAAATATTATATCCAAAAACAATTTTGAAAAGTCATGACATTTTTAAAAACTCGATTTTAGAAATTTCGGTACAAATGTACTAAAAGTGTTTTGTTAAGCTCATCATATAATTTATATAATTATAGGGGAGACTAGGGAGGTTTGACCCATTTTTTACAAAATTATTTTTTTTATTTTTTAAATATTGAAAGTAGAATAAATCTTTATAAATCATTTTATTCGTCATACAATGAGTTATCATAATAAAATTGCTACATAAGTGTAATGTGTAAGAAATTTGAAAAATGATTGATTTTAATCATGAGAAAATAATGGGTCAAGGCTCCCCACATATGGGAGGGTTGATCCACTTTGTTTTATATTGAAATATTTGTGAAGAGAAATAAAATCAGTTTAAAAAATCAAAATATATTTATGCTACATGCTTTAATTATTATAAAAAATATTTTTGAAAATATGATGCATAAACAAATCTGTTTAGACGCAAACGCAAGTCTGAGGTGATTTTTTTTTTTTTTTTTTTTTTTTTTTTTTTTTTTTTTTTTTTAAACAGGATTTTGTCTGGGCACGTATAATTGTACACCAGGGAAAATGAAATTTTAACATTTAAGACAGCATTCCGCTATGTAGAAGTTACGTTTTCAGAGGGTTTCATGTATTATTTTGCACGGATTTAGGAGCAACTGTCCCAATTTTTTTGTCTTCTTGTCCTACTTTTGTGACACTCGACCAGTCAACTCTAGTTGTCACATAGTTTGGCTTCATCTCACTGCATTTATCCTGGTGAAATTTGTCTACATGTCTTCCTAAAGTTTTTCGATCAATGCTATGTTCTTTTGCAGCCGCATGAGCACTTATCATTAACATCGTTTAACCCTTTCAGGGGCAAAGTACTTTCAGTACTGAAATATTGAAATAAATGACTGGCACCGGAATTTGCGAATAAACTTATTTGGAAATAAGAAAGATTCTATATTTCACATTCAGATTAAATGGAAAAGATTTTAGTAAAATTCTGGTGCCATTGTGGCGTTTGGAAATTAAAATTAAGTTAGTTCAAATACATACCACTACCACTGAAAGGGTTAAAACTGCTGCTTTCATACTTTTTAGTCTTTTCCATTGTTTCTACTTACACGTTGTAAGTAATATTTAAATGGACTATCAACTTTCCCATTTATATTTCATTATATTTTTTTTTCTTGCAGTGGATACTATAGCATCTTTCTTTAATCTTCTCAGTTTTAAATGTTTTCTTTTCCATCACTGTTTTTTACTGTAGCTTTACAGAATAAATTTACATTTTTTTTTATATATAACCATTAACCTTTTTTATGCACAGTGTATAATAAAAATATTTCCAAAACCACTTAATTAAGTGAGCCTTGAGCATCTGATCAACCCTCCCCAAATAGCCATTTTCTAAAGAATAGCACATTGTTATGTTAAGCCTAACTTATTGTACAGTCGTTATGCCTGCAATGAAAGCTCGATATCTTTGCATTACTTAAAACCTTTTTATTTATATTTCTTTGATATATTTTATCAGAAAAATGATTACAAAATATTTCTAAAAACACAGCTTTTAGGTTGAGATCACCTTACAATTCATTTTTTCCAGATCTATTTCGATTATCTGTATAAAACAAAGACTGTTGATTGAGCATTTCAGTAGCTTTGGTTGACGCATATTTATAAAACTCTGAAATTCTTTTAAATATGAAAACTGATGGGTTTTTCAATGCTCCCCTATGGTCAACCCTTCCTAGTCTCCCCTATATATATATTGCATAGTTTGTTATAATTTAATCCAGTTAGAATCACGTAACATGACTTAATTTTTCATTTCAGAAATTTCCACCAATAAAAGTAAGTTTACTGGAATTCTTTTGACAAACCGTGTATATTACCTATAGAATTTCAACATACCAAGCAATTTGCAACAAATTAGTTAAATTTGAAAACTGAAAAGGTAGTTCTAACAATTGCCGCTCACATTTCGGGCGTCCCGATATGTGAACTAAAAACGCTACACACTTATTTTGAAATACGGAAAATTCAAGGGTAAATCTCAGTATCATGCATAAATTAGATGGCACTACGAGTATATGTACGAAAGTTACAGAGCTGGCAGACAGACTGACAGACAGACCTTTTTAGTTGATTTTAGTAAAATTCTTAAATTTATGAAGGTATGTCTTCAAATCACTTCATAGCTGGAGGAGGGTAACTTCTTTCTGAACTTTCTAAATTTTTATGGCAAATTTTATAAAACACTTAATTAGTGTGAATTTAGAAGAAATGGTAGCATTAATGTTAGAAGAAATGGTTAGTTTGAACACTCAACATCAGTGATTCTAAACGTTGGGCTTAAGCACTGTAGGGGGGGGGGGGGATTTGACTTTCTAAGTGGGCAATTTCGAATTTATTACTCACTCATTCAAGATCAGTTTCTTTTGTCTTTTCTTGCGGCAGGGATAAGTGATGTTATAGAATAATAAATAAATGGAATACAAGCAAAGTGTATAAAATCTGTCGTTTTTTTTTTTACATTTTCCAACAAAGTTGAAAAGTGTTTATGACTTCGGTTTGTCTATGCGTCTGTCCACGCACTAACTCTCGTAAATATGCTCGGATCGTTCTGAAATTTTTGAATGTTAGTGACCTCTACCATAGCGTGTTCCTTATTTCAAATGAAGTTTGTAGCATGTTTAGTTCATTTACAAGGACAGTCAAAAATTTTCCGTTACATTACGGCCAACGTTAAAAAATTGTTTCAAATGATTTTTAATGGTGTTACACTCTTTCAAACTTAGTAAAATTGATATTCATTTATAAAGCCCACTAAAATATGCATTATGTTGAATATGCGGTGCAAAGAATAGTTATTGTTCATTTACATGGCCACACAAAAGAATTCCGTTCATAATGGTATAGGGGAAATTGTTTGCGGTGTATTTGAAAAGATTTCAGATACTATATTGTATCCGAATTACTGTATATTACTAATGATTGCTGGAAATGCATAGAGCCTGTTCTCAGAAACTATACATGTTGGAGACTTGAAATTTTGTATACTTATAGCTGAACACCACATATCATACAACAAATCATAAAATTTTGAAAAAAGCCGTACATTTAGCCCTTTGGGCTCCCACATGTTTATTTTCAACAATTCTTTCTAAGTGAGTCCCTAATTAGTTTGGAGGCGTGAAATTTTACATACTTATAGCTGAACACCACACATCATGCGACAAATCATAAAATTGTTAAAAAGTGGTACAGTTAACCCTTTGGGCTCCCACATTTTTATTTTAAACAATTCTTTCTAAGTGAGTTCCTAATTAGGCTGGAGGCGTGAAATTTTACATACTTATAGCTGAACACCACACATCATACGACAAATCATAAAATTTTGAAAAAGTCGTACATTTAACCCTAGGGTTCCCACATGTTTATTTAAAAAAATTATTTCTAAGTGAGTACTTAATTAGGTAGGAGGCGTGAAATTTGGCATACTTATAGCTGAACACCTCACATCGAACGACAAATCATAAAATTTAGAAAAAATCGTACACTTAACCCTTTTGTATCCCACATGTGCATTTTAAACAATTCTTTCTAAGTGAGCCCCTATTTACGTTGGAGTCGTGAAAATTTGCATACTTATAGCTGAACACCACATATCATACGACAAATCATACAATTTTGAAAAAGCCGTACATTTAACCCTTTGGTCTCCCACATGCGAATTTTAAGCAATTCGTCCTAACTGAATCCCTTATTCAATTGGAGATTTGAAATTTTGTATACTTATAGCAGAACACTTGAGGCCAGGCGACAAATCATAAAATCTTGAAAAAGTCTTACGTTTAACCCTTTGAGCTACCACATATGTATTTTAAGCAATTCTTTCTAAGAGAGGCCCTAAATAAGTTGGAGACACGAATTTTCGCATGCGTATAGCTGAATACCTCAGAACACACGGGAAATCATAAAATTTTCAAAAAAGTCTTATATTATTACTCCTCCGGGCTCAAACTTGTGTATTTTAAGCATTTTTTCTAACCTATGCCCTTTTCACTCGGGGAGTAATTTTCCAACTTTTGCTGACACCCCTTCGCCCATTCTTTTATATTATGCACCAAAGCCTTACATATGTTAGTTCCACTTTTTACCGCCAGGGGCTCCAACATATCTCGGGTGCTATCGGCCCAATCCCCTCGACTAATATAGCTACGGATAGTATATAAAACGGAGTTTCGTTCGGATAGAGGTTTGTTTAGAATAGAGTTCTCCCCTCGTTGCGAAATGTGGAACTAACAGATTTTTCAAAAGGATAAAGTGTTTTAAAAGGATTGTTAAACGAAACCCTCTGTGCGATCTGTGATCACACTTACCTACTTGTTCAGTATATTTATGCATACTATAAAGTGCGTATAAATGCTATAGTTCATATACAGAGCTTCAGAAATGAATTCGTAAAGGTTACTGAGTATGAGCATAAATTGTTTAAAGGTGGGTTTTAAAGGAGTTATGCATTTTTACTTATTACTGAATTTAGTGTACTAAGAAATATTTGTAGAATATAGACAAAATTATATACAGTACCTTTCAAAGAGTTGGATACATGGCTGTCTATGTTTGATAATTTCTGGAAATGTAATTTCTGTAGTTTTAAGCGTATTTTAGTTTTAATTAAATTTTAGCAAAATAGTGGCATGTAATAAAAGTACAAGGTAAACTACAACTCTGCACAAAAGTATTCAAGTATGTTTCCATCTATTAGATTAAATTGCTGAAAGATGAATTTCGACCTGTTATGCATTTTCTTCCTAAACTAAATTTTCCCATTATCTATCTATTCTATTCTATTATATATATAAAATCCAAACAGAAATTTCGTTCCGAACGCCTAGATTTCGAGTTCTACCGCGTGGATTTTTACGGAACGTATACCGTTAGATAGGTATTGTTTCAGGGAAGGTTTTAAGCTATAACACATCATTCTACCTAGATTAGTTATAGAATTGGTACGGAAAATTCTATTATTTTGGACTTTGTTACTTCATATTTCCTTGAATATCTGGGCTCCTATTGGTCGTAGAGCTTAGATCTCGCACCAAAAGTAGCTCCGAAGTACCCAAGCAAACTTTTCCCCGCGATTATTTTGCCGTCTTCGATTTCCTCTAACTCTATTAGGGGCCCGCGTAGGGCCCCTTTAAAATATTTTTCGTAGTAATTTCAGCAATTATCTTAAATTATTGATTAAGACCGCCACCCTCCCGATTCATGTATCTACGGAAAGGTTGCATGAAGGGGTTTCGTTCAGATACGCTTTTCTTAAGAATAGAGTGCGCTCCCTAGTGGTGGAATGTGGAACTAACATAACGCGATAATGTTAAAATTAGGAAATCTAACAATGCGATCTGTTTTAAACTTTGAGATAGTTCATAACACATAACCTATTCTGTTATATATATATAAAATCTATTATCTATTCTATTATCTATTATATATATAAAATCCAAACGGAAATTTCGTTCCGAACGCCTAGATTTCGAGTTCTACTGCATGGATTTTTACGGAACTTATACCGTTAGATAGTATCGTTCCAGGGAAGGTTTTATGCTATAACACATCATTCTACCTAGATTAGTTATAGAAGTATGACGGAAAGTTCTGTTATTTTGGACGATAAGGTTACCATTTTATTTCTTGGCGAAGTTTTTTGTTGTTGAAAAAATTGAAACGGCTATTACACATAGAAAAATAAAAGACAAAAAACTGTTACTAATTTTATTTAAAATCTTTAAAAAAGAAAAAAAAAGAAATCTATTTTAATGAGTGATAATATTAAAAAACGAATATATTTAATTTAAACATGAAAGAGAATGTTCGTAATACTTAAAGAATTACTCACTTGAAATATTGCAATTTAAATAATATTTGGCGATTTATCTTTTGCATCAGGTTAAGAAAAATGCATCTGAAAATTGATAAAATGATATCAAGGAAGTTTCCCATAAGCGCATGCTCAGTATTATTTGAAAAAAATTATAGAATATTCTTCTCATAAATATATATATATATCCATAAAAAAATCGGCAGAACCTCTATTTAGCATTCCTAAAAAAATAGTGAAAATTTCATTTTTTGCGATTTAGCGCTGGATGGCCACACGATAAAATTTTGAATAATACTATGATAAATATTCTTTAAGAAAAACTTTTCCAACTCTCGATACGAAGTTAGTTTAAGTAAGTTTAACATAAATAAATACATATTTATAACTGCAGTTTTGTCATATACATTTATATATGTAACAATGAAATTTAACGATCGTATTTATGCCGTTTACAATGAAATTTAAATGGATTAAAAGTGTTTCAAACTCAAATTAAGGTCCCATTCTGAGCATTGGCAATTTGACTTCGATATTGTTAGTGTCAGAGACAACAAGAGAGTTTTATTACCATGGAAACAACAATTTAATATCGAAATATTTAGTGATAGCATTCTTAATTAAAATACCCTTAAAACTTATCCAGCTGGTGACACCGTATAAAATCAAATAACTCAATACAAGTAACACGCAATTTGCATATATTATGTAAGCTTACAGCAAAAATAGTAAACTAATCGACAGTTTAAGTTTAAATTCATTGAGCATTAGGCATTTAATTACTTATTTAACAAG
The DNA here is from genome assembly GCA_963932465.1 of Maratus speciosus. Taxonomy (NCBI): domain Eukaryota; kingdom Metazoa; phylum Arthropoda; class Arachnida; order Araneae; family Salticidae; genus Maratus; species Maratus speciosus. The sequence continues at coordinate 432,516,698 of OZ010795.1, read as the reverse complement.
GAATTTATAAGTGCATTTCAATCTCTTGTATTTGGCGAGGAAACCTATTGGTCCGCCAAAGAGCGTCGAGCGTTCGTCTGTTCGCGCCAAATACTCGAAAAAATAATTTTTTACAGATTTTCTACTGCGATTCGACCGCTATATTTTTACCGATCTTTTTTACATACATGAGTCATTTTATTAGCATTTCCTTTTTCAAAATATTTTGAGTATGCATTTTAAGGAGACCTTCCTTGTGAGTAACAATTTTTGTTATTATTATTATTATTATGTATCTCTTACAGAAAAAACTAGCAGATGTAATTATTAAAAAAATGATATTACATAAATAGCAGTTAATATTATAAAAGTGGAGTCAAAAATTTTAATTTTAATGCAAACGTTTCCCCCCCCCCCCCACACACACATATTATAAATAATTTTATTTCAGATATTTAAAATATTTTTCGCGTACTTTACTACGGATACATGCTATTTTGTTTTTCCCCAAACTTATGACTTTTATAACCTCGAACTCAGATCAACAAATATTGTCCACTCTCTCTCTCTCTCTCTTTTTTTTTTTTTTTTTTTTTTTTTTTTTTTAACATATATCGCCAATTTTTCTTTTAGAAAAGTCTACTTTTTCAAATGTTAAGTACTAAAGATTATTTTTAAGAAAATTTATGCAATTTTGCATTATTAATACCACAAAAGAAAATATTTTGCAATAAAAATTGCTTACTGAAATACATTTTCGATTGTCTTTTTAATTCGTCATCCCATTTTCAGTTTTTTTTAAGGTTTTTGATATTGGATTAATCTTCCGTAATTAGGTTACCTGCTAATTAGTGTATTTACTGAACTATTTAGCTGTTTCTTTTATATTTGAAAGAGTCAGATCAGTGATCAGACAGTGACTGTCAGACAGTGGTCGCGATTGTAGAAGATTACATGAATTTTGTGCTTAGCTATTAGTAAATTTATGTTTTTCATTATGAAGCAAACGGAGAACAGAAGATTTAGTATTATATATATTTTTATTTGCAGTTATTTTACTGTCACTAAAAAATAAATACTTGGGAAAAAAATTTGAAATTTCAATGGTGGCTGGTGGAACAATATTTGTTGATTTATCATTTTAGCCTAGATAAGAAAAAAAGTACCTAAAATGCAGATAAAATTGAAAATAGAAATCATTATAAAGCAAGATCTTCTGACGCACAATCCTATTCGCTAAACTGAGAAAAAAATTGACGATTTTAGGTTTATTTAGGCAGCAGACTGACGAATTTTGTAACTAACTTTTTTAACGAATTTTGTAACCGAGTAATTTTGAAACTAAAAAGTGTATTTATTTCTCCGTGTTATTGCACTCTTTAGAGAAATGAAAAAAGGTCTTCGGTGCATCAAAAAGATCATTTCGTTATATTATAACATGTTAGGTTATTAAGTTTTGTATAACTGACTTTATTTGTCATTTACAAAGAGTATTTTTGGCGTAAGATCTATAATTCAGCCAACATCAATTTGACTTTATTTAATGGGATGTAGTCTGGCGCATAATTACGTATGTTTTACGTGTGTTAACTCTGGTAAATTTGTAACCATATAGTTTGCAAACATTTCTAATATTTGCCGTAAAACTTAGCTGTGCACCCGATTATGGACGATTGGGAAGATTTTGATTGGATGAAAACAAGAGGTTTATTTTTCTATCATAATGAGTTATCGAGTTTTTCTTTTTTTTCAGGTTAACAGTTACATAATTGCAAGTGGTATATACATAAAAAGGAAATGGTAATGAAAATGACATTATTTTAATTTTATTCAAACACTTCATTTTTAAAAATCCATTTTTATGTGATTTACATTTCTTTTAATGAAAGTTAAAGACTTTTTGTGTGCAAACAATTTATTACATTTTTTTTTTTTTTTACCGTATTTACTCTGCTGTAATCCGAAGATAGAAAACTGCAGTAGACCTGCTAGAAAACGTGTATTACAAAATATAATGCAACGTAGAGAGAAATTGTATTTAAGCTACCAGAACCACACATAGCACCAAGCTGAGAAGCCCGGAGTTCAAGAACTATCAAACGAAAGTGAATAATCCGAACATAAGTAATGTTCAGTGGTCACTCTCTGCAATAATTGTAATTATCTCTCCTTTTAGTAGTGTGGTGACTAGAGAACATTTTAACATTTCTGATTATCACAACGGCTGTATTTTCTTCCCAACCTCTACTTTAAATATATAATGTAAAAAGAATTTCTTCTGAATAGTCCGAATTTTGCCTAGCCCATGAGATATTATAATAGCTAAATAGCGTTAGCATAGTATTCAGCAAATGCGGAAAGGTTTTCCGGTGAAGGTCCATATTAATTTAAAATACAAGGTCGAATTCATAATTTTGTTTGATCAATGATCATTTGGAAAATGGAGCAGCGAAGCGGGTGTAGCCTGCTAGTACGGAAAATTCTGTTATTTTGGGCGATAGGGTTACCATTTTATTTCTTGGCGAAATTCATCGTTGATAAAAAAAAATTGAAACGGCTATTAAACCTCGAAAAATAAAAGAAAAACTGTTACTAATTTTATTTAAATGAAAAAAAAAAGAAAAAAAGAAGAAGAAAATCCGTTTTAATGAGTGATAATATTAAAAAACGGAAACATTTAATCAAAACCTGAAAGAAATATTTGTAATGCTTAAAAATTAATTTAATAAGAAATATTACACTTGATACGTAATATTTGGCTCTTTATCGCTTGCGTTAGATATGGAAACGAATCTGGAAATTTGATTAGATGAAATTTTAACGACATTTTCTTTTTGTTCTGTTCTTTTCTTTTTTTTTATATCTAATTGTCCCATCACGTGACTTACAGAAGAAACAAGCAGATGTAATTGTGAGTCACATGTGTAATTACTATTTGTTTCTTTACAATTTTTTATTTCTCTTTTGTCACCAAACAATGTGATTTTAAGCAAAAAATGCATAAGCGTGACATTAGCTTGAGGATGTTCTCACAAATGGTGTTTTTTTAGGTGAAAGAGATCATTTTTTGAGTACATTTTCATATTTAATTGTAACTTATATAGATATCAGTTAATATTTTAAAAATGGAATCGAATACTTAAATTTTAGTGTGAATTTCTGCCACCATACATATTGTAAAATAATTTCATACATTTTAAAATGTTTTTAGCCGTAATTCCGAAAGCATGTGATATTTATAAACTCGAACTCAGATCGACGAATATTACCCATTTTATTTAGGCAAATATTATCTATTTTCTCAAGTCATATCGCCAATTTCATTTATAGGAAAATTCACAGATTCGAAATCTAGGAAATAAAGAAAATTTTTAAGGAAATTTATGTTTTAATGCGTTATTACTATGGAAAAATTCAACATTTTGAAAAAAAAAATTACAAGTCTTTTGTAATTCGTCATTTCTTCTTCGTCTTTCTTCGTACTTTCTCCTCTGTTATGTAATATTTCAAATGATATTGGACTAATTTTCGATCATCGATTCACCGCAAAATCGCATATCTAATATAGTTTATAAAATAAAGTCTGGATTAGGGGACTAATTAACGCACAGCGCAAACTACTGAACCTAAAACCTTGAAAATCGTGGTAAAAATACTTCTTATTACATAAACTTCTGCTAAGAAAGGATTTTCTAAAGTGTCACCCCTAATGGTTTTTGCACGGGGAGGGGAAAAAAATCGAATATCAAAATTATGCGTCAAATGATAGCATATTTTAATGTAGTTTTTTATGCTGAATCGAATGCTACCAAATAAATTTTTATAAGTCCAACAGTTCATGACACATTTCATATTTTTCTAATTTGGCGGTGTCTTTGGCATCTAAACCTCAAAATATCTATCATTACATCCGTTACTCTAGCACGGAAAAAATTCAAATCAAACCTTTTGGCTAAAAAATAAAAACGGCTCTATGAGTTCGAAATAAAAATGCAAGCATCTTAATTTTTTAAAAAAATAGTGATTTTATGTAAAATAAAAGGGAAAAAATTACTGAGAATTTAGCGTTATAAAACAAAAATGGAAAAGGTACTACTTAGATATTCCTTCGACCAAAAATCTATCGTCAAACTATAAGATTAAATGCCAATAATGGTTGATCGTAAATATCAAATTCACTTGAATTTAAACAAACTACACGTGTTTACGTCATCAAGTGATTTTAATTTCGACGTTTTATTTGTATTTTTATTAATGTTATACTAATTTATTTGTTATTTCGTTATTTAAAATAAAGATTATGTCAATTTATATAATTTGGCGAATGGTTTGGCGATTTATATAATTTGGCGAAATTGGTCGACGGGATAACAAGTAGTACCAATGAAAATATCTAAGTATGAAAGCAATGTTTGTAACGACTTAAAAATTATTTTCATATATATAAACTCGGTTTATGGAGTCAGATGTCGTCGTCCGAAGAATCTACAAGAGTCTTTTTCCATTTATTCCGGACATAGGTTTCTCAATGAAAGAAATTGGAATTGGAATAATATTGTGCGATTTATAAATTGCTACTCGATAAGGAGATAAAATGGGTACATTTATAACAACCGTGCGCACATCTCGCTGATAGCATTTTAAAAATTCCAGTAGCAGTAGTTACATTTTGCGTATGTAAATTTAAAATATTTTTTTGCTTTTAATTATGGCATTATTTCCTATTGTTTATCTTTTCAGTTTTTTAAATGAAATTAGTATAAGGCATGCATTTTAAATTAAATGAGTGACAGGTTTGTGTTTTAAATGAAAATAATAAAATAAGAATATGCTATGAAAACAATCTTTATTGATTTATTACCTGCGCCCGGCTGACATAAAAGTATCACAAAAGCCACATATTCACTTTTCTTTGAGTAGTTGCTCATGAGAATTAAAGTTAATCTTCCGTAATCGGATTCTTTACATATTGGTGTATTAGCTTTAATGTTGAAAGCATCGTTTTTGTTTGAAGCGAAAACTACTATGAATTCTATTACACAAAATCGCATCATCATCATCTACTATATATTTACAACGGAAATTTGTATTTCATTCCGATTGTTTATAATACTTTCGTAGGATATACCACAATTAGTTAGGTAATTATTTTGGAAAGGTTTTAGTGTATACATATTGTTCAAGGGTACTTAGTTATAGAGCAACAGTAAAAGTTCAAAAATTAAGTGAACCTGATTATTAAAGTTTAGCCTTTTTAAAAAAATCTACAGAACATATTTTGTTACAAGTGGCCCTGTTGCATGACTTTTAGGAATGGTGTTAGTATATACGATTTCATTATATGTTGATTAGTTACAGAGGTATTAATTCCTGTTGTCATAACGGTCTCATTACCCGACCATAAGTGCGCTGTTTATAATCAACTAAAACAATTACTTCTTAATTGCTAAATTTTGTCCAACGCTTAAGATAACATTATATCGCAATGGCATTCGCATCGTTTTCAGTAATGTGCAAGGTCAAGCTTAAGATCCATATTGTTTAAAATACAAGTTCAAATTCACCATTTAGTTTAATCCAAGGTTCATTTGGAAATATTGACCAGCGCAGCGGGCATAGCCTGCTAGTATATATATAAAATCCAAACGGAAATTTCGTTCCGAACGCCTAGATTCCGGGTTCTACTGCATGGATTTTTACGAAATTTATACCCTTAGATAGGTATCGTGCCAGGGAAGGTTTTAAGCTATAACACATCATTCTACCTAGATTAGTTACAGAATTATGACCGAAATTTATGTTATTTTGGACGATAAGGTTTACCATTTTATTTCTTGGCGAAATTTATCGTTGTTAAAAAAAATTGAAACAGCTATTACACTTCGAAACATAACAGAAAAAACTGTTACTAATTTTAATTAAAAAAAAAGAAGGAAGAAAAAAAGAAGAAAAAAATCCGTTTTAATGAGTGATAATATTAAAAAACGAAAATATTTAATTTAAACATGAAAGGGAATGTCCGTAATGCTTAAAAAATTACCCAGTTAAAATATTGCAATTGAAATAACATTTGGCTCTTTATCTTTTGCGTCAGGTTAAGAAAAATGCATCTGAAAAATTAATAGGATGATATCAAGAACGTTTCGATAAGTGCATGCTCAGAAATATTTGAAAAAATTATATAATATTCTTCTCATGAGGAATATATAGAATATTCTTCTCGTGACTTATAATATGTTTATAAAAAAAAAAAAAATAAATAAAAAAAATCCGCAGAACCTCGATTTAGCGTTTGTAAAAAATTAATGAAATTTTAATTTTTTTGGCGATTTAATGCTGATTGGCGGCACAATAAAATTTTGAATGATACTTTTTATTATCATAAATATTTTTTAAGTAAAACCTTTTTCTACTCTTCATATGAAGATAGTTAGATTAAGTTTAACTTAAATAAACACATTTTTATTACTACAGTTTTGTCATATACCTTCATATGTGTATATATTAAAATTTTATTACCGGAATTATACGGTTTAAAATAAAATTTCAGTTTATTAAATTTTTCCAAATTCAAAATTAATGTCCGATTCGGAACACTGGCAATTTGACTTCAATATTGTTAGTGTCAGAAACAAGAAATGAAGATTATTGTTGCCAAGGAAACAAGTATTTAATATAAAAGGTTTAATGGTAGCATTTTTCCTTAGCCAGCTACTTTTAAAACAAACTTAAAACGGTACTACTTGATTATCCCGTCAACAAAATAACTATCGCCAAACTATAAGATTAAATGCCAATAATAGCTGATCGTATATTTTACATTCACTTGACATTAAACACGATACACGTATTTGTTGCGTCATCAAGTGATTTTTAATTTCACTTCTATTTGTAATTTTATTAATGTTTACAAATTTATTTATTCTTTCGTTGTTTTAAAAAAAAATGTCAATTTGTATAATTTAGCGAGTAGTTTGGCAATTTATATAATTTGGCGAAAAGTTTGGCAATATATACAATTTGCGAAATTGGTTGAATGAATAATCAAATAGTACCCATAAAACTTTTCCAGCCGGTGAAGCCATGTAAAATTAAGTAACTACTGCAACACGCAGTTTGTATATATTATATACGTTTAAAGATAAAACATAATACGCTAATCCTTTGTTTAAGTTTAACTTCATTGTTTTAGGCATTTAAACACTTATTCAACAAGCAATTTTGAAATGCTATTAAATATCTTGCATTTGGAATGGAAGTGTGTAGCCAAATAGCGTGGAACGTTCGTCTTTTTTGCGCCAAATACTCCAATATATATAGATTTTTTTCAGATTTTTACTGAGATTCCGCCGCCAAATTTGACTGATGTTTTACTACATACATGAGTAGTTTTAAAGCATTTTTCTTTTCAAAATAATTTGAGTATGCTCTTTAACCCCTGACCGCCGAGAAAAAGGGTACAATTGTAATGTTTTTTTTTCTGTAATTTTTTTAAATGCTATATAACGATAATTTTTTCAACATGATATAAAAAATTTAATTTTGTGTAATAATATAACCCTTGAGAGTATTAATCATAACTTAATATTTCAAAACTGGATTATATCTGCAGAATTATATTAATTTAAAAAATGCAACTATGACAGTGAAACCTGCAGATTAGTGAACGGATATATCAGTTCACGGCGGTGAGAAGGTTAAGGAGACCTTCTTGTGGTAACAATTTTGTTTTTCATTTATTATTTTTTATTTCTAACTCTTCCATCATGTGACTTACAGACGAAACTAGCAGATGTAATTGTAAAAATGATTATAATTATAATTTACATGTTATATGTTTATTTTTGATTTTTGAGTTCACTTTTGTCGCCAAACGATCTGATTTTAAGCCAAAAAGACGTAAGCATGAATTGGATTCAAGCGATGTTTACAATAAATGTGATTTTGCAAGTGTACGAAAGCATTTTTTGAGTATTTTTTAAAATTTAAACGTAAAATATTTAAATAGCAATTAATATTTTAAAAATGGAGTCGATTTTTTTTAAATTTTAGTATAAATGTCTCCCACACACGCACTTACATATTGTAAAATAATTTAATTTTAGACATTTAAGAAATTTCTCATCATAATTTACTACGAAAGCATGTCGGTTTGTTTTCCTAAAATTTGTGACTTTTATAACCACGCAGCCAGATTAGCTAATATTGTCCATTCTTTTTTTAATAAAAAAAATTATCGCCAATTTTTCCCTTATACAAACGTTCAATGCTTGCAATGTAAGGTAGTAAAGATTTTTCTTAAGAAAATGTAAGCAATTATGCGTTATTTCTATCACGAAAAAAGACATTTGTCAATAAAAATTGCTTTCTGAAGTCTCTTTTCGATATTCCATTCCATTCGTCATTTTTCTTTCTTTCTTTCTTTTTTTTTTTTTTTCATATCTTCCCTTCTTTTAGAAATGTTATAAAAAGATATTGGATGAATCTTGCATAATCAGGTACCTTACAATTTTCGAATTTACTATTTAGTATTGGAAGATTCGTTTATATTTGAAAGGAACCGTGGACGGTAAATCCGATTTCAGAAGATAACGCGAAATTTGTACTTTTAGTAATTGGCGATTAGTAAATTTATGTTTTTTTTTATTATGGAGCAAACGGACAAAAGAAGATTTACTAATAGATATTTTTCATGTGCAGTTATTTTACTATCACTAAAAAAGCATTTATTTGGATGTACAAAAAAAGAATTTCAAATGCGAAAGGTAGCCAATGAACAATATTTGTTCATTTTGCCTAGGTTTTTTTTAAAAAGTACCTCAAATTCAATTAAAATTTCAATCATTATACAGATTGGCTGATGCACAGCCCGAGCGGCTGATTGTAGTGACAAATTTTAGGTTTATTTTACTATCACTAAAAAAGCATTTCTTTGAATGTATATATATATATATATATATATAATAAATAAATAAATAAAACTTTCAAATGTCAAATGTGGCCAATGGAACAGTATTTGTTCATTTACCCTAGGTTTTAAAAAAAAGTACCTCAGATTAAAATAAAATTTCAATCATTATAAAGAAATTTTGGCTGATGCACGGCCCGAGCAGCTGATCATAGTCACAAATTAACGTTTTTAGTTTTATTTAGGCCACAAACTGATGAATAATGACGTCTTGAAAATAAAAGCATGTTCATTTCTCCGTCTTATCACGCTCATTAGAGAAATGCGAAAAAAATCTTCGGTTTACCAAGAAAGATCACTACTAAAAATTTTGCATAACTAACTTTATTTATCATTTGCAGAGAGTTTTGATAGTGATAGATCTAAAATTCAATCAACAGCAATTTGACATTATTTAATGGAATGTGGTTTGGAACGTAATGTTTTGTATAGCTAACTCTGATACATTTTTAGCCATTCCGTTACGAACATTTCTAACGTTTCACATCAAACTTGGTTCTTGATTCGATTATGGATGATTGGGAAGATTTTATTGAATGAAAACTAGAGGTTTAGTTTTCTATTTCAATTAGTTATCGAGGGTATTTTCCTAGGTTAATAGTTGCATGATTGAAACTGGTATGTAAAAAGAAACGGCAGTTAAATTGACATTATTTTAATTTTATTCACAAAATTCCGCTTTAAATATCAACTTTTACATGATTCACATATTTTAAAATATAGAAGTTAAATACTGTTTTAATTGTATTTACTCTACTGGAAATCGAAGATAAGAAATTGTAGAGAAAAACTGCCAAAAGAAGACGTATATTGCCAAATATAATGTAACGTAGACAGAGATTGTATTTATGTTATCAGATCCGCACAAAGTACCAAGCTGAGAAGCCCGGAATAAAAGAACTAACAAACGAAAGTGAATAACCGAACATTCTGTCATCATTTCATTAAATGGTCAATCTGGCAGTCATTGAAATTCTCTCTTTTTTTAGTAGTGTGGTGACATGATCGTAATGGCCGCATTTCTCTCCCAAACTCTGCATGTGTACAAAGAGTTGCTTCTGAATTGCCCGTATTTCGTCTGATGCATCAGATAATATGATAGCGCAATGGCGTCAGATGCGTATTCAGAAAATGCGGAAGGACCTTCCAGGTGAAGGTCCATATTAATTTAAAATACAGGGTCGGATTTTCCATTTCGTTTGATTAAAGGTTTATTTGAAAAATGGTCCAGCGCAGCGGGTTCGGCCTGCTAGTATAGTATATATATCAACATACATATCGAATACAGGGCTGTTCAAAAGAATTGGAATAAATATTTGGCTATGAACGGTAACTACTGGAATCACATTTTTAAATGTTTACTTAGTTATCTTATTTACCTTATTTCCCTAAGTAACGAAGTTTCGTCAATGCTTTCAGGGAGTGTCGGAAAGTGTTTTATAATTATGCTATACGTATGATTTTTCTTAATTGTTTTAATTCTTGGAAATAATCTTTTAAATATTTTGGTATTTTTTTTTATTATTAAAACTTACCAGATTTTTCTGGTATTCAATTTTACATTTTTCATAAATAATGTTTTTTTTACAATTTATTGAATGAGTTTTCTACTTCTATTAGCTCTGCTATACGTCACACGGAGACTATTTTAAACGAGAAACTACTTAAAGTATATATAAATTTGACTATCTTGAACATATTTTATCTAAAAGATATATGAAATATCTGATCCAACTTTATAAAACATATAAATCTTAAATATCGTTAGAAAAGTTAATGGACAGATAATAAATATCTATGGCTCTAGAACTACAAACAACACAGTAAATAAATTTACATGATGTCGTATACACTGCTTAAAAAATTAGGGGAATAGATAGTACAAGTGTATGAATGCGCAATACAGAATAAAAGACGCAAAAACATTTGTGAGGGAGCTTTATTCATTGAAAAGATGGAAAGAACATGAAAATATGGTTTAGGGAAACAGTTTGGTTTCATGTAAATGATTGAAAAAGCATTGTTTGGAAATTATGCAAGATTTTTAATATGGAGTGTGGTCTCTTCGAACAGCTAAGACTGCTGCACATCTGCTTTCATGGATGCGATGAAGTTATCGATTGTAATTTGGGGAATACTGTTCCATTCATCGAGAATTGCAATCTCCAAGTCCCGGGCAGTAAAACGAGGCCTTGATTTCGCAGCAATGCGTTGTCTGAATATGTCCCAAACATGCTAGATCGTATTTAAATCAGGAAAGCATGCTGGTCATTCCATACGCTGCATTGTTTTAGCTTCAAGCATGTTTTCCACAAGACGAACTGTATGACGTGTGGTATTATCATGTTTGGAAAAAAAAAGAAATCACTAATTCCTGCATCATAAAAAACGACATGAGGTCTCAGTATCCCGTCTGTATAATTTTGGACCGTCAAAGTACCATTCTTAATGTAATGCATGCCGGTACGTCCACCTATGCTGATTACAGTCCATAACATCAACCCTCCTCGTCTGTAATGTGATCTTTCACGAACGAATGTGGGATTATTTTGAGTGCCTCTTTCTCTCCATGCCAAAACACATCAGATGTCACATCCAAACTGAATCGGGACTCCAATGTAAATAGAATTTGACTCCAACAACGTTGCCTCCAAACTCGATGTTCAGTTGCCCAAATTCTTTGGGCGACATAGCTGCTTGAGATCAGCGGAATACAGATCATTGGCTTACCTGCATAGAGATCATCCTGATAAAGTCTATTTCGGACTGTTTCGCTGGACTCCCTTCGTCCTGTGAGCAAGAACAACTGTGTTTACAACAGAGTAGCATTGACCGTTCTGTCTCGACAAGCTGTTAGCAGGATATATCAGTCATCAGATTATGTGATAGCACATGCCCGACCTTGCCTTTGTCGATGTCTACTATTCAATGTGTATTGGAAACGATTCCACTGCCTTGCATCGACACTTTGTGCGACCCCAACAACGTCCACTACATATCGTTGTGTTTCCCCTAGATTAAACTGTCCCGATAACATGCCAAGCCATGGATTTCGTTAAATCACATTATTGTGACGTTTTAAAGTCACTTTTTCTCCAAAGCTGAACAATTGAATTTTACAATTGAGACAGTTAAATAGACATTTCTGCAAAATTCCGATTTCTACAATTATCTCCTATTTCTACTTTTACGTCATTAAATTTAACTAGCAGGAATGACCGAGCTAAGTTCGGTCAAAATTAGCTTTGTGTTTATCTCGATATATTATTCCAATTAAATCATTCTTGCTGTTTTAGATACAATTAGCTTGACCCTGACCCTTAGTGACCCAAAATGACGCACTAATCGAATTTTTCCGAACATGCGACCTAATACAATGCTCTTCATGAGCCTGAAAACGATGGAATACAAAATTTAGTGAAAATTGTTAGTCATATTCTAGATAAAATAAGCTTGACCCACGTTGATTCAAAAAACCACTAACCGAAATTCATCGAACGAGTGAGCTATTTCAATGGTCTTTTTGTTCTGTGAAACGGTATAACAAAAAAAATGTCAAAATTGTTTGAACATTTTTTAGATGGATGCCGTTAGCTTGACCCCGACACATTATCACCAAAATGACCCACTAATAGAATTTTCTTGAGCATGCGACCCAGCCCACTGGTTTTATATTGTCCAGAAACGGTGCAGTACAAACTTTTGTGAAAATCTTTTGAGCCGTTTTTTAGATAAAGTTAGCTTGCTCCTGATCCATTAGGACCCAAAATGACCCAATGATTGAATTTTCTTGAACATGCGACCCTGTCCAATGGTCTTATCATGCTCGGAAACGATATTATACAAAATGTTTTCAAAATGTTTTGAAGAGCTTTTTAAATACAATTAGCTTGACCCTGACCCATTGTGAGCCAAAATGACCCACTAATCGAATTTTCTTGAACATGCGACCTAACCCAATGATCTCCTCGAGCCCGAAAATGATAGAATACAAAATTTAGTTAAAATGGTTTAAGCCGTTTTTTAGATACAATTAGCTGGACTCTGACCCATTGTGACCCAAAATGACCCACTAATCGAATTTTCTCGAACACGTGACTTAGCCCAATTCTCTTATCATGCCCAGAAACGGTATAATATAAAATTTGGTCAAAATGTTTTGAGCATGTTTTTAGATTCATTTAGCTTGAATCTGGCCCATTGTGACCCAAAATGACCGACTAATTGAATTTTCTCGAACATGTGACTTAGCCCAAACGTCATCTCATGACCAGAAACGGCCGTATATTGAAAAAAAAAATGTGAAAATGTCTTGAGCCGTTTTTAGATGTAATTAGCTTGACCATGACTCATAATGACCCACTAATCGAATTTTCTCAAACACGTGACCCATCCCAATGATCTTTTTGTGCCCGAAAACAATAGCTTACAGAATTTCGTCAAAATAGTAGAGCCGTTATCTAGATAAACTTAGCTGGACCCTCGCTGACCCAAAAATGACCCACTAATCGAATTTTCTTGAACACGTTACCCATCCCAATGGTCTTTTCGTGCCCGAAAATTGTTAGATACAAAATTTAGTCAAAATCGATTGAGCCGTTCTCTAGATATAATTAGCCTGACCCTGACCCATTATGACCCAAAATGACCCACTAATCTAATTTTCTCGAACACGAGACCCATCCCAATGGTCTTTTCGTGCCCGAAAACAGTAGGCTGCAAAATTTCGTTAAAATCGTTAGAGCCGTTATCTAGATAGATTGACCCACGGTGACCCAAAAATGACCCACTAATCGAATTTTCTTGAACATGTGTCTTAGCCTAATGGTCTTCTTGTAATCAAAAACTGTAGAATATAGCGTTTAGTAAATATCGTTAGAGCCGTTTTTTAGATAAAAATAGCTTGACCCACAGTGACCCAAAAATGACCCACTAATTGAATTTTCTCGAACACGTGACCCATCCCAATGGTCTTTTCGTGCCCGAAAATGGTTAGATACAAAATTTAGTCAAAATCGATTGAGTCGTTCTTTAGATATAATTTGCTTGACCCTGACCCATTATGACCCAAAATGAACCACTAATCGAATTTTCTCGTACACGAGAGCCTTCCCAATAGTATTTTTCGTGCCTGAAAATGGTTAGATACAAAATTTAGTCAAAATCGATTGATCCGTTCTCTAGATATAATTAGCTTGACCCCGACCCATTATGACCCAAAATCCCCCACTAATCGAATTTTCTCAAACATGAGACCCATACCAATGGTCATTTCGTGCCCGAAAATGGTTAGATACAAAATTCAGTTAAAATTGATTGAGCTGTTCTCTAGATATAATTAGCTTGACCCTGACATATTATGACCCAAAATCACCCCCTAATCGAATTTTCTCGAAACGTGACCCATCCCAATCGTCTTTTCGTGCCCGAAAACAGTAGGGTGCAAAATTTCGTCAAAATCGTTAGAGCCGTTATCTAGATAAACTTAGCCGAACCCACGGTGACCCCAAAATGACCCCCCTCATCGAATTTTCTCGAACATATGACTTAGCCCAATGGTCTTCTCGTAATCCAAAACTGTAGAATATAGAGTTTAGTGAAAATCGTTAGAGCAGTTTTTAAGATAAAAATAGCTACACCTGCAGTGACCCAAAAATGACTCACAAATCGAAATTTCTCGAACACGTGACCTAGCCCCATAATCTTCTCGTGCCCGAAAATGGTTGGATACAAAATTTGGTCAAAATCGATTGATCCGTTCTTTAGATATAATTAGCTTGACCCTGACCCATTATGACCCAAAATCACCCACTAATCGAATTTTCTCGAACACGAAACCCATCCCAATGGTCTTTCCGCGTCCGAAAACAGTAGGGTGCAAAATTTAATCAAAATCGTTAGAGCCGTTCTCAAGATAAAATTCACACACACACACACACACAATTTTTGCTCGCATTATAGTATAAGATATGTGTGTGAAGTTTTTTTTTTCATCTGTTTCTTAGCTATCTTCAAATTCTGGATGTTTCCTTTTGTTACTTATCGGTGTAAATATTTGCATATTTCTGTTTAAACCATGTGCTCCTCTATTGTTTTGAGCAGTGTAAATTTTAAAATGAGATAATACATGGAAGACTATTAAAGATATCGGGAATGGGAAAACAGAGAAAATGTGTTCTGATAGGGAATAATGGCTACTTAAATTTGACGAAGATGAGAATCTTGAAATGCTTGTTGTGTATTGTATTATCCATGGAAAGGGAATTCACTGTCCAAAGCGTAACCGCCCACCCTTTAAAAATTACAAAAATGCATTATACAATGTATGAATTTATCGATTTTTGACATTAAATACAAGCATATTCAAGATATTTTACAAAGATAAAATGCAGAACGTATACTTTTTTTTATAACATTGAGTTTGCAGCAAGTTGGAAAAGTACAACATAACTCTTTTTCGCACAAAGGCGAAGATGTACAATCTCATTGCATTTATAAAATTATGCTTAAAAGACATAAGATCTTTAAGAACTTTAAACACACAAGAAGATTAACCACTTTGATTAGTTAAAAAGATGTGAAACGAATAGTTAATTTAAAGGTTTTATTACACTTCCACTGTATGAATAGAGTTCATTTTTTATCATAAGAGACATAATTTACAGATTAGTGGGGTAGGCGGGGGGGGGGGGGGATAGTGCTTTTAGGGATGCTTTCGTAGGACTTGGCCAATTAAAGGTTGGAAACCACTGCTCTATATAAAATATAATAACATTTCCTTGATAATGTATTAAAATAATTTGAGAGTAACACAGTGCATGCGGTTTTTAAGGGTTGCACACGTATAACATAAATAAAACTGTCTATATAAAATATAAATAAAATTTTGTTGAAGAGTTGTCTCAGTCTGAAGACTATCTTAACATATATATTAAAGGATCAGCATCTGTAAGTAGATTTGTTGACATTTCATAGAAGGATTTGCATCATGTTTAAACTAGAAAATTCAATGGACAATTTTCACATATAATTTCTACAAAATGCAATTTCTCATATAAATAAAGATACAACAAAAATTACGTCCACGCTTGTTCAGACCAATTCTCCTGTTTCTAATTTTAGTATTAAAAATTATATTATCATATTGTTCACGCAATATTCGGTTTCTCATAAATCATTTAATCTACAGCGTTCTGCACTAACTTTTTTTAAAGTGTCTCAGACGTTACAGAGTCCCGAATAAAATATTACTGCAAAAGAACAAAATTTAAAACTGAATATACTAAAAATTCAAATAAACAAGTTTTCTTTTCAATTATTTTATCTCATCATTAAAGTAAAAAGAGCAGAATATAAGCGTATATTCGGATGATCTTGTTGTACCTGACAGTTAAAATAATACTACAGACATATACGGAATATCCCACTTTACTTCCTGTACAGACTAAAATACAAAACAATAATTCTTTTGCAAATAAATGCGTCACCTTTCATCAACAGGTAGTTAGTTGAGAGTAGTTAGCACAGGAAGGCTAAAATGACTACAGTCATTCAGGGTAACTTTGCACCACCTCCTATTTTTCAATATTTTTGACTCCAACAGACTAAATAAATTCCAGAACTGAGCTCTGTTGGCAAGGTTCTAAATCGGATTTCTACTCCTTGTTTTAGAAAATAAATTAGCAACATTATGCGCTATTAATTGCGTCATCTAACCGTTTTCGTGAAGTACTGTTTTCAAGCTAATTTTGAATGCCGTTTTGAAGTTTTTGTAATCCAATTAAATTTTCATAGTAAGTAACAATATACTCATTTATCAACATATTATTGTCTAAATGTTGTAAATCTGATAATATTTTGTGATTATTTATTTATTAATAGTTAATAAAATGTAAAATAAGAAGGCACTAACATTTTATCACATTTTCAGGGTAACTTTGAGCCGGCTCAAAATAATACTGGTTCTTATAATTTACTGATTATAGATGCTATTGTCAAAAATTTCCTGTATTCGCACGTATATTTTATATAAATGCCGAAAGTGAACATTAGATATAATATATAAATATTTTCACAAATATGTGTAAAATACATACAATTCATTTATAGGCGTTTTTCGGGGCGGAGCTACTCAAATTTAACATTTCATACATTCTACATTTTTTATTCTTATTTGAATAATACTAGTACTAGTATGTATTACTGTAACTATGGATATATTATTGAGATAAAACATTGAAAATTGTTTTCCACTGCATTTTTATGTTTTATATGAACAACTAGCAAACCCCGCGGCTTTGATCGCGTAATATTTGAAATATGCCAAGTGATATTTATATGTCTAATTTTTATTAAAAGTTACTAACTGAATTTTTATTTCATTAAAAGGTAATATTTTATTTTATTAAAAGGTACTTATTACTTTTAGGAATAATTCAAAAATTACTATTTAAAACACAGTTTGATTAAACATCATTGTTACACTGCATAAGGCAGAAATGAGACTTAAATTAATAAAACGAAATAAAGCTAAATAAGTAATAATTTAGAAAATATTTTGAAACTTTTATTCTCAACTAATACGCTCATTTCAGTATTCATTTGAAGTTTTGAATTTTTTAGAAACCATCTTCTTACATCTTAAAATTAACCATCATGTCAAATTCCAAGTCCTACCACCTCTCTCAACATAAAGGGCTATGTTGAAATAGGAACTGTCACCATTAATTTGCCAACATTAATTTTGAAATCGGTTTGTTATTTCCTAATATTCCACAGAAACGTAATTTAGAAAGCTTTTAAAGGCATTTTTAGAGAGTTTTTTGTTTCTGTAAATCCCAAGTGGTAGAATCATCGGCATAAAATATAGCCCGTGTAAGATCAGAGACTGTTACCATTGATTCGCAACTATTACTTTTATATTTGGTTTATATTCCCTGAAATTGCGTAGAAATCGTAATTTAGGACTTTTTTAGAATGCTTTTCGCACCTCCCCTTCACTTCACCTTTTTTTAATTCGAATTTATTTTCGACAGACCTTCGAGGGCATTTAGATTTTATAAGTAACTATCATGCCATATTTAAAGTTTCTAGCCTTTTCAGTATCACAGAAATCGCAATTTAGAAAGCTTTTAGCTACTGCAACCCTCTGGTGGTAGTGGCACAGACATAAAATATAGCTTATGTTTGAGCAGGTTCTATCCCCAACAACTTGTTATCATTATTTTTTAATCGGTTTGGTATTTGATAAGATTACATAAAAATTGTAATTTATAACGCTTTCGCTCACTTCATCTTTTTAAATTTGAAATTTTCTTTCGACAGTTCATACAAAGCAGTTGCATCTTGAAGTAAATAACATGCCATACTTCAAAGTGTTAGACCCTTCAGTCATGCAAAAAACGCAAATTAGAACATGTTTTGCTTTTGCAACCCTCAAATGGTAGTGACAGCAACATAAAATATAACCTATGTTATAGCAGGGACTCTCACCATTGATTTGCAACCATTACTTTTGAAATAGCTTTGGAATTTCTTGAAATTGAGTAGAAATCGCAATTTAGAACGTTTTTAGAAAGCTTTTCGCGCATTTTCACCCCTTTTTAAATTTCCAATTTTTTCGAAACTGTTCTTAAAGATCATTTATATGTAATGAATATGTGCCTTGCCTAATTTTAAGTTGCTAACCCCTACCGATCACAAAAATCGAAATTTGGAATGCTTTTTTGCTCCTGCAAAGTCTAGGTGATAGTGATACCGACTTGAAATATCATCTATGTTAGAGCAGAGGCTGTCGGCATCAATTTCTTACCATTACTTTTGAAATAAGTTTGATTTTTCCTGAGATATTGGTGACAAATCGGCATTTAGAACGTTTTCAGAATGCTTTTCGCTCCTTTTGCTCCTGCATCTCCTCTGAGGTAGTGAAAACAGATATAAAATATAGTCTATCTTAGAGCAAGATCTGTCACCATCATTTTAATACCATTATATTTGAAATCGGTTCAGTAATTCCTGAGATTGCATAGAAATTGCAATTTAGAATGTTTTTTGCAACGCTTTTTGTGCATTTTCACCACATTTAAATTTCGAATTGTTTAAGAACTGTTCTTAGAAATCCTTTATATCTAATAAGTAGCTGATACTTCAAATTTCATATTTCTAGGCCTTTCAGTAACACATAAATCGCATTTTTAGAACGTTTTTTTGCTCCTACACCCCCTTTGGGGTAGTGGCAGCGACATAAAACATAGCCTATCTTAGAGCAAACGTTGTCACTATCATTTTAACACCAATATTTTTTAAATCGGTTTGGTATTTCCTGAGATTATGTAGAAACTACCATTTAGATCGTTTTTAGAACGCTTTTTGTGCATTTTCACCCCATTTTAATTTCGAATTGTTTAAGAACTGTTCTTAGAAATCCTTTATATCTAATAAGTAACTAATATTCCAAATTTCCTATTTCTAGGTCCTTCAGTAACGCAAAAATCGCATTTTTAGAACGTTTTTTGCTCCTGCACCCGCTTTGGGTTAGTGGCACCGATATAAAATATAGCCTATGTTCTAAGTTGGACTAACACCATCATTTTGATACCATTACTTTTGGAATCGGTTCGGTATTTCCTAAGATTATGTAGAAACTACCATTTAGAACGTTTTTTAAAACATTTTTTGTGCAGTCTCACCCCTTTTAAATTTCGAATTGTTTAAGAACTGTTCTTAGACATCATTTATATCTTGTAATTAACTAATATTCCAAATTTCATATTTCTAGGCCATTCAGTAACGCAAAATTCGCATTTTTCGAATGTTTTTTGCTCCTGCACCCCCTTTGGGGTAGTGGCACCGACATAAAATATAGCCTATGTTATAATTTGGACTAACACCATCATTTTGATACCATTACGTTTTGAATCGGTTCGGTATTTCCTGAGATTATGTAGAAACTACCAGGGATGTAGTGGAGGGTATACGGTGGTATACGCAGTATACCTTCTGGATTTTTTTAAGGAACACCGTATACCCTCTGTTTCTCAAAAAAGCTATAGTACATACACTGTAGGATATACCCTCTGCCTTGAGCGTATACCCTCTGCTTAGAACGCATGGCCTCTGCTTTTTTTACGACTACACCGCTGGAAACTACCATTTAGAACATTTTTAGAACACTTTTTGTGCAGTCTCACCTCTTTTAAATTTCGAATTGTTTAAGAACTGTTCTTAGACATCATTTATATCTTGTAAGTAACTAATATTCCAAATTTCATATTTCTAGGCCCTTCAGTAACGCAAAAATCGCATTTTTTGAACGTTTTTTGCTCCTGCACCGCCTTTGTGGTAGAGGCACCGACATAATGTTATAGACGGGTTGCACATGACGTCATATGTCTGAAATCACTTCAGACGGCACCCAAATATAAGGCGAATATGGTGATCTCCATTTGATTTTTTAGGCTTATTTGCACTATAATAATAAGAAGAAGAAAGCTCAAAATGAAAGACAAAGATAACACGTGCTTTTAACGATAAACGGGGACTTCTGTGCTCCACGTGTGTGCTCCAGAAGCTATAGTATCAGTCGTTGCTAATAACAACGTGACGTCAATGCAAGGGGTCTATAGCCTATGTTCTAAGTTGGGCGAACACCATCATTTTGATACCATTACTTTTGGAATCGGTTCGGTAGTTCCTGAGCTTACCTCCTACAAATAAACAATTTTTTCCTCTTTATAATATGAGTATAGAAGATAAACAGGTTTTTTTAATTTCTAAATGTTCATGGTTCTCTTCTTCCACTTTTCTTATGCCTGATATTTGTTGTAATATCATAAATTACACAAATCTTGTGATGTTGGGAAATGTAAATTCGGAGTCTTTACATTTTTGAAGAAATATTTTTGTTGTTTAAAGTTGTCCTAACTATAATACGTTTTTTATAATGAATTACTTTAGATAATATTTATCATATGGGGCAAAGTTACCCTAAATGGTTGGGTAACTTTGAACCAGGATAAAAATTCATTTTTTATTGCTTTTATCCTTATTATTCCTTAATTTTTGATAGTCAAACAATAATTTAGGATTATTTCTTCTCTTTTATGCCCGTAGTTGCAACAATATTCTTAAAATAAGAGTGTGGCATATGAAAATAGAGAAAATGCGGATCAAAGTTACCCTGAATGACTGTATTGCTATGGCCTGTTCGGTATTAAAAATAAGTGAGTAACATTCTCAGTTCGTTTACAGAAACACTCAAATGAGTTTAGTTTAATTAGGAAAATTGTTTGGTATGTATTTTAATAAAATTAATTTATTGCAAACGTATTGAAATTAATACGCAATACATAGAAGCTATATGCAAGCGTATTATTGAAGAATGCATCGTACATCGTACATATTTTTCCTTTACAAGAACACTCAAAGAAAACCGTTTGATTATGATGTATAAGGAAAAATCGCTTGCAATTTATTTTAGTAATGTTACACTATTTCGAACAGTTTGATATGGATGTATATACTAAGGTATCTACAAAATATTAACTTTAGACTATGATGTGTGCAGATTTATCCTTATTTTACATAAAAACCAGAAGGATTCTTTACATTACTGTTCATGAACGGTTTGTTTCCCATGAATTGTTTTTCAGTTGTGGTATGTTTTTTTATATATAACTATATTTTTGCATATTGTTTGCTGTAGATACATTTTATAAATGGATTACAGGGTTTCAAAAAAAAAAAAATTATTCGCGTATATTAAAAGAAATTGCTGAAAGAGGTTTATCAACAGTGTTTTTCATTTTATTAACTAAATGTCACCACAATATGCAGTATATATACAAATATATAAATCATATATAATGTTGTGTGTACATTTTGTTATACATATATAGGGGCGCACAAAAGAATTAATTTGTGTTTTTTTAAAGAAATTCGCTTAATGTACATTTTCGATTATATTACACATTTTGTAGATGGAAAAAATACATGGTATGTAGTACACAGAGAACATATATATATATAGAACAAGTGTAGAGCTTCACAAAACAAATTGAATGCTTCTCGAACCACACATAGTACATAGTACATGATGAAAATTATGTTAAAAATCAGCTATGAGATTATCATGCAATTTTCTACTTAAATATAATCTTTCACATTATTAAATAAAAAAAAAAAAATGTGAAATATTCTGAATGCGTTGTAAAGTGTTTTCATGGTCTATGATTGGAGAATTGTGTTTCCTACCTTGTATGATGTATATTGGAAATACAAAAGGTGAATGAATTCTCAAAGCACTAAATTTAACGGAGGATTAAAACGAATGTATATGAGAAACAGGCATCGCGCAAATATGCATAGAAGTGGAATGGAAAACGTGCATAAATAATAATAGTTTTATTTTTCACAAAATAGTTTTTTAAATAAATATGTTTAAATTAACTGAAACTCATTTTTTAGAAATTTGGATCATTTATATATGTTTGTTTATATTAAAGTACTTATTTGTACAAAATATCGTTATTGTTATTTAAATTTTATATTCAGTACTTTAAAAGAACAATCATTACAATAATTTTATATTCACTTATTTTTTTCCTCTGTCTTATGTTCGGCAATCTTATTTTAATCAAATATTTCGAATAATAGGCTTTTCTGCAAGTAAAATAATTTTTCGGAACAAAATATCACATTCCAATGTTAATTGAAGTAAATAATAAATCAATGAAAAAACAATCTGAAATATTTTTTAATTAAAAATGCGATATCAGTACGGTATATTTTAATATGTATTGTTATATATATATAAACAATTTATTATAGTGGTTTCTTTCATAGATTTCGTATAACATGAAATATGAAGATACTCAACAGAACTTTTTATATCGTAATAAGTTATGCATTTTTTGATTAATGTTTCCTTTCTTCAAAAGGGAAAATTTCTCTTCACTAAGTACATTTTCCTACATGCATATTAGAAAGGAAGCTGTTGCATTAAATTTAACACTTCCTCAATTCTCATGGGAATAGTCTTTCGAGAAGGTTGAGAATGAAACAGTCTCGGAATCAAAATATGTTTGATATAAATACGAAGATATCAGCATTCTAATTAAAGAATATCTTTGAGTTCGGTTAAATATTAGCAGAGTAGTGAATTGTATTTTTAACTTTTGTAATCATGATGCTTTGAATGTAAAATTTCTTTTTGATTGTGCAAGGTAGAATGTTTTACAACAGTTTGCGAAAATTCATTTTTTATTAAGAAAAACTTTTTAAGAAGAACTTTTTTTAGTTTCTATAATTTTTCAATACATGAGATATCAAATCAGAGAAAATTTACATTTTATAATGAAATAATAATTTAGTTTTGAAAACTAAAATATTAGTTTTAATTTTCCACATTAAAGATTACATTAAGAAATATTAAATCAACTATAGTGTTATTTAATTTCCAATAACATTTTAAAGAACAGCGTCAGATATTTAATATTAATCCATTTAATTACTTATTTCGTCCAATTCATAAAATTTACATTTTATAATAAAATGATGTATTAGTTTTGAAAAATAAATATTATTTTAAATTTTCCACATGAAGGATTATATAAAAACACATTATATAAAGCATAGAATCAATGCATTTTCAATAAAATTTTAAAGAAAGACGTCAAATATTTAATATAAAATTAACTTAATTATTAATTTCATTCTAAATCAACAAATAAAGAGTAGGCAGAAATTCCATAAATATAAACATATATTGTAGAAAAACGCGGTTTGCACTGCAACAATTAACACAATAAGAGAATGCTTTTTGTTTCATAAAAAAAATGCTTTTATATAAGAAGTTGCTTATAAACGGATTTAACGGAAAATTTCCAAACATATGCCAGTAACATTAAATATAAAAGAACTGGCTATTCGAGGGATCTTCCCTCGAGAGAAATATGTAAAGAAGAAATTCATAACCATCACACATCTGCGAATTCCGGAAATAAATGAGATGCGAAACGGCAGAGTTAGTGTGAAACACCCATAATATATTACAACTAATAGTGGTGGATGATATTATTGTTTGAGAGTGTTAAAAATTTAAAAAGAAATTCTTTATCAATAATACATTTTTTTGAAAATATTATAAGATTATTTGGAGGAACAACAAATCTGATTCTTCTGCTAGGCATAAATTTCAATCACAGGAAAATCTGAAGAAAAGAACAGATTCTACAACATGTATTCGTCTTTTGAATGTCATGAAGTAATTTAAAGAAACAGTTGATTTCTAACGAACAAATGCAAGTCTATTTTTTGAAAGGTGCGTCCTAAAAGTATATGGAAAGGCAATTTCTTCAAATAACAGTTAAAAAAGTAGCAATAGTCACGAAAGAAATAATTAGCATATGGAATTATAACATAAGTTTATTACGATACAGAACTTCATGCTTGCATCACAGATTGTTTGTAAAAAATAATATTCAAAATAAACTGCCACAAAAATATATGGAGAATGAAAAGAGTTGCTTTTATTACCAAAGTGTAAAAAAAAATGTATATTCTGCGTTCTGTGCTTGTGACATAATCCCTTCAAAATATCAAATCACTATTAGTTCTTTAATTCTAGAATAGATTGAGAATGCCTCGCAGCATTCAATTATCTGCAGCTGATATAGACTAAATTTGGCGTTTAAATCTCAAAGTGTTAATGTTTCTAACATTGCTAAACAAATGAAGCGTATCAGATCTGGAACTTATGAAATTTTACTGAAATGTGAGAAAGCGATTGCAAAAAAATTTCACTTCGACCAAGAAAAACATCTCAGATACAAGATAGAGAAATTTTGTGAGCGGTTTCAATACAAAATAAATTTTTTCGTGAAATTTTGAGAACTTTTGCATTTCCTTTTCCGAGATCTGCTGTTTACTGCCGCATACAGGTGAAAGTATTTCATAAATGAATGTGTGGATACATATGCTGAAATTGCACTTTAGAAAGACACGCGTTCTTCGGGCTAAGGAATACATTCATTGGACAGATGAATAGTTTAACAGTTTCTTCAGTGATGAAAATAAAATCAGTTTGGATGTTCCTGATGACTGAGCATATTATTGACATGATGTACAACGAGAGCCTAGCAAGTTCTTTTTTCAAAGACATGGCGATGTTCTGTGGGGTGCGTTCTGATTGCTTTTCTGAATGGTCGATAGCGCTATGAGTATTATCAAAATATCTTCAAAAAGCAATCTTCTTCCAACTGGAAACATATTAGAATGGGAAAAATTGGACATTTCAACAGTAAAATACGTCGATTCACACCTCCTGCTCAACAAAAGCTTAATTTGCGCAGAATCAATTGACAATTATAGATTGTCCAGCCATCAGCCCATACCTGAATCCAACTGAAAAACTTTAAAGAGTAATTGCACGAGCTGTGTATGATCATGTTTTTCAGTTTTCGACTATTCAGAAATTAAGCAACAAGTAGAGAATAGTTGGTTAATAGTCGATACGCTCTGATTATTATCAAAATATCTTCAAAAAGCAATCTTCTTACAATTGGAAACATATTAGAATAGGAAAACTGGAAATTCTAACAGGAAAATACGTCGATTCATACCTACTGCTCAACAACTGCTTAATTTGCGCAGAATGAATTGACAGTTATAGACTGTCCAGCCATTAGCCCATACCTGAATCCAACTGAAAAACTTTGGAGAGTAATTGCACGAGCGGTGTATGCCCATGTTTTTCAGTTTTCGACTATTCAGGAAATAATCAACAAATAGAACATCCTTAGTTCTCTTTAAAGCCACACATTCTCCAATCTCTAGTTCGAAGAATGTCTGATAGGATTTTCAAGTTAAATCAAAGGAAATTATCAAAATTGGAATTTAAACACAAAAACACTCGAAAAGTACAACTATTTTTAAGACAGTGTATTTTGTATTTTATTTTTTTTAAAAAAATTCTAAAAAAACATATAGTGCATTTATTTGTTGTTATAAAATTATGTTATAATTCCATTGACTTTTTATTTTTTTCGCGATTATTGCTTCATTTTGTGAACTGTTATTTGAAAAAATCGATTGTCCATATATATTTGAGACGCACTGTAACTTTCATATATATGCGAAATATATTGTACAATATGAATTATTGGTTGAATTAAGGAAAATAACAAGTAATCTTTCTTCTATAACCAGCCTCATTTCGATATATTTGGGGTATTCAAATCATAGTATCAGACTGATTGAACTACAATCTTTTATTTACGGCTATGAGAATCTATTATTTTGACAATTGACATTAGTACGAAATGCGTTTCACTTCCACTGTTCTCAACGATTAGAAAAAATTATTAATATGATATTTCTGCCAGACCTTACCTTACATCATACTAATTTCAACGTAAACTAATATATTGTCATTGACTTTTAAATATGGGAAATTTTTCCCATTGGAAACTAAGCGTAAACTAACAGAGTGAAAAATGTCTCTGCCGGGAACTGAATCCGAATAACCTGCTGCATGTTATCGCACAAAGCTGGCAATAGTACTTATCGACTATAAATAACTTTTCAAGTAAAATACCTTTTTTTAGAGGGATATGTCATATGCGTCTATAAAAAAATTGCAAAATAAATTCTAATTTTGAAACGTAATTTTTAATAATTTTTTATTTTACAATTAAATTTTATCTGACAAGCCAAATTTCAAATATATGAAATCTTAAACTTTGGAATTTAAGTTATTCAAATTTTGATCTTGTGATAAGCTATTGATTTTTATACATTTTAATTACTCCCGAATTTGTAATGCTATCACTTTAATTTTTGCACAAACATGTTTTTTAAACGATGATTTACGTTTTAAAACAAAACCTTCATTGATGATGCATATCAGGGATTTTATATTAAAAATAACATAAAAGATGGCAGCCACACAAAATAATACTATATAATTCAGTTATGGATTCTAACATTGATACATACTTTGAATTTTTTTCTTTTATCACTAGGTGGAAGTTATAACAAATTTTAGCTATGATATTGTAAATTACGGGATTTGGGAAATTTTTTAGTTTAGTTATATAAATTTAAAAGTGTTAATTGGTAATTTAAATTTTAATATAGCATTGATTTTCTATGTTTATTAATTAAATGGATTTAAAAAGGTACTTTATCTAGATTAATTGTAACCCTTGGATATAATATTTGTTTTAACTTAACTGCGAAATTTAACCTTATCATTATAGCGGCAATATAGAACATGTGCAGCAGGAAATTGGGATTAAATCATGTAAAATTATGTAGGGTAAGCTGAGTAATAATACATCATTTCACTTTTAAATAATAATAAAAATTATTTAACCCCCTCACTGACAAGACCGTGTTAATACGTTCACTAGGCTCCAGGTTTCACTGCAATACAAGCAATATTTAAAGTAATGTAATTCTATTGATTTAATGTATTTTTTATACATTGAACAATGATTAATACTTCCAAGGATTGCATTCATATTCGTTATTAAGTTTTTTATAAAATGTTCAAAGAATCAATTTTTTAGCATTTAAAACAAAATGCAGAGAAAACAACATTACAAATTTGCCCTTTTCCAAGACAGTCTGAGGGTTAAATATTTATTTTTTACATTTCAAGACCCATATAATTCAGTGTTCATTTTTCTTCCATTATTCTGGTCGTGTGGTCGTTCGGGCACAGAGAAAATAATTTATTCAGCTTTTAGCTTTACTCTCTACAGAAAACGACTGCCTTGCTTATATATGTGTATTCTGTGCCCTTTGTAAAGTAATTCAGTATATAAGCATATCATTTATTCATTTTTTTTTCTGTATCCATGCTTGTCTCTTTTCTTCCATTTTAATCCTCATAAGGTAGTACATGGGACTATACTTTTTAATGTGGTGGTTGTGTTTTCATATTATTAGTCATTTTCATTATTTTCAATGGTATTGTTGTACAAAAAGTTTATATGCATATATATATATATGTATTAGACCGGAGTGAAAAACAAAAAGTTTGCAAATCGAATCGTAATAGCGCGGAAAAGTTGCTACTCGTCAATGCAAGCACAGTGAAAAAAAAAATTTCAAATCGGAGAATATCTTCCGTTCGCGCATGGCGTTCAAAGTTTTCGAATTTGAACAAAAATTGTACAAATATACGAAAAATCGTAAAAAGGTGTAAACTTTTCCCGATCGAACACATTTTTTTGTACATACCATGATCTTGAGATGTAGAATGGAGGAAAAAATACCACACACTTCTCCTTTATCCCCTTCCAACCCCCTCAAGGGGGTGAAAATGGCCAATTTTCGTGGAAAAAACCGAAATTACAGGAGATGTACATATTGACGAATCGGTCTGATTTTTTTTGGATAAGGCAACCTTGAGGTTAAAAGTCGAAAACAACCCCCCCCCCCCTCCCTTCAAGAGATCGAAATTGTGCAGCTCTTGGCCCGTCTTTCTAAGGACGACTCAGGACTTACCACGGGAAGGTGGCTCCTCTGCGAGTCCCACCCACACCCTACCCAACCAACCAACCAAAATGTGGGTGTGGAGAATTATGCAGATGCATATTCAAGTACTGCGAATTCTGATTTAGTGTCAAATTTTATCATGGTAGCACGAGAAGCGAGGGTGGCTCTCGTCGCTCATGCCCCACATCCATCACGTCGCTCAACACTTTTGAGGAGGCCTGTGTTACCAGCTTGACACTGCGCTCTACAGCTTGCGTATGACATGGTATGTCTGCCAGATTCAGAGGAAGTGTTAGCTTTTCCCCCTTGGAAATCAAGTCTGCAATGTCAGCTGAAGAAATGTTTACCAATAGAGGATGACAGGTAATCTTGGTTTCAGACCAATTTATAGTGTCATAATAATCCTCGGCGTTAAAATTTATGGCCGGAACTTGAAATTTTCTGACGGATTTTCCCTTTGTGGGAGTGTCTTTGGATTTCAGTACCCGCCGAAGTCCCAGCTCTCGAACGTTTGCCTATCATCCACTACCATTGAAAGAAGAATGTTTTCTGGATGGGAAAAGAATGCATTTGTTTGGATGAACTTTGTTACCACTTCTTGCAGTTTTGCAGGTAAGCTTCTACATTTCTCGATGCATTCAAAAATATCTTTAGGTTCCTCAACTACTGAAGATCTTGTCTTAATTTCGAACCACAGTGGTACGTATACTGTCATAATGTACGTGACAATGTTGATGAGATTTTCGGATGGAATTTCCAATGAAATATTACAGTCTCAGGAACCTATTTGCTGTCGTTAACCACCGAGAATGAGATATTGGTCCCGGATCTCGATTTGCAAGGTCTGAGGAACAAGACCCAGCAGCAATGGAAACGGCAATGTCGTGCAGGTATCTCTGATCTTTACTCAGGATTTCTGGGTCAATGTGTGGGATGTGGCATTTAATTCTCTTAAAAGCAACTACGGGCAAAGACTCTCAACCAGCCAGCTGTTTGCCAAGAGAGCCACAAAAAGACTGAGGCCCTGTGGTTTTACCTTCAAATGTTTCTACAAGATGCCTCAAAGGTAGCTCCTTAAAATGCAGGAGGCAGATAATCCACTGTGTTGGTCTCTTTAAACGCATTTCTATATGTTTGATTGCTCCCCTTTTCCAGCCAGTGTTTGTTGCTGTACCATCACATCCGACGACTAGAATTTTTGAAGTATCTATTCCGTTGTCTTCGAAATAGTCTACAATGGAGTTAGCAATGTCCTTTCCACTTTTTGAGATTGGTACTACATGGCAAAGGTACTTAGAACCCGGTTCCTCAACAACTGTATTGTGGTCTTCTTTTTGTTCAGACTGATATAGTTACCTCCTCTGTCAACCAGCACTAGAGTGTCATCGGCCCTGCCAGCAAAGTACACACACATAAGGTCGTTCATCTGATGTTCCTGCTGCCCCAGATTGGTAAGAATTGCCCTTCACTTTTCTTTTTCTCATCTAATTTTGCTTCTATCAGCGATCAGAGATGTATTACTATCAGTAATAAGACCTACGTCTTTTAGCACGCTAGATGTAAGGGCAGCTGTTGTTCTGTCTGACAGACCAAAGCGATTACTTATCAAAGCAGTAGCTGGAAGCGACATGCGCATTTGTGAAGAGCCTGGGCTCCTTGACAGAGCAGGCAAAGAGCGTGTGGGCTGAAAATCTAAATCATCCTCATCCTCATTGACATCTACATTTGTCTCCTCTCTCTCAGGATCAGTGCTGCAACTAGGCAAGCTTTGCATTTGTGTGCTGAGCACATCAAGATGACGAGCCTTTCTTTGCAACCTTGATGTAAGTTTTTGTGTTTCCTTTTTATGCACCGTCGGCCCTATTTTACCTAGTCTAAGGGGTCTTTGTGCATAAAGAAACTTCAGTTCCAATGTAGGTATTTTCTTGTCCTTAGGGCAATCGCAAATGACAGCTATAAGATTAGGACAAATACACTTGTCAAAGTTTTTCCCGCAAGTGCATTCTAGTGCCATCTCGCATTTGCAAGCTGATATGTCAAATAATGTGTTATACGATTGATGAATGAAGTCATTGTACTTCTTCTGTTTCCCAGCCGTGTGTTTGTCTCTTGGATATGATTTACGAAGAGCATAATAGCGATCGTGTAGTTGTTTCATCTTTTGAACGACTCTTGTGTGACACACTGTAGGAATCGAAGCCTTCAAATACAGTGACTCAATCTGTTGAACTACAGTGTTTGCCACTTAAAAAAAGATCAACTTCCTTCCAGGTTTAAAGTCACCAGACTGCAATAACGTGGCGTATTGCACTTCATTCCAACATTTGACAACGTCAGCATTGGAGGGAAATATTGCCGAGGGCAGTAGTTTTGGTGCGCCAAAAAATGAGCAGGGAGTATGAACACTTCGAGTGTGCGCCATAATGAAGATAAAGGAAGCTAAATTGTGATCGATGAGACCGTTATGCAATTCAAGCTACGGGATTCTAAACGAAGCCGATAAGAAAAATTTTCAGCATGAGCAGGTCTTCTTTTATAGGCGAGATATGTTCTTTTACAAGCGAGACAAGCGGAAACACGCAGCGACGTGAGGCAAAACTGACTGACGCACAGCGATCGTTACCAGGTGCGGGTACTGTGCTAGCTCCTCCCCCACTCCGTTTCTCTGAATTCCAGTGGCGCGCACGCGCAGCCAGCATTACAGTGCACCAAGAAGAAAGGCGCAGAGGACATGGAGTGGTCAAGTGAGCGGGCGCCAAACAAACCAAAACATAATGTTTGCCGCAAAAAGTCGCCCCCTCGACAGGGTTCAAAGGGGATAGAGGATCTCTTGAGGGTGGGGGATAGTTTTCGACTTTTAGCCTCAAGGTTGCCTTATGTAAAAAAAAAAAAAAAAACAGGTCGATTCGTCAATATTTACGTCTCCTGTAATTTCGATTTATTCCACGAAAATTGGCCATTTTCACCCGCTTGAGGGGGTTGGAAGGGGAAAAAGGAGGAGTGTGCGGTATTTTTTCCTCCATTCTACATCTCAAGGTCATAGTATGTACAAAAAAAATGTGTTCGATCGGAAGAAGTTTACATCTTTTTACGATTTTTCGTATATTTGTACAATTTTTGTTCAAATTCGAAAACTTTGAACGCGATGCGCGAACGGAAGATATTCTCCGATTTCAAATTTTTTTTCCACTGTGCTTGTATTGATGAGTAGCAACTTTTCCGCACTATTACGATTCGTTTTGAAAAACTTTTTGTTTTTCACTCCGGTCTAATATGTATGCATGTATATATATTCTCTTACAAATAACTTATAAAAATTCCAACAGTGGCCTCTGATATTCACTAAAGTATTTCATCACGCTCTTTATTGATTTTCTTTTTACCCTTTTTTATACTTTCTTTGAGAAAGAATTGTTAAAAATGGTGTACCGGGATAAGACCATCCGTAAATATGCTTTATTTCAAATAATTAACATATGTTGAGCTAAAAATACAAATTTCATGAAAATTCGAATACATAGAGATTTTTTTAGAGTTGTGGTTTTCTAATTGGCAACACTGTTTCTAATCACAGTCAATTTGGCATCTGATAGGTTATTATTGCGCAGTTTGTTTAACATATCTTTGTGAATAGACTTACGCCAGAACTGCGTCTTCAAATTGTGTAAACCACCGTCAGTTTATTGTGGGAGACATTCGGTGAGCGCGTAATTTCGCGTAATAAACCTGTGAACATAGTCTTGTGATCTCACACAAATGAAGTATTTTTTGTGGGGATATGCAAAGTAGCGAGTATTCGCCGATAAATTACACACTTTAAAATCAAGATTCGCCGCGTTAGTGCTGATATACATCCCAGCTGCTTGATAAAGTGGTCGAAAATTGGGTTTACAGATTGCATTTTATTAGCTCCAGCCGTGGCGCCCATATTACCAAAATCAATTTTAAACACTAATGGCATACAATGATTTATTTAATAAAACCAATATCATGGCCATTTCAATTATTTGTATGTGTTTTATTTCGTTTTAAATGTGTATACCTCTAAAAAACACCCTTTATTATTAATGATGCACAATAACTGTAAATTTTATTCTTCAATTAAAAAACTATATTTTTCAAAATATTACAAAATTATTTTTATTATCAGAGAATTGCAGACTACAATTTCTTATTATTTTTTTTTTTTTAATTATCGCGTGTTTCATGTTCTTAAAGAATCATTTTGGCAATATAATTTATTACTGGTACCTTTTTTAAAATAAAAGTGCCGAAAATAAATAAAACTTTACGCATTTCAGTCCCTATCTCATATTCTCATTTACGATTGCTAAGACAGTCTCCTCATTTTTTATTTAAAAAATAAGAGGCCTATTTACAATACATAAACTCATGTAAGATAATTCATGTAAATTATCGTCATTAAACTAAAGTTGTAACATGCCAAAAGTGAAAAAAGCACTTAAAATGCTTAGGTATTTATTATAGTTTAAATGTTTTTTTTTTTTTTTTAATTTTATTATGTTACAATTTTAATTCATTTCAAAATATGTAATGTCTTATGTTATTTATAATTTATGTTATTAATAAATAATCAATTGAACCGAAAGTTTTCTTACCTTAGGCAGAAAACAGAACATGGAATTGGACATTTAAGAACTTTTACTTAAATATATATTGTGCTTTCTTTTATTTTTTATACTTATTTTCCACAAGTAATGGCTAAGAATACATAGTTTTAAAAATATGCAAATTTCATTAGTTTGTGTATTAAAAAAGATCATTCTTCAGACAGTTTAGTTTCGTATAGAAATACGTTAGACACTCTTTGTTACAATTTCAAAAGTGGGGGCTATTGCTTTCAAAAAGAAAAAAAAAGTATAACACAGACAGGAAGTAAATTGAAGTATTATCTATGCATTTGAAATAAAAAGAAAATATATATATATGCATTGTTATTAATACATTTCAAGAAATAAAACTGTTTAAAACATTCTTGTGAAGTTTTTGATAAGTTTCTGAATGTTTCATTTGAATTTTGCTGTGCATTATGTCTTGATACTGTAATAAAAATAAAGAATGAGAGTTTCAACGCAAGTACTACAAGTCAGACAAAGATAAATGGTATTTTTGTTAAAGCTGTCTTCTTGCTGAAAGTTGTGCGAAGACTTTTGTTGAAGTTTATTTTTATTGTATTGTTATGCATTCTAAAATCTACTTTTATGCAGTAAATACATTTCCTATATAATAAAATAAAAAAATATATTTTAGAAATATATCTCAAAAACATTAAAGCATATTCTCCATAATGTACAACATGCGGAACAAATCATAGTAAAGGAGATTTCTTATTCATTTAAACAAGGAAAAACTATATCCACATGAAAATATCTATTTTATTCTAATATAATTATTTTATACAAATGAAATTGAATATATTATAATATATATATATATACATTCAATTTAAAAATTTTCATACAGTCTACATAGTTCAAAATAGTGATGTGAAAATTATGCATTATTCTATTCGAATATTCTACACCAGAAGAATAAAAACAAAACAACCATTTTCTCTTAAGGTTCTATTAAAATTCTATTAGTGATATGATTTCATTTTTGGCATTTTATATGTAAAAGTTATTACAAAGTTACTAATATTTAATTAAATTTCAGATGCTCTATATTACCTAATAACCACAAGTAATTATTATCTAATCCTTTATTAATTAGTCAAAATATGTATTAGAGTTAAATTGAGAGCATTATAAAAATACGTTTATTTGAATAATGTATATTAAACATTTTAACACAAATATTTTGATCAGTAGTAATATAAGAGTCAATATTTATAGAGTTAAAATTATTTATAAATTAGACTGTAAAAATCCTTTTACCCAGAATATTAACCACTTTAATAGAATGCTATTCATGTGCATTATTAGAGAAACACGCAAAACAAGTTTTAGGAAGTCACATTAATTTACGCATTTTATTATGCATTGAAAATATAAAATCATTTTGTAATGATCATACGATGTTTATAATAACTATGCGATATGCCTGGTTTTACCGCTTACAGAATATATGTGAAATTATCATTTTTTAATTGATAACTATAAAAGATTTGTACACCTTTAACATACTTTTTAGAATGGCCACTAATAATACCAAAAATCATATTCATTTGAAAATTTGCATTTTTGCGTTTAAATAAAGTTTTGATATTTATTAAAAATAATAGTATTGTATTGGTCTCATGCCTAGAGTTAGCCGAAGAAATCACCATAGATTACTGTATGCAATTAGCTATTTTGATTCTGATCATTTCAGTGAGTTAAGTGCATAGACTTAATACACGAATTAAACTTGTGTTTTACGTATGATATTTTATTTATTTATTTATTCAGTGGTAAATGTTTCATTTCATTTTGGAATTTAAGCTATAAACAAATACTGAGCTGTTTATATTAATTTAAATGCAAACAGATATACATTTCGTAATTATCTTGAAGCGATAAAGATAATTTTAAAAAAAATCATGCTTGAAAATTATTTTGAAAGCAATGGAAAATGGGAAAACGACTGTACATTTTTCAAACAAATTGCAATACAATTTTCCAAGAAATTTCATTTGAA
This sequence comes from Maratus speciosus, assembly GCA_963932465.1. Taxonomy (NCBI): domain Eukaryota; kingdom Metazoa; phylum Arthropoda; class Arachnida; order Araneae; family Salticidae; genus Maratus; species Maratus speciosus. The sequence goes on along the minus strand of OZ010795.1, from coordinate 432,481,609 downwards.
AATATTTTTTTTCCTATTTGGCAGCGTAAAATATTAAAATGTACGAAGATTAATTGTTTAAAAAACAAACGGCAGTAAAAGATAAAATTAATTGCCTGATGCTGCCACCGTGAAAATGACGTTAGTGTTACATAGATGCATTTTGTACTTTATAATATGAATAGTCATGTGGGTGACAACAACAATTATGGACAACCCCTACGTAGAAGAAAACATAAGCGATTTCTCTCTTCGGTCTAACTGTTCCAATCATTTAGTACTCCTCAACTTTTGCAAAATTACGAGTTTGCTTCTATTATTAAAATCTCCACTGCCGAAAATCTCTCCCTTGAAATATCCCTCCTACAAATAATCGGACGTGACAAACAGAACCAAAGATGATTTTGAAAATGCAATGTGAAGTTGAATTACGAAGATACACATATGTTTATAACAATACAGTGTCATCAAAAAATAATGCCTAGATTTTAAATAACCCTCACAAAAAAAACTATGAAAGGTAATTTATTGGTTTTCGTCTTATAATGTGAGGCAAAATATATTTTTTTTTCATACATTTGTATGTTTCAATGTGAGCACCGTTCGGTGTGCACCAGGAGCAAATGTGTGCTTTGTGAGCACCAGGAGCAGTTTTACCTGGATAAGTTCTCAGAAAAAGCCGCTGTACACTGACTATTGACATTGACTCCACATACCAAATCACGCACTGTGCTTTTTGTTGCACGGTCAATATCGTATTGTGTTTTTTTTGCTAGGTCAACATCGTACTGTGCTTTTTGTTGCACGATCAACATCGTACTGAGCAGCGGCAGTCTGGGGCGTCGGCTGACCTTAACGACTCAGCAACTACTCCGCGCATAACAAACGAATTCTCTTGAACTAAAACCAAACTTGCGCTCACCAATTATCGTGTATTGAAAAAATTACTCATTTAACATAAAATGTTTCGATGTTATGATTTTTTTTAAATCTAGGCATTATTTTTTGATGACCGTGTATACATAGTATAGGAGACCATGTCTGTTACAGTATGATTTTGTATTCTATTAAACATCTTGAAAATTGTTCAAAATTATTGAAAAGTGAAAATTCGTTAAACAATCATTAGATAGAGGGAAAAAAATGCGATACACCAGACAGATTTTTTTTTTAATTCAATAAACTATTATAGAATTTGTAATAATAAAAACTCATCATTTTACATTTCACTTTTAACTGCATTCATTTATTCTTTTATAATAGTAGGAAGACCTTGATTGATTTTACTAGAAATAAATGAACACCGTTACATTCTTCTACGAAAATTCTCAATTTATAGGTCAGATAAAATATATGTATATTAATAGATATTAAAATCAAACGCAATCGACCCTTTATAAAGGTTTATTATTTTGTTTTTATTTTTTATTAACGAATGAAATCTCTAAAAAAACTTCTATTTACATTGTACATTAAACGGTATTAAGTACAAAAAAAAAATAGATTTCAGAAAAAAATATAGAAAATAATTTTTTTCTTGTTTTCTAAACCTTATAAAGTGAAATATATGAATAAAGAGCAGAGGTTCAATTTCTTATTTATTTAAGGTTATTTCTACCGATGTCAAATGACACTTACAGTTTTAATATTTATAATTCTTGTTTATGAAACCATTCAAGAAACGATAATTTCTCGCTACTGAAACGATTCAGTATCGCTTCGTCACCTAGAAACCAAGAGACTAGAAATTCTAGACCATTTCGTCTATTCAACTTAGTTGCTTACGCTATTCGCATCGCTCGGAAATCTATATTTCTTATTTAAGGATTCAGAAAAGGACTACCTATTCATTCTAGGTGAAAGCGGTATTTTTTTTTTTTTTTCTCAGATTAGGTTTATCGAGAAAATCCTCTACGTTAAATAAGTCATGTTTCTAATTCCGGACCTTATTAGTATTATTAGAAATTAGACATTATTAGAAATATTTATCATCCTATTTAACTCCTTCCATATAAGATAGATACGGATTTGCCATCATACTGAGTCCTTCAGCATCATTATTTTAACAATGATGTAAGAATTAGGACGCCGACACATTGTTACGATCGTTCCAAATAAGCTAAGAATTGTATAATGGAAATTTTTGGTGATAGATTTTGGCTTGTTTGTTTGTTTATAGAATGTACAAAGGGTATGTACACGGTTTTGAAAAAAAAATCTATAACAAAATTATAATTACTTAGAACCATCCCGATAATTTACAATCAACTTTCCTAGTTTTCGTAATAAAACAAAAAAGTGAAAACAACAAATATATTTAGCTTCTTTAAATTTTATATTATATCAAAATTGTATGATTTAAAAAAAAGCGTATATGGACGTTTGAATCTGTTGATACATAAATTCATTGGTGACAACTCAAATCAATTGATTTGATTTCTAAATGTTTATACTTTTGTTTGTGAAATGATTAAAAATGTAGGGACAGTTTGTAAATTTTTTTCAGATTAAATTAAACTTCTTGAAAATACGTCATAGATCAAGGATGCTAGTAGCGAAAGATTTACAAATGTATATATATATATATATATATATAATATTTTTTTTCGTACTGAAAATGTCAATCGCTAATTTAAATTAAAATTTTTCACGTTTCATTTTTTGCCCCTTTATATTCCAGATAGTTACTATTTTGTTCTTTGAGATATAAAAAAGAAATCAAACTATTATTTGCATTAAAAAAAAAGGCTTTCATCTATGAATAGATAATTGCATATTTTTTCTATTACAACATGATACCTCTAGCGATATGACGGAATAAATATTTAAGTTCTCTATAAGAAGTATGAAAAAGAAAATATATTTCAGTTAAAGCCTATCCGAAAGTTTATATAAATATATTTGAAATCATTTAAGAATTCTTAGATGAAGAAGAAGATGAGGATTAAATAAAGAGATTATCTTGTCATGTTATTTATCGTTAAATAAGAAAGGATTAGACTGTTGAAATAAGGATTATTTTGTCAAAAATGACTATAATTTAATATAATTAAATTACAATAGTTTCATTTTACGCAAGTATTCCAAGCAGAAAAAAATACCGGGTAATCAAATGTTAGGGATTAAAATTTCATAAGGATTCATGTATGCAAGTTTTTTAAACAAAATTATCAACTATAAGCTTATTTTTATAATAAAGATAATTTTTATTTCATTTTTAAGGTTTTAATCATAATTATTTTTTTTAACGAAAAATAAAAATAAAATAAACGTTCATGTGCAGGTATTACTCGCTCATAAAGGGTTCCGTACAATAAATACATTAAATAGTAATTGTATTATTGCAAAAAAATATTACTAAAAGAATAATAAGATTTTATAAAACACTATACGACGTAGGATTGGGTATAGCAGTATAAAGTATATACTTCAATAGTATAAATCGATATACAATGAAAGTTCAAAGAGATATGAAGCCTAAATAGTATCAAATATTCTATTTTGTAGCTCTTTTTTTTAATCTCTTCCAAATCTATTTACGATGAACTTAATTCGTTGTTGACAATAAAAGTAGAAAATATTTAAACCTCATTTGGCATTTCATAAACCCAATTTCAGCGTAGTAATAATCTTTTCTTTTTACAGTATACCTAAACTAAACCCTTCTTCAAAGTTTAAATATGGCATTATACTAAGCGCGCTTCGATAGCAGGTCGCAAAATGGCAACGCTGCCTTGGCCCGTGCCGCGTTTTCCCAGTTCGGATTTCATTTAACATTTAAAGACACTTGACGCGTATTGAGAGATCCCCTCAATGCAAACTAGTCGAGAATCCTATAGTAATTATGTGATTAATTCTAATTAAATTAGTCTTATTTTTATAGTTTCATTTTTATTGCTTTACAGTAACGAGGTCGAACACGTCGAAATTCGACGAACTAAAATGTTAGAAAGGGACTGTCAGATCGAATTTATAATAAACCTACAAAAATAATTACAATAAAAAATTCATCTTACATTGGCTGTCTAACTCTTAAAACAAATGATATTTTTAACCTAAAATTACCAAAATATTATTTCCACAAACTTCAGCTGCTTAAATTATTGAAAAATTAAACTGTATTTGAATACGTAATCAAGGTTAGTAATTATAGTAATTATGATGAAGTTATCGATTGAGGCTCTTTTGTTTGTTTTTACGGGATGAAAAATCAGTCAAAGAGATTTCGCTTTGTCAAATCATAAAAATTCCCCCCATAAAATCTAAACTGTACGTTATTTTCACATTATCGTAATTTACATACGCACCACTCAAATTCACAATTTGTAAGCATTTTAATGCGCAATAGATTATTAATGAATGTATTTCCAAACTTAAAGTCACTTTTGTTCGATACAACTTTTCATATGAACATTCGCACAAACTTGAAGTTCTAATCTCAATACCCGTGAACAAAAAATTCTGAAATTTGCCTTTAGTTGTCATAGTATTGGCCAAATACTTAGTTTTATCAAAAAAAAAATTGTTTTGTTTAAAATGTGACATCATTTTTACTCAATGAATTATTTTGCCTAGAGTCTCAAACTCGGTTTCAGCGTAATGAAAAAATATTGAAAAGTAACTGATTTATGAAGAAGAATGCGTGTTTTTTTTTTTTTATGTCTGACGTCATTTTCTGTTAAAAAATTATAAAAAAGTTTATTTTATCTGTAATGTGAAAATGGCATCAATAAGGATATAATCAATAAATTTTCCCTTTAAGTTCAATATAAATGGAGTACTTCAGTTGCCACGATTACAAAATTTGTATTAAAAAAATTAATATCTCAAAAATAAATTGAGATACAGCTTTAAAAAAAAAAAATTGCATTTAAAAGCACATTTTTTTCTCTCTACGAAGGTGTAAAAATTTAAACTGTGCGATGTTTAGAAATTTAAAAATTTGCAGTAGCGAAAATTACAAAACCGAAATTTCATTTCAAATTTCAAAGTGTTCCCATTCGCAAAATGACGTATGCGTTACGCACAGATAAGTTTGTCCTTTATAATATAGATACTGTGCATTGCATCACACAAATATATCATTAAATGTTGTTATCTAGGCTTTAAAAGATAATGGCGCATAGAGTAAGCCCCCGTATCCTTCTATATGTCCAAACCGTCCCTCTTTTTTTTAAAAAAATCATTTTCAACAATCATTTTATACTTCTGCGACGATAGGTACCTCCAGCCTTCCCCAACCCTGTTGCTGAACGTCCGCAAATCGAGATTTGTGTGTAACGGAAAAATGTGATTTTCTCAAAAACTTAATTTGTAACGATAATCGCTAAAGATTTCCTGCAAGGTTTAAATTAACTTCTACACCCCTAATTTTGTTCCTAATTTTAATTTTAGTAGATTCGAAATAGAGGGGGGGGGGTATATTTTTGCATAAGATTTTCGACGATATTTCAGAAAATGTAATACCTAAAATTAAAAGAAATGTATTTTTTAGTTCAGCTTTACGAAAGCTTTCACACTTTATTTCACACGATATACAACGAAAATATTTTTCGTTTTCAAGTAACTTAATTACCCCCTCTACATCTTTCCTAAATATATCTGTGAATGTTTATTAATCGATAAATATGTGGGTCAATAGCTTTTATAACTTCAGTCAATTTGAAATTTCCAAGTTCCATATTTACGAGTAAAATGGCTGTGACAGACGAACAGACTAACACAGAAGTGATCTTATAATGGTTTCGTTTTATTTTTAAGTGCAAAATCCTAAAAAAAGTTAAAATTATCTTATTACACTTAAATACGAAAATTTTGAAGGAATTGTTTAAAATTTGTACATTTCTGGGTAATTTATTTTTCATTCATTAAAGATATTACATGTTTATTTCGCTTTGAAAATGTAATACATATTGTCATATCAAATTATCATTTGATTTAAACAACATATTAATTTTGATTTTAGTAAAAAAGGAAATCGTTTTCAAAGAATTAAATAATCTTACTTATCACGCGACCGTGTATCACATTTTTTATCAATATTTTGAATATGATTTTTTTTATTGTAATACTAGTGCAACATGTGGGGGACAGGGTTTCATCGCAAACATTTAGACCACATGGATATGTAAAGAAGCTTAAACCCTTAAAATGTTTTTTTTTTTTGTTTTTTTTCGTTATAACAGATGCTTTCAGATTGCTATTAGGCCGGAAATTTCATTTCTTTAGACTTTTTGAAATAAATAAACGGAATAATAATTAAAAAAAAAAGCCTTTTTTAAAAAAAATCCGCTTTTAGAATCTAAAAAACTAATAAAAAGAAACTTTTAAAATCTAGTACGCATAAACCAAATTAACACTACAATACATACAGTATCAACTGGTATGATGAACACCGATGAGGAAAAAATTTAATAATACCGTTAAAAGATAATAGATTCCATATTAAAAGATTGTAGATTTTCTTTTATTAACGTCTGAATGCAGCACGCATACCGAAATAAAGAACAAATATAAGCAGTAATATAATTACGATGTGCTCATAAAATGATTTAAAAATAACCCGACGTTTTAAACTTTAAACTTGAAGTTGGAAACAAAGTAATTTTAGTTTAATTACATTATATTGTACTTCAAAAATACGACTGTATCTTGATAAAAATATATGTATATTAAATATATTTTTTTGCGAAAACAGCAACAAAAAATCTGGCGATAAATCACAATTAAATAAAGAAACTTTTTATGAAACAACACAAAACAAAATAAGGGACAGGACGCGTTTTCGCTTGAAATTTTGACATCCTGTAACCAGGCATGGCTGATGATCGGCTTTTAAAATTTCCTGTCCGAAACGAGTTTTTTTGTGCTTTTTTTTTAATGTGATTCTTTCAAAATTTTATTATTTAAATATATGTTTGGTTTTAAAAACTTGTTAAACGAATATCTAGATATTGAAATTAATAACATTATGTTTTGCAAAGTACACTTTTCTTATCAGCTTGACTCAATCTAAACTTCCAGCTTATAAGTAATGATACAGTTGCAAAAAGTTTATATATTAAAAAAAGTGTTTTCGATCATTATTTGTATCCCACACACATTGGAAAATTGAGAATCAATATAATATATAAAGATTTTAGCTTATAGAATGATTAAAATATTATTTGCTAAAAATGTTTTTAACTTTAAATTTGAAATTTGAAGTAAAGTTCCTTCAGTTATTTTCATTATATTTCCTTTAAAAATAAAACTGCTTCTTGCTTTATGAAAATAGTAAACAGATCTTAGATTAAAGGAAAGTGCTTAAATGGTTCGAAAACTGGTTAAACGTTAAATCTGGATATTGAAATTAAAAAAATATTTTTTTGGAAAGTATTTTCCTATTCTTTTTAAATTTGAAGAAAAGTGAATTCCATTCCTTTATATTATTTTCGATAAAAAATACTACTTTTCTTGTTACAGATATAGTAAATATAATCGTATGAAAACTGGTTTCTCGAACATTATTTGAATCCCACACACATACACAAATAGAGACAAAATATAATAATGCATATTGTTATTTCAGTACACTAATGGAATGATAAATATTGTGATGTTTTTAGCATTAAATTTGAAATTTTCGACTAAATAAAATCAGTTCCTTTACATTACTTTATCTGCCAAATGTTAGTCTCTCATGGTATAAAACAGAGTAAATATTTCTTTGGATAAAACTGGTTAGAGGAAACTATTCATCTGTAATTTAAAAATAATTATACAATTTTTTTGAACATCATATTTTTCATCATCTATCTCGATTGAATGCAAACTTCCAGCTAATCAGTAATATTACTGTTAAAATATAGTTATACATTAGAAAACATAAAAGTTTACTTAATCATTATTTGCATCCCATATATATTTAAAAAGTGAAGAAAACGTAGAATTATGCGTATTGTTATATTAGCACATAGATGGATTTACACGTACTCCGATGTTTTTAACTTTAAATTTGAAATGTGGAGAAAAATATGTTAATTTCATTTCATCATTTTTCTTTAAAAATATATTTGCCATTGCTATAAAAGGTAGTAAATGTATATGATCAAATAAATAGTTGGTGAGAGTCTTTATCTCAGTATTGAAATTAATATTTTCTTTTTGAAACTACTGTACTTCGCAATTATTTTTATTTATTTATTTATTTATTTATTTATTTTTTGTAAAATACTTAACGTATAATAGAAAAATGTAACTGTAAAGTATCACTATGATCCCAAATCATTCATTTCGCAAAATAATATATATAGAATTAAATAAAAAAGCAATTCATATGTTTATCGGACATTGAGAACTGCTTATGCCTTCAACTTAATCAAACATTTACGTTGAACTAAAGGGAAAAAAATAATATTACTTCCTTAGATCCATATATTATTATCACTACCCTATAATCATTATTCATAATTATTAATGAAGGATTCGTAAGTGAATAAAATCTGATAATTCAACCGTATCGTAATATAAACAAACGCATTAGAAAATGCTATCATAATGATTTTAATGAAGAAAAATAGTATATTTCAGAAAGATTAAATATATTCCAGAAAATAAAATTTTTGGTGAGATAAATATAAATTTGGTACAACATGCTTAAATTTTTACAATAAACATGTGTAAAATCAAATAAATCAGAACTTCATTTTTTTTTTCATAGAAATTAACGAAATTAGATAGGGGGAATTATCAAAAGACTTTTTGTGATAAAAGAAAAATCTAAAACATTGCAGTCATCTTTAATAAAAGTCTAACTAATAACGCGAAATAACAGTCTATTTTAAATGTAAGAATTATTACATTCCGATTTACTTCTTTAAAACAAACACAATGATATAATATAGTAAAAACGTCAACTCAGTTAATTTTGTTTTGGCATTCTCGTAACGGTTGTTTGTATAAGGTCTAAATACAAAGCAACTTGAAAACAGGAGTGGGGAGAGATATGTAAAAATTTACATTTCGTGAAAATAAAGTTAAAGCTTAATTTTTTTCTTTTTTATTGTAGTAATTTATTCGTGTAGTGTTTTACTATTTGCAGCATAAAATAAAATATTTCACAGATGGTAATGAACGCTCCCTGAAAATAAAAGAAAGAAATTAGAAAAAATCTATTATTAAAATTGGATGTTTCAGACTGTTAAGGATAGTTAGAATACTTGAAAGTTATCTTTACAACATCAAAATATACATTATTAATTGAATTTTGTACACGTTAAGCACAGTTTCTTTTTCAGTGTTTTATAATACTCTTTTGACACATTCTTAAATGTTTTTTTAAAGAAAAATAATTAAATCAAGAAAACATACAATTATTGTTATTTTTACTAAGTAAATTTTAAAACCTTACTTCTGCCACAATTTTAAACTTTTGGAACTTTGAATTAGATGCATTTTTTACAATTATGTTTTATATTGCTAGATTTAAGATTTCCAAAAAAAAATTTTTTCGCAAAGTATGTAAAAGGGAATATGTAAAATTGACTTGTTATTTAACACTTTTATATATTTTTAAATTAGGATGTTTAAATTACTCGAATTCCTACTCCTAATTTTAAAAAATGCACATAAACGATCGTAAAAAATATAGCGTGTAAATTGTAAAGTTTATGTTGAATTTTTACAATTTTAATGATACAAATATATTAAAAAACACTCGGAAAATTAATCTTATAATTGGAACTATTAAAATTTTTGAAGGAAAAGGTTCAGTAAACATTTTCTTACACGTATTTATAATCACTGGATGTTTATTTAGCTTCGCTAGAATATACTATATAAATGTTAATAAAAAATAAAAAATGAAATTTTCGTCATTTTCCAGAAAGTGATAGGTCCCAAGTCTCCTTAATTTGTGTGCAAAACGTATGGCGTAAAATGTTCTTCCATCTTCAAATCATTCATAGAATTTTTTAGATATATTACATAAAACAACCGTGATATTGATATGAATATTACTTTCATAAAAAAAATAACAATACGGAAGTACGTATTCATAAGTTAAGCTTAGAGAAATAGTTCATTCTCTAAGCATCCTTATTTGTAATGTATTCAAAGAAAGCAAAATTTGGGTCTAAGAGGCCATCAAAGCATTTCGAAAAAGTTCTTACTATCTTGAGATTTTCATCAAGCGCGCTAATATATTTTATTATCAAATATAAAATTAATCAAATAATGCACGAGTTAATTAAACTTATAAAAACATGTATAATAATCACTTATAAACGAATTAAGTTAAATAATGCTATAAAAAGTGATAGAATATCTTTATTAAGACTTACGATCGTCACACTCGCAAATAGCCAAGTTAATTTTATTTTATTTTATGTTTTGCAATGTTTTTCAGTATGCTTGATGTCTCGTGACATTGTTTACCATGTTGTTTTTAAATTATGTGAAAATTAATCCACGCTCGCAAATAGCTAATTTAATTTTTATTTTATTTTATGGTTGCAATATTTTCATTATGCTTCATGTCTCGTGACATTGTTTACTATATTATTGTTTTTAAGTTATGTGAAAATATTTTCTATTATGATTGATTTTGAAAATGTCGCCGATTGTGCGATGAAACGATCGTAAGTCTTAATAAAGGTATTCTGTCACTTTTTATAGCACTATTTAACTTAATTCAATTAAACTTATTTGTATATGTAGATACATTACAATTTAAAATACAATTATGTTTAATTTTTTTTCTACAACAGATTTAAGTTGTTATGGGGGAATTGAAAAATACATCCAAACCACTCAGAGAGTTATGTACTTAACGTCATATTCGAATTATTATTATAACATTACACATAGTATCTAACATAGTTGTATCATATATCTACATTCGTTGTGTAATTATTTTTTGGGTACAGTGTTTTTTAATACATTATACTATGTTATCGGTATATATTATATATTTTATGACTACTGTTCTTTAAAAAATTGTCTGTTAAAATTTTATGTCATATTTAAATATATTTGAAATACATTTTTGCAATTATTTTCCCTAAATAATTGCATGCAGATACTCATATTATTTTTTTAATATATTTTCTAAAATTAAATTAATATGTGTGGTATAGTTAGAAATAAACAAATAAATCCATTTTGAATGAAACTATCACATATGTAGAACATAAAGAAAATATTTGTTTCAAATTACTAAAGTTAATTTTTTATACTAAAAAATATATTATGCTGACTTAAAAAAAGGAATATAATTTGTAAGTTCTTATAATCTATTTTTATTGATCAGTTGAACGAAGCCTAATTTCTAAAGCTACAGAGAATTAAATAATATGCACCTAAAACAATTTCTTAGAATAAATCTAATAATTTTTTCTAAAGAAATAGCTGAAATTAAACTTCTTGTGTAACATCAAACACATTTTTTTTTCTTTCTTTAGGACAGATTATTAAGCGAGATAATTACCTTTTTTCTAGAGAAAGTAAATAGTTTTTATATTGAAAAGTTTGTTCAAATAACCGTAAGAGCACTTTTCTTTAATTTTGCTGCTTTTTGAAACATTAATCGTCTGTGTTTGACCATTATTATATAAATGAAGCCCAAAGTAATTTTTATACAGGCATTTCTTTAATGTGATTTCTTCTTATTTTGTTGCATGCGCTTATAAATGTAAGTAATATGGGAAATATTTCCACATATTACTGAAACTCTCATAATTTTTTTAATTTTTCAAAGAGTCATGAATCATTTTACAAGTTGAATGAGCAAATAATATAAGATCTTTTTCAAGGGTTTTTTTTTTTCCGAGAACAAATATTAAAATTTAAAAAGGCATATATTCAAATATTTATCTTTGAATTTGCATTATTCAATTTAGAAATGAACATAACTCCAATAAAACAAATTGTGTATTAAAAAAAAAAAAATAATCGTCACTAGTTATTATACAATTGGAAAAAAAAAAATAATAATAATGAACAACAACATCAAAAATCGTTTTCAGTGCACTGTTGGATGCTTGTCACCCCAGGTAGTTTCCATTATTTTCTATCTTGAGATTTTGTCATTAATTAATTCTAATTTTCTGATTTCCTTTCTTTGTCATACCAAGGATGTCTAGATATGAGAGTGGCTACATACGCACATACTGTGTTTATTTTCCTCCGAACTATAGCAAACGTAAATCCCATAACTTGACCGTACTCGGCTGGACGATTTCTATTATGAGGGTGAAACAAACTAACATTAATTAGCTGGTCATGGCATACTCACGTGAAGCATATCGATTTTATTTTGAATATAATCGTCTCAAACAATCAAATATTATATCCCGCACATCGCCAATATTTTACAGCTACGGGAAATCATAGCTACGGTCGCTTTCTGTAAACTGTGACGATCATTGTTAGGATGTTTGGAACCCGACATTTGTCACCTTGCGGTCGTTTTAAATATCGGATATAGTAGTATTAGGTATTTGTACTTCAATTGATGTCTTGTCTTCTTGCAATGTGCCCATGCATTTGCGTTTAACGCATTTTATTCCCTGAATGATGTCAAAAACTTTCAACTGACTTATCATCCAGGTTAAGACATTTCTGAATCTTTTCGTTATGCCTATTATATTAATGAGTGCAAAAGTTCGTGCGGAGGTGCAATAGATGGCGTTAGAAGTGGCGTAAAGTGTTGTCATTAATACTACCATCTATGTAAGACAGATCGTTGGAAAGGTGACGTGTGCAGCTATCATTTCAAACGAAATAATTTGTGTAGATACAAACTGCTTCCAGAAAGTTTACTTTCAAAATGAGTATCGATAAGGCGCATTTACAGCATGTTTTGCTTTACGAGTTTTGGAAGGGAATAAACGTTGCATCAGCCGTAAAAAAAAACATTCAAGAGGTTTCTCAAGATCAAGCACCAGCTAAACTAACTGTTAAAAAATGGTTTGCGAAATTTCGCCGCGGAGAGTTTAATCTTGAAGATGAGCCGCGCTCAGGTTGACCTTCACACATTGATGATGATGTTGTGCTTACTTTAGTTCAGAACACTCCGCGAATTTCAACAGAGGAAGTCGCTTCAGCACTTAACGTTGACCGATCAACCGCTTTTTGGCGTTTAAAATACATAATATTCGACTTGAAGCTCGATATACGGGTGCCCCATTTACTGACAAAATCGAGCGAATTTCTGCTGACATTTTTTTACTCGGACGGCTCAAAAACGAGCCGTTATTGGATCGATTAGTGACGGGCGATGAGAAATGGGTCCTTTACAACAATGTTCAGCTCAAACGCACATGGAAACAGGCAGGGAAGCCTGGTGACGCAATGGCAAAGGCCAGTTTGCACCCGATGAAGGTGATGCTCTCAGTTTGGTGGTATTGCAGGGGCATAATTTATTTTGAGTTTTTCCCCGCTGGCCAAAATATTGATTCGGACAAGTACTGTCGCCAATTAAAGAATCTGAATCGAGTAATCAAAGAGAAACGTCCGATTTTCTCAAATCGCAAGGGCGTAGTCTTTCATCATGACAACGCCAGATTACACGTTTCGAGACAGACGGTGCGCAAACTGAACAGCTTGAAATGGGATGTCCTATCTCAACCATCGTATTCTCCTGATATCGCACATCTGATTATTACTTGTTCCGGTCTCTGCAAAATCGTTTAAATGGGAAAAAGCTTGATTCTTTGGATGCCTTAAAACACGTCGTGTCTTTGTTCTTCGAATCTAAACCTCGCAGTTTTTATGATCGGTCATCTGTATGCTACCAGAACGTTGGAAATAGTTTATAGAAGACGATGGAGCATATATCACTGATTGACTAAAGAAATTTGTTTGCCTAATCACTGTGTGACTTTTACTCTCAAACTCCGCATGAGCTTTTGTATTCACCCAATACATATTTCCATGCTTTGCTGTGTTGTTTTTAATCTCCACTGAATTCGTCTTCTTAGCTTCTATATTACCGATCATAAGTTAATTCAAGAATAAGCAAAACACATTAGTTAAACTTTTTTTCTCAAGCAAATGCAAATTTTGCTCTTCTGAAAAACAGATTTATTCCAATAGTACACCTTCTATTTCTTATTCTTCTGTTTATTTCCTTCATGGTGCTGTTGCCAGATGTTATTTCATGTTATCCATAGTATTCTTATGCACTTCTTTAATCAAAGTGTTGTTTTATATAATTTTTTTGCAGATGAATTAAACATCACCTTGGTCATTTACAAATATTTTTGCTCACTTCACTTTAACGTTGACTTCTGCCAGTTTTACAAAATTTCATTCAACTTATCAGGGTTGTTAATAAAAGGCAAAATGCCGTTAAGAGTAGAAAACTTACAAGTTGCACATTTATTTTCTTGTTTTCTCTATCCAATGAACGCATATTTTAAGACAGTAAAGGTTTATCCGAAACGTAATCTCCCTGTTTCGCTCCTTTTCCAAAATTTATATTCTGTCCAAAATAAATTGTGTTCCATGCTTTACTTTAAATATTCTATATAATATTGGTGTTATGCTTCTCCAAATAATGTTATCCAAACATTTCGCTACTTCCAATGTGTAGAAAAATAAATGCTTTTAAAATTCAATAAAGACAATGAAGAGACGTACTATGGTATTACTCTATGAGTTACATTATTGCTTAAAAATTACATTTTTTGATAATCGTGTTTGAAGTATGTCCCATTCTGTATTATTATTTGAATCTAACAAAAATACTGTTACTAAAATTTGTTTAAAATTTTAAAAATAACCAATTGTATTTTTATCTACGTTATTTTTGTATTGTTGCTTCCGTACTTTCTTTAAAAGTAAATAACTGTACACCAGTATTATTCTAGTCTTTTTGTACATCTGACCTCAAAAGTCGAAACACATTAAGCCTAGAGATTTTTGCGCACTACTTTTATTCAATGAAACGGCTAATTTTCATTCTATTTTCAGAAGATAACTTATTTTTTTATACTCCCAATAGCATGTACTTCATTTGTATCACTGATTTTTTTTTTTCACGGTTTAGTTTTTTCTTCTGATTAGGAGGTTTATTTCCACTTTGATCTTTATACTCTTATAAATTTTCTCTTTGACCTTTATACTCACATATATTTTTATAGACTTTTTAAAAAATGTATGAAGATTTATTCTTTTTTATAATGATTTATCCACCTATTATATTTACTGCAAAAGTACCATTTCTGACAACACAGACTGCGGATAGATTTTATGCAAGAATATGTTTAAATTTACGACATCTTCTGTAACGCTTCTACGTACAGTCTAATATGTTTTGTACATAAAATTCGCTATAAGATAGTTTTTTTTTTGTTTTGTTTTAAGTTCTTCTTTGTTCTTTAATCAACCTTCAAGATGTTTCTCTTATTTTCTTCGTTTGCATTAATTTTGCTTTAAAAAATGCTTCCTCTGAAAGCAGTGTTTAAAATATGTTTTAATCTAAACAACATGTGGCACCTTATTATATTGTTGAACGAGGCAATCCTCTATTAGAAACTTCTTATTTATCCTGATGCGGTTGTGCTTTTTGCTGCATTTAAACTTCTAAGTGTTATTTACTTTGTGGCTACTTCTTAATAAAATTATTTAAGATATTTATGTGTTAAATTTCCGCAAAGAACGGCAACTTATTCAAATAAAAGCAAAAAAAAAAAAATAATAATAATAACACAATAACATTAAGAACTGCGCAAGGTTTTTAAAAATAATTTTGTCTTTCTTTATCAGTTGCACTTGAGAAAGTAAAGTTCTTTTGAAAGACTGGGATTTTTTTAATTTTTTTGGTAATATTAAGAAATTTTACGCAATGTTATTAAGGTGTTTTATGCTATGTTATCAAGAAGTTTTATGCTATGTTATTTAGAAGTTTTATTTCTGTATATGTATGTTCAATATTTTACATTATCCTCTTTCGTTTTGGAACCTATATCAATGATTTTCTATTGATAACTTTTTTTTATTTTTATTTATTTATTTAATTTTTTTTTTCAATCAAGTGCCCCAATATTAAATTTATGTGACCGACCCCTATGCTTTTTGGGCAGTTAACGCTTTATATAAATTCGCAAAATGACTGATTTTTTCATTGTTGGTGCATAAAAATTGAAAGTTGTTATCTCGTATGTTTATTAGAACCAATATATATGTCCGTTCAATTCTTTACGATGAACAATATTCCACGATGTGGTTCTTGCACCAGCTATGCTTAAGGAATTATATACCACTTGTTTTTACTTATTTCGTGATTGTGTAAAATTGTATCTTCTTTTTACTCTTTCCTCTTAGTTAACATAAGAATAGATCTTCAAATTTATTTGATTTGATTTTCCATCGAGTTCCTGTAAACGATTTTCTGATGATCAGAATCGTCTGTTATTGCATAACGAAGATCGCATGATTGAATTGTCGCATGATCGAATAATGAGATCCTCAGATGATTAAACCAATGCCATTCAAGCTATCGTAGACGTAATGAATTGATATATTGATTTTTAGTTCAAATAATAATCAAGCAAATCATCAGTTAAGAATGTTACTTGTAATTACGTTGATTACTTCATTTTGTTTCAAAAGGACTTGCGAATAACTTTTTGCATAAGCATTAAACAAAAAATAAGCATAATGACAGTATATCCCCTTCCAGATACGTGTCACGCAACTCATTCTAGCCAAGAATTTTGTTTTTCGTAAGTTCAATCGCCGAGAAGTTCATATCTGGTCAGTGCAATCGCCAAGAAGTTCATGTCTGGTCAGTGCAATCACCGAAAAGTTTGTGTCTGGTCAGTGATTTTTTTTTTTTTTTTTTTGGGGGGGGGGGGGTAAAATGCTTCTCGCTTGTTCCTCGTTATATGCAATGTCGGGATTAAGTAAAAGCTTCCAGCAGAAACATTTAACTTATTATTAGATAAAAATATTGCGTAAACAGATTTCATTGTGCTATGGAAAAATCTTGAGTGGCGTGATTTTTTTTTTCTTATTTAAAAAAAAAAAAAAAAAAAAAAAAAAATGTGAAGTATCGATCAAGAAAAGCATCGTTCTGGACGTCCTTTATATTCCAGAACGGACGAAAATGTCGAGATATTTTGTGCATTTATGCTTAGAGACCGACGACAAATCATTGAAAAGTGCTGCGTAACAGTGTACGACAAAAGAGATCTGATTTGTGGCACACAGGGTACTGTTTTTTTTCCGCCATGACAATACATCTGCTCACTCAGCGCTATTATATCGCAAATTCTTGTCTAAAAACAGCATGACTCCTTGCTCATGCACCATACTTTCCTTACTCTGCTCCGTTCGACTTCATTTTGTTTCCACGAATGAGGAAGGACATTCATTTAAATATTTTCTATGACGTGGTAAAGTAGAAGAAAGTGAAGAGGTAGGACCTGGCAGCCATGCAGACAGATGTGTTTGTAATATTTTTTTTTTAAACAGTGAATCATCGGTTAGAAAATTTATAAAGTTAAGTTGGGAGTATATTGGAGGCCTTAACTTTATTTTATAATAATTGTAAGTTGCTATAAAGTAATTATCGTTTTATTACGTATGTAATAATTTAGGTAAAATAGAGGTTTGACAGTTACATTTGTATTTTATTTAACTGCTATAATTCTCAGAATTTCATCACATTGCAATGATTTACATGATTTTATCACCTGCACTATTTCAGAACTTTTCTTTTCACTGAAATAATTCACAGTATGTTTTTTGTACAGTTATCATTTTTTTAACTTATTTTTCAGAGGTAAGAAGTTGTTTATTAAACACAACATTGAAAAGCAATGCGCTTTTTTTTTTGCCTGCCAAAACATATTAAGAAATATAAATATTACTAACAGAAAATAAGTTTTAATGAGCAAGCTTCGTAAAGATGAGGATTTCAGTTATCTATTATCAAGAACACAATAGCGTTGTAATTAGTTACTTTATAATATTCTGCTTTAATATAAAATAAATTCAATATTATGCAGTAGATTATTACTTTCCCATGAAGAGAGATAATATTTCATTTTATGCACAAGTTAGTCGCTTCGATTTTTTTGTCGCAATGAAACATCAAGAGGATGTAATTTAATTTTCTGTAGTAAGAAAAAATGAGAAAGAACGAAGTTTCATTTACAATTGTTGTTGCATTTATTAAAATTAAATTCTGCATTTTTATATTTATTCCTTAAGCAGGTGTAATGAATTAAAATTTCATTTTGTGTTTCATTAAATTAGAACGAGACGGAAATCATAAGTTTGAAGGAGAATTAAGCTTAATTACTTATGTGTCTTTGCATTAAAATTGTATGTTGTATTTCCTGATAGAAGGCATACGTTTTTAAAGATACTTTAGTATTTATATTATATCCATTTAACCCCTTCAGGGTCGCTTAATATTTGGAAACACCATCAAAAATGTACCTATTATTTTATTACAGAAATTGAATAATTATAAGATTCCTATATAAAATATGCAATCTTTTTTTAAGGCGAAAAAATATATGTTATAGAACAAATTCCCATTTGTGGAAAAGCCATCATACGAGAATTCTGTGTTTAAATGTTTGTTCTACGCCATTCAAATTAATGCGAATAAGACCTTATTTTTTAACATCTTAGATCTTTATTTATCATCATCAAACAGATTTTTACAAATAATATTTGAAATAATATAATATACATTAAATTTTGAATATTAATATTTTTTGAGTGTGATATTATTGTAAACATGCAATACAAAACCCAGCATCACAAACAACGCCAAAAACCAAACCCCAAACGCTAATATTCAAAGACTTCACACGGAAATGACAGTTAAATTTTTCTGCTTTCAGAAGTTTTCACCAGCAATAAATCTCCAGCCCGGAAATATGACGGGTACGAGAAATAACGAACGACACATCAGCCTGTGCTATTGACTGGAGCGAGAATTAAGGGGTTAAGACCTGACGTACAGAATTGTGTAAGTGATCCTAAAGAAAGATAATAAAACAATTTCCGCTTTCTCTGCGATTTAAAGCCAAGCCTGTAACACACATTTGTTTGGATCATCTCTTGATGTAGCGTGACATCGGAAATGTTTTTTTTTTTTTTTTTCTTAAATCAAATATGGTCCTATTAATTAGGGTTAAAAACCAAGACTTTTAATTTCTACCAAAACTCTTCAGGTCTTAAAGGGTCTATTTCATCTGTAACTATACATACAGTATATTTTTATTTATTTGTCCAAGTAATAAATTAATGTGTAATGCTGTTTTTTTATTAAAGAAAGTTTATTTTTTTCGACTGCTTGTAGTCCCGGAACAGGCGGAATAGTCTGAGATAGTTGAGAAGGAGACAGCCCGATCACTATCACTGGGAAAATACAAGAGATAAATCCAATAAGTTAAAGTCATTAACCATCCTCATTGGCAGGACT
Source organism: Maratus speciosus (assembly GCA_963932465.1). Classification (NCBI taxonomy): domain Eukaryota; kingdom Metazoa; phylum Arthropoda; class Arachnida; order Araneae; family Salticidae; genus Maratus; species Maratus speciosus. The sequence continues at coordinate 432,462,201 of OZ010795.1, read as the reverse complement.
CGATCGCTTAATACATTGCACATCTGATGCGGCATCTTTTGCCATTAATAACACTCTTACTTTTTAATAAGTATTTATTAAACATATCTTGACGAATATTAGGTAGCTTTCATTACAAAAAGCTACCTATTGCAGCCGTTCGGAGGAAAGCGATTAAAAAAATTTTTGGTATATTTTCATCGATCATGACCCCCAGACACCGAAACCACCCTCCGTCCAAAATTGACATATATATATATATATGCATATATATATATCACATTTATCAAATTGTAACTCTCGTATTTATGAACCGATTTGGATGTAATTCGATGTGTACATAGTACATACCAATGTCTCGACCGAGTTCGTTGGCCAGATTCATCCGCTATTTTGTTTCAAAATGGCGGCCATTTAATTTTTTTTTTTATTTAAAATTTGATATGTGGTATCAAAAAATTGAAAACGGAAAAAAAAAATTTCTTATGAATTTGACCTTTATACAAGGATTCCGGAGCAGTTTTTGTTTCGTCTATATCTTAAAAAATGGCTGAGTTACAGCATTTTGAATTTCTAGTGTGGCTGACATTTTAAAACGTCCTGATTTTTGTCGCGTGAAAACGGTCGTATTTATGAACCGATTTGGATGTACCTTGGTGTGTACATAGTACATACAAATATATCGACCGAGTTCGTTGTCCAGCTTCATCCGCCATCTTGTTTCAAAATGGCGGCCATTTAAAAAAATTTAAATTTAAAATGAGATACCAAAAAAATGGAAAATGAAAAAGATTTTTTTTTCGTATGAGTTTGACCTTAATACAAAGATTCCGGAACAGTTTTCGTTTCGTCTATATATAAAAAAATGACTGAGTTATAGCATTTTGAATTTCTATTGTGGCTGATATTTTAAAACGACCTGATTTTTGTCATGCGATAACAAGCGTATCTATGAACCGATTTGGATGTAACTTGGTCTGTACATAGTACAAACCAATGTCTCGACCGAGTTCGTTGTCCAGCTTCATTTGCCATCTTGTTTCAAAAGGGTTGCCATTAAAAAAAATTAAATTTAAAATGAGGTATTAAAAAATTGGAAAATGAAAAAGATTTTCTTATGTGTTTGGCCTTGATACAAAGATTCCGTAGCAGTTTTTGTTTCTGAAAATTTGTTCTTATTCTTTTGTTTATATCTTAAAAAATGCTTGAATTTTAGCACTTCGAATTTCAAGCATGCCTAACATTTTGAAACGATCTTGTATTTGTCACGCGATAACACACGTATTCGCCTATTTCGATGTAAGAAGCTATGTGGATAGTATACATCAATATCTCGACCAAGTTCGTTGGCCAGCTTCATCAGCAATCTTGTTTCAAAATGGCGGCCATTAAATAAAAAAATTATACTTAAAGTGAGTTGCAAAAAAATTAGAAATTGAAAAAGGTTTCTTTCTTAAGTATTTCACCTTGATATAAGGATTCAGGAGCATTTTTTTTTTTTTTTTTTTTTTTTTTTTTTGTCTTTATCTTCAAAATTTGCCCAGATATAGCAATTTCAATATCTAATGTGGGTGACATTTTGAAAAATCTGATTTTTGCCTGCGACAGCACTCGTATATATCAATCGATTCAGATGTGAGTGAGCATGTGCACAGCAATTACTAAGGTCTCGAGCAAGTTCACAGGTTAGCCTCATCCACCATGTTCTCTTAAAATGCCCGGCACTTTAAGAAATCGCCGAATTTGGCAGCCAAATATAAGTTACTTTAAATAAAAGAAGCTCGGATAAAGCTGACTAATTTCGCGAAATTCTCATTCATAATGATTTAGTATTGATAAAAATTAGTACTGAATCTCCTATATTCGGTTTCCACTAAATTGAGCTTCGTGTGTTTGAATAATATATGTTGGCTTTTTTAAAATAAGGAATATGAAAGCTACCTCTTCCTCCCCGCACTGGCCGGAAGGACTTTTTTTTGGGGGGTGTGGGGGGGGGATAAACGAACTGAATGTTTCTGGCTCATTATTATTATTTTTTTATATACTGTACGAGACGCTGTTTGATTTATTACTTTTTGAAAGAAAAAATGAAGATTTCTTAAATATATTGATTATTTACTAACAGATAATTTCAAACTTTACAATGCCATAAAGATAAAAGAAATAAAGAACAGAGAATTTGTAGTAATTCGGAATAGTTTAATTCAAGTATATCAATTAAACATTGGAAAGTTTAGTTTGTATTAGCTTTTTAAAAAAAAGTAGCTTGTTACATTTTTTTTTTTTTTACGTGTAATCATCTCTTTACTAAAAAAAAAAATGCATTTCTTTTCCAAAAGAAAATACTATTTTCAGTGAAATGCCAACTTTGTTACGACATAGTTAATAAGATCTGGAAATTCATTCATAAAACCAATTTAAGGTAAAACCCTCAGTTATTGACACCTAAGCATTAACTGACACACTCATAAATAAAAAAAAATAAGCATTTGCTTGTAAAATTCTGCAAAGTAATGCAATCAAGTTGTAACTTATTTGTATTTACTATTATAATTTATTTTTCAGTTATTGGTTTTCAGAAAAGGTATGGTGGTGGTTATCGGGTTTTTTCCCCATATTTATGAAACATCTATTTTAGTACTACAAAGTTTTTAAACTTTATTAGATACGAACTCTATAGATCAAGTTTGAAATTCAGAAAATAGAAAAAAATTCTTCGAAATTGCCAACGCAGACCTGTCGTGCAACAGCCATGTATTTAGCAAAATATTGAGGAATTACTTTAATGTACTTTGTGCGTCCTAAAAAGGAACAACAAATGCCACACGCACCATTTTCAATATAAACAATATTGTTCTGCATATCAGCACTGTACAAAGATTATGTTGTGTTTGAAGAATTGCAACCAATAACTCAAAAATTATGTACATGTAATAAATATCTCCAGCAATAATATTTTTCATGTGTGTACACTATGCTTACAAAAACCAAGATAAGTATAAATAGATTTAAAACTTTGCAATAGTGATTAGAACTAAAAATAATCTTTAAGGTTTCATCTTTAAGTTACTGGAGGTTTCATTCTATAAAAAAAATGAATCACCGTCCAAACAGTTTTGAAATTCAATTTGAGTTTTTTTCTATTATTGTCATTTCTTTTTATTTATTTATTGAATAACAGACATACGACTTGTGTGCTTGACATTAGAGCCCGCTTATAAGTAAGAGACAAGATAGAACAAGGAAATATTACGACACAAGAGAAATACACCCTGGGAGTTCCACACAAAGAGTGCGTGCAATGGAACCAGCGGAAATCGAACCCACAATCTCTTACGCTCGCAAGCGATTAGCTGCCTGGTGCTTTGACCATTCAGCCACAGAGATATTTTCTTTTAAATAATAATTTACAATTGTACAAATAGTTAAATGTGTCGTACATTTTTAAAATTATCATATTGTGTTGAATTACAAAAATAATTTTAATTAAATTAATAAGTGGAAAATAATTAACTATTATTATTTGTTAAATAATATATATCACAAAACAAATCAATTCTTTTTTTTTTTTTTTTTTTTTTTTTTGTACAATATCTAATTATTATTATTTTTTATTTTTTATCACATTGCAGATATTCTAAAAAATATAAATAAAAAAAAATTATTATTTACCACATTTTCATATTTTTAAAATCTAAAATAAATAAAGTATGAAAAGTGCATATTATCAGATTTCTCTTATTATTTGGTGATTGCATATTAATGAGATTTGTATAGAAATAAAGTTAACAAGACAAATATATATTAAACAAAAACATAGTTTGCCGAACAAATAAAAAAAAAAAAAAACAAATTTATTTCCCACGTTATTTAAGCCCGAGAAGGGACAGATATTAAGATATTTCATTCAATTAGTTCTACAGTTAATGTTAATTTTTTGTAAGAAATTAGTTAAACCAAGTGAACATTATAAAGTAAAAATGAAATTCAAACAATATGATACTTAATCACCCTAAAAACTTAGATTGCGTTCGATCGAAATGAAATAAATCTTAGACTTTTTTCCAAATTTAAGTTGCAAATATTTGTATTGCTGATTTTGTATTATATTTACGGTTAGGTGAAAACAAATGATTAGGCACATCTTAAATACAAACCTTCCAAAAAAATTTAAGATTTATTTCAAATTCGTTCGAACGGAATCTCTTTTTAGGGTGTTTAAGCATCATATTGTTTTAATTTCATTTTTACTTTTTAATGTTCACTTGGATTAACTAATTTGTTACAAAAATTTAAGATTAAATTGTGAACTAAATGAATGAAATATCTTAATATCTGTCCCTTCTTGGGCTTAAATAACGTATGAAATAAATTTGTTTTTTTTTTATTATTTGTTCGGCAAACTATGTTTTTGTTTAATATGTTAAGTTATTTAATAACTACTGCATTCAGACGAACCCATTTAAAAATTAACTAGATATATCACCATCAGGTTTGATCTACAAGGTATTGCATCATAATTTGTGGTGTATTTACCAATATGTAATCCAAAATGTTTGATCTGTGCAGTAATGCAAAGTTTGGACAAAAACTTCCAGTCTGAACTTAAAAAATCTTTAATAAAAACATACAAAAAAAAAAAAAATACAATTTTACTTCATTCTAGTTATCACTCTGGTACGCTATGAATGCTAAAATATCCTTAAATCTTGACTGCTAATATTATAACAACAGTATAGCGGTTACACAGTAAAACGTAAAAAGAAAAAAAGAAAAGTGTCCAGTTAAACTGATGGCATTAAGCTCACAGACTATTCACTTTAATTGTATATTATAATTTTATTTCAAAGAATAATACCCCTCGGAAAATAAATTAAGGGGGATTCCCACCCCCCGTTTTCCCTCTTTATACTTAACCAATGAGCCTCCAAATGTCATCAGGGAAGCAATTTATCGAAATAAACCGACATAACAAATTTGAAGCAAATCGGATGGAAAAAGCCATTTCTCTAAATTAAGGGAGTATTAGAACCCCTTTAGACTTAAATAATGAACCTTCAAGTCTAATCAGGGGAGCGTCTTATCACAATTAACCGGTATACCAAATTTGAAGAAAATCTGATAATTGTGCATGAAAAACACATTTATCTAAGTTAAGGGGATTAGCTCCCGTTCTCCCTTTTATACTTAACCAATGAACTCCCAAAACTAATCAGGGAAGCGCCTTATCAGAGTGAACCTATAAATAAAATTAGAGGCAAATCCGATATTTCTATCAAGAGTTATCGCGTTACATACATACATACAGAACCGACGGGTACATTAGCCTGCAAGCTAAAAAAAAAAAAAAACAGTTTTACTTAAATTTTGAAACCCTATTTCCTGCCAGGGGCCGGTGTAAATGCAAGATTAAATTGACACCTAAATTTAACTTGGGGTTTTTATTTAGCATCAACATCCGTCGTTTTCAGGCCACAAAAAAAAAAAAAAAAAAAAAAAAAAAAAAAGAGACTGAGGAATAATTTCTCTATTCTAAAAAAAAGTAACTACCGCTGTCACCGCCGCCGCCGCCGCAGGTTTTGAATTTTTTGTGACCGGAGGTCTTTCTTCGTTAATATTAAAAAAACTGTTGCATACAAAAATATGAAAATCGGTAGTATTATAGAAAAATGTTTGATAAACACGCTGATGCAGACAGTTTTCAAATCGAAGAATTATTTAAAGAGATATTTAATGCCAAATTTGGACAAAATCATTCCATTAAAAAAGTTTTATAGGAGCAAAAACTGTACATAGGAATTTAATCATTTTTAGATCATTTTATGCGTCAGAATTTCCCGGTGTGCAGATTGCAGTTAGTTTTTTAATTTGAATAATTTTTCGAGGTTTTATTTCTATTTTAAATTCAAATTTTCAGCATTTCGAGAGATATTTTTTACAAATTTTAAAAAATTGTATTAATTTAAACTGTTGCCAACTGTATAAACAGCGCAAACAGTAATGTTTGCTTCAAATAAAAAAAAATATTTTACACGTGACTATTATAAACAAAAAATATAAAAAGCAGGAACTCATTGAAAACTACGTCTTAAAAACTATAGTTACACGTGAATTTTAAATGAGAAAGAATATTGTAAAATAATAAATTCAGTAACATGCGTTAGAAATCCTAAATAGGAGAATTTACGTAATACGACACTTATTAAGTAAAATGAACAAAAAATAATATTGCAAAACAGTTTTAATTTAAAAATTGCGCGAGACATTTACTTGACATTTTAAGATGATCATAATATTTCATTTCTAACAAAAGTATTTTGACGTGAATATTAAAAAGAGAAAGAAAAGTTTGGTGAAAATTACGTCAGATTATAATTGTCAGATTCAAATTATAATTCAATCTTCCGAAATATTTTTAAAGGCGATCAAAGTAGCATGCTGTTAGAGTCTGCGGTGTCTGAACGGGGGTTGACGAGCGTAGCTCGTAGGGGTCACAGCCCCCTAGTTTAAATAAAAAATGCAGTAATAACGTTAAGTTTACTTAACGTTACTTTGTTAAGTGTACTTAACGTTAAAAGTCTCTGTCTTTTTAAAATTTACAAACAATTATTTTCCTTTCTTAGTACCACAAAAAGAAGCTGCATATGAACAATATATGTACTACGTGCCTGTGTGTAATGCTGGCGTCATATTGATGATGAAACCTGTAAAATAAATTTCGGCTATTTGCAAATTTGTTAACTTCTAAGCATCCGACGATTTCAATTTTTACACAGACTTAAAACTGTATAAATAGTTCAGTATTTCTTTCCGGCTAGTATTCCTTCACGAAATTAAAACTTCATCAACAAATACATAAAAGGAAAATATAAATAAATCACTAAGTTAACACCCTTTTAATCAAATGGGCACATCTGTATGTAATTGATATTCATGCTTAAAAATCACTATCGGTGAAATATGCTGCAATTTTTTGACGTCATAGTTACCTTCTTTCTGTATTTATTCTTATTATCGTTTCTCGTATTACTAACAAATGTTTAAAAATATCAGTTTTATTTTCCGTATAACGCCATACTCATCTTCTTTTTTAATTCGTAAAAAAATTATTTCAAATTCCATTTCTCACGTGGAAATATTTTAACTGAAATTAATTACTGTCGATAAATTATTATTACGGCTTTTGAATTGTTTGCAACAATAGAAACAAATGTTAAATTTTATAGCAAAAATGTCCATTGATTCTCAATGAAAAAAAGCGAAATTTGGAATTATTAAAAAATATATATATTTGAATAATATAAATAAAGCTCTGCATTATAATCCACTCATATGCAAATGCATTTTATCATCCGTTTTGACCCTGACGTCAGGCAAACATTTCCGTACTTTGTATTCACAATATCATTAAAATTACAAAGAATAAAAAAAAATGTGCCATCAGGGACAAAAAGGTGGGAAGAAAAAGTCAAAAAGTTATGTGCTTCATAGGCTTTTCTATGTTAAATTAACACTGAGAAGTGACACTGGAAATAAATAAGTATTGCGCTGCCGCACAATACTTAAATATGTTCATCTTTACTCTAAGAACAATAATAAAATATGAATATAGCTAAGAATGTTGTTGATTTATATATTTTCTGTAATCTCTTATCTTATAGTAACACCAATATTTTGGCACTGCCTGAGAGATACAAAACATTTGTCACGTCGTTCTATAAATAGCAAAGGAAAAGGCTAACGCAGTGTCTTGCTGCATTATTGCTTTATACAATATTTATCATTTCCTTCACTTATCACGCAGTAAACATTATTCATAAATCACCAATGTTCTAAGATATAAAATAATAGAAGAAACATATATACACATAAAAGTAATGTAAATAAAAAATTAACAAATAAACACGAAATAGTTGTCATTATTTTATAAGAAATTGACTTCATAATTGTATATATGGAGAATGTTTCATTTTACTCTGACTGTAAAATTGAATCATACATATATGTTTTCTCGTATTTTATAAAAATATTAATTACACAGTTGGGTTTTGTAATTTAATCTAATTAATTATTATAATACATTGAAATATATAAAGACTTGTTGAATACAATAACTTGTAAGTATATTGATAAATAAAAAATTATAGAATAGAACAATTGTTTCTAAAACATCATTGTTTCACAACTGATTTAATATTGCATTCTTAATAAATTGGATGATAAGAAATCATGCTTTTTATTTAAGTGTAAAGAAACATGTTTTATATTTTGTAAATATAATTTATATACAGAGTGTTGCCAAATTCGACCGACAAATTCAGAGGTGTGATAGTAGGCATGAAGATGATTAAAAATTACAATACAAGAAGAAGTCATAAACCACCTATTTAACCAAAAATAACGGGTGTTCTACCCAAACTCAAGTTGGAATAACAGTAGTAAATTTCAGAACTGAAGTATATTATAATGAAACTTTTAAAAGACATGCTGACACTTGTTATAAATGTGATAACATAAAAAAAAGTTGTAGAAGTTTCCAGTATACACTCCAGCAGTACGTAAGGATTCTCCACATTTTAGACTGAGATTACATGTTCATACGACATTGCCGATTACGAGAGCACCACATTTTTCCAGAATATTCGTGATGTTATCACATTTCATACAAAACAAGGTATATATAAATACGAGGGCAATTCGGAAAGTAACCTCTGTTTATGAATAAAAAAAAACTAATGAAAAGAAACATGTTTTATTACTTACGTATGAAAGACACGTTCTTCAGTTACTTCTCAACATATTTGCCGTATTAATTAAAACAATTATCATAACGGTAAATAAGCTTTGAAATTCCATCGTCACAGACTTCTGCCGCCGGCCTATTCAACTGCGATTATTTTTAAATTCAACTCGCACCACTCTTTCAATCCAAAGAATTTTAACATTATTTTTCTATATAATTTGCTGATAATTGTATTACAAAAATGTTTTAAAAAATAGTGGGTCAAGTAAAATATTACAAGAGCAATTCGGAAACTAATTTTCGTTTTGTTGTATAAATGAAAAACACGCCTACTTTCGACAATTTTTTTATTTACATCTCAAAGGTACAGCTGTCTTCTATTTTTCAACATAGTCACCATGCAGTGGTGGAAAATTGGCGCAGACGAGGAGCCTATTGGCACCACTAATTTTTTATTCTGTACTTCACCTTAATAAAAACTCGGAAATTCTGTTATTAGATAAGCCGAAAAATACTACCAAAACTTAGTGGTGTCAATAGGTTCCGCCTCTGCGCCAATTTTCCACCACTTCACCATGTACATTCAATAGTTGCGCTTCGCCCACTACTAATAGTACCACGCCTCGACGGAAGTTAATTTTCAAAATGTCCTATTATTACAAAAAAAAAAAAAAAAAAAAAAAAAAAAAAAAAATAGTGTTGTGGATAGAATAGAACGAACAGCCCTGTTGAATACGCCGGCGGCAGAAGTCTGTGACGATGGAATTTCAAAGCTGATTTACAGCTATGATAATTGTTTAAAATAATACTTCGATTATGCTGAGAAGGAGCTGCAGAATGTGCCTTTCAAACGTGAGTAATAAAAAACTTATCCTTTCATTAGTTTCTTTTTAATTCATAAACTGAGGTTTCTTTTCGAATTGCGCTCGTACATTTTAGAAGCAATACATTTATTTTTCTCAAAATTATTACCCACAATCAGATTTTCAGTTAGGATGAAACACTCTGCATTTAAACTAAATAAGTAATTTGCAACGTTATGTTCTATGGCAATTTTTCATTCTTATGTGGATCATCCATCAGAATTTGTCGGTCTAATTTGGGAAACATCCTGTATACTGCTACAATTACATCACTATTATAAAATCCCACATGCAATTCTGTTCATACAATTTCGGGATTATTTTTTCGAAAAGAAATCATACCTTTGACCTATAAACTCAAAAGTGACATGTTACAATTTGATTTACTCATCAATTTAATAGATGTGTGTACATGTAATTATAAAACATAAAAAGGAGAATTTTATGTGCGAATAGTTTCACCACTTTATATAGATAATGGAAGAATTTATATAAATAAATAAATAAATATATATATATATATATATACATATGTTTATACAAATTAAAAGTTTATGTTCTTTTTGAAATTGTAATACCATGCAGAATATTGTAATATATATATATATATATATATATATATATATATTGGGCATTCTATTTATGCTATAAAAATAATAATATATCACTTTTTCACCAAATTAAAAAAATATGATTTTTTACCGATTTGCCTGTTTAAGTATCAACTAAAATTATTTTAAGGAATTGCGGTTCTTTAAAGCAGTTTAATCCCAAGTACTACTAATATATATATATATATATATATATATATATATATATATATATATATATATATACTGGGTGTCCCAAAAAGGACTGACTGATTTTAAAATTCAATAACTTGCAAACGGTGACAGATATTAAAAAAATTCTTACAGGAGGGTTATGCATAGGGTCAAAAGTTTTATAACAGTGATTTTCAATTTTAGTTCGATTTACAAACAATAGATGGCGCTGTAAGCAATAGCCGCTAAAAACAGGCTCGATTTTTGGTCCTTTATCTTGTTCCATGCAGAAAAAGGAGATGGAAATGTATTATCCGGGCCACGAAGTACCAAAAATCGAGCCTGAATTTAGCGTCTATTGATCGCAGCGCCATCTATTGTTTGTAATTCAAACTAAAATTGAAAATCATTGTAAAAAAACTTTTGACCTTATGCATAACCCTCCTGCACGAATTTTTTAAATATCTGTCACGGGTTACAAGTTATTGAATTTTAAAATCAGTCAGTCCTTTTTAGGACACCCGGTATATATATATATATTCTTTAAAGGAACTCGTCGGTAAATATTTTGTTCTGATTTATAATACCAACAAACTAATGTTTTGTACCAAGGTATATTCTAAATAATCGTCAATCCTTGTATAGTGGAATGTATAGGAAAAACAAAATAGGTGTACTATTTTAAAACCAAATGCTTAATTAAACGAATCAAACAAAATCGTAGAAACATTATTAATACGTATAAAAAATTTCTTCACTGCTTAAAATTATTATCAGCAGGGTGGATTTTACATTTATGATTAATTGTCTGCTCGCTGTTTTCGGTTTTAACCTACTAGTGCTTGATTTTTTTTTTTTTTTTTTTTTTTTTTTTAACAAAAACATGCTCAATTATAGTAAATAGTGTAAAACGAACGTAAAAAAATCTCTTTGAAAAAATATTTAACTTATAAAAATATAAACTTCCCAATTTTGAGACACTAGGCACGAAAGTTTAGAGATTTACTCCGTTACTGTCTATGCATTAAATCCATATTATATAGCATTTATTTTGTTATAAAAAGGTAATATGTCATTCAAGTTATTATTTGAGTATAAAAAATTCTTAATTATTACTATAAGGAGAGGGAGCGGTGCTGGGCTGAAAAACCAGACTCCCTTACTCCCAACCTTAGCTATTGGTATAGTAAAAATTCATAACATGCCGTTATGTTTTGTAGCACACTTGTGTCCAAAATTAAAGACCAGTCACAAAACGCTAATTTTTTAAGTAAGTGAATACTCAAAAGGAAATAATATAATTCAAATAATTATCATTCCTACCCTACAGCACAGCTAGTTCATATAGCATCTCATTCATGTCACACATGGTCACAAGTGTCACAGTCACTACGGTGAAATAAAAAATAGGAAATTTCACACGTCTGATTATGACTCTCAAATGATCACTATATGTGACTCCACTGAGACGTCAATGTGACTGCTGCTTTGTGACGAGTCACTAGGTGACTTCACGATGTAGTTACATTCTGAATGTCATGTGACTGTCATTTTTAGACTCAGTTTCAAAGTCATCATGAACGTTGCATTATAATAAGTCACCAAATAATATCACATTTTATTCACAAGGTGACTTTTCACAAAAAAGCACAATGGTGACTTCACAGTAGTCTCTCTGTCACTTGAAAGTCATCATGTGACTTTAATGTGACATTATTTGGTAACCTATCACGATGCAGCGTTCACGATTACTTTGAAATTGAGTCTATAAATGACAGTCTCATATGTGACTACATTGTAAAGTCACATGGTGACTCGTCACAAAGCAGTAGTCACAATGACGTTTCAGTGGAGTTAATTATAGTGATCATTTTTGACTCATAATGAGATGTATGGAATTTCCAATTTTTTTTTGCTTCACCGTAGTGACTGTGACACTTGCGACTATGTGTGACATGAATGAGATGTTATATGGACTAGCTGTGCTGTAAATATAGTAATTATTTGAATTATATTATTTCCTTTTGGGTATTCACGTACTTGAAAACTAGCATTCTGTGACAGTCATTAATTTTGGACACCAGTATAATTTGGTATTTCACAACCCTGAGGTTACTAATATTAATATATTATATACTAATATTAATATATATATATATATATATATATATATATATATATATATACTACATAAGTAATTGTTGATTACTATTATGTACATATTTTTTTAAGTATGAATTCAATAAAGATAGTTTTTGTCGTATTCCCTCTGTTACTGTCTGTGCATTAAATACAAGTTAAACCCATTTATTTAGTTAGAAAAATGACTATTTATCATTCGGGTTATTATTTGGCTATAAAAAATTTCTTTGTTATTACTATGGGCGTTGGGCTCGGCTCAAGAACAGTCGACACAAGAATCCCTCCACATATTAAGCCATAGGAAATAGTAAAAATTTTTAATAATGAATAATTACAAATAGCGTATGTATACCGTGTATACTCCCATATAAGTCGACACCCTAACTTTAGAAAGCAAATTCTGCAAAAAATTAAAAACTTGTGTATAAGTCGACCCCCTAACTGTTTACTTCAATTTTGCACAAAATCAAACCAAACGTTTCATTTACTAATGCGAAAAAGTAGCAAGTAAGCAAAAACAAATCATTAAAAATTTTTTAAGTTGATTTTTATAATTGAGTTGCATACAACTCGACCCTCCCACCAATTTATTTGCAGTAAATTGTCAGAAATTCCTCGACTTATACGCGAGCATGTATGGTACATATATTATTTAACATATTAGTAACGTCAGGATCTTAAATACTAAACTAGTACAAAACATAACGATATGATATAAATTTTTGCTAAGCCAATAGCTAAGAATGGGGAAGGGTAGGTGTCTTGTTCTTAAGCAGAGAACAGCACCCCCCCCCCTCTTATATTAATAACAAAGAATTTTTTATAGCCAAATAATAATCCGAATGGTATGTAACCATTAGATATAAAATAAATGCATAAAACATAGATTTAATGCATAGAGAGTAACGGAGAAAACACCTACCATTTCGAGCCTAGCGTCCCCAAAATAGGATAGTGTATAAATGTTCAAATTCTAACAAAAAATTCGAAATCTGAAAAATTGCAAATATACGTATTCTAAAAACATGTTTCGTCTTATAAATAATACCACTTACAAAATAAATGAAAAAAATAAAAATAAATATCTTACCTTTTCTTACGCGTCATTATATTTTCAAGAAAATCAGAATTTGTGCTATAACAAAAATTTATTTCAATTTTTATACGTAAAAATGCGCTGTAATTTATGTATATTTATTGAAAACAAATACTAATGATATATTTTACAAAGTTTAGAAAGGACATCATAATTTCAATTGTATTGGAACTTTTTTTTAAGAAATGCGTTCCAATATTAGAACACCAGGCACGAAAGAGTTAAATGCACTTTTGCATGTCGAGATATTGTTTTTGTTTATATTTATTTTTACATTTTTACATGAGATTAGTAAAATATATTTCATATATTTTTTAATAATTTCTTTTTTAAACTTGGAATAATAAATATTATTGTATTGATTTAACATTCAGTTATTTCGATTTCATTAAATTAGAAAAAAATGTTAATGAAACCGTAGTAAATAAAGGAAAAACAATGTAAGAAATTGCTTTGTAGCCAGAAATATATTAATAAATGTCAAAGAAGAAAAAATTCCCAGATAAGCATATGGTTCATTATTGTTTGTATTTAGACAATATTTTCGCGAGGAAGTTTCTGGTTTGAATGTTGAAGATATAAACTTGCAGCATTTCTTCAAATGATTTTTATGCTGCTTTTGATGAAATAAATATTTGTAAATATACAATAGGTATATGTCGCCTTGTTAATATTTTTTCTTATTTAAAGGTTTTTTGGCTGTTGTTATCACTTAAATTTGTGAAGAACTTCCATTTTGTTTTACAGAAAAATAACCGTCTGAAGATTTTCCTTTTAAAAATCATTAATACCGTTTTTCGATTATTAGTAAACTTTTATCATTTAATAGTGCATTCAGTCTTTTACATGCAAGTTTTAGTTTTACTTGAGAAAATGTTACTCGTACTTCTGTTTTTTTTATTTTTTTTATTATATCTCTTTTTTTCTGTCTCTCATATAAAGCTTTGTGAGTTTAGCAGAAACAGAAAGATCTATATGAAACAATTAAATATTTTAAAGTCCCACAGATATTTTTTGAATGTATAGGAATTTTCTACTTAACAACAGCGAACTTTATTCAAAATATTCAGTTCGCAATATGTACTCAATATAGTAGATGTTTCTAAATGTATAATTGTATGAGATATAAACTAAATACAATGTTTATAAGAAAAAAATATAGATATGCCATACTACTTTGAAAATATAGCAAAACCCAACAAAAGAAGTATATAAATTCTTGTTTGTTTTCTGGGAGAGGGTGATAGTTAAACATTTTTTTTTTTTTTTTTTTTTTTTTTTTCACGGAGATATAATGACACATCTGAATGATTAAAAAATTAATTACTACATGTCATTGTTATTATTACTAACAGGACTAAAATGAGATATTATTAATGCTAATTAATATATAAATTAAGCCAAAAAGTTAATTAAATTTTTCATTGAAAAAAAATGAAAAAAAAAAATAAAGAGAAGATTCCCATTAGGAATTCCGATTTATAAAAACAAAAATGAGTAATAAGATTGAAATATATATTAATAAATTAAACGTCCTTTTAATTAAAAGAAAAAGATTAGAACATTAGACATATTTTCATTTTTCTCTAATTAATTAGAAATCTGGAAATGAAAGAAAAACATAAAATTTTAAAATCACAATTAATAACAAAATAATACGTCAACAAAATCGGAAAAAAAATACAAAAAGTAACTGCAAAGCTCGTTTTCTTAACAAAACATGTAACTTTATATTAAAAAATACAATTTTTTAAAAAAAAATCTTAAATTAAAGAAAAATATTGTAAACAAAATTTTAATAATGTATTCTAAGAATAAAAATTATACAGGAATTTTATGAGGAAAATTTAAAAAGACTTATACATTTTAAACCAAAGTATTTAAAGTGATGTTTATAAAAAAAGTTAATATAAAGCAATTAATAGATGGAATATTATCATTAACAATTCGCTTTATTCCTTAAATGATGGTATGATTGTATTTTTTATACTTTTTAAAAGATCACTAAAAAACGAAACATTTGATACGAATGATAAAAACTAAAAAACTAGTCGAATGTACCAATCCCAAAACTTTTCTTCTATCTCATACATGTTAATATTTGAAAATTCGCTATCACACAGCCAAAATTAAACTGCAATCTATGCCTATCATGAGGATTCTAAAGATATGAAATTCATTCCGTGCATTAGTTCTTGAGATATGGCTATCTCTGAAATCGTGTAAATCCAGCAAAATTCAGCCTAAAAGCGCCCTCTATAGCGTGCTTTACATCAAAACCTATCTTAAACCAAAACCACCAAGCAACCACTTATGTCAAAGCCTAACTGAATCTGAAGTTTGTGGAAGATCCGTGCATTAGTTTTTGAGATAGGGTTATTGCGAAAAATCATGAAAATTACAGCATAGCAGCGCCATCTATTAGACGATTAACACCAAAACCTAATACGCAACAACTCGTGTTAACACCTAACGAAATCTGAACGTAGATAAAAATTCATGCATTAGTTTTTGAGATAGAGCTATTGCGGGAATCGTTCAAAATACAGCATAACAGCGCCACTTGTTGAGCGATTTACCCCAACACGTAAACAGCATCACGTCATATCAAGGACTAACTGAATATGAAGTTTGATGAAAATCCATACATTAGTTCTTGAGATAGAGCCATTGCGGTAATCGTAAAAAATGCAGCATAGCAGCGCCACCTGTTGAGCGATTTGTACCGACACATAATCAGCATCAAGTCATATCAAGGACTAACTTAATCTGAAGTTTCATAAAAATCCGTTCATTAGTTCTTGAGATAGAGCCATTACGGAAATCGTAAAAAATGCATCATACAGCGCCACTTGTTGAGCGATTTGCACCAACGCATAATCAGCATCAAGTCATGTCAAGGACTAACTTAACTGAAGTTTCATGAAAATCCGTGCATTAGTTCTTGAGATAGAGCGATTACGGAAATCGTAAAAATGCAGCATAGCAGCGCCACCTATAGAGCGATTTGCACAAACACGTAGCACATCACGTCATATCAAGGACTAACTTAATCTGAGGTTTCATGAAAATCCGTGCGTTAGTTCTTGAGATAGAGCCATTGTGGAAATCGTAAAAAAATGCACAATAGCAGCGCCACCTTTGAGCAATTTGCACCAAAAACTAATCAGCATCAATCTGTATCAGGGACTAAGTGAATATAATTTTTTATTAAATTCTGTGCATTTGTTCTTGAGATAGAGTGCCCACAAAATCTGTGTCACACACACACCGACAGACAGACTGACAGACGGACAGACAGACAGAAATTTTGTAAAAACATGTTTTTCAGGTTCTCTGACCCCTAAAACGTGTAAATCCGTCGAAAACTGGAATCTAAAATTTTCATGAGTCCAATACTTTCTTGTTGCAAAGATACGAAGCAATTAACAATGTAACGATATCTGAGGTTCAAATGGGCAAAAATTTCACTAGCAAATATTTGAACATAAAAGTTGAAAAAAAATAATTAAAAATAAATATCTTATTCCTAGACAGGTTTCAAAGCTAAAACAAATCAAATGCAAGAAAGAAACAATACATTTTTCTAATTAACATATTCTGATTTAGAAAAAGGTTTAAAATAAAAAATAAAAAAATTGGTTGTTAAAAAGCTACTTATTACAAGATGAATAAATTTAATTAGTCTGCTATATCAAATACATAGTTTTTAACCCGGCGGTAGTTACGTTTCGGTCTTTTTGCTACCCATATAAATATCCTTCTCCTAACTCATATATCCTCACAAATACAATGAAGAACTACCATGTAGCTGACTTTAAATGTTTCTGCACCACAATAGTGAATAAATAAGACATGTCCGTTTTTCCTTCAGGTACATTTTTAAAAGCAAAATTGAAATTGGCAGTTAAGTCTAAGCAACGATCGCTAATGTCAATTCATTTTAAACTTTTTCCCATTATTTCAAATCTCATGAATAAAATGTTATGATTTAATTAAAATGGGAATTTATAACTTGAGTGAAATGTAATATTCGAATATTAAACGAAAAATATTTCTTATTTTACATTTTCTTTTTGCGGTGTTTGGCGGCAAAAAGACCGAGCGTTATAGAAAAATACGCGACTACTTTCGAGTTAAATATACTTTACGTTAGTAATCTTTTCTGCGTATATTATGACCAAGCTTGTGTGACTACATAAGTAAAACAAATGGTTTGTCACGTTATTTGATATATTTAGACACAATAGTCCATCCACATGATTTATTTACCTTATGTAACATTTTGGTGCATTAAACATCTTTATTTCATATCTCTTTCTTTCTCGTTTTAACTGCTAATGTATATAATCATCATAAATTACCATATTTCTGACATGTTAAGTAATAAGTTATTAGCAAATCTCATACGAATGTACATATTACTAATTTTGTATTAAAATGGCAATGTGCTTAGTGTCTTATTTACAGATATTGTTTTCATAAAAAAATATGTTTAAATAAGAGGGTTCTGCCTTTTTTCCTCGTGAGTGAATGTGGTCCCACGGAAATAACGCCATTTTGTGATCATTTGAGGTCACGCCGGCAAAAAGCTGTAGCGAATAGCTCATAGCTTAAAACTTAAAACTTAAATAAGATGTGAGAGAAATATTACTTGTAATAAATTTTATGTACCGCATTGAGGTTTACAATATGTCAATGTAAACTATAATGCATTAAGTTTATATATTTTTGTATATACTTAACACGTTCACGCCGGCGTGCACCACCGGTGGGTCGCGCTCGACTGCCGTATCAGGCGGCGTACATCACCGATGGGTCACATAGACTGTGCCACAGAAGGCGTGTACTACAGGTGGGTCACACTCGACTATGCTACAGATGGCATGCACTACAGGTGGATCACACTTGAATATTCGTAAATTCAGTATTAAAAACAATTCATTATTATAAACTTAATACATTCACGACGGGAAACAACAATTCTCAATTTCATTCAAAAAATATCATTGACTAAGGGCGTGGCTTCTACCATATAGAAATGCATTTATATCATGTTATCCATATTTCTTTAGATTGTAAAATATTTTATATTAATTCGTACATATGTTGTCAATAAAAGCATGTCTCTAATTAATTTGCTTACTCCTTACGAACTTTCAGACATTCACAATCAACTCTGCTTGTTATATTCGAGTTCAATTCAATAAATATGAGAGGGGCGGTTCATTACATACAGTGTCTGAATAAGCGACACCACTGTGCCGCCAGATGAAGCAAAACATGAATTCCAACGCCGTCTCACAGCGAAAAACATGAATATCGGGGCTGGCGTGAACGTGTTAAAGCTGCAGTAAAATTCTGATACTGAAATAGCATTAAACGTATTAAAATGGAGATAAAGCAAAATTAAACATTTGAAGTAAAAATGTCACAATAAATGTTTTACTTAACTATGAACGTTTACAATGTTAACTACAAATGTTAACAATAAATGTTTTAATTACAATATAAGACTATTTTATTCTCAAATGTCTGTTTTACTAAAACTTGCATGTATTCATTTTACAAAATTATTAAATGAATTTCGAAGCTGAGACTTTTTTAATGCAACATATTTAAAAACTTAAGATAACAATTTACCCTTAATTCTCGCTCCCGTGATATTCACGGGCTGTGTATTTCATTCAGATTGTTTGATTCCCACAAGTTTTAATAAAATAGTGTAATTGGCTATATTATGGTATTTTACCTGTCATTAGATAAAGTGACTGTTTCTTTTTCAAAAAAGTGGTACCAATAAGAAATCTGAATTTTTAAACAGTAATATAATGCGACTGTTAAGGAGTTAAGAATTGTTCAAGAATGTTTCAGCTGATTTATCTGGTATTGCACGATTTCTAAAGAAATCACTAGACGTGACTTTCTTTATCTCTGTATGTTTTTAAGTAATTCCATATCAAATATAACCGTGGAATTATATTATAAAACGTTAAATTTTCCGAGAAACGCGATTTTGTGATTTAAAGGGTATATACTAGACATTATACTGATAAGAAAGGATTGCCAAAACTTTTTTATCATAATTACAAATGCTATTTCTTAAGTTTACTATTCTTAGATATATATAAATTTTGAAAATCGTAAGTACTCTTATCCAGCTTAAAATTAGCTTTTTAAATTTCAGCAAACGATTCGTTTGTAGGTCGGAGAATGTCAGGTACGTTTTCAATTTCGTTCAATGTTTTGTCCAACAGTTCTTCTGTAACACAGCGACAGTTATTCTAGTATTCAGTGTTTAAATATCAAAGTGTCATTGAAAAACATGTCCAAAAGAAGATTTCAATAACAGTATTTAGAACATATAATGGACGCCATTGTGATGTCAAACATGTTTAATCCAACTCACTATTTATGTTTTGATTCACATCATATGTATATTTCCAACATGCTCAATAGGTTAATGATACATAAACACTATGACAGATAATATGCAGTTATAAAACTGTTATATAACTAGTTTCATTGGTTATTTTGTGCTTACGTGTTTTAATCAGAGAAATGATTTGTGCTTAACCTATATTTAGGTTGAATTGTTCCTTGTTCCAAAATTTTCTTGCTGATTTTTTTTTTTTTTTTTTTTTTTTTTTTTTTTTTTTTTTAAATAGTCATAATACAAATTCATCTTATTGATTTTTCAATACCAATCTGAAGAAGTGTTAAGAATTCAGGTTATTGTATTAATATAACAGAAAATAATATTAGAAATATCAATTTTCCGTACTCACCGTATAAAAAATTTGAAAATTAAAACCGGACACATTTATAAAGGAAATTCATTAAGTTAAACACATCGACAAAGAAAAACTAAAAAATTGAGAAAACTTTCTTAAAACCTTACCTTGCGAAGACAACTCATTAAGTATTCTTAAACGTAAAATTAACAAAAACTATTCACCCATTCCCCCACTTACTGAAAATAACTTAACTGCATATACTGACCAAGAAAATGCATGTTGGCCAACTCATATGCTAAACAAGTTTCTCCTAACCCGACCTTTGCAAGTCAAACTCATCTTTACGAAGTCAGCGAAACTGTTCGCAATTTCCTGTCTATCCCCCGGACGATCCTCCCCTCACACCATTCAGCCTATTGTCATTCACAATATCATTAAAAATCTCAAAAAAGTAGGACCCCTGGATATGACAGAAAACAGTAATACTGCTCTTAAAACCTCCCTCCTAACTGCATCATCTATATTACTGAACTCACTAACGCTATCCTAAAATTTAACTACTTTCCTAAACCGTGGAAAACTTCCATAATCTCACCTACAACCAAAGTGGAAATAATCTCTCTGACCCAACTAATTATTGAATTACCTACTATATACTTTTACCTTCTATCAGCAAAGTTGCGGAACGTGTCATCCGTAACCAGTTACAGGATTTCATACAGCAAAACAACATTCTTATGTCTAAGCAGTTCGGCTTTCGCCCAAAACACTCGACCCAATACCAGCCACTTAGGCTTGTTGAATTTCTCAGTGAGAAATTCAATGCGAATATCTCTGCAGCTGCCATTTTTCCTAATATCGCAAAGGCATTCGATAAGGTCTAGCATGAGGGCCTCATTTACAAACTAATTCAGCTCGGATTTCATCCCAGACTATTACGTTTAATATTCGTACCTTTGCAACTGCATTTTTCGCGTCCGCATAAACAACATTCTTTCTATTATATTTTTCCATCCTAGCGGGCATCCTTCTGGGGAGCGTGTTGTGCCCTATATTATTTAACATCTTCTTTAATGATATCCCACGCTTTCTGCACACATACACACCCTATATGCGGACGACACTTGCATTTATGCTCAGCCCACCTGCCGTACACTCTAGGCATGTACCTGCAGACACACATCGACGATTTCATGAACTGGTGTATGCTATGGCGCGTCTTTAATAATGAAAACAAAACCTATGCAGTATATTTCTCTTGCAAACTAACATTCCCTAACAGAATAATAATCCATAATACTGCAATCCCTTGGTTTGACCAAGCTAAATATCTAGGGGTCAACCTCGATCGCCGTTTGACTTGGGGCAAGAACATTCTTTCTATTAGAGGGAAAGTCGCTGGAGCTTTCAACTCAATTAAACCTCTTCCCAATAGCAAAATCCCCTCAGTTCATAATAAACTAATCTTTTATAACTCATGCATTCTTCCAATTATAACTTATGCCAGTTCGGTCTGGGGCTTCACTTTCAGGACTTATATAGACAACTTAAGTCGTCTGCATAACAGACACTTGCGCATTGTTCGTAACTCTTCACGTTACTTACGTAATTCAACTGTCCGAAGAGATCTCAAAACCATCACCCTGCGTAAGCGCATCAGCGATCTGGCTAAAATATTCTGTAGCAAAATCTTCGATCTTCCAAACGAAATAGTAGCGTAGCTTCTGGATTATGATGCCTTCTAGCCCCACCACCGTATACGCCCTAGGTTCTCCATTATTGTGGACAACTAGTAATCTCTGGGTACACCACACTAAGATTGCCTCGTTCTAACTTCTTTTTTGTCTTTATATATACACTAGCAGGAATGACCGAGCTAAGCTCGGTCAAAATGAGCTTTGTGTTTATCTCGATATATTATTCCCACTAAATCATTCTTGCTGTTTTAGATACAATTAGGTTGACCCTGAGACATAGTGACCCAAAATGACGCACTAATCGAATTTTTTCTAACATGCGACCTAATACAATGCTCTTGTCGAGCCTGAAAACGAGGGAATACAAAATTTAGTGAAAATCGTTAGTCATATTCTAGATAAAATAAGCTTGACCCACGTTGATTAAAAAAAAAAAAAAAACACTAACCGAAATTTACCGAAAGTGTGAGCTATTTCAATGGTATTTTTGTTCTGTGAAACGGTATAACAAAAAAAAAAAAATGTCAAAATTGTTTGAACATTTTTGAGATGGATGCCGTTAGCTTGACCCCGACCCATTATCACCAAAATGACCCACTAATAGAACTTTCTTGAGCATGCGACCCAGCCCACTGGTTTTATATTGTCCAGAAACGGTGTAGTACACAATTTTGTCAAAATATTTTGAGCCGTTTTTTAGATAAAGTTAGCTTGATATCCATTAGGACCCAAAATGACCCATTCATTGAATTTTCTCGTACATGCGACCCTGCCCAATGGTCTTATCATGCTCGGAAACGGTATTATACAAAATGGTTTCAATATGCTTTGAAGCGCTTTTTAAATACAATTAGCTTGACCCTGACCCATTGTGAGCCAAAATCACCCACTAATCGAATTTCCTTGAACACTCGACCTAGCCCAATGGTATTCTCTAGCCCGAAAATGATAAATACAAAATTTAGTCAAAATCGTTTAAGCCGTTTTTTAGATAAAATTTGCTGGACCCTGACCCATTGTGACCCAAAATGACCCACTAATCGAATTTTCTCGAACATGTGACTTACCCCAATTCTCTTTTCATGCCCAGAAATGGTATATTATAAAATGTGGTCAAAATGTTTTGAGCATGTTTTTAGATTCATTTAGTTTGACTCTGGCCCATTGTGACCCAAAATAACCCACTAATTGAATTTTCTCGAACATGTGACTTAGCCCAAACGTCATCTCATGACCAGAAACGGCCGTATATAAAAACAAAAAATTATGAAAATGTCTTGAGCCGTTTTTAGATGCAATTAGCTTGACCCTTACTCATAACGACCCACTAATCGAATTTTCTCAAACACGTGACCCATCCCAATGGTCTTTTTGTGCCCGAAAACAATAGCTTACAGAATTTCGTCAAAATAGTAGAGCCGTTATCTAGATAAACTTAGCTGGACCCACGGTGACCCAAAAATGTCCCACTAACCGAATTTTCTTGAACACGTTATCCATCCCAATGGTCTTTTCGTGCACGAAAATCGTTAGATACAACATTTAGTCAAAATCGATTAAATCGTTCTCTAGATATAATTAGCTTGACCCTGACCCATTATGACCCAAAATGACCCACTAATCTAATTTTCTTGAATACGTGACCCATCCCAATGGTCTTTTCGTGCCTGAAAACAGTAGGGTGCAAAATTTCGTCAAAATCCTTAGATCCGTTATCTAGATAACTTAGATTGACTCACGGTGACCAAAAATCACCCACTAATCGAATTTTTTCGAACATGTGACTTAGCCCAATGGTCTTCTCGTAATCCAAAACTGTAGAATATAGAGTTTAGTGAAAATAGTTAGAGCCGTTTTTTAGATAAAAATAATTGGCCCACAGTGACCCAAAAATGACCCACTAATCGAATTTTCTCGAACATGTGACCCATCCCAATGGTCTTTGCGCGCCCGAAAATGGTTAGATACAAAATTCAGTCAAAATCGATTGAGCCGTTCTTTAGATATAATTAGCTTGACCCTGACTCATTGTGACCCAAAATGATCCACTAATCGAATTTTCTTGAACATGTGACTTAGCCTAACGGTCTTCTCGTAATCCAAAACTGTAGAATATACACTTTAGTAAAAATCGTTAGAGTCGTTTTTTAGATAAAAAGAGCTAGATTCACAGTGGCCCAATAATGACCCACTAATCGAATTTTTTCGAACGCGTGACCCATCCCAATGGTCCTTTCGTGCCCGAAAATGGTTAGATGCAAAATTTAGTCAAAATCGATTGAGCCGTTCTCTAGATATTATTAGCTTGACCCTGACACATTATGACCCAAAATCACCGACTAATCGAATTTTCTCGAACACGAGACCCATCACAATGGTATTTTCGTGCCCGAAAACGGTAGGGTGCAAAATTTCATCAAAATCGTTAGATCCGTTATCTAGATAAACTTAGCTTGACCCACGGTGACCCAAAAATTACCCCCTAATCTAATTTTCTCGAACATCTGACTTAGCCCAATGGTCTTCTCGTAATCCAAAACTGTAGAATATAGAGTTTAGTGAAAATCGTTAGAGCCGTTTTTTAGATAAAAATAGCTAGACCCACACTGACCCAAAATGACCCACAAATCGAAATTTCTCGAACACGTGACCAAGCCCAATGGTCTTTACGTGCCCGAAAACGGTAGGGTGCAAAATTTAATTAAAATCGTTAGAGCCGTTCTCAAGATAAAATTTACATACACACACACACAATTTTTGCTCGCAATATAGTATAAGATATATATACACTCTATGGCCATTAATGACCGGCAACTTTCAATTTTATACATTTTGTAGATTATTTAGAAATATACTTGTCAGATTCTTCTGGAATTTCAGGATTAAAAAGAAAAGGAATAACCTCACATTTATCAAAGTCGAATTGACAAGAGGGGCAAATAGGGGGCCAACAAAAAATCAAAGAAAAAATAATACTTGGGATCATCCTGTAAAATAAAATACACGAAATTCTCTATCGCTACAGAATATAAATAAACAAACATTGTACAATATGTGTATTCATTTGTGTAAGAATAACACGCATACTAATAGAGATATGCCGGTTTACATAAAAAAATTAAAAAATTCTTGCATGTTTTTTGCTTATAACATGCAGGGTTTTGAACCAAATTTAACGCCAGTTTCAGAAAAATTTACAAAATATAGTAGAAACAATACAGTGCACTTGCAATAGAAATATATTAAAAATTTTAGGAAATAGGAACAATTGTATTAAATAATTTTTAAATGCGTATGCGCAAACGATAACAAGGATTTTTTTAAATACTTTAACAGTCAACTCTAGGTATCAACTTATAAAATAAATCCAGTCAAATATCGTAAAAATTCAGAAAGATATCGGCATTAAAATGAGCTAATTTTTAGTTGCTTGATAAAACTAGCTGAATGATAAGGGATTGTCCACAAGTTCCCAATTTTAATTTACATTTTCTTTTAAATTTACAATTTTTATTGATGGTTTAGTTCTTCTTGGATAGCCACCAGAACGAGCCTATGCCATGATAAAAAGAAGTATCAAAATGGAAGCGTTTTTTCCAAATCTACTCGTTGACAGTCGTTAAATACTAACGTTTTTCTGAAAGTCAATTAATAAGAAATGACAATTTGTTGAAAATACCTTATTATTCAGCTGCTTTTAGAGAACAACTAAATTTTTGCTCACTCTAACGCCGATATCTTTCTGAATTTTTTACGATATTTGTCTGGATTTTTTTAATAAGTTGCTCCATAGAGATGACTATTAACCCCTTAGGGACGAGCGACACGTATACGTGCCGCATGAAGCGCTCAAAATCCTTGTTTTTCCTCACCAGTAACATTTTACTATAAAATTTGTCTTATTTAATCAGCGCATTTTCTCGATTCAAGAAGACACAAAATTCTATTTTTAAAAAAACGGTGACAAAAGATTAAATATTTCGTAAAAGACTCCCGTCCCGAAGGGGATAAATTATGTAAAATGATCCTTGTTATCGTTCGCGCATGCGCAAATAAAAATTATTTCATACAGCTGATCATATTTCCTAAAATATTTAATATATTTATATTCCAATTGCACTATATTATCTCTACTAGATTTTGTCAATTTTTCTAAAACCGGCGTTAAATTTAGTTGAAAACCCAGCATGATATAAGCAAGAAACACGTAAGAATTTTTTTAATTTTCTGAAATAAATCCATATATCTCTATTAATATACGTGCTATTCTTACAAAAATGAATACACATATTGCACAATGTTTGTTTATTTATATTTTGTAGCGGTAGATCATTTCGTATATTTTATTTTACAGGATTTCCCCAAATACTATTTTTATTCTTTGATTTTTTGTTGGCCCCCTAATTGGCCCCCTTGTAAAATCGACATTGCTAAATATAAGGTCGTAACTGTTCTTTTTAATTCTGAAATTGCAGAATAATCAGTCTATTATATTTCTAAATATTCGATAAAATGTCTAAAATTGAAAGTTGCCGGTCATTGATGGGCATATAGTGTATATATATATATATAAATATATATATATATACTTATGTTCCACTATATTGGTATATAGGAGAACAAGAAAAATAAATGTATGGTCCTTAAATGTCCTTTTTAGGGTTCATTACTTAAAAAAGTAAAAACGGAACCTTTATAAGATCACTCCTGTGTCTTTCCGTCTGTCTGTCACAGCTATTTTACTCGTAAACTATGGAACGTGGAAAGTTCAAATTCGGGGAAGTAATAAAGACCATTGACCCACATATTTTCAGATTAATAAACATTCATAAATATATTTAGTAAAAAAGTAGAGGGGCTAAGTATGCTACTGGAAAAAAAAAATTATTTGTATATCATGTGGGGCATCGTGTGAAATCTTTTGTAACGCTGAACTCAAAAATACATTCTTTTTAATTTTAGGTACTATATTTTCAAAGATATTGTTGAAAATGTAGCGCAAAAATAAGTCCCCCCCCCCCATCTAATTCCGAATCTACTGAAACTAAAATTATGAAAAAATTAAAGTTAGTAGACGTTAATTTAAACCTTGCCGGAAAATTATAGCAATTACCTAGGTCACATAGTTTTTGAGTAATTAGCATTTTTCTGTTACACAAATTTCGATTTACGGGCTTTCAGAAAAAATGGTGAGCATCGCTGAATATACCTATCGTTGCAGAATAACAGCATTATTGATAATGATTTTTGAAAAAAAATCATCGGTAATTAGCCGAGATATTAACCCTGAAAGGTATGGTCAGTTTGGACATACACAACGACAGGGTAGGCGTACTCTATGCCTAGTTAACAACTTTTAATGATATATATGTGTAATGTAATGTCCAGTAACAGTATAAATGCAATAAACGTCAAATTGTTAAAAACTTACTAATTTAAGGGGTCTCGGAACTGTAAAAAGTGGAAAATATGAAAAAAAGACCATTTTCAACATTTAATGTCTTAAAATGTATATGATTTTAAAACACAATTTTAATTGGAATGAATGATATAAGTATGTTCTTTCGTATCATGTATTTTAAAAATTGCAAGATACAGAATTAGAATTTATAGGTGTCTCGAAACTGTTAGACATTTGTCGAACAAAAAATTAGCATAACAGATTACTCGCAGGATTACAAAATAAATATTGCAACTAGAATGAAAATTTTGGTGCTTTCTTATACTTCAGAGTGTAATAATTTCCCTGAACTTAAATAAATTTGTATTTAAAGCATTTTTATATTTTTAATGCAATGTTGCATTTAGCTAATACAAAATTTTGAAATTTTCAACAGTAAAATCACCTAAAAAAGTATTTCTTTGAACAATAAAAAGGAAATTTTAGGTTCCGTTTATACAGACTAACAAGAAATATATGTTTTGAAAATTTCATGAAAAAATATTCAGAAGTTTTTGAGGTATCCTGCGGGTTATGCCCCCAAAACGCCATTTGGAAAATAATGACTTTAAAGTTTCGGAAACGCCGCTTAAGCTATTGAGCGGGTATGATTCTAAAAGCCAAAACTTCTGTTCTAATGGGAATTTCAAGGAAACAATTACATCAAAATATTCAGAAAAGGTAGATGTTTAACATCTAAAAAAAATAAAATTTCTTAAATTTTGAAGCTTTAAGAGTCCTGCGACCACTTAATCCTTTCCCGCACGGAGTAATTCTATTTATAAACTTATGAAATAATGAACTGACACCAGAATTTATAAACGAAATTATTAGAAAATGCGAACTTGCTTATTTTCACGTACATCATAAAAGGAAAATTTTAATTAAATATTCTTGGTGCAGTTTGTCTGTTTTGGAATTAAAATTGGGTGTCCGTTTTTTAAGGGCAACGCCCTCGAAAGATTTAATTAGAATGGATCGCATAAATACTGTGCGATTCGCGATAGTTTGCATTGATTGTATCTCTCAATACGCCTCGAGTGACTTTAAAATTTAATTAAGGTATCCGCCTACGTTTAAAACGTCAATTTCGATGAAAATTCGCATTTTTTTTTATTTAATTTTTTTATAGAATGAACATTTCTGTTTCTAAATCTGTTTTTATTTTTCCTGCACGCCTATTAGAAATGAAATTAGAGCCCTTTAAAAAAAGCAGACGACGTTAATTTATACCGGAAGTGGAGATATCTGAACCGGAAGTGAATCGAAAATTGATGTTTATTAAACTGTTTTTGCGCATTTTTTAGGTTTTAAATTTAATATTATATTTTAGCTTCATCTGTAGCATTGCCTAAAATGTTTTAATTTTTTCTTTTACTACTTTATTAAGTTAAAATTGGCAACAGCTTCAACATCGCATCTTGTTTACATTTTTTCAAACGTTTTTACTGTCTTGTTTGTTTGTTGTTTTGATTCAAAATTTAGCTATTTTAAGGATTATTCAAGGTGTAATTTCTTCGAAAACCATTCTTTTTATATTTGAGAATGGGTAAATCAAGAAATTATGTTCGAAAGAAGCGTAAGTTTAATGGAAATCGGTTTTCGAAAATTGATCAAGAAACAAGTGATGACGGTGGTAAGATTGCAGAAAATGTCACATCAGCTAGCTCTTTAAACTTAATAAAAATGAAGGTATTCCTGAAAATTTAGAATGTATTTCAGAGGAAAAACTACATGGTAATCGTATATTTGATTTGGAGATTGTAATGACAATTTTTACCTTACTCTGCTGTCCAAAGTGCTTGAAAAATAGTTTGGATATAACTGAAGATTCTACATTTGGATTGTGTTCAAATTTCCTACTGAAATGTAAAAAGTGCGATTTTATGAAAGGTTTTAGCTCAACCAAGAAAGTAGAGAAATTAAATATTATTAATATGTTGATGGTTTTTGGATTACGCTTGGTTGGAAAAGGATATTCTTCAGGGAAAAAGCTATGCAGCATACTGAATTTGCCATATTTTTCAAAACAAACTTTTCGACGACTTGAAGAAAAGTTATTGAAGACAGTATCAAAAGTTGCAGACGATAATATGAATGAAGCTGCTAAAGAAATTCGAAAAGGTTCTGATGATCTTGTAAAGTGTGGTGTGTCAGTAGATTGCACTTGGCAGCGGCGGGGTTTTTCTTCCTTGAATGGTTGTGTTACAGCTGTTTCCATTGATACAGGAAAGATTTTGGATCTGGAGATAATGTCCCAACGTTGCAGAATTTGTCAAAATTCCAAAGGAAAGAAACCAAAGCGGTCGCATACCTGTAGTAATCATAAAGGATCAGCTAGAAGCATGGAGACTGTTGGAGCTTATCGAAACTTCGAACGGTCAGAAACACTGCGAAAGCTTCCTTATACAAAGTATTATGGAGATGGGGATTCTAAAGGATATACGTGCGTCAAAGACGTTTATGGAAAATATTCTGTTTTCAAATTAGAGTGCATTGGGCATTTGCAGAAGAGGGTTGGCAGTCGATTAAGAAAACTGAAGAAAATTCGCAAAGGCCTTGGAGGAAAAGGGAAACTTACTGACGATTTCATCGATAAGTTACAAAATTATTATGGCATAGCCATTCCATAAAGGCGGTGAAGTGGAAAAATTACAAAGTGCTGTTATTGCCGCCTTTTTTCACACTTGTTCAAGTAAGAAGCAGCCGATGCATGGTCAGTGTCCTTCAGTTCAGATAGCTGGTGTAAATATAAAAAGAAAATCAAGCACTAAAGAAGAATTATGATGAAAAGTCTCCGGGCCTCCCTAAAGCTATAATGGATATTGTGAAACCAGTATATATGGAGCTTTGCGACCAGTCTTTGTTAATAAAATGTTTGCATGGAGTGACGCAAAATAACAATGAAAGTTTTAATGGTGTTTTATGGCAAATTATACCAAAATCTACATTTGCAGAACTAAAAACATTGCAATTAGGAGCCTATTTAGCTGTTTTGCAGTTTAACAAGGGCATGAAAAGTGTTATAACAGTATTAGAATCAATGGGAATGACAGCTGGAATACGCGAAAGGGATTGTGTGAATTTGATAAAGAACGAATATACGATTCTCGAAGACATTCGTTACCAGAGTCGAAAATAACTCGCAAGAAATTAAATGTCAAAAGAAAGAAGACGTATGTGAAAAATGAAGAAATAAGTTATGATGCTGGTGGATTTTAAAGTGAGTATTTGTTTTAAAAAGTATTTTTTAACTCATGTGGAAGTTTATTAGCATTTTCTGAAAAATTAGATTTTTATCGAAAAGGTAAACGATTATTGCTCTAACTCAAACTTTTATTATCCTATAACAATAAATTTTTTGTGTAGGTTTTTGATAATGTATAGAGTGTAATGAACTAAAGAATTAGCTCTAAGTGACTTATTTGTTGATATATAGCTATTTTTTGAAGAATTACACATAAAATTACTGAAATTTTCTATGTAATTGTATATAATCAGCTGTATCTCTTTTAGATTTTCATACATTGATTAGTTTTTAGTTCATTACACTCAAGAGGGTCTAATATGCATATTAAAAAAAAATATTTGTGTTATTATGCATTTTTTTTTTTTTTTTTTTTTTTTTTTTTTTTTTTTTTTAAGAGCCGGAGCCGTTTTCATAAAAAAAATGCTAAAAAATGACCAAAATTCTTCAAAATTTAAAAAAATGCATAAATATTTTATATTTTTTCATTATTTTTCTTATTTTGTATTAGATTATACCTAAAAGTGACCAAAAATTACCAAAATTACAGTTTATTTTTAAAAATGGCTTTTTAAATAGTCAGATAGCAATAAATATTAACTTAACGACTTACAGTAGCAAATTTGAAAATGCTCCAAAAAAAAATTAAATGCATAAAAATATAGGAATTTGTGTAAAATAAGCAAGTAGAAGGCTAAAGTTATATATTTAATGGTTTTTAAAGTGTTTATTTCATTTAAAAAGTTCTTTTAAACTTATATGAAAACTTTAAATGCGTTTTCTGGAAAATTAGATTTTCATCGGAAAAGGTAAACGACTATTGCTCTAACTCAAAATTTTATTATCCTATAACCATGAATTTTTTGTGTAGCTTTTTGATAATGTCTAGAGTGTAATGAACTAAAGAATTAGCTCTAAGTGATTTATTTGTTGATATATAGCTATTTTTATGGCAAATTACACGTAAAATTACTGAAATTTTCTATGTAATTGTATATAATCAGCTGTATCTGTTTCAGATTTTTGTATAGTGACTAGTTTTTAGTTCATTACACTGAAGAGTGTCTAATATGCATATTTCGAAAAAAAGATTTGTGTTAAAAGCATTTTTTTTTTTTTTTTTTTATTTTTTTTTTTTTTTTTTTTTTTTTTTTTTTTAGAGCCGGAGCCGTTTTTATAAAAAAATGCTAAAAAATGACCAAAATTCTTCAAAATTTTAAAAAGTTGCATAGATATTATATGTTTTTTTATCATTTTCTTTATTCTGTGTGTGTTAGGTTAGTTACACAGAAAAATACAAAAAAGAAAATTTCAAAAGTAGGTTTTTTTTTAAAAATGTCTCCGTACGTAGTCGGATACCTTAAACACCTATCTAGAAAAACAACTTTGAACAAAGGTTTTGTTTTAGCTACACTGTAGAAATAAAGATTATTTCTACGCTGAATTTAGTTTCATGAAATGCCAAATGAAGTTTAACTATGCGATGCTTTTATTGTCAGTACCGAATTAAGTTCATCATAAACAGATTAGGATAATAATAAAAAAAGAGTTATACGAATAGCTATATTTGATATTATTTAGGTTCCATATCTCTTTCAACTTTCATGGTATGCCCATTTACAATTTTCTAATATATACAGTTATACCCAACCCTACGTTGTATAGTTTTTTACAAAGTCTTAGTATTCTTTTAACAACTTTTTTTTTTTTAAATACAATTACAAATTCATATATTTATTCTACGAAACCCTCTGTGCGCGAGTAATTCTCGCACTTGACCGTTTATTTTGTTTTAAGTTGCTTTGCTACCTCCTATCATCTTTTGAAGTCCAAGCTTGACGAGAGTAACTCTGAAAAGTGCTAACTTTTAACTTTTATCTCTCTTTTTAATCCTTTTATAGTAGTTTCTTAACTACAGTTATAGCATTTTAAATATTTTTTTAAAATAATTTCTATTTATTTACCTTAAGTCTTAACTTAATTTTAAACTTATTTCTTTTAAAATTCAACTTTTTAATTCCTCTTTTAATTTCTTATTTTATTTCTCAATTAGTTCTTAACTACAATTAAATTTTTCCCAATGGTTCATAAAACATAAGATACTTCAATTCCTAGACTGGGTGTTAAGCTGTTTACAGCTAGGAAACCCCTCAATTCTGCTCACCTGTTCTGCACCAGATGGTTTGGCGTCGGGGCTCTGGAGACCATTGAAATTCGTCGTCGAATAAACCCCGGTGATCATATATTTTGTTGGGAGAAAAAAAAATAATGTTTATTTTCAAAAAAAATGCCTTATTTAGTTTATCTGGCATTTTGAATTTCAGAAGCATCTGAAAATATTAACTACCAAAATAGGGTTATATGTTACTAAAAAGCTGAGATTTTTTAGTTTTTGTTCCTAAATGGAACATAATACCATAATAAATATTTATTTTTACCCCCCCCCCCCCAAGAAAAAAGCCCTTCAAAAACTAATAAATGAACAATTTGAAATGGATTCTGTTGGCATATAGTGCACGCACTGCTATAGCAGCAGTTGTGCGGATGTTTCTTTCCAAGGCTAAACCCGACTCAACAAAGGCTACAATAAAACAATAGTTTGGCAGTATTGTTTTGACATGTTGCCCTTGCCATATCTCAGATTGTAGTGAAATCTCCACACTGAAATTTCTTGTGCATAACACTATCATACAATACTCTTACGAAAAAAAATTCAGATATTTATCTCTTGCCCCACCAGAGATATCAAAGCCTGAAAAGTGCGATTTTTGTCATTTTTGAAAAAATTGGGATTTTTTTTAGCAAAGAGAAAGCAAGTCTCAGATCTGGAACTCGGCGTGTGAGTACAAGTACTTTCGGCCTATTTGTAAAAAAAAAAAAAAAATGTCATGTTGACAGTTTTCCTTGCTAGAAAAATTATCTCTTGTAAACGGACAAATTTTGGAATAAAACTGAAACTTTATGCTTAATTTTTACCAATAAGCAGTTAGTTTCGGAAACTACTACATTTCCACATTTTTAGCCCAATGTATTCTGTACAAATTGCTTTAATCCGCAGTTGAATTGGATAAATAAACGATTAATTATTTACAATTCCGTAAACCCTTCTTGTGAGAAAATTGCTGCAGACGATGAAACAAAGATAGCCGCCATGCACAATCAAAAATTAATAAAATTAAAATAATAGCCATTTTGAACTTCCATCATGTTAGGATTGTTGTACAAAAAATTTCAGATTTTTAGGTGCGTTCGTAGTTATATAAATACGTAGCACCTATAGTCGTCGTTCAGTCCGTCCGTCCGTCTGTCTGTCTGTCTGTCCGCATATAACAGAGCAAAAACTACCTAACCGAATGGTCTGAAATTTTAAATATATGATTGTTGCAAAATTTTGTCGAGCCGTTTCAAATTTTATGAAAATCGGATGTATAGTTTAATTACAGGGACAGTCAAAAGTTTTTCTTTACATTACGGCCAATGGGAAAAATTATAGCAAGTACATTTTAATGATGTTACAGCCTTCCGAATGGTCTGAAATTTTAAATATATAATTGTTGCAAAATTTTGTCGAGCCATTTACAATTTTAGGAAAATCGAATGTATAGTTTAATTACAGGGACAGTCAAAAGTGTTCAGTTACATTACGGGGAATGGGAAAAAAGTTATTGCAAGTGCATTTTAATGATGCTACAGACTTGCACTTTATCAAGTGCAAAAAATTATACATTCAGTACAATATGGGGTATAAAAAATAATTATAAAACTAGTTATAGTACGAACGCACCTCATTTGCCACGTTTGACGAGCAATTTCCAACTTGTTTAAAAATGGTCAAGCAACGAATAAATGATTTTCTGGAGCACTTGAAATGGATTTACCCATATGAAAACATTTATAATATAAAGTATGTGTATCTAAAAACATTTATAATATAAAGTATGTATATATATATATATATACATAGCTTTCATTATAAACTAAAACTAAAAACTAAACTCTGTGGCTATACAATCCAAGAAGAATCTGGGCCGACAGTGCCCATCTCTGTTTTCTTGACCCGGGGCCCCGAGGTGCTATGCAGCATACGTCCCGGCCAGGTGATCAACCTAACGCGAGACCCTCGGTGTTTAGTTCCCAAGGAAGCTTGGTACTCATTTTATCGACCCCGAAGGGATGAAAGGCTGAGTGAACTTTGCCCAGTCGCAAGTCGAACTCTCGACCTGCGGTGCGGCAGACAGGCGTGCTGACCACTACACCACCGGGCTTTCATTATAAAACCTAAACAAGTTGGAAATTGCTCGTCAAACGTGGCAAATGAGGTGCGTTCGTACTATAACTAGTTTTATAATTATTTTTTGCACCCCATATTGTACTGAATGTATATTTGTTTGCACTTCATAAGTGCACAGTCTGTAACATCATTAAAATGCACTTGCAATAATTTTTACCCATTCCCCGTAATGTAACGGAAAATTTTTTACTGTCCCTGTAATTAAACTACACATCCGATTTTCATAAAATTTTAAATGGCTCGCTAAAATATTGCAACAATTATATATTTAAAATTTCAGACCTTTCGGAAGTCTGTAACATCATTAAAATACATATGCAATAATTTTTCCCATTGGTCGTAATGTAAAGAAAAGCTTTTGACTGTCCCTGTAATTAAACTATACATCCGATTTTCATAAAATTTGAAATGGCTCGACAAAATTTTGCAACAATCATATATTTAAAATCTCAGCCCATTCGGTTGGGTAGTTTTTGCTCTGTTACATGCGGACGGACGGACAGACGGAATGAACGACGACTATAGGTGCTACGTATTTATATAATTACGAACGCACCTAAAAACTACCTATTGCAGCCGTCCGAAGCAAAACACTTCGGGAGATATTTTCGCCGATCATGACCCCCAGATACCAAAACCCTCCTCCGATTACATGCTGACTTATATATATGTACAATATCTATATTTATATATAACCATTATGTATTACAAATCATCATCGATTTCCAATTACTAAAATTAATAAATTAGCTAATAACCATAACACTGGCATTATACACAATAAAGATAAAATCTGTAACTAGTAATACAGAATCAGGCTAAAATCCACTAATTCACTAGCAAATTGCGGACGATAAATCTATATAAAACTAATAAAAAAACCACCGAATTTTGATAAAATTCTATTGAACACAAAAGATACAATATCCAGCTAAATAATGTTGAACCAAAAAAAGCCGTATCATAAACATACAATAGAGCAAATGGATGAATAATGCCGGAAACTTATAAAGTATTTCACCTTTTCAAGGGTACATAAAATACATTTATAAGAAAAAAAAAAGTCGATTTCTGTAACGGAATTCAGCTATAAGCAAAATTTTAATTTCGTTATGTACCCTATCGACTAATAACCAGGAATTATAAAACCACCATGTAAAATAAATTGAATTTAAAAAATATATATAACAATCAATGTGATATCCGCAGCAATGAAAAACATTAAAAAATGAAACAAATTAAAACACAGACATACCCAGTCAGAGAACAGCCATAACATTTTGACCATGACACAAACATTTAACGAAATTCGGCATAGCATAAAAATCCCACCCTATTGACTAGCACAGTTAAAAGCATATCCCACGGTTGCCGCAGTAAATATTCACAAGCTCAAAACATAACAATTATAATTAACATATAGTCCATATAATAATTATTATTACATGCTATTATAATGATCCTGGAATAAATTAATACTAAAAGTACAAAAACAAGAATTTGTTTAAAATTAAACAGTTAATAATTAAGAGAAAGTATCTAATATAAGAGTAATTTAAAAGTCCATGGCAACTTTATAATATTAGAACAAAATAAATAAATATTTAATGCTGCCATCTAGCGGAACGACATGAAATTAAAATTAAGATAGTCAATATATGAATAAGTTCAGTACTAAAATCAGAAGTAATAATGTTTAGTTCTGATATCTATTGCAGAATACCGAATATAACAGTAGAAAAAATGCATTTTTTAAATATAATTGCTAATATTTTAACCTATAATATCAGTAAGATGGCACAACTATATCATTCTAAAACAGCGCATCAGAATATTGATAATAATCAATTAACATTTTAATATAATGTGTTATAATTTGTTATAATTATTTTTATTTTTAATAATTACATTAAAATTAAGCAAATTAATAATAATTTCGAATAAGTAACTTTATAAATAATATAAAAGTTGGTTTATATTAATCACTTAATAAAATTAATGTATCATTGCTGATTTAGGAAGGGGGGGGGGTTATATACCAACAGAATACAACATTTCTACAAACTTATAAATACATATATCATAAACTGTGTAAGCGTATATCATTACAAAGCAAAATATATTGAAATAAATCAATAATAGTAAATTAAATTGATGTAAATTAATTTAATTTATAGGTATTTATACAGTACGAAGGACAGCAACCTACACAAGGACCAAAATAAAACATAGAACCACGAATATTCAACGTACAATTCCTACTAGTTTTTTCTTTTAAACAAATTAATATGAAATCAACATTTGCGTATAAATTATCCAGACAACTCCGCCCTTCTATTTAATTTAACATCTACGCACCCAGCGAACCTATTTAAATTTTATATATATATATATATATATTTTTTTTTTTTAATTTTTTGTGTGTTTATTTTTAGTTTTTTGTAATTTTTTATATATTTTTTTTTATATACGCAAAATGTGAATAGTAACATACAAGAAATCACCCTACTAAACATTGTTTAGATCATAAATTAATTCTAGATTAAGGAATATATGAATTTCTTAGAAAAACCATGATTTAAAGCATCATAAATTAATTGTTTAATGTTTTTAATTACAAGGTGTGATGAACATAAACTTTTGATTCTATACAAATGATTAATAAGTATATTATGGTATACTGAAATGTGTAGACAGGATTTAAATTGATTAAATGCATTAACTTTGAATTGAAAGTCTTTGCGCTTGTCATAAAGATCAGTGATTGTTTTGTTTTGTGATATTATGATTTTTACATCTAAAAAGTTAATAGTGTTATTTGTTAAAAGGTTTTCTGTCAATTCTAAATTAGTTGGATAATCAACTGGAAATTTAGCAAAATTTGATTGTTTAGTGTCAATTAAAATAATATCATCAATATAGCTATACATTAGTCTATCATCATTAAAAAAATTACCTTCATATTAATATAAGTATAAATCAGACATCAAACTGGATGTAGATCCGCCTGGTGGTATTCCTTCTATTTGTAGATAAATAATATTATCTTGTAAGATATAGTTATTGTATAGTATAAAATTAGTAAGAGTGCGAAGATATTTTATATCGATATATGTAGGTAGAGTTAATTTATTTTTATATCTTTTAAAAAGTGTGTTAATTATATTATGCAGATCTTTAAGATTTATATTATTAAATAGATCTTTGAAATCAAATGTACATATATTTTTTACACATTTAATGACTTTATGTATATTAACCAATTGATAACTATTTTTAATACAATGTTTATTATCTATTTCTGATGTTAAATTATAAATTTGATTCAGAATTTTTAATAAAATATTGTTAGCATAATTATTATATGTATTACATCCAATTTTAACTGTTCTGAATTTAAGTGGTGTCTTATGAAATTTAGGAATGAGTAATAAATATGGATAGTTAAAGTTAGTAGGGATAAAATTTAGTAATTTATAATAAGAAAATTTTTTAAGATTGTTAACAATAATATCATCATTAGTTTTTGGAAAGACTTATATGATGAAATGCAAGATGCAAGAAGATGGTGATAATAAGATTAGCATATGATTGCATAATTATTAGGGGATTTGTCAATATATGTGATTACATAGTCTTTTTGAATATTTTTAATTTGTTAGAGCGAATTTTTCATGTATTATCTCCATTACACTTCAATTTCTTTTCATCTTGCTGATTATGTACCATTATTGCTATCTTATTCACTTGAAATCCAAAAATATCTACTTTAGCACTAATCATTCAGAAAAGTCCCTCATAGCATGCGTGGTCACGGTGACGTCGTTGTGTCGTCACTGTAAGTCACTGTGGTCACGTCACATCTGTGACCAAAATGCCACCACTGAGTGATGTCACATTGTGACTGAGATGTGAACTTCTTAGAAAACTTTAAAAAATTACGAAAATTCTTCAAAACATCTTATTTACTGTAAAATTATATTTTTCTAGGCAATTAAAAAAAAATTGTGACGTCACTGTTATGTCACTACAATGTAACGTACGTCACGTCACATATGTGACAAAAAAACCACAATATTGTAAGTCACATTGTGACAAAAATACGAACTTCAAAAATCTTTGAAAGGGAAGAGAGATATTTTAAACACTCCCGAGTTACAGCGGCATAAGGAATGAAAATATATTACTGTATAGAAAATGGTAAATTCTGTCACGAAAGGGGGTGTGTGTGTGTGTGGGGGGGGGGGGGCATAATAAATAAAGTGCACGATACAAGCATTAATAAACTAAATTTTCAGGCTATATTTTATCAATTTGATATCTGAGACAGTGAATGTATACTTCTTCATGATTTCAATTTTATCTAGCATTGCAATTTAATAGAATAATCCTTCACTGATTGTCATTATTATAAAAGTGTGCCTCGGAAAAATGGTACGTGCTGGAGAAATTTGGATAATAAATTTAGAATTAAGAATATTAAAACTTGTACACTTTACATATTTAGTTTGCTGGGAGGAAATTTATTTATTTATTTATTTTTTACCGACCATGTTTATTCGAAACACTTTTGTGGTTTCTAACTAAAAATTTTCTTTTATAGTTAAATCTGCACCTTTTAATGAGCACGTAGAAATAGTCTTCAGAGTTTAGTCATCTATGAG
Source organism: Maratus speciosus (assembly GCA_963932465.1). Taxonomy (NCBI): domain Eukaryota; kingdom Metazoa; phylum Arthropoda; class Arachnida; order Araneae; family Salticidae; genus Maratus; species Maratus speciosus. Next base: position 432,422,538 of record OZ010795.1, on the reverse strand, counting down.
ATTTCTTGATTTATAATTTGCATTCAAGTAATAAATTCTACTTCTTTCAGACTTTTTAAATAAAATTTGCATTTTCCGAAAATAAAAGAAATATACAAAATTTGCGCAAAACCGATGACATAATTACTTATTCGTATTTAAAATCTGTATTTTAGAGATATGACTTTAAAAAAAAAAGGTTATTTTACAAATTGTTTTATTTTACAGAAAATTAATATGAAGAGAATGACAGATTGACAGAGAAATTTTTTACCCTCGATAATCTTTTTTGATTTATTAAGATATTTTGTATCGATTACGTGTAAAACAAACTTTACTTTAAAAAAAGAAAAAAAAAGGGGGGGGTCGTTAATACCATAGACTTTATTTTTACACCTTTTAAAGATTTAAGCAATGTTTTATCTAATAAACACTAATTATGAATATTATTATTACAATTATTTACCAAAAAGGAACTTTACAATACATTTTAACTTGAATTATTTGGTACGTATAAAAAGAAAAGGTTAAATACATTGGAAATTTCTTCAAATACAAAATTTTAATTAACGATACTTTCAGAAAACTACTGCGCATTCAAGTACCAAATATCTTGTATACAAAAACAAATAATCTGTAACAGACCATCTGCTGAAAATCGTCTGCCCGCAGAAAAATAAATATGTGAAAACGCGGGAAATAGTTCACTGTTTAGAACATCGCCACGTCTACAACACTTTAAGATAAGCAAATGACTTCCGCCATTTTAGGATACCTTTGCAGGATAGAAAATTATTCGTTTGTTTGTGTTTGATAACATGTGATGTTTCGAAATAGAGAAAGCATAGGTTCATTTTTGATTCAAAAATATTCAATTCGATATGAGTAGGTCCGTTTACTCATTTTTGAGTACTTCATGTTTTTCAGTGTATCAACCTACAGATCAAATACATGGCTGCTCAAAAGAATTGGAAAACATATTTGGCTATGGACGGTAACCGCTGAAATCAGTTTTTCAAATGTTTTATGCATTTTCTAAAATGTTTACTTTGTTATCTTATTTACGTTATTTCCCTAAATTACGATGTCTTGTTAAAGCATTCAGAAAGTGTTGGAAAGTATTTTATAATCTATGCTTAACGCATGATTTTTTTACACGTTTTTTTTTTTTTTTTCTATTTCCCAGACCAGTCTTTTCCTATAAAACATACCAAATCTATTTAGCTCATATTCACAAAATACAATATACACGGGAATAAAAAATTTAAATAAATATGGCTTATCATGCCGTTCTATAAATAATAGTTGTATTAATATCCGTTAGTCTCCATGTTCGTATTTAATAAAGCAATGATAAATCACAACAAATTAAAAAACTTACACATTCTAAATATCAAGCTTGAACTCAATATCAAGCATAGAACTTAATAAAAAATTATGTCCGTTGATAAGCATTGTCTTTTAAGTCGAAAAATTTTAAATGTTTTAGAAGAATAGAACTCCAAAATAGCGATATTTTGCTAACAAGTACGGTAAAAAGATAAGATTTTATATTTACAACAAAAGTTTATTTTAAAATTCATCGCTGTATTAATACTTAAAATTTTTTCCAGAGAGAATCATTCGCCTTTTATACAATATTTCAAATGAAAATCAAATTTCAAATTAATTGCTTAAAAGGCGCAAAGGCCAACATAGTGAAAAAGATTCCATGCTGGGACTCGAACCCTGGCCATCAGTGCAGCACACTGACGTTCTACCGACTAAACCACATGGAACGACACCCAGCCTGTAAAATTTCTCACTATTACATGTTGGCAAGGCTACTAACGCAGCACAAGATGGAATATTTATCGTGAGCCACCGACATGGGGTAAACACGAAACTTAATTAAATTCAGCATCGATTGGAGCTATATTAATACTTGGAAATTTTTCCAGGGAGAAACATTCGCCTTGCATACAAAATTTCAAATTAAAATTTCCTTTAAGAAATTAATTTGAAATTTGATTTGCATTTGAAATATTGTATGCAAGGCGAATGGTTCTCTCTGGAAAAATTTCCAAGTATTAATATAATTACAATCGATGATGGATTTAATTAAGTTTCGTGTTTGCATCATGTTGATATCTCACGCTAAATATTCCATCTTGTGCTGCGTTTGTAGCGTTGCCAACATGTAATAGTGAGAAATTTTCCAGCCTGGGTATCGTTCCATGTGGTTTAGTCGGTAGAACGTCAGTGCGCTGTACTGATGACCCGGGTTCGAGTCCCAGCATGGAATCTTTTTCACTATTTGCGCCTTTTAAGCAATTAATTTGAAATTTGATTTTCATTTGAAATCATCACAATGTTTATGACAAGTTCGTCACAAATGACAGATATTTCACAAATTGGTCACAATGTGACTTCAAAGCATTGTCGCTTTCGTCACATGTTCGTCACAAAGTTAATGCCAAAATAATCACAAATGACACACTTTTGACAAATTTGCCACACCGTGACTTCACAGAGTGGTCACAATGTGACGTCACAAACGACCTCTAAAACGGTCATAACGGCTTCGCATTCTAGTCACTATGACGTCACATCGACGTTCACAAAATCACTGCGTGACTTCACAACGACGTCGCCGTGACGTCACCATGCCTTACGGGCTATATAATCATAGTTTCTTATTTTACATACTGGTTTCCTATTGTTTATATCTATTTCATCTTTAGAATTTTACCAATTTGTTCATATATTTGTGATTTCAACTTTATTATTTCAGCATTCTAATAGCATTGCTGCAAATGCGCATGTTATTAAGTATGTTATTTTTTGTTTAGTCTTACAACATTATTATTCTGGAATTTTTTAATGGTACTCTCTTTATCAAGTAAAAGGTAACATTAGCCTGGTAATTAATATAGCTTACTTTTAGCTGTTCAATTTCACTTTGTTCATTTTAATTATCTTAATACATGTATCCATAGCTGCAATAGCGCATTTTTCCATTGAATTATATTTTTCATGTATTATCTCTATTAAAATGAAACATAAGAGTCTGTATTTTTTTAAACGTAACGTTGTCTATATGTAGATAATGTTAGAAATCATAAAAAAAATTCAAAAATTCATGTTGAAGCTGACCAACGAACTCTGTCGAGACATTAGTATGTAGTATGCACATGAAAAAATTCATCCAAATCGGCTCAAAAATTTGAGAGAGTTACAGCATGACAAAACTCTCTCTCTCTCTCTCACACACACACACACACACACATATATATATATATATAAGTGCGAAAATATAGCAAAAATCCCGGAGTGTTTTCTTTCGGACGGCTGCAATAGGTAACTTTATACTTTTTGTAATGAAAGCTACCTAAAAGTGTCCACAATTTTGGCCACTACTGTATATATATATATAGGAGAATGGAAAAATGTGTAGGTTGTAAATGGTAGATATAGCGAAAAAGCAAGAAATATACATATTTTAAGTATACACTTACTTTAGTATATACTTTAAGTTATTAAAAAATTCTTCGGTATAATTCAATAACTGTTTAACATTTTTCTATTTCAGTCTATACTAGTTACGTGATTGCATTTTAATATAACTAATTGCCTTCAATTAATATAACTAATTACAAACGTGCATAATTGTCCCATCTCATTACAACACTTATACAAATTAGAAAGCCACAAAAGCGGCACTAATCTTTTAAACAGTATCTAAATGAATAGCACTACAACATATATACCAATGTCAAAGTTATTTATTAACTCAGAGCTAAATATAAAGGCTTAATAACATCAACACGCACTGAAGTAGAACGACGATAATTTATTGTAAATGATGAAGATTAATTCAGTCACATGAAAGGAAGTTTCCCCATGTTAACTGCCAATATATCGCATGTTAACTGCTTGTAGATCTAACGGAATGACAGGTTTAACTGTTAAAGATATTTTTCTTAATTTACTCAATCAGTTCATTTCTTGAGTATATATGTTTGACTAGTTAGCAGATTTAGAACTTTCTCAAGAAGAATAAAGGAGATTAATAACTTGACTCAAAAATGAAAATTTGTATTTTGATTAATTATTGAATTTTATTAATAAATAGATTGGCTATAAATAATTTAGGAAATAATTTTTTGCATTAAAATACGAATTTCAGATTTAAATATTATTTATTTCAATTTTTAAAATTATCCACATTATCCACGATTGAAATGCAAATAAGTTGAATGGATTTCTAAAATGCATCATTTTAACAAGTCACATTTTTTTCAATATAAATAAATATATACATATAAATAAGTTATATATAATTTAATAATTGTATTGTGTAGTGATTATATTCCTCATAATACAATGTGTATGGAGCAATGTGAAATGTAAGACATTTCTTCTTCGATTTCTTATAAACGTCTATTTTATGGAACAATGTAGATATTTCCTTATTCAATTCCTACTATTAGTTCACACTTTCTCTATATTTATTTATATACTATTTATATATCTTGTTCAAATTTTCAATCGTTAATAAAATACTCATTATTCATCCTATCTTGTTGAAATAATTTTTTTTTAAACTTGTACTGGATGACAATTGATGTTAATACAGTTTTTTCAAATATTAATTAATTAATTAAATTTTAATTAATTAATTTCAGTTTTGCATGGGAAACAAAATGACGACCATTGGTTATTGAAGATCAATGAAAATATTTTCAATAAGGATTTACAATGGGGGGGGGGGACACATTTGACGGCCAAAATGAGTCGCCAAATGTGACGCCAACTTGGCGATATCTCTAATATTTCGCCAAATTCCCATGGCGTTCCATTGTAAACCTACTTGCTTATAGAAAATCAACAAATTGTGATATTTTAATGCAAACAAAAATTAATATTAGCTTAAGGGATTATGACCTAAGTAGGAATTGACTTTAAAAACAAAATTTTTATATTACTTCTTTTTTTACATAAAATCGAAAAAGATGCTCTAATGAAACGAAAGAAAATATATACATTTTACTTATATTCTACTATAATACGTAATAAATATTTTATAATTGAAAACTCCATAATATATGTAAAATTTGGATAAGATTCTCCTATTTTAAGTTATTAAGAAATGTTTATATTTTAATAACTACTCATAAATATTATAAATCGTTTAAATGTATTTTATAATTATTAAAATCTAGAAAAAAACTACAAATATATACATATATTTTATCGTTGAAAGGATATCTCGTTTATATGCATTAAATATTGTATCAACATTATCGGAATCATGAGATAGATAATATTATTTTGAATTTCACCAAATTGTCTTTCATCGCTGGAATTTTTTTTCTTTTTCTAATTAACATATTGTGTTTTCTGAATTATTTAATTTAAACATAATCTTAAAAATTTTCTTGTCGATTGTAGTTTCCATTCTTATGAGCATTTGGGAAATAATTTTTAAATTATATTATTGGAATTTCTTAGACTTCGTCAATTGGAATATAACTCATGACATTTATAAAAGAAGTCACTTTTTATCCATCAGAAATTCAGGCCAGTTATTTAAAGGACAATAGCGAAATACCAGTTGTAAACAAAAGGGTACATGAAAAGAAACATGAAAATTTATTTAAAAATATTTGTAACGTTTCATTCTCACAAAGTTACTAGCTAAATGTTAATTGACCCCATATTTCTAGAAAGGTAAAAACACATAAACTTTTGCCAAAAAGTTATCAATTCCTTCAATTAATTTCCGCCTAAAAGTCAACATCAATAGTAATAATATAAAAATTATAAATATTCGATTTTTTATTTCAAAATTACAATCATACTTTTGAAGGAAATGTAATAATCAATTTAAAATTTAAACATTTTCATAAATTAAATCATATAATTTAAAAGTATTTTATATGTGTTTGTAAGTAAATAATTATCGATCAAATCCTGAATATGTCAGAAAGTAGCAAAAAGTTCATTCGAAAACAGGCATGGGTAACAATTTTTAACGAGTCATCATGTTCTTGAGTGTCAGAAATTCGCTTTTCCTAGATTATGGCGTCAAACTCGACACCATTAACAAATATGTATTGTAAATTATTTTTAACCATTAAAATATATTGTAAATTATTTTGAAATATTATAAATATATTTAGATTTAAATATTAAAGTATATTGCAAAATATTTTCAAATATTAAGATATATTGTAAATTATTTTGAAATATTAACATGTATTGTAAATAATTTTCAGATATTAAAATATTTTGTAACAACTTTGCAAAATAAGGTCGTTGGCTTAATCCGGAGCACATTTCTAAAATAACAGGATTCTTCCATCTACAAAAGCTGCCTCTTATGCCTACTAATTTTATATAAATCCCTTTATAGGAAAAATAATTCTTTTTTTATCACAATTCCCATTTAATATACGAACCTAAAAGAAATAGATAATGTAAAAAATCTTTAATATACAAATTTGTTTAATAATATAATTGAGGACTAAGAATGGAAAAAGCTGAAAGTACCAAAAAATCGAAACTACTTTTATTTGCTAAATAAAAAAAGTCTTAAATACCATACTTAACAAACATGAGAACGCTTAAAGTGCTAACTCTAGCAGTAAGAGGTGAAACAAGTCGGGAAATTGTACATCAAACATAGTAAATGATGTGCTATCACCTTCTTTTTTTCCTTGACTTGAAAAATTTCCTTTTTTAGAGATTCAACGTTTTCCATTGTTACTCCCCAATTTGTTCCATACAAAGTAAAGTAATAAAGTTACAATTTTTAATCATAATAACAATATTTTATAAAACTGCGCCAAATTGACATAATTTTCCATAGATTTTTTTGATTCACATATACTACTGGAATTAGCGCCTTTTTCTGTAATGTCGAATTCAGAGTTTGTAAAAATAACATAATGTTGTATGATTTAACTGAATATTATTTTATGAATTAAAATCAACACATAAGTGTAGATTGATTTTATAATGAATATGATTAATTATAGACAGTTGAATATGAATTAGAATGCAGCTTTTTGCTCATGTAGAAAAAAGTTATCATCCAAATTCGTTTTTGGAGCAAAGATTAATACAACAGCAGACTATATTTTAGTGGAAACGTGTATATATATTTCTTGCCACGTACGTCTGTGTTTGTGGATGACGAAAATGAATACCAGGTACTATAATGCAGTATGATTTAAAATTTCTGAAGTACTTTATAACTTCTTCATCTTATATTAATTCATCCGTTTTCTTTATTTTTAAGCAATAAATAAATGCATTTTTTTCAATTTATGACTCCCTTACTATATATATTTAACCTCACGGATTTTTTAATTATCTAATACTTAAAAAGGAATTCATATTAATCTATATATAAAAATCTAATTACTTCACTTATCAAAATTTCTGAAAATATTTAATTGCCTGAGCGAAGCGAAGGCTAATACTCAGCGAAATATTACTATCTGGACACATTACAGCTACGATGGATATTAACGCCATGTCCTACTAAAAAAAGGCCTAATAAAAACCTTTCGTCAAGCATAACTCAAAAAATAATTGTCGGATTTCGTTTCTGATTGCACCAGAAGGTACCTATGAGGGCAACCTACTGAATGAAAAATAAGTTCCAAACCGTTTAAAAATTATATTAAAAAAATGATAAAAAGCACAATTTATCTGCGTACGTCACAGAAATTTGGTGTGCGTCACTTTCGCCGGTGGATGTTTTCATAGACAACTGGCTTGAACACATGGAGCAAAAAAAAAATACGCACGCAGTAATATTGAATAGATCAGTTTCAACCACGTGATCACAAACCTTGCAATAACCCGTGGCAACCAGTTTTGGTGGGCAAACAAATAATAATACAGTACTCCGTAACACGGTGACCGCTTTTAACCTGTTGTATAAAATCTGGCCTGTTGTATGACATCCAACAAGCTAAATCCGGCAAAAAACTCAGGCTAAAAGATAGTTGTCAGTCTATCGACTGGAAATTAACAGATATTTTTAATACTCATATAACGAAATTTAGAGACGATTGTGGATGATTAAAACAAAAATATGAGTGTTTATTGCTCCGGGAGGTTATCTTTCTCTGGATGTCTGTCTGTGTATCATACAGCATGCAATTTTCTTGTAAAGGATGATATTATTATGCAGTAAAACCTCTATAACGGACACACCCGATTAGTGGACACCTCTATTTAGCGGGCATTTTTTCGATTACCAACCCTTAAATAACTGTACATTTTTTTTTACTCTCAGTAGCGGGCACCTCCAAATAGAGGACAAATTCTGCATTCTTGAGGTGTTCGCTATTCAGAGGTTTTACTGTATATATTATTGATAGTTATTTTACAGGGCCGCACAAAAGAATAAGAATATATAAAACGAATATAAACTAAATTCGGGAATGGCAGATCGCTGATGGTAATGTAATTTTAGGATGTTGTTACAGTCATCCGCAGCATGCTTTTAGAGTTTCATTCATCTAACGAAACCCTACCTGTCTCACTCCTTTGTCTGTCTGTCTGTCCGTCTGTCACAGAGCCCGTTCTCAGAAACTATATATGTCGGAGACTTGAAAATTTTCATACTTATAGCTGAACACCTCACATCAAACGGCAAATATTTTTTTTTGAAAAAGTCTAATATTTAACAATCTAGGCTCTAACTTCTGTATTTTAAACAATTTTTGCTAACTCAGCCCCTAATTAAGTTGGAGACATGAAACTTTGCATACCTATAGCTGAACACCTTACATCAAACGACAAATAATAAAATTTTGAAAAAGTCTAATATTTAACCCTCTGGGATCTAATTTGTGTTTTTTAAACAATTTTTCTAACTCAGCCCCGAATTAAGTTGGAGACATGAAATTTTGCATACTTATAGCTGAACACCTCACATCAAACGACAAATAATAAAATTTTGAAAAAAGTCTAATATTTAACCCTCTAGGCTCTAACTTCTGTATTTTAAACAATTTTTTCTAACTCAGCCCCTAATTAAGTTCGAGTCATGGAATTTTGCATACTTATAGCTGAACAACTCACATCAAACGACAAATAATAAAATTTGGAAAAGTCTAATATTTAACCCTCTGGGCTCTAACTTCTGTATTTTAAAGAATTTTTCTATCTCAGCCCATAATTAAGTTGGAGGCATGAAACTTTTCATACTTATAGCTGAACACTTCACATCAAACGACAAATAATAAAATTTTGAAAAAGTCTAATATTTTACCCTCTGGGCTCTAATTTATGTTTTTTAAACTATTTTTCTAACTCAGCCCCTAATTAAGTTGGAGACATGAAATTTTGCATACTTATAGCTGAACACTTCACATCAAACGACGAATAATAAAATTTTGAAAAAGTCTTTTATTTAACCCTCTGGGATCTAACTTGTGTATTTTAAGCATTTTTTCTAACTCAGCCCCTAATTAAGTTCGAGACATGAAATCTTGCATACTTATAGCTGAACAACTGACATCAAACGACAAATAATAAAATTTTGAAAAAGTCTAATATTTAACCCTCTAGGATCTAACATCTGTATTTTAAGCAATTTTTCTAACTCAGCCCCTAATTAAGTTGGAGACATGAAACTTTGCATACTTATAGCTGAACGCCTCACATCAAACGACAAATAATAAAATTTTGAAAAAGTCTAATATTTAATCCTCTGGGCTCTAATTTAAGTTTTTTAAACAATTTTTCTAACTCAGCCCCTAATTAAGTTGGAGACATGAAATTTTGCATACATATAGCTGAACACTTCACATCAAACCACAAATAATAAAATTTTGAAAAAGTCTAATATTTAACCTCTAATATTTTGTCTCGAGCAATTTTTAAATTTAAACTGTTTTGCAATATTATTTTTTGTTCATTTTGCATAATAAGTGTAATGTGGCGTAATTTTTTCTATTTAAGTCTTCTAACGCATGTTAATGAATTTATATTACAATATCCTTTCTCTTTTAAAATTCACATGTAAATATAGTTTTCATGGCGAAATTTCCAATAAGTGCCTACTTTTTATGTCTAATTATTCAATTCTAATTTGAAGGTTTTTTTCTGTTTATAATAGTAACGAGTAAATAATTTTTTTTATTCGAAGAAAACATTATTGTTTGCGCTGTTTATACAGTTGGCAACAGTTTAATTTAATACCATTTTCTAAAATATGTAAAAAATATCTCTCGAAATCCTGAAAATTTGAATTTAAAATAGAATTAAAACCTCAAAAAAATGAGTCAAATTAAAAAAAATAATAATAATGGAATCTGCACACCGGAATTTTCTATTGAATAAAATGATCTAAAAGTGATTAAATTCCCATGTATAGTTTTTGCTCTATAAAACTTTTTTTATGAAACGACTTTGTCCAAATTTAGGATTAAATATCTCTTAAAATAATTCTTCGATTTGAAAACTGTATGCACCAGCGAGCTGATCAAACATTTCTCTATAAAACCACCGATTTTCATATTTTTGTATGCAATAGTTTTCTTAATATTAACGAAGAAAGATCCCCGGTCACAAAAAATTCAAAACCGGCGGCGGCGGTGACAGCGTTAGTTACTTTTTTAGAATAGAGAGATATATAAAAATGAAAACTTGTATTTCTGTGTGTTTGTAATTCTATAAAAATCCACAATTTGGAAGCCAAAATTGTGAAAAGATATGTACATGTGTATTAAAACATGGCCGAGGCAACTAAAGTAATCCGGAATTGAAATAATTTATAGTTAACTTTTAATTAATAAAAAACCACCAATTTAACAGCATTTTCTTATCAAATTTAAACAGTTTTCGTTATAGCAGTTGCCAACAATTAAAATACACAATAAAATTATTACTACAACAATTAATTTTCCACTGTAAGATTTCTACGTGAAAAATGAAAACGAAATAAATATTTATAAAGACTTTTCAAAATAACAGACAATACATTACATTACAAATAAAAACACTAAAAACAATATAAAAGTACGTTTCGGATTCATTCTGAATCCCTCATCAGCTAATTCCTAACGTAAAAGTCATACTAGATTTTAAAGTTCAACAAGTAGAAAAACATTACATCAAGTTGCCAAAAAATTATAGCTAAAACAAAACTGAATATTCTATTGGTAGAGATGCAGCCTCGTTAATTAATTAACGTTAGTAATTAGCTGATGAGGGATTCAGAATGAATCCGATACGTCCTTTTATATTGTTTTTAGTATTTTTTATCTTACAATGTAATGTAATGTCCGTTATTTTGAAAAGTTTTTATAAATATGAATGAATTCAGACGTAGTCCTTTTGTTTATATCAATGAAATAAATAGTTTGACGAATTAAAAAAAAGGTGAATATTACATCATAACTTTTCTATTGCAAGATATTCACGTGAAAAATGAAAATGAAATAAATAGTTTGACGAATTTAAATGAAAGTGAATATAACTTCATAACTTTTCTATTTCAAGGTTTCCACGTGAAAGAGGAAAATTTTACGTCATATTGGAAATATAAAGGACGTGATGGATATAGTATAACGTCACATGAGTGTGAAAAATATATTGAAGCATGATAAAAACCCGATTAGGGAAATATTGGCGAAATTTAACATTATTGCTCCAATTATAAATTGAAATAAGTTCATTTATAGCTGTATTCTTTTGCGTCTGTTGTATACATTTATACATTTTTATATAGCGTTTTCATATGATTCATTCATACAACATTTCGACTGCTTTTTTTAATGTTTGTTTTGTGTTGTATGTTAAATTTTGAAATTGATTTTTCAGAACAAACATCCTTCAAATTCTGGGCAACGCCGGGCACTTTAGTTTGTAACAGATAAATGGCTTTTGTATCTGTACATCTAATGCTAATATTATAAAGCGTTATAATATTATAAAGTGTATAATATTATTAATGCTTGTACGTTTGTGAGGTGTTATCTCTGAAACTACATAGCCAACTTAAAAAAAAATGTTGGTGACCATCTCTGCTCCGGAAAAAAAGACTGTATTTTATGTCAGTGCAAGAACCTACATCGCTGCAGGAGCAAAAAAGTTCTAAAATTGCGATTTCTATGATATTGATTGGGTTACAAACTTTAAATTTGGTGCGGTAGTTACTTTTAAGGTGTAAATACTCGTAATGAACGCTCTCTAAAAGGTTCAATTTGACGGATAAACATAAAAATTTCTAGAAAGGTTCTAAACGATGATTTATTTGGAATACTGAAATTTTTGTTATACTGTTGGGGTTAGAAACTAGAACTTTGGCATGGTAGTAATTTATAAGATGTAAATGTTCGTTGTAGAACGAATTCTAAAAAATCGAAAGACTAAACAAAGCGGAAAAAGATCGAAAGATGATCTAAGTAACGAAGTACATGGAATTGTTGGGAATATAAACATGAAAATTGACATGGCTGTATTTATCATGACGTAAATTCTCGCAATAGAACAATTTCTAAAAATGTCGCTATATAAAACAGTGCAGAAACAAAAAACTTTCGAAAAATTTCTATTTCTGTGTTACTGCTGAGAAAAAATCTTGAAATTTTGCTTCGGGTTTGTTTTAAAATATACAATTGTCTCTATGAATGGTTTCTAAAAAAATTAAAATTTAAAAAGATGAAATGAACGGAAAGCGATCTCAATTACCATTAATTTGGAATTATTAGGTATAGCAACTTTAAATATTTCATAATGCTGCATTTCCTCCGCAAAACATGTAATTTAAATGCAACAAAACTGATAGATACCCACCTAGCATTAAATAAATTGTGTAAATATTGAATAAAGACCTGTATGAAACAGTGAGTAGGTTGCCCGAAAGTACTTGTTAAAGTGTCCCTTCTCTAGGCTTTTCTCTCTCTCGCCAAGGCCACTAACAGAGGGAAGTGCCGTTTTAAATTTGATATGAATTTTTTATCTTATTCATTTTTCTAGACATTTTATCATAAGGTCATATTCTCAATTATCATTAGTAGATTTTTTTATATATTAACTTATTCTCGTGAAATTTCAAAATCAGGTTCATATTGGCGTATGTTAGCTTGCATGATTTGCTGAATAAATATGTATGAATTTGTAAATTACTTCAAATGACACATTGACAACCCAAAAGTTATGCAGACGATATATTCAGATCTTGTGTCATACTTTATGTTGCAATCATTGCCGATTTCTTTTATTTAATACATGCTAAATACAGCTCAACTTGTGCAGAATATATTTGAAAACAAAACAATACAGAGTATGTAGTGGCCAGCATACACTCATCATTTAAATCCGATCAAGCATATCTAAAACACACTCTAACGAAGCATTGCATATGCATGCCACTATTGATGTATTCGTTACTTTGATACTATATCAGATTTTGAGGAGAGAATTCCTTAACTGTTATCGACAACCTCATTGGATCCGTGGAAAACAGATATTGTACAATATTAACTATTCCGGGGGAGCACACACCATATAAAGTACAGTCCATTCTTTTTAAACATCATATATTTGTCATTTAAAGTTACCCAAATTGGTGCGGAGTGTCTGATTATGCTCTTGACATCATTTTATACAGTTAAAATTCGGATATAAGATAATTTAGTGTTTGATTTTCTATTTTACTTTTAATATATTGCGTACTTTCAATTTTATATCCATGCATGGCTGTCTTGCATGGTTTGATTTCCCATTTTTTAAAATAGTGTATACGAATTTATACATAATATTTTGTAATTCTACGATTCGTTTATTTTCATCATTTCATTTTATCGCAGTTTATGGACAATTAAAGATAACATCTCACTTTCTTTGCTTCCACATGTTATTATTAAATCTATGTTCTCAGCAATATCGCTCAGACTAATCCCTCTGAGGGAAGTCCTAGTACTAGAATGAGTGAATACATAATATTGTTTAAACTGCAAACATGGATTAAAATTATAATTTATTAAAAAGAAATTTTGGGTATACAGGGGCATCTCACATATAAATTTCCAATGAAAAACCATACCGTTACACATAAAGCATGGACAAATTTTAAGGAATTTAAATGCATTCAGTTTTTCAAACTGGCAAATATAAATATACTAGAAAGGTAGCCCGTCAAAAATGACGGAAATTTAGATATAAAGATATATAAAACTCATGTGCAAGAATATGAGTTTTCTCGTTTGTTCCGCAGTGATAGATGAAAATAACACATTTTAAGAACGAAACACATTTATGAAAAACTGTGCACTGTAGAAGACCACTAATCTGCACAGTTTGGTTCCAAGTGTTATGCAGATTTGAGGCTCTTTGCGGTCATGTTTATTCAATCTTTGTTTACATTTTTTTAATTCAAATATTGGACGATTTAGATTGTTAAGCCTTAAATATAAATAAATTACACACTTGAAGTAATTTAAAAACTATTAAATTATCGATAACGATTTCATGAAATGGTATTATATGGTATTATATGTGTGTGCTTCACGATCTTGGTTACGACTTTGGCGAAATTGGCTGCAACTTGTCATAATTCTAATAGTATGGGCCTCTATAACAAAAAAAGTAACCAGTTTTTAGTAAAATTTCTGATATAAAGTAGTTTTCAAAAACTTGTGTAAAATTGCAGGCCGTTCTCATGTTATGCCTGTCATAGGAATAATATTTCGAATACTGAAGAGTTTCCATGTATATGCGGAATTTAGAAAAGCTTCTCCAAAAGAAAGGTCCTAAAATGACATTGTAATTCCTCTAACTTCAAAGTTTAATCGGGCCTTGATGTTGTTTACAGAAATCTAATAAATACAGTTATTTTGAATATTACAACAGAATTAAACAGCTAAACTTATTTAACTTAAACTCGCTGTTACTTCCCGATGTTATTTTTTTTTTTTTTTTTTTTTTTTTTTTGTATTAAGAAAGGAAATTATTTAAATTTTTCAAATCATGCACATTTATAATTTTTTTCCATCTTTAATAACTAAATAATGAAAAAATATGCTATTATTCTGAGCTCATAAATATGACAATAAAATAATGTAACTAAGAGACATTGCAAAATTAAATCTTTGTGATTTCAAACCATAAACAAATGATACCGCCACCATTTTACCTACTATGACGTCATTAGAATATTGTCCATTGATTGTTGGAGAACTTACTTTGCGAATGATTACCTCAATGATTTAATATTTTTTATGGTTCACGATGAATGAATCACTTGTGTTAGTTTAGGTTTATGGAATGAGATATTAAAACGTGAACCTAATTTCAACTAAAGTTATCCAAGGATATACGTGTTTTTAATCGAAATTAAAAACAATGCTTTGATCTCGAAATAAAAAGTTTTAGTTTGTATAATTGGTTATTTCTGTTAATTATTTATTTAGGTACTTTTCCATTATAGCGCATTTTTTAAAAAAAGCTTGGCGCAATTCGGGCATCAGAAAGTGAGATATGTTGCCAAAATATATAAACAGCTATGAAAACAAATCTAATGAACTTTTATTTTTGTTTATATATGCACTTATACACATAAAAAAATCGTTTCTAAATATATGTAATATTTTTTATATACAAATTACGGCACAGATTTCAGATATGAACCGAGATACCTAACTGGCGCTAAAATGGTGTTTATTTTGCCTGCTATGGTAACCCGGCTATTGTTTTTTATTTATTAATAAATTGTTTATTTACTTTTATTTTCTGTTTTTAAATTATATAAACTGTTTTGTTCTATAGTTATTATTCAAACTTTTATTTATTTATAGTTATTTCCTTTTCAAAATGATAGCAAATAATTAAAAAATATATAAGTAACTGGTATTCGAAAGCGAGATTTCTGCCGAATTGGCGTCAGAGAAAAATCACGCCAACCCCGATGCGTATATGACATCTGTGCAAAAATTACTTCTGTTTCTTTATAAAAATGGGTAAATAGCTTTTTTTACATTAAATAATTTGTATACATATGCAAAAAATTGTTTGTGAGTATGAAGCAGTAAATAGGTTGTCAGAAAATACGATGGCAAACTTCTTTTTCGCCAAGAAACTTTTCTCCGAAGTATTGTACATAAGCAATGATTGCTAGAAATGCATTTTTAATTATGATATGCGCTTTTATGTTTCACTACATTTATGCATACTATACCGTGTGTATAAATGCTACAGTTCATATGCAGGGCTACACAAAAGAATTCGTAAGGGTTACTGAGTATGAGAATAAATTGCTTAAAAGTGGTTTTTAAAGGAGTTATGCAGTTTTACGCTGAACTGCATTTAGTTTACTAAGAAATGTTTGTAGAATATAGATAAAATGATATACAGGGTCACGCAAAGAATTGGATACATAACCGTCTATGGATGATAATATCTGGAAATGTGATTTCAGTAGCTTTAAGAGTAGTTTAAATTAAATTTTAGCTAAATAGTGGCATGTAATAACGGTACTATTGGCTATCGACGGTAACTGCTGAAATCAATTTTTAAATTTTTTTATGCGTTTTCTAAAATGTTTACTTAGTTATCTTATTTACCTTATTTCCCTAAATAACGAAGTTTTGTTAAAGCATTCAGGATGTGTTGGAAAGTGTTTCATATTCTATGCTTAACGCATGATTTTTCTTTTTTTCTTTAGTCTTATTTTGCATTTATTTTATTCTTAATTTTTTAGTCTTATACTGCTTTATAGAAACTTTGGCACAGTTGTCATATGTACCCCACATTGGAGCGATTTTTTTTCCGACGCCAATTTGGCGAAAACATCAACAGCATAAACAACAACATCCGGGTTACCGTATCAAGCAAAATAACGACACTTTGGCCACAGTTAAGTACCCGTTGTGTATATGACATTAGCGTCAGAAAAAAATCGCGCCAACATGGGGCGTATATGACATCTGTGAGGAAACTTTAACATTTAATGTTTAAACTCTTCGCTCCACTCACCTTGCATATAGTATAAACTATAACACAGATAGCGCAAAATAATAGACAGTTTGATACTTTTCCACTGTAGGGGCTTTAGCGTTTTTTTAAAAAAGATTGGTGTAATTTGGGCATCAGAAAGTGAGATTTGGGTACTTTTCCGTTATACGGATACCATTGTCGCCAAGCGTAATAGTTGGCGCAAAATGAAAACCACGTGAATTGAGGCATTTGAAAAATAAAAGAAAAAATATTGTCGATACTAAAGTGAGCATTTAAAAAATATAACATTTGAAAATTCCAGGCTTTTACGAATTATTTCATTAAATCACAAATATATACTTAAAATAATTGAACAAATAACTGTTATAAAATAAAGCAATAAAATAAAACTCATATTAAACTGCTGGCATAAAATTACAAATATCTTTTAGCATTTTGAAATAATTGGCGCATTAGCATACATTTTGGCATGGTGTCCGTATAACGGAAAAATATTGAGATTTGTTGTCAAATCATATAAACAGCTATGAAAACAAACTTGATGAGCGTTTTTTTGTTTTATTTATATGTTTATTTTATATGTATATTATTCATGTTTATATGTACAAATTACATCTGTTTCTGTATAAAATTAGAGAAACGGATTTTTTATGTTAAATAAATCGTATAAATATCGAAAAAAATGCCATTGTATTTAAAATGAAACAGTGGATAGATTCCCGGAAAATATGTTGCCAAATTTCCTTTTTCGCCAAGGCACCTATACTGGAAAAGTACCTAAAGCACATTAAAATCGCGCAGTTAGGAGCTCATACAGTACAGCGTCGTCTATTGGCGGTTATTTTATTAGTAGCATCGGGAGGAAGATGTAAAGATGTACTTTAAATTCTCACCCATAGATTTTGAAAAAATATCTTAAAGAGCGGAGATTAAATTAAATTTTGGTGACCTCCTTTATGAAAGATTAATGGTTTTAAATGGGAATTTCGCTAAATCAGCCAGCTATCTCCAAGTTGGCCAACATTTGGCGCTACTGTGGTAACCCTGCATTTCTATTTTTCAACAATTACTCATTTCAATGAGGTGGTCCTACCGGAATCGTGAGGGACATACAGAGACTTGGATTTTATATAAATAGATACTATTGGTGTGAATCCCCACTACAAAACACAAATGCGCCGTTTCAAAATTATAAACTCAGCATTATGTTACATAAAATGTTTCTTTTTTTTTCAGAAACGTGATTTATATAATGCAAATATAACAGATAAGTGACTAAAATGTAGAAAGGCTTTCAAAGATTGCTATATTTTATTTATTTTATTATCGAATTATATATTAGTGGTTTTCTTGAAGGCTAATGTAATAATTAAGATTTAAATGAATAAATAAAATAAAAAAAATTATTTTATAACAATTTAATACTTATCCTAAAAATCAAATGTAATTTCATGACTGCATTTCATGTAAATCCTCAAAACTCACTCACTATATATTAACTTCGCATGGATTGCGATTTGCGAAAATCCATCGATTTGATTTACGTTTAACAAAAAGCTCGGACTAGAGAGTCTGTTAAAAAAATGAAGCCTTTATTCCATTTATTTTCAAAAACATCTTAAAAAAGACTGAAAATGAAATAAAGCATTATTTAAATTATCTATTCGTGATATTTCTAAATTGTTTTCTCGAAGTATATCATCATTATTCAGTTCGAATAATACTACTGAACTAGTACATAACCCCTGCCAAAAATAACGGAATGTGAATGACAAATCTTCAAAACAATGGTTTAAAAATATTTTTCTGACTTAAAAGAAAAAATATATATATATCCCAACAAAAAGTTTTCGGTAAAAAAAAGAAAAAAGCGCCAAGTTCTCCTTAATGTTTCGGCCAGAAAAAGTAGTGATATCTGAAGTTCGCACAAGTTAAAAGCCAAACATCCCGAATCTTTCATTGAAAATGGCTTCCCGCGACTTGGCCGTTAATGCCTTCCACAGCATTTCAAAATTAATGATTGGAAATTTCGCATTTATGAATTATTTAAATTTTAAAAGTAATATTAGAATGCAAAGAGGCAAATTCACATAAAGACATTATAAGTAAAAGATTTCTGATAAATACCATCCAGATTAAACAAATATTAGTTTTGATTACAGATCATTTAGTCCACTGGTGGTTTAATTGCCATTTTGTACGGTCTAAAGGTAAAGTCATTAACGTAAAACACAAGAAATAAAACAAAATTTACTTACTTCAAATCTCTCTATATGTTACATAATATTTTATTGTATAATATTGAAATCTTGTGCATTGACGAAAGAGAATTTTTTTGTGTCAACATTTATTACAGTTTATTTGCATACATTAAGAGGTATTCGATTTATAAACTGTTAAAAGCTGATACTAATTATGTTTTATCAATTAGAGATATTATCTTCCGAAACAAGTATTTTGTTATTTTTAACTTCTAAGTCTTTAAATAGACTGAAGTGGTTTAAATGTATTTTTTTAAATGTGTAATTTATTTCTGTACTTTGTGCAACAAAATGCCTAAAATAATGAAAAAATGTAGTTGTCATGTAGCTCATTTGTACATACTTTAAAATTTGAAAAACCCTGTCGAAGGCATTAACGGCCAAGTCGCAGGAAGCCATTTTCAATGAAAGATTTGGGATGTTTGGCTTTTAACTTGTGCGAACTTCAGATATCACTACTTTTTCTGGCCGAAACATTAAGGAGAACTTGGCGCTTTTTTCTTTTTTTTACCGAAAACTTTTTGTTGGGATATCACTACTTTTTGTATGTTTTTTCAATTTTTTTTCTAAACTAAAGTAATAAAAAAAAACTTACATTTTGGTACTTTTATGTTAGCCGGGAGCAAATCTCCTCATTAGCATTTTGTTTTTTCGCCAATAGCAGTTTTCATTTTTCACATGTGTAAATTAGTAACAATGGTTTGATTTTTCAAATAAAATATTTCGGTTTACGTTATTATTTCTTATTTATTTATTTATTTATTTATTTCTATGTTACATATTCTATTAAATAAAATGAGGGAAATGCATTTATTTTAAATGAGATGACTGAAAAGTTTATATTTTTAAATGAAATGAATGCAATATGAACAATGGAGTTAGGAACAGTATTTGGCAATTTGCCACTCGCGCCCGGCTAACATAAAAATACCTAGATTTATTTTATTGAGCTTTTACAAATTTATACTTTATTTCTTTTGGTATTAAAGTACTAGCCGCCTCTAGCAAGCAGTATTTGCTCTATTAATTGCATGTTAAACGTTGCATCATATTACTGTTATTCATAATTTACTTGCCCATTATTTCGCCAAGTCGGAAGCTTTTCATAGAGAAATCAAGAACTCTTTACGATCATGGAAGCACATCATATATTTTTTGTTGTTATGTATTTCATCTTTCATGACAAATATCTCTTAACTCACTTATGCACGTTTCCTTATCAGTTACGATTCGTTCTCTAATGCGGAAATTTTTAATCCTATTAAGTGATCGTTTCTAATTGGGCTCACTGCCAGTTGTTGTATTTTAGCTGTTACGATTGGGTACAAGTGAAATGGTTCTTATGAAATCCTTTGACAATATCTGCAGTTACATTAAACCATATTGATGCTAATATCTTTTTGTTTCACGTTAACATTTTCAATAGACTCTATTACGGAAGAATAGAAGGTCTACGGGCTCACTGCCATTGATCCATTTGAAAATCTTTCTTTTCATCTAATCTTGTTGAGGAATTAGTCAATGTGCCATGGTTTTAAGATTTTAGCTAATTTTATTCGAAACCTGAAAACTAAAATGCAAAGAACTGGATTATAGAAGATTCATTCTAACGTACATATCTATTAACAGTTTACATATTATAGAATTATAATAATCATAAGGAGAACTGGCAGTTTCGGTGCTTTAATTGTTTCCGTAAATTCTCTTTATATAATACAGAAGTTTTAGCAGAGTAAAGATTAACAACATAGTCACAGTAAGTATAATAACAGTTCAATATAATAACAATGACAGAGGTTTTGTGCAGTGACGAAACTATTGGCACTTTGGAAATATTCGTACGTTATACCATTTAACTATTCAGTTGATATAAATAGATGGCTCGCATTAATAATTAACTCATTGAAAAATAGCCACTAGCGTCAAATCCTCGCTAAGCTTGTCAACATTTAGCGAAGTGTCGCCAAATTTGGTAATATATCCTGTCAATTCTCAAATTTGGCGACAAAAAAATGTTTTGTTTATTCTGACGTCATAATGATGCATATGTATTATGTATTATACATATACCTATAGTATGTATGGTGCAAATGTATTACGTATTGTATGCATATGTATTATATGTATGATACATATGCATAACGTTCATTAATATCACTAAAACGCACTTAAAGGAATAGTGTTCCATAAATAGTAGGGGTAGTTGCCAGATTGACCAGAGTGCTATTGAGATTAGAATTCGGACATTTATAATAGACCGGGAGGCGTCTGCACACACCATCACCTCATCGAGATTACAGCTGAAATTTTAGGATTAGTCAAAACAAGATTAGCATATTAAAATCCAACTGGTCTCTTAATTCATGTCTTGGTAGAAACCACCTGAAGTCCTAATTTTAGTGGTTGACTGATAGGTTTACTATTGTATTTTCCTGCATACAAAAGTATGGAAACATGGAGGAATGGGTGCAGGAAAACACAATGGAAAATCCGCCAATGAACCCGGTAAAATCGGGTCTGTAGGTGCTTTCCACAAAGATATGACTTGGCAGATCATTTACATTTTAATACGCTAATCGATTTTTAACTAATCCTAAAATTTCAGACGTCAACTCGATGAGGTGATGATCTGTGCGGACGCCTCCCGGTCTTTAATAAAATTTGTTTTAAGGAAGTAAAAGATAGAAAGATGGTCAGATAAACTGAAAGATTTGCCTTATTAAGATTTTTGTAAAAGCATATAAAAATTCATTCAGCTTGAAATCATGTAACACCTTTATAACTCAGGCTAATTTTCTGTAATCGGGTTTTGGCGACTAACATATCTTATCTATAACTATAATCTTTCTTTAGTCCAGGCAATAGGGAATTTTATGTATTAAAATTAATGGTAGTACTGGAAATCGGCTTTCTAGACGTTTTTGGGGTCGCTGAATCCGAATTTGTAACTTCCCACCAAAATTTCCCCCGGCAACCTCCCCAAATTTTTCTAAAAAGCCCCCCAAAAAAGGTTTTTATTAAAAAAAATGTTTTAGGGGAAAAGTAGCTAGAAATTCAGAAAGTAGACAAAATTTCCAACAAATTAGATATATGACATTATGACTTAGAATGAAGGGGAAGGGGGGATCTGCCTCGGAACATGCGCGCGGTGCTGCGTAAACTAAGTTGCGCAATTCCACTTAACCACTCACACGTTTACATTCGCCCTCCCATCTCCCTCCGAACTTTCTCTATATGGTTTACTTTAAGATATTTGGGTCGCTTGATCCGAATTTTTAACTTTCCACCAAAAATTTCCCCCCCGAAACACCCCAAATAGTTGTTTTTAACTTAGATTTCTTATTCTTTTAGGGGAAAAGCATTAAGAAATTCAGAAACGAGACAAAATTTGCAACAAATAGGATATATGACATTATGAATTAAGATGAACGGGGAGGGTGAGGGCTGCCTCGGAGCATGCACTGCGGCGCTACGTGCACTAAATGATGAAGTCCAGGCAATAGGGGATTTTATCTGGCAAAATTAATGGTAGTACTGAAAATCGGCTTTCTAGATGTTTTTCGGATCGCTGAATCCGAATTTGTAACTTCCCACCAAAATTTCACCCAGCAACCCCCCAAAAAATTAATTTTTTGAAAAAAATTTGGTTTTTGAGAAAAGCGCGCAGGGAAGGTTCCGAGGCAGACCCCTCTCTCCCCGTTTATCCTACGTCATAATGTCGTATATCCTATTTGTTGCAAATTTTCTCTATTTTCTGAATTTCGTAATGCTTTTCCCCTAAAACAATAAGAAATTTAAGTTAAAAACAACTATTTGGGGGGGGGGGTTTCGGGGGTGGGGGAATTTGGGGGTAAGTTAAAAATTCGAATTCAGCGACCCAAAAACCTTAAAGTAAACCTTATAGAGAAAATTCGGAGGGAAGATGGGAGGGCTAATGTAAACGTGTGAGTGGTTAAGTGGAATTGCGCAACTTAGTCCACGCAGCACTGCGGCGCATGTTCCGAGGCAGATCCCCCTTCCCCTTCATCCTAAGTCATAATGTCATATATCTAATTTGTTGCAAATTTTCTCTACTTTCTGAATTTCTAGCTACTTTTCCCCTAAAACAATAAAAATTGGAATTTTTTAATAAAAACCTTTTTTAGGGGGCTTTTTACCAAAATTTGGGAGGTTGCCGGGGGAAATTTTGGTGGGAAGTTACAAATTCGCATTCAGCGACCCCAAAAACATCTAGAAAGCCGATTTCCAGTACTACCATTAATTTTGCTAGGTAGAGTCCCTATACGGTCTCTATTGCCTGGACTACTTTTACAGTTTTAAAATTAACAATAAATTAACAGTAAGTAGTCTAATAATACAATATAATAACATTAGCAGCGGTCTTCGGACGCCGTATCTGTCGCACATCGTTAACGATATCTTTATTAGTTACACGTTTCATTTAATTAAAGGGAGATTTTAAAATTTTCTTATGAGAATTAGGATATTTTTCCACTATAGGGACCTTGGCATTTTTTAAAAATCTTGGCGCAATTCGTACTTCAGAAACTGAGGTATGTTGCCAAATGATATAAACAACTATGAAAACAAACCTGATGAACTTTTATGTTATTTATATATATATATATATATTTATATACGGTACTTGTTAGTTATCCCGTCGACCAAATTACTGTCGCCAAAGTTTAAGATTAAATGCCAATAATGGTTGATCGTAAATGTCGCATTCACTTGACAAAACGTGTTTACGTCATCAAATGATTTTTATTTTGACGTTTTATTTGTATTTTTATTAATGTTATAATGACTAATTTGTTTTTTCGCTATTTTAAATAAAAATTACGCCAATTTGTATAATTAGGCGAGTGGTTTGGCGATTTATATAATTTGGCGAAATTGGTCGACGGGATAACTAACAAGTACCTTATATACATATAAACATTTTATTTATACATGTATAACATTTTGTTTTTTATATACAAATTATTTATATTGGTATATAAAAATAAATAAACGGGTTCCTTAAATTAAATAAATTGTATACAAATGGAAAAAATTGCTTGTGTATATGACACAGTAAAGAGGTTGCCAGAAAATACGTTATTATCACATTTCTTTTCTTGTCAAGGCTATTTTCTCTATTTCCCCAAGGGTACTACATCGGATACGTACCGAATTGCGGTTATATTTTGGTAAATGTTTTATTGTTTTAATATCGTAAATATATCATAACCTATACTGATTAAAATTTTTAGGTATATTCATTTTTTCTATTTAATCAGCATTTTCGGGAAAGCATATACAATTTTATTCAGCTTGAAATTACGTGACACCTTCAAAACTCCGTAATCCAGTTTTGGCGACCAACATTGGCCCAATTGAATGCATACGGCCAAATCAACACCCCCTGTTTGGAGGGTTTAGAAGCGGAAATTCTATGTTTTCAGATTTTTCTGGTTAATTGTGCTACAAACCGTACTTACGTGTGAAATTTCATGATTCTACGACTTTTAGAAGTACCTTAGTTATTTGATGATGCGAAGTGAGTCAGTGACAAAAAAGCGCTTTTTCGGAATTTAATATTTCGAAAACTACTAAATACAGAAACATGAAATTGTGGAACCTTAGTTCAGTTTGACCATATGAACATGTGTATAAAAGAAAAAATTCTTTTTCTCTCCCTAAAACGACGTTATGAGGGGGTGGAAAGTATGCCGAAATGGTTCAGGAAAAGGTAGCTTACGGCTTGTGCGAACTTGGCGGACGCACTGCCGTGCTCCCAGATATGGTGCCTCATGAATTTTGCTAATCAAAAAGTAATATTCTTTGATTTTTGATCATTATAACAAAGAAATTATGTAAACTACATTTTAGTCGCCAGCGCTTAAACGCGCCATTTCCAGCTACACATTCTATGACGAAAATTCTTGTTTAGGTTCCATCTATATTAAAAATTTGTTATTTTTTTCGCTACAAACAATGTTAAAGTTGATAATTTTATCTGCAAGATAAGTAAAATATGTTGTGCCGATCAGAAATATTCATTTTATTTGCAATATCTTCAAATCTGATAAAATGCATTTAAAAAAAAATACGATTACACCAGAAAGTTTCTTTGTTTATATTAATTGCTTATAGATGACGCCAAAGAATTCGCAAGAAACATAAGCACCTAATTTAATAGGAATTAAAACGTCCTAAAGAGGCTGTGCTCTCAGCCTTTGGTACAGAAAAAAATGTCCCTTTAACTAATGCTAAAGTGCCACTGAAATAATTCTTTATTGTAAATACATTTGAAAGTTTTAGATATTCAAATTCGGATAATTTTTACTTTGTCATATAAGACTGAACATAAATGTCACATTAAAATAAATAATCATTGTCATTGTTTAACGTCTGATATACGAGTTAAAAATAAAAAAAATATATTACAATTCATCAGACATACAAGTAAAATTACATAAATACATTTAATACAATTAAAAAGCAAACGTTTCAAGCTAAATTTTAGCCCCTCATCAGTGCAACAAAACATTCAAATGACAGAAAACTATATATCATGTTTATAGTTAAGAATTATTAGCAGTTAAAATTAAATAAAGTATAAAACTTTTTTAAAACAATGCTGAGTATTCAGGAGTATCCTAATTCTAAATGGATATCCTTTAAGATGGTTAAAAAGGATTTTTTCTGAGCATCGCGTGTCATCCTCTGTAAATTGTAAGGCTCCCGCTATTTACATATCTCTACCCTACAACAAATATCTTTCTGAAAAAATCTCTAGCCTTTTGAAGTCTCATAACATCAGTACATCATTCAAGCCTCAGAATGTTTTGAAAAACTTACTTTGTAAATCTAAACCTAAAATTCCCCCCTTACTAAGAACCGGTTCAATTTACAGTATACCATGTAAAGGTTGCGACTCAGTATATATTGGCGAAACTGGTCGCACTTGCGCCATTCGCCTTGCCGAGCATAAACGTACTTACAAATCTGGAAACATACAGTCTAAAATTGTACGGCATTCTTTGGATACCGACCATATCCCAGATTTCACGAATATGAAAGTTATCAGATCCGGTTGCAATAATATTAAAAGTAGAATTTTTCTGGAAGGTGTGTTCACTCGTAAGCAAACGTCGCCGATAAATGAATCATGTGCACTTCCTCCTGAATACTCAGCATTGTTTAAAAAATATATATATATACTTTATTTAATTTTAACTGCTAATAATTTTTAACTGTAAACATGATATATATTTTTCTGTCATTTGAATGTTTTGTTGCACTGATGAGGGGCTAAAATTTAGCTTGAAACGTTTGCTTTTTAAATGTATTAAATGTATTTATGTAATTTTACTTGTATGTCTGATGAATTGTAATATATTTTTTATTTATAAATGTCACATATTTGCATATTTTTCAGATGAAGAAATTTATAATGTTACGATATAGCTCTTACACGCTCTTAATTGTTTGTACTTTTTAGCGGCAATCTTGTAATTATTGTTTCTTATGTTAATCAAGACCAGTGTCATGTTATTGAAGATATTTGTTTAAATTGTCGTAAAAACCCTCATACATAAAAATTCTTACATTAGATATTTTTTAGAACATAAAACATTTTAAACTTTCAATTTGCGAATACAATCGGACGTGACTTTTGTAGACAGGACAGACGATAAGCACTAAAAACATTAGTTGTCGAATACTCAATATAACAGTTTTGTGGGCACTAACAGCAATTTGTGGCAACAATTGCAATTTTGGTATTGTAGAAAATTTTGACTTCAGTGTAAATTGAGTTCAAGAATGATTTTCCATGATTTTTAAATAGCGCTAAATCAAGAAAAATGCCTTAAACTTCTGTCATTAAGATATGGAAATGAAGTTCCATCTCGGTGATTTAAATAATTTAGAAAATGCCAAAATTATTTTTATTGAGGGAAGAACACACAGAAAGACCTTCCACAGCACTAGCAACAGAAAATGCTTCGACAGTACTAAAAAATTTAATCTATGATAATCGCTGTACCTAACAATTGATGCAACTCGAAATTGTATCTACTGCTATACATAAATGTATTAATGAGAAAAAATATATATATAGTTTGCCCTTGGGTCCTTTATAATTTAACAAAAGAAAAAGAAAACCGGAGCTAGTCAGAATCAGTAATGAAACCCTAAAAATGCCTCTTGGTAGGCACTGCGTTAATTCTGAAATCATAACTGTTGATTAGATGTGCAGACCTAATTTTTACATTCCATCATATGAACAACGTATTAGGGTGTTTGAAAATTACACGAAACCAAGAATCGGGAAACGCGCATCGATAAAGTAATGTATATCTTGTTTATTAAATTTTCAAATTTGGTAAAATCCATAATGCTTGAGGGACAGAAAACAGCTATAGCTAAATGGTACACCACTAAGTGTCTTAAAAAAATTAACAGGTAAATGTTTGTGAACTCGTGTTTCACAATGACAGCTCAGCTTCTAATTCAACAAGGATTCCTGTCTAATTTCTTTAACAAATAAACATCAAAGCGGTAGAATATCTATCCCGTTTTTCTGTTCTTGCTAGATAGACTTAGCTTACATTTGACGTAAAAATCAATTACGCGTGCGTCGTTTTAATTCCGAAGATGAGATTCCTAAGGCTATAAAAGCGTACTTTTCATGTATTCTCAGATATACATTGCTGAGGCAGTTAATCATTTCCAAATCCACCAAAGAATCTGCATTAATCTTGGACGCATTTGTATTGAACGTTTCTAAGAGTTGATAAGTTTAGCTTGTGCTATTTAGCCGTATCTTAATAATATCTGTGTGACCCTCGTTTTATGCATTGTTTGCACTGATTCGAGTCACATTAATGGATTGTCATGCCTGACAATCATATTCGCATCTCAAGAATAGTCTTTGCTTGAAGTCTCGGTCCTAGCAACAAATAATAATAAAAAAAAATATATTCAGTAAATTACGTACATGTTATGCAACAATCATCGACATCATTAGAAAGAATAGTCAACTCTATGTTTCTGTTTTACGCAGAATGATTCATTTTTAGGGTTTCGTTCATCTGACGAAACCCTATTCGTCTCACTCCTTTGTCTGTCTGTCTGTCTGTCCGTCACAGAGCTCGTTCTCAGAAACTATACATGTTGAAGACTTGAAATTTTGAGTACTTATAGCTGAACACCTCACATGAAAAGACAAATCCTAAAATTTTGAAAAAGTCCTAAATTTAACCCTTTGGGCTCCCACATGTGTATTTCAAACAATTCTGTCTAAGTCAGCCCCTAATAAGGTTGGAGCCATGAAATTCCGCATACTTATATCTGAATACTTGAGACAACAAAACAAATCATAAAATTTTGAAAAAAAGTTTTATATTTAACCCTTTGGTCTCCAACTTGTGTATTTTAAGCAATTTTTTCTAACAGAGCCCCTAATTAAGTTAGGGACATGGAATTTTGAATTATTGTAGTTAGACACATGAGCCCACACAACAAATCATAAAACTTTGAAAAAGTGTTATATTTAACCCTTTGGGCTCCAATTTGTGCATTTTGAGCAATCCTTTATAACAGAATTCCTAATCAAATTGGAGGTATGCAATTTTGCATTCTGATAGCTAAACGCCTCAGATCACACGACAAATAATAAATTTCGAAAAAGTTTTATGTTTAACCCTTTGGAGTCCAGCTTGTGTATTTTAAGCAATTCATTTTAACAGAGTCCCTAAGTGAATTGGGGACTTGAAATTTTGTATATTTATAGCTCAACGCCTCCGATCACACGCCAAATAATGAATTTCGAAAAAGTTTTATATTTAACCCTTTGGACTCCAGCTTGTGTGTTTTAATCAATTCTTTTTAACAGAGCGCCTAATTGTATT
Source organism: Maratus speciosus (assembly GCA_963932465.1). NCBI lineage: Eukaryota > Metazoa > Arthropoda > Arachnida > Araneae > Salticidae > Maratus > Maratus speciosus. The sequence goes on along the minus strand of OZ010795.1, from coordinate 432,393,431 downwards.
GGAGGCTTGAAATTTTGCATACTTATATCTGAAAACTTCAGATCACACGACAGATAATAAATTTCGAAAAAAGTTTCATATTTAACCCCATGGACTCTAGCTTGTGTATTTTAAGCAATTCTTTCTAACTGAGCCCATAATTAAATTGGAGATTTGAAATTTTGCATACTTATAGCAGAACACATGAGGACAGGCGATAGATCATAAAATCTTTAAAAAGTCTTACAATTAACCCATTGAGCTCCTACATATATATTTTAAGCAATTCTTTTTAAATGAGCCCCATAATTAAGTTGGAGACATGAAATTTTGCATAATTATAGCTGAACACTTCAGATCACACGACGAATAATAAACTCCGAAAAACGTTTTATTTTTAACCCTTTGGACTCTAGCTTGTGTATTTTAAGCAATTCTTTCTAACTGAGACCATATTTAAATTGGAGATTTGAAATGTTGCATACTTATAGCAGAACACCTGAGGCCAGGCGACAAATTATAAAATCTTGAAAAAGTCTTACATTTAACCCTTTGAGCTCCCACATATATATTTTAAACAATTCTTTCTAAATGAGACCCATAATTAAGTTGGAGACATGAAATTTTGCATACTTATAGCAGAACACCTGAGATCACACGACAAATAATTTTTTTTTTTTCGAAAAGGTTTTATAATTAACCTTTGGACTCCAGCTTGTGTTTTTTAATCAATTCTTTCTAATTGAGCCCCTAATTAAATTGGAGACATGAAATTTTTCATACTTATAGCTGAACGCGTCAGATCATAAGACAAAATATGAATTTTTGAAAAAGTCTTATAATTAACCCTTTGGGCTTCAACTTCTGTATTATAAGCAGTTATTTCTAACTGAGCACTAATTACGCTGGGGATATGAAAATTTTCATACTTATAGCTGAACACTTGTGATCACACGACAAATGGTAATTTTTCCAAAAAGTCTTATATTATTGACTCCTCTGTGCTCTCACTTGTGTTTTTGAAGCATTTTTTCTAACTTAGCCGATATTTAAGCTGCAGCGAGTTAGTTTCACATGAAGGTTCCGGGAGGGGGGGGGGGGGGTCAATTTTTCCCCAAACCCCTCACCTGATATATCATTTGACGACCCTTCGGCCACGCTTTCATTTTATGTACAATAGCCTTTCATATTTTATTTCCACTTGGCCACGAGGGCTTTCCTATTTTAAGTTTTATGTGTCCAATTTCCTCGACTAATATAAGTGCGAATAGGTTCTAAAACGGAGTTTTGTCGGGCAGACATTTGATTAGAATAGAGTGCACCCTAGTTGTGAATTGTGGAGCTAAGAGATTTTGCAAAAGGATAGTGTTTTGAAAGAAATATTAAACGAAACCCTCTGTGCGATCTGTGATCACACTTACCCACTTGTTTAAAATGCTTTACAGAACAGAGACTATAGCTTGAAATATTTAAAAATGATAAATTTTAGAATTTTGAGACACGTTTCCACGAACTTCAAGTTGCTTTTTATGTATAATTACCCACAAATAGTAATAAATTTGTTATTAAAAATTTAACTCTATCAATAGACTTATAATTTGAAACCAAATTTAACAATTTATTTTTCTTAAAAGTAAATATATATATATATATATATTTATGTGTGTGTGTGTTTTTACAAAATACGTTATATCATTTATAATTTTTTTTGGTTTTGGCATAAGCTCCTTCTAATATTGTCATTGTTTGACTAACATTTACAATAGTTGCTTTAAAAATATACACATCAATTTGCACGATAAAAAATAAAATCAAATTTTTAATCTCGAATAATCGCAAATTACACCCATATATTCTATTTTATATTATGATATCGTTACGGTTTAATAAATGTAAAATATTTCTTTCAAAATCTTATTATTTTTACTTTCTTCTATCTTTGCAAGAAGAAAGTATTGTATTCATGAAAATTTTCGAATTCCTGTTTTCGACGGATTTACACATTTTAGGTGTCGGAAAACCCGAAAAACATGTTTTTACAAAATGTCTGTCTGTCTGTCTATGTGTGACACAAATATTGTGGTGGTCTATCTCAAGAAATAATGAACGGAATTTAACAAAACTTTCGATTCAGTTAGTCCCTGATATAAACTGGTACTGATTACATTTTGGTGTACATCGCCCAACAGGTGACGCTGCTATGCTGTATTTTTCTCGATTTCCGAAATAGCTATATATCAAGTACTAATCTACAGATTTCTACAAAACTTCTGATTACGTTAGTACTTGACATAATTTGGTGATGATTACTTTTTAGTGTAAATCGCCCAATAGGTGGCGCTGCTCTGCGGCATTATTCGTGATTACCTCAATAGCTCAAGAACTAATAAACGGAATTTAACAAAACTTTAGATACAGTTAGTCCCTGATATAAACTAGTGCTGCTTACATTTTAGTGTAAATCGCCCAGCAGATGACGCTGCTATGCTGCATTTTTTAACGATTTCAGAAACAGCTACATCTCAAGAATTAATGCACGGATTTTTATAAAACCTCAGATTCAGTTAGTCCCTGATATAAATTAGTGCTGTTTAGTTTTTGTGAACCCCAGTGGCGTAGTGGTCAGAGCATCTGACTGCCGCACCGCAGGTCGAGAGTTCGACTCCCGACTGGGCAAGGTTCACTCAGTCTTTCATCCCTTTGTGGTAGTTAAAATGAGTACCAAGCTTGCTTGGGAACTGAACAATGAGGGTCGTGCATTAGGTTGATCACCTGGCCGGGACATAGCAGCTTGGGGCCCAGGGTCAAGAAAACAGAGATGGGCACTGTGGGCCCAGATCCTTCATGGATTGTATAGCCACAGAGTTTAGTTTATTTTAAATTCAGATTTTAGTGTAAATTGCCCAACAGGCCGCGCTTCTAGGCTGTATTTATCACTATTTCCGCAATAACTGCATCTCAAGGACTAACGCATGAATTTTCATTAAACTTCAGATTCAGTTACTCCATGATATACATTGGTGCTGTTTAGTTTTCTGTATAAATTTGCCAACATGTGGGGCTACTATGCTGCATTTTTCACGATTTCCGCAATAGCTGTATCTCAAGAACTAATGCACGGATTTTCATCAAACTTCAGATTCAATTAGAAGTTCACGTAAGTTGTTGATTAGATTTTGGTGTAAATCACCTAACCGGTGACACTGATATGCTTCATTTTTCAGGAAATATTAATATTTATGAGATAGAAAAAAAGTTTTGGGAAAGCCATATCCGTTTAGTTATCCTTATAAATCTATTTTAAATCTGTGATGTTGGTTATGAGACAAACAATTAACCTGTAATCACTCTTAATATGTGACTAAGTGATGAATTTTAAATAAAGTTTCTCCGTAATGATTTTTCGATAACTATACATATACCTTTCTTACACAAATAAACCTATAATAGAAATAATTCACGCCAAAGGAAAATATTACTCAAACGTTAGTTTCATGATTAGTTTAGACAGGATAAATGAGCTAATTAATGCTTCCTTTCATAAGACGAAAATTACTTTCTTTCTATATCAACATTATTTATTATTCGCGATACGATCTTTGTAACATAACATTCATACTCTTCATCATTAATATATCATGGGATCAAATAATAATACGAAAAAGCTTAAAACGTTAAACATTTTAAGGAAAAGGAATCATCAATTACAATACAGCCAGCTCGAAATTAAATTAAAGTAATGTAAGTTTTAAAGTGAAAACTTTTAGAATAATAAACTTTTAAAATTACCATTTATATAAGCTTCTTGTACCTTTTAAATGAGACGACAATCAAGAAAAAAGTTAAAAGTTTGAATTAGTGTATCTCAAAAACCTTTTAATGTTTTAATGTCAACTTTAATGTTTATACACATTAAATTTTGGCAATTTATTTAAAAGATTGTGCTTTTTTATATACTACCCCTAGAAACGGACTAGACTTTTACGAAATGTGTGTATTGTTTAAATTAAAATAGCTCTTTTTTAGGTGCGTTTGTAATTAGATAAATACGTAGCACATATAGTTGTCGTTCGGTCAGTCTGTCTGTCCATCTGTCCGCATATAACAGAGCACAAACTACCCAACCGAATGGTCTGAAATATTAAATATTGTTGCAAAAATTTGTCGAGTCATTTCAAATTTTATGAAAATCGGATATATAGTTTAATTACAGGGACAGTCAAAAGTTTTTTTCGTTACATTACAGCCAATGGGAAAAAAAAAAAATATATATATATATAAGTGCATTTTTATGTTGTTATAGCCTTCCGAATGGTCTGAAATTTTAAATATACAACTGATGCAAAATTTTGTCAAGTCATTTCAAATTTTATGAAAATAAGATGTATAGTTTAATTACAGAGATAGTAAAAATATTTCCATTACATCACAACCAATAGGGAAAAAAATATTGCAAGTTCATTTTAATGATGTTACAACCTTCCGAACTTCTTGAAATTCTAAACGTATAATTGTTGCAAAATTTTGTCGACTCATTAACAATTTTATGAAAGCGGATGTATAGTTTAATGTCAGGGACAGACAAAAGTTTTCCGTTACATTATGATCAATGGGGAAAAAATACTGCAAGTGCATTTTAATGATGTTACAGCCTTCCGAATAGAATGAAATTGATATGCACTTATAAAGTGCACTAAAATATACACTTAGTACACTATGCGGGACAAAAAATATTTATAAAACTAGTTATAGTGCGAATGCACCACATTTACCACGTTTGACATGCAATTTCTAACTTGTTTTACCTCGTCGGTGGTTGCGCGTATGGTATCTTGAGAACATATCGATGGATTTTTATGAAATTTTATATACAGTAGCGCTCAAAAGTATTTTTAGAAAGACAATAATTGACTTAATGAAAAACTATAATAAAATACAAAAAACAACCTTTTATTTTATTTAATCATATGCAATGTTTTACAGAATTTTTGATGGAAAATAACGTGAAACCCAAGAAAAATCAGAAAAAAAAAAGTATTTTGACATAAAAATAAATAAATTATTTTAGCGCAATAATGATCAAATATCGTAATGAGTCAGTCAATATTAAGTAGCATATATTCTGGCCTTTATGAAAGCCTTACAACGCGTGGACATTGAGGCGGCTAATTCTTGTATTCGATCTAAAAGAATTCGATCGGACTCATTTTTGAAAGTTTTGTATTAAAGCTGTCTTTTTAACACTTTCCAACAAAGTTGAAAAGTGTTTATGACTTCGGTTTGTCTGTCCGTCTGACCGACTGTCCACTCTCTAACTCTCGTAAATATGATCGGATCGTTCTGCAATTTTGGGATGTTAGTGACCTCTAACATAGCACGTTCCCTATTTCAAATGAAGTTTGTAGCATGCTTAGTTCATTTACAGGGACAGTCAAATATTTCCGCTACATTACGGCCAATGGGAAAAAAATCGTTTCAAATTATTTTTAATGGTGTTACACTCTTTCAAACATAGTAAAATTGATATTTATTATGAAGTCCACTAAAATATGCATTCTGTTGAATATGCGGTGTAAAGAATAGTTATTATTCATTTACATAGCCACACAAAAGAATTCCGTTCATAATGGTATGGGGGGAATTGTTTGCGGTGTATTTGAAAACATTTCAGAGACTATATTGTATCCGAATCACTGTATATTAGTAATGATTGCTCGAAATGCATTTTTAATTACGAGTTGCGTTATTTTATATATTTATGCATGCTATAGAGTGCGTATAAATGCTATAGTTCATATACAGGGCTACAGAAATGAATTCGTAAAGTTACTGAGTATGAGAATAAATTGCTTAAAGGTGGGTTTTAAAGGAGTTATGCATTTTTACGCTGAATTGAATTTAGTTTACTAAGAAATATTTGTAGAATATAGATAGAATGATATACAGGGCCACGCAAAGAACTGGATACATGGCCGTCTACGGGTGATAATTTCTGGAAATGTAATTGCAGTAGTTTTAAGAGTGTTTTAGTTTGAATTAAATTTTAGCTAAATAGTGGCATGTAAAAAAGGTACTATGTAAACTACTGGGCTGTACAAACGTATTCAAGTATGTTTCCATCTATTAGTATAAACTGCTGAAAGTTGAATTCCAACCTGTTATGCATTTTCTTGCTAAACTAAATTTTCCCATTATATATCAACCTACAGATCAAATACAGGTCTGTTCAAAAGAATTGGAATACATATTTGGCTATGGACGGTAACTACTAAAATCAGTTTTTCAAATGTTTTACGCGTTTTATAAAATGTTTACTTAGTTATCTTATTTAAGATATTTCCCTAAATAACGAAGTTATTAAAGCATTCAGGAAGTGCTGGAAAGTGTTTTATAGTCTATGCTCAGCGCATAATTTTTCTTTCTTGTTTTAATAATTTTGAAGTCTTACTGTACGATCTAACTCCTTCCACAGATGCTCTATGGGGATCAAATCTGGACTTTCCCTTTGCCACTCTAGAATTTTGATTTTTCTGCGCTTCATAAAATCACTTACGTACTTGGATTTGTGTTTCTGTGCATTATCTTGCCGAATTTCCCCTGGGAAGGCATGTTTTGTTTAGCAATACGGTAGCATACGAGTCTTTAATGTATCAGCATACATGAACCGATATATATACCCATCAATTCGAACTAAGGGTCCAATTTCGCTGAGTGAAAAACAACTCTAAGCCATCACATTGCCGCCTTCATAGTTGACGGTGGGTATTTGGTATCGAACAGCATACTTTTTTTCTTTTTAGGACGTCGAATGTAATTGATTCCATCAGATGGTACTAATTTAAACTTTCTTTCACCGCTCCACAAAACATTAGATAAGTCTACACTTCTCCATGATTTATACCATTTTACAAATGCAAGACTAGCCTTCTTATTTTTAGTAGATAACAAACGCTTTTTTGCTGTTCTTCTGCTATGTAAACCATAGAGGTTTAGGCGTTGTTTGATAGTTGAAACGTGTATTTCTATGCCGAAATTTTCTTTCAATTCATTTTAGGTAGATTTCGTATGAAATACTTCCTATTGGGATCGTTCCTATGTTGGAATTAATGAAACATTTTTGCAGATCTTCACCGATAATGACCCATAGAACCCAAAACCACCCTCAGTAAGAAACTTTATATCTATCTATCTATCTATCTATCTATCTATGTATTTATCTATCTATCTATATATATATATATCACTTTCTTCTGGACACGATAACTTTCGTAATTCTGCACCAATCTCTTCCAAACTGATACATAAAATCAAAGGGCATAAAATCTCGGTCAAGTTCGTTAATGGGCAGCATCGGACCAAGGGGATGGAAATAGGGAGGGGTTTTGTGAAAACAGAAAACCCCCCATAACTTCTTAATTTTTGTACTTATCAAATCAGTTTAAAGTTTTTATTACTTCTAAAAATAGGGCCAAAATTTTATGTATCACAGATTTTTGATAAAGTTAAAAATGGGCTCAAGGGGCGCAAAAAATAGGTGTGGAAACTTAGCCTTTTCACAGTTTCCACACATAAAAACCCTCACAAATGCTACAGAATCACGGCCTATGGAAACTCCATGTATTCGGGAGTGACACTAGAAAATTCGTCTAAGTCTCAGAGTTTGCCGGTAACTTAAAAGTAAATAACTTCAGTGCGATCGATCTTATGAAGATGACACTTTGGAACATAGTACATAAAAAGAGGACCACTGGTTCCCACTTTGTAACACCTAAATATGCCGCTAAGTGCTTTTTGACATCGCATACTTTGACAGGAGTGTTCCGTGTGCAAAAAGGGGGAAGGGCCCCCGACCAGCCACTAGAAGTTCGGCTGTCAAAAGGGCCTTGACGGGCGAACCAATAACAGCGGATGTTGGAAACTAGCATTGTTTTCCGAGAGAGAAATGAAGGATATATACGAGATCTCTGAGGAGATCAAGGGGATTAGTTGACTTTTAGAAGAGTTTAGCAGAAGCTAAACGTGAAAAGAGGTTCTTCAACCTGAAGGAGAGAAAAGTTTCTCTCCAGGCTTTTCACGGGATTATTTTTCGGAGGTCGCTCCGAGGAGAGGGGAGACTTGTTTCTCTCAACGGCAACAATAGCCGATCAGCTGGACCACAGCTGGGAGCATCAGCGGAAAAGCTGAACGCACGGGCGAACGTTAGTCCGCACCTTTAACGGTCATTTGATTACTTAGAAGGGACCATAGTGTTTCCCAGAGACTCTTGAATATAACTAATCTGGACTCTGATTTGTTATCCGGTCAAGGACAATTTTAGATATTCCTACATTACAAGACTTTATTTCATCAAATTAATTTCCTAAGTATTTGTTGTGTTAGTGTAGACATTGTATTTAGCCAAGATTTCTTGTTATTTTGCGAGAATAAAACCTTTAATTTTTCATCTTAACTAAAACCTTTGTCATCACGCCTCTGAGGAGTTTACGTCACTCTACCGCCCTCATCTGAGGCCCCACATAGGGTTTTTGGGAGAAAAAAATTCATAACTTCATCAGTTCTCAAGATATCAATTCCAATTAATTTTATTATAAATCTCCTTAATATTATCTACAACTTTTATATTCACAAGTTTTTGATAGGACCAATTCGTACCGCAAAAAAAAATAAAAACAAAAACAAAAAGGGGATTTGAAGAAGTAAAAAATCCATAACTCCGTCAATTCAAAAGATATAAAATCTCTATGAATCCTCATGAATCATATACCTTCTTAATATTGCCTACAACATCTATATAGACAAGTTTTGGATCGGACCAATTCTTACAGCAAAAACAAATTAAAAATACATAGCAGTTGAAGAAAAAAATCATCTAAGTAAGGGTGTATTCAAATCCAAACTGCGTATTTTCTGACTCATTTTACAATTCATTTTTGCTCTCAAAGGCTTCCAATTGGTACGTTTTCTTACTCAGAATCTATATAATGTACCGTAATGGTCTGTTTTTTGATAGAGGCAGAATATATTTTTTTAAAAAATGCTGTTAAAGTAGGCATTTTGAACCGAATTTCCCGAAGCGGATTGTGTTGGAAAAATCATTGCATTAAGAATGCACTCAAATCCAAACTGCTTATTTTCTGATTCATTTTTAAATTCACTTTTGCTCTCAAACGCATTTAATTGGTAGATTCGCTTATTCAGAAACTATATAATGTACCGCAATGTTCGATTTTTTGATAGAGGCACAATATATTTCAATAAATTATGTCAAATTGGGCATTTTGAACGGAATTTCCCGAAGCAATTGTGTTATCACTTTCTTCTGGACACGATAACTTCCGCAATTCTGCACAAATCTCTTCCAAACTGATACATAAAATCAAGGGGCATAAAAACTCGGTCAAGTTCGTTAATGGGCAAAAGCGGACAAAGGGGATGGAAATAGGGAGGGATTTTGTGAAAACCGAAAAAAACCCATAACTTCTTAATTTTTGTACATATCAAATCAGTTTAAAATTTTTATTACTTCTAAAAATAGCGCCAAAAATTTATGCATCACAGATTTTTGATAAAATTTAAAATAGGCTCAAGGGGCACAAAAAATTGGGTTTTTGGAAGAAAAAAATTCCTTACTTCGTCAATTCTCAAGATATCAAATCCAATAATTTTATTATGCATCTCCTTAATATTATCTACAACTTTTATATTCACAAGTTTTTGATAGGACCAATTCGTAATGCAAAAAAAAAGAAAATTAAAAACTAAAACAAAAAAGGGGGTTGAAGAAGAAAAATTTTCATAACTCCGTCAATTCACAAGATATAAAATCTCAAAGAATTTTCATATATCTTCTTAATATTGTCTTCAACATTTATATAGACAAGTTTTTGATAGCGCCAATTCTTACAGCAAAAACAAATTAAAAATACATAGCTGTTGAAGAAAAAAAATCGTCTTATTAAGGGTGCAATCATATCCAAACTGTCTATTTTCTTACTCATTTTTAAATTCATTTTAGCTCTCAAACGCATCCAATTGCTAGATTCTCTTATTCAGAAACTATATAATGTACAGTAATGATCGATTTTTTGATAGAGGCAGAATATATTTCAAAAAAAGATGTCAAAGTGAGCATTTTGAATAGAATTTCCCGAAGCGATTGTGTTAGAAACGAAAAATATTGCCCTACTGGGAAAATAATTGTTTATTAATCAAGTTTTAATTAATTGAAAGAAAAATAAAAACACAGGTCGCTTATAAATCTTTTCAAAATTCACGTCAGCATGTTTCATATATTTTTTTTTTTATTAAAAATGAATCTGAAAATGTGCCAGAAAATTTCGAGTTGTTGAGTATGGAAAAATATATTTTTTAATATCGCCTTAACATGATTCTGATAAAACCAGCTATTTTGTTAAAAGGAAACAAAAACTCGTCAAAAGCAGACAGATAAAACTGTTAAAGTGGATTTATATCTAATAATGATTTAGTTTTTGTTGGTGAAATTAGTGTACTTAACTTCGAAATCTACCTCTGCCTGTAGGCCGGGCCGGCAGGGATTTTTTTATTATTACAGCGGACTTACGACAATTATTTGTAGATATCATTTTTATAATACAGTCAACACTTTATTAAAAACTTTATTCAATGTTGCCGAGACACGTTAAAAGAACGTGCAAATTCTTCTTGTAGTATAGCTTTCTTAAGTGCATTTACAACGGTTATTCTAGAATCACTGGTATAATAATTATCAAGTAGGAGCTTGGCGCAATATAATAAAAGCGTAAAAAATAGCAACGTTAAAAGCACCAAAAATTTTAAATTCTAAGCATACCGGTTTCGGTAGCATATAACATACCTTACTGAGCACTGAGGAAGGTATGCTATATGCTACCGAAACCGGTATGCTTAGAATTTAAAATTTTTGGTGCTTTTAACGTTGCTATGTTTTACGCTTTTATCACTGGAATAATTTTTACCTTTCGGCATTTAAAATTAATCACAATGAGTCAATACAAACGCTAATCCAAACTAAATCACCACTGACGTCTTAAATAATTAAATGCAATCTAATTGTCAAAATACTTTGAGCTAAGAAGGAGTCATATTTCTTCGGTGGCGCCGAATGTAAACGAATAAGTTGAAACTTGATGCATTTGAATAACTGCTATCGTAGTGTTCTCAATTATAGGGAATATATTTTCTTTATATTTTTATATTAAATAAAATAAGAGAGAATATAAGGCTTTCAAAGTACTTTTGAGCGCTACTGTATATAATTCTATGTATTTTTAACAAAGCTATTTTGCTTTCACACATATGTGTTTTTAATAAAGCTATATTTCTTTCAACAGTACACAGATTCTATAACAATGTAGTCGGTTTCTAAGATGAATATTAAAAAGGACAATCTCTTTACTTAAATTTAAAATTGTCATTTTTGTACATGACACATTTCATGTTTTTACATAATAAGGTTTTGAAGATACACTAATTGAAACTGTGAATTTTTTTCTTGATTTTCGTCGCGTTTTAAAGGAACAAGGCCCCTAAGTAAACATATTAAGAGAGAAAACTTGTTTAAATTTTATTTAAACCCGCATATTAAATAACAAATATTAGTACGAAGATAAGACTTTTTAAAGTGTCAAATTAGATTATTGTATAATATTTTAACTGTTTTATTCGCTTTTTAGCGAAACGTTTGAGGAAATCTTTTAAAGGTTTAGATTTAAAGTTAAAGGTTAAATGTTAAACGTTAGTTGAGGTTAATAGTTTTTCAATCATCATAATTGAATGTTGTTTTTAACGTAAAAATTATATCTTACCGCAAATTCTTGCCTGGTTAGAATGTTTGACAGGCACTTTGATGAAAAATGTTTTTAAACATATCACTTTAGCTACAAAAATATTATTTTGCTTTTAACATTAGTCTGTTAAAAAAAATGGAGATTTTATTCAATTTACCTACGTTTAAAGAGCTGGATGTATTGACATAAACTATAAATAATAATTCTAGGGAAAATCTTCTTTTCCTTTAAAGGTAAATTCTTTTAAGTTAAGTAATATTAAAAAGATTTTTTCTGGCTTTCATCTTATTCCTTTTGGTTTCGAAGTTTATTTACTTACTTTATTTTATTAAATTAAAAATTCCAACAATATGTATATGAAATACTAAAAAAGCATTTTAAAATGTATAATATGAAAAATAAATTCGGATATTTCATAATTAATGTATAAGGTTACGTGGGGCAACTGGGCCATGATTTTACAATGTGACTCTGGAGATTCCGTCAATAGAAGTTAAATAAAGTTAATGTTCATTTCAATTAAACTACGAACATTTTTAAATGTGCTTAGTTAGGTTCACTCTATCAGACAGAAATTTTCCTAATTACATTTTAATGCCTGAAAAAAAAATATATATATTTCATCTTTCTTTCTTCATTGTTATTAGCCCGTGATATGCTATTTCTTTCAAAGAACTATTACAGTATCGTCTCTAAAACATAACGTACGGTTGTATATGTCAGGAGTAAAACAAAGCAGATGTATCATTTCTTGGTTAAATTCTTTACAGCAATTGTTTTAACTTCTAAGCATTGCACATTTTCAATTTTTATATCGTCGTATTTTTTTTTAAAAAAGTACTTTTAAATAAAATTTGTTTGAAAACTGTATCTCAATATATTTTTGAGATAATATTTTTTTCTGTAGTTTTTAGCGTATTTGTTTAATGTTGGCAACTCAAGTACTCCCTTTCGGTAGAAGAAAAAGTAGTTGGAAAATAGAAATTATATCGTTTTGTTACATTTTCCCATAACAACTTAAAAGAATTTAAACTAAATACGTGCTATTTTGAAAAAATATAAATGAATGATTTTTAATAAAAACATAAAGCTGCTATAAACTGTAATTAATTTTAAGAATCTATGTTAATATTTCAAAGAAATGAAGACATATGAATCATTAGATAGCCGATTTCTGCATTCTAGTTTCTTGGATGACGACATCTCTTTTTTTGGATTTGTGTATTATTCAGCGATAGTGACGTCATATGCATACTTTACTGTAGATGTTGTTTAAGATATATCGTAAATTAGGAATTCTTCCTCCGGGTGCGAATGACGTCATTTTATATAAAATAAAGCGTGTGCTTTAAGTCTTAAAACTGAAATGTGTTTTATACTATCTATATTTATACACATATCTAATTTTTATTCCTTCGGGGACGACACTAAATTCTAAAGATAACCAGAATTCCTGTTTTGTAGTTCTTTATTTCATCTTTTTTTTTTCTCCAGTTGCCCCATTTTTATGGGACAACAGGATCAGGTATGTCTGTGTTCGACACGTGTTTTTTTTTTTTTTTTTTTTTTTTTTTTTTTTTTTTTTTTTTTTTTTTTTAAATATATATGTGGTATCAGGTCCTGTTTGAAAAAGAGTAAATATCTTAAAACAAATTAATCCAGACAGATCATGTAAAATGCATATCAACTGAAAAGCGTTTAAAGGGAAACCTTCGCTGTCAAGGTGTCTAAAAAACCCGCAAAAGTTAAATTATTAGATATATTTACACAAATCATAAAAAAATAAGTAAGTATTTATGTACTTTATTATAGGCAATATGTATAAAAGTTACATGGATATTTTAGGAAGAAAAAAATAAACAAGATAGATTTATGAACAAATGGGTAGGTAAGTATTTAAGTATCTTATTCTCTATTTTTTACCTCAATGAATGTTCGATAACTCAATAAATCTGTGGAGAATGTAAACATGATTCTTATAAAGAACATAACTCTTTTTTATTGGTTTCGTTAAATTTCTAATAATGTCATTTTGTCTTATGTACGCCTCTTCATTTGAATCTTAACATTTTGAGGTTTAAATATTTCATTTATGAAATCTGGTTTGATACACGCGAATATACTTTTTAAAATTTTTATTATGTAATTTTAATAACGAATTATAGAAGTTTCTTTACTGTAAGCAAAAATAATTGTTCATTTTACATTTAATAGATTTATTTGGACAACCCACTGATAGCACCGTAAACCATTTTAATATGAAACTATCAATCATGTATTGCAATAAAATTTCGAAATTTATTAAAATACATTACGATATAAAAATTTATAATAGTAATGCAATAAAAATGTATAAAAGCCTAAGAAATCGCCGAAGATTTCGCTCATACAAATGCATTTCTTATTCTGATAATTTCAGTGTTTTAAGTTTCTAGTTCAGTTATATGTCAGTTAAATTTGTGTTTTATTAGCTGAAAACAAATGCTAAACTATTTATATGGTTTTACGTGAAACGGGTTAATCTTCCGTAAACGTCTGCATGCGCTTTGGATGATAGACTTTTAAAACATCATGCTTATAAAATATTTTTAAAACAAAAAAATCAGTAAATTGCAGCATGATTTTCAAATGAATTGTATGATAAAGGACATTTTTTCCCCATTCAACTATATAAAAATTTTAATTTTGGGGTTTTAAATGCGAGAAAATTGCAGAGAAAGTTAAATTTAATCGGCAGGTGCGTAGCCCGCTTAATATTAGCTTTGCGTTACACATTGCTATCATCAAAATGACGACATTACCTGTGGACACGTTTGTCATTCACAAAATAGAAAGTTTATGTTCAACAGATAATCAATATAGTAAAGTGGGGACAGATGCCGCAGTTTTTCTTTTCTTCTTGTAAAATATACAATAAAGCAAAAATCAAGAAACTAAGTACCAGAAATCTTTGATCAAACCCTTCAGAATCTAATTTCTAAGTTAACAAAGTTAAAACTCTCTTAATAAAGTAAGCATAATTATTTTACCACAGGTCCTTTTTTAACATCATTTTTTATGTGCTGGATAACATGCCGCATGGGGTGTGGGACAGATGCCGCATGGAGAAAAATGCTAGGCTGTTTATTTTTTTCAAGCAAATCATTTTTTTTTAACTACTTAAAACGAAAATAGATAACAGTAAACTTACAAAAATTATATATATCACTAAATTGTGAAAAGTTTAACTAAAATGAAAAAGTGTAATCTCTATATACAAAACTTAAGACAAAAACTGAAAACGAAAAGAAAAGCATTTGAATTTACATGAATGGATAGCATAATTACTAGAAACAATAGACAGCATAATTCCAAAAAAAGATATAAATCACTGTTTTACATCCAGGCGAACATTGCAGTTTGCTCTTAATGTAAGTATTAGTTCTATTCTATTTAGGCCCTAGTCTGTTTATTTTTGGCCTTTCTTCTCATTCTTTGATTTTGTATTTGCATTCCCCCACAATCACACCACACTACCCGTTGCAAAAGTAAACTAAACGTTTATCATGCAGCTTATCTATTTAATTGATACATTGAATCCTGTCCACTTTAAACTTTGCTCCTTGATAAGATTCCAGCCACTCAACATATGCAGAGTCATCAAATTCCAATCCAGTTCTGCCATCAGAATTCATAAGAGGAACAATTCACTCAATGTCGGAAGATGACTCATATTTTAGTTTTTCCTCAAGTAAGGCGTTTTCAAGTTGATCTTTCCCTTCCATTTTTACACATTTTACTTCCGCCAAGTTGTCGTTCTTTGACTCTTTCTAGTTTCTTTTGTTTTTCATTTCCTTTTTCTTTTTTATTGTTTATAAACTCTGTGATTGTAATATTAGCATCCGTTTACTTTCTCTTACTTGGCTGTATATGTTTTTTGACCATTGGGGTAGGAGATATTTTATTTAACAGTTTAGATGGTGAGAATTGTAAACGACCTACGTTTTCCATATTCACACATGTTGAACCAACATTGTTGCCGAGAATATTTTGATAAGTAGCAGAATGCGCTAATATACATTCATTTAAATGTAAGTTCTACTTAAATCGCAGTGATGAATTTATTGAACTGAAAAAAAATATTTTGCGGCATCTGTCCCTCAACCTCGATGCGGCATCTGTCCCATAGCGGCGGGTATGATGCCGCGCCGCCCTTTTTGTGTCAAGTGAGCGACGCGAGAGAAAGGCAAGCATATGTTTGTATTCTACGAGGATCTAGACTATAGTTGCAATCGATTTTGGGATGATATCTCTGTTTATTTTTTTTAAATATGTAATAAAACTTCATTAGAATAATTTTAGCAACTTACCACGAGGACTCGATCCATAAAAACCGACTTAAATATGTAATTATTGACTATTAAGCGGTGGAAACGCATGCAACACATCACACAGCGCAAAGGAACACTACGAACTTCTAAAATTGGTCTAGGGAACGCTAGTGTCGCCTACACAATCTCTGCGGCATTGTTCCACCGTGGCATCTGTCCCCACTTTACTATATAGTTCATTAACACGCGATTATTAAAAGAGAAGTGCTTCATATGACTCAGGATCCAGAAAACACATAACTTACTTTAAAAAACCACCTCTAGAAATAACATTAAGCGAAATTATTAGAATTATATGTTTCGCACATCAAAAATCTCACGTGCGAAAAAAGTTTTAAAAAAAGGCAGCACCGGCATTCTTTCAAATAAAATTTGTATAAAAGTGAACACAAAGACAAATGTAAAATTTACCTTTTGTAAATTTATGCACGTACCGTACCGTTCAAGAAGATAACGCATTTCTCCGTGCAACAGGGTAACTCTGATTTTTATATCTTTCAAAGTTAAAGAAAATTTAAAATGCATTTAATAGACAATTTTAACATATAGATGAATTATGAAATCTAATTAAACAACTTTCATATTATCCAATTTCTTTTTCCATTTCGGATAAAAATTTTCTGTGAAAAAGTTCCCTTTTTTTCTTTTGACAAAGTAGGCATAAAAAGTTAAAAAAAAAATTGTTTTGTATTTTTCTACTGATATGGTGACAGGTAAAGAAAAAAAGAAGACATTAGAAATTACAAAATCGTCTGTTTTAGCAAATTTTGATGCAGTTCGAAAGCAAATTACATTTCAAAGTACAACATTTTTCGACAGGAAAAATTAAAAATTTTCGATTGCATATGTGTTAAATTTGTGTTTTTAATACATTATATTATTTCATTTTTTTATTGATGAAGTTTTAATTTCATTATGAAGAATTACCTGGACACAAATGCTCAGATATATCTATATTGAATTAGATACAAATAGTCTATTTTGTAATGGAGACAAGATTCGATTGAGATTAAAAAAAAAAAAAAAAAAAAAAAAAAAAAAAAAAAAAAAACATGCTTGAAAATTATTTTTAAAACCATAATAAATCAGTCAATTAAGATACAGTTTTCAAACAAATTACATTTAAAAGTAGATTATTTTTCTTATATGACGGTGTCAAAACCGCAATTTGACGGTGTTTAGAAATTTTTAAAAATGCAGTTGCAAAAGTTGCAAAACCGAATTTTCATTGTTAAGTATTGCCATTCGCAAAATTTTGTCAGCGTTACGCACAGACACGATTGTCCTTTAAAATATAGATAGACAAAGAGATGCGAATTAATTTGAGTTTTTTTTTTAGAGTTTGAAAACGCACAAAGACTTCAGTATCTACGCAAACATTTTGAAAATTGCAGTGTGATATGCGAACCAATTTAATTGTTAGGTATTATTTTTTATATGTAAGCGTAAAGACATTTATTCGAGAGTTATAATTTAAAAATATTTAGCGTTTTATAATTGTATAAAACATCTTATTCTAGAAATTTGTGAAAGGTGGCATAGAAAAATGGCGACTATATTATACACGGGTGATCTTTCAAAATTTAGGAATTTTAATTGAAAGTATAGTTTTTTTCAGCTTTATAGCTAGGCAATACAATTCTATATTGAAAAAAAACTTTCACTATTTACGAATTTACCATTCGATTATTTGTTTTTACATTAGTAACTACCACTCTGAAAACACAATAATATTTTGATTATGCTGATCAATATTACTTAATTTTCTGCTAGAAAATTGTTGAAATATATAATTACACGTACTTTACGAATAAAATATGAAATATGATATTTCCTTTAAATCAGACTAAATCTGAATGATGGCCACTGATATTTTGAACGCTTCAAAACACATTAAATGATGCATGAAGCAAGAAATGAAATATTGCTACTAACTTAGGCTTATTTCAATAAAAGAATATCTGATGCATCTCTGAATTTTGAAATCTGTAAAATATGCTTTACTGAACTGAAAATTCTTTTCTGAATTTCGGAAATATGATTAGAGATCAAAAACAATAGAATCCGATCACGGTTGCCGTAATTTGGAAGACCCAAATTTAATTATTATATTTTTACGCAACACTAAATTTATATTTAATGTTCAAGTTATACGCATCTAATTAAATAGTCCTCACACACTTCATGATTCAAGAAAAAATATTCATTATTTACCTATGAATAACATATGGTATAAAATAAAATGCAAGGTGCCTGATTGATTATACCGGTTAAAACACATTGTGTTAAGTACCATGTATTATTCTAGTTTATTTTTGTGTATGTGTTCTATATTACTACAAGATATTTTTATACTAGAGTATTAGTACACTATTAAAATTGTCGCTATTAAACTCTTGTTTTCGCGATAAAGAAAAGAAGGAATGGTGTTGTAACGTGGAACATTGTCAATTTCTAAGACCCTGCATGTATGAGGCGCACTTTATCATTGCTTTTAGTCTTATCACCCAGCAACACAATTAGCAGTGCAGCACAAACCATAAAAAAAATTAATAAATATTTGGATGAAACAAATAAAAAACTTATTACCACCGGTATTAAAAAATAAGACTCGGAAGTGTAAAAATAATCTAAGATTTGCGACAACCATTAGCACAATCAATAAAAAGTTACATATGTAAATTTAATGAGACCAAGGAGAGTTCAGGTGGATGCACCCTCCCCCCCCCCCTGAAGAAATCTACTTTATTATTTAAAAAAATACCATAATTAATAGATCATGTAAATTTCAGAATATCCTTACATAACAACTTTTTTAATTTAACGCTTCTAATGTCGGAAAACTTCGTATTTTTTATTCTTATAAATAATTACGTAATTTGAAAACTTTTAATTGCTGTTTGCAGGAAGTTTAATATTACCCAAAGTGTGTTTAAAAACAATGACTTGCAGAACTGACATTGAGGATGCTAATCTGCAGATTTACTAGTTTTAATACCGTGAAGTAATTGTCTTTCTTTAATTTTACAGTAGAACATTAGACAAATAATTTGAAAAATTCAAAAATCATATGCTTGAATAAAATATGTTGTTATTATTGGGGAAAAATTAATATCTATATTATAAAAGACAAACATATCTGTGCGTAACGCATACGTCATTTTGCGAATGGCAACGCTTTGAAATTTTAAATAAAATTTCGGTTTTGCAATTATATCTACGGAAAATTTTTAAACTTCTAAACATAGCACATTTTAAATTTTAACACCGTCGTATAAGGAAAAAAAATGCTCTTTTAAATGCAATTTGTTTGAAAGCTGTATCTCAATTTATTTTTGAGATATTAATTTTTTTGTAGTTTTTAATAAAAATTTTTAAATCGTGGCAACTGAAGTATTCCATTTATATTGAAAGTAAAGGGAAAATAGTCATAGTTTGGTTTATTATTTTTAGTGATTATATCCTTATTGATGCCATTTTCACATTACAAATGAAAGTAACTTTATTATAATTTTTGAACAGAAAATGATGTCAGACATTAAAAAATAACACGAATTCTTCTTCATAAATCAGTTACATTTCAATATTTTTACATGACGCTGATACTGATTTTGAGACGCTAGGCAAAATGATTCAGTTAGTAAAAATTATGTCCTATTTAAAACAATACGATCATTTATTTAGATAAACTAAATATTTCACCAATACAAAATTGCCAATACTATGACAACTAAAGTCAAAGTTCTGAATTTTTTTTTTCGCCGGTATTGAAATTAGAATTTAAAGTTTGTGAGAATGTTCACATGAAACGTTGTATCGGACAAACGTGATTTTAAGTTTGGAAATACATTCATTAATAATCTATTGCGCGTTAAAATACTTTCAAATTGTGAATTTGAGAGGTGCGTATGTAAATTATGAGAATGTGAAAATAATGTAAAATTTAGATTTTATGGGGGAAAACTTTATGATGTGACAAAGCGAAATCCTTTTTACTGATTTTTCATCCCTTAAAAACAAACATAAGAGCCTCAATCGATAAATTCATCATAATTACTCATCTTGATTACGTATTCTAATAGAGTTTAATTTTTCAATAATTTAAGCAGTTGAAGTTTGTGGAAATAATATTTCGGTAATTTTAGGTTAAAAATATTATTTATTTTAAGAGTGAGACAACCAATATTAGATAAATTTTTTATTTTAATTATTTTTGTACGTTTATTATAAATTCGATCTGAAGTTCCTTTCTAACATTTTAGTTCGTCGAATTTCCACGGGTTCCAACTCGTTACGATAACGTTTTAAGAATCTTGCAAAAAAGAAGCAATAATTTCTCTTAATGCAATCTTTCATTCAAGTAATATTTTAAAGACTAAAATTTATATTTCTCAAGCATGAATTTAAAAAGCCAAATATTCAAATAATGGAAAGAGAATGTGTAAATGTTTGGAATTGCACTCAATTGAAAAAAAAAAAAATCACTAACGAAAATACTTACCATGTTTAAGACCTTCCACTTGCTTCATAAAAGCACCTGAAATAATTAACGTTATTTTAAAAACACAGCTTGTGTAAAAGTGGTTGAATAGTCAAAACAATACTCTGGAAGATGACAGTTCCCTAGTTTGTATTCCGTGGCGGGTAAGTTCTATTTCTCTACTTTTTTTTTTTTTTTTTTTAAATAGAGAAATGATGTAAACGTGTCTTTTAAAAGTGAAGATTGGAATTCATATAGATGGAAGTAAGTCCTTAAAATAAATATTTTTTTTCATTTAAACAGAAATTATTACATGCGAAACTATGCATAAAAGAAGTGGAAACATTTTGTGAAAAAACTGGTATTTTCCTGGAATTTACGGAAAAGAATTTCCGTTAAAATGCAAAATTATTACTGTCGTCTGGATTGCCAGTACAATTTCCGTGTATGGTTTTCCATGAAAATATCTCATCTCATTTCAAACCACTGTTTATATTAAACAATTCGCAGTTTCTATACACAGTCTTTCGTTTCGGCATCCTAATCACGAGTTGGTCGATTTTATTACTTGTTTTTCTAAACGTTTTCTCAAAGCAGAATTATACTATTAAATCAATTGCTATTAATCGTTGTTTGCTGATTGAAATGGTCCGTTCAATTCATAATAACTCATTAAACGTACCCATTCAAACGTTGTCATTCTTCGCAATGAGAATTTAATTGTACTTTCATATTTTCCGAAAAAAATAGCCATCAAATATCCAAAGTCTTGATAAATTTCGATTTTAACTCTTTATCGACTGACGGTATTTATAAGTAGGGTATATTGGGGATGAAAGGGACACACAAAATTTCATGAAGAAAATAAAATGTGTTTAGCATTACAATATTCATGTTATTTACCACTGTAAAGTATTCATTTTATGTTAATATCAGTATATCATGTTATCTAAAATACTCCCATGCATGAATATATCTTTAATTTCGCTAGGTGGGTATGGGATTGAAAGGGACATGTGCCTTTCAACCCCTCAGGTTGTTTAGATCAAGCTTTCTTTAGTGACGCTCAATAAAAACAGTTAGCATCTAATATCAACTATGGTTCGACAACTGTGCATATGAATATTTTATTGCTTTGAAATCTCCAAATATCTCCCTATCTTGGCAAACAAAGAAGCAAGCTGGAATTGATTGGTTCCAAGATTTTATGGAACGAAATTCACTAGTTTCTCTTAAGAAACCTATAGACATTAGTTTAAGAAGAAGTAAAAGTTTCAACAAAACTAGTTATGATATTAAAAAAAAAAAAAAAAAAAAAAAAAAAAAAAAAAAAAAAAAAAAAACGACAGTTAGTTACGGATCGCTATAAATCGCTGTGACAAAACAGGCTTAATGACAGAGCACAAACCATCTGATATAGTACCAAAACATTGTGTAAAACAATTTTCTCACGGAACATCAGTTCAACGTGGTAAACTTGCCACACTTTTTTGTTTTGTTTCTGCAGCAGGTAACTCTGTTCAGCAGTATTCGTTTTCCCAAGGAAGATTTTCAAAGAATTCATGCTCGGAGGTGCCCCATCCCAAAATCTTGGACTTGCTAATCAAAGTTGGTCAATGACCGCAGAAGTTTTTTAAAGCAATTGTGCATTATTTAAATATTCTAGTTGTTCTAAAATTGATCCTGTGCTTATCTTATTCTATAATTGTGAAAATAATATAAATATTAAGACAGTAAATTTTGCAAAAGGTAATGGAATAACTATATTGATATTCCTGTCCCACTCTATCCACAAACTCCAGAAAGGTACTCGAAATGAATTAAAAGTACATTAAAAAAAAAGAGTAAAACCAATTTTTATTCACTGAAACTATTGACATGAATGACGTGAACATTAATGATATTGTGGTGAAGTTACTTATACCCGTGACTGTGGTGAGGCAGATAGAGCTAAATCTTTCTTAAAATGTTTGACTGATTTAAAGTTGTTTTATGTTATTTTCCTTGTTTTATTTTAAAATACGTTGCAATATATTTTATTTTTATTTGCGCATAAGTAAATTTTATTTTTGAATAATGTAATTGCATATAAAAAGAAAAAAAAAAAGTTATAAAATTGTTTTATTTATGTGTGTCCCTTTCGACCCTGCACAAATACCTTTTTATTCCCTACAATGATGTTAAAAGGGACATTTCTTCCAATGTATAATGCGTATACTAGGGTGGGTCGAAAAAAAGATTTTTTTTTTTTAATTTTCGAAACGCTTTAGTGCGGAAAAGTTGCCTATTGTAATAAGAAGTAAAACAGCATATTTTCTTTTAAAATCAGTTAACATCTTCCATTCTCCTATCGTCCTTAAATTTGATGAAAAATTTCAAAAATCGCGCCTTTTTTCTAATTTTTTTAAGTTACTAGGGGGCTCGGCCCCCTACGAGCTACGCTCGCCAACCCCCGTCCAGACACCGCAGACTCTAAATGCACGCTAATTTGATCGGCTTTAAAAAGATTTCGGAAGATTGAATTATAATTTAAAAAACAGTGGCGATCTCCCTATAAACGAATTTCTATTCATTTCTCTTTGATTGGGGAATTTTAACGCCAAATCCGCTGCGGTACTACTTGATTATCCTGTCGATCAATTTCGCCAAATTATATAAATCGCCAAACCACTCGCCAAATTATACAAATTGATATAATTTTTATTTTAAATTAAATAACGAAAGAACAAATAAATTCGTACAACATTAATAAAAACACAAATAAAACGTCGAAATAAAAATAACTTGATGACGTATACACGTGTAACAACATTTCAAAATAAGCTAATATAAAAGGAATTAAGTAAAGAGAGTCTTTGTCTCCTGGTATTTTTTAACAAAGCGAAAAGAAAGTTCTTTTAAATGAGACATTTTAAATTAATTCTCAAAATATCAAATAAATGTCTAGCGCAATTTCTAAATTTAAACCGT
Organism: Maratus speciosus; assembly: GCA_963932465.1. Lineage (NCBI taxonomy): Eukaryota > Metazoa > Arthropoda > Arachnida > Araneae > Salticidae > Maratus > Maratus speciosus. The sequence continues at coordinate 432,369,825 of OZ010795.1, read as the reverse complement.
TTTGCAATATTTTGTGTTCATTTTTTGTAATAACTGTAATGTGACGTAAATATGACGTAATTTCTCCTATTTAAGACTTCTAACGCATGTTAATGAATTTATTATTTTACAATATCCTTTCTCTTTTAAAATTCACGTGTATACTTTTTATGACGTAATTTTTAATAAGTTCCTGCTTTTTATACGTAATTATTTAATTCTAATTTGAAAGTTTTTTTCCTGTTTACAATAGTCACGTGTAAATAAATTTTTAATTTGAAGCAAACATTATTGCTTGCGCTTTTTATACAGTTGGCAACAGTTTAAATTAGTACAATTTTCTGAAATCTGTAAAAAATATCTCTAGAAATGCTGAAAATTTGAATTTAAAATAGAAATAAAACCTGAAAAAATGAGTCAAAATAAAAAAATTAATGCAATCTGCACTCCGACAAATTCTAACGCATAAAATGATCTAAAAATGATTACACTGCCATGGATAGTTTTTGCTGCTATAAAACTTTTTTAGTGGAACGATTTTGTCTAACTTTAGCATTAAATAACTCTTAAAATAATTCTTCGATTTGAAAACTGTCTGCATCAGCGTGTTTACCAAACATATCTGTATAAAACAACCGATTTTCATATTTTTGTATGCATTATTTTTGTTAATATTAACGAAGAAAGGCCTCCGGTCACAAAAAAATCAAAACCGGCGGCGGCGGCGGCGGTGACAGCGGTAGTTACTTTTTTTTAGAATAGAGAGATTTAAATCTTTAAAAATAAACACACTTTAAGTTTTTATGCTTGTCTCAGGGTTTATATAACTTAAATAAATTAAATTCTAATCAATAATCTAATTTTTCCGTTCGCGCAGCATCTTAGCAAAAACTTAAATTTTGCAATTTTTCGCAATTTTCACCACTTTGCTCGTTTTGCTAGATAAAACAGATCCAGAATCCACCACGTGAAGGGGTTGAAATTAGAGTTCCACCTCCACCCTACCCAACCAACCATCCAATTGTTGGTTGTGGCTTTTACATTATATTTGCAATTATTTACAAAGGTTTTCCATAGAGTAGCATTCTTTGACTTACTGTGTTTTTTACGTTTTCTTTTTCATATCTACTACACATTTAAAGTATGATTTTTTTGAGAAATAGGGCACAACCGAATTATCAATCTCTAGCTTCATGTCGATATACTTTATTCGAGGTCTCTGTCACAAGTTTGAAGCACATCTTAACAGTATCGGTGTGAAAGGGAATCATACGTATTTCTCTGATGAGAGTAGTGTCAGAAGTGATGAATGATTTAACATCATCTCCACCTAGGTCCCGCGGCATTGGGGAATGATACATCGCACAAGAATTCCAATTAATAATTTCTATGTAATCGGAGGCTTGAAAGATTCCATCCGGTGGTATTGCATTTCTAACCGCCTTCTTCTTTCAGACGGTTTGTCATGCTTTTATGATCCTTCTGTAACCAATATCCCGAATATGTTTTCTTTAACCAACAATCATTGCTAACATAACATTGTCTGGGTGCGCAAAAAACGAATTTCGTTCTATTACTGAATCGACAACTTGTAGAAATTCGTTGGATAAATAGCGTGATGTTTGGATTGCTTGAAATACATGTTTTGGTTCGTCAGTAAACTATTTGCTTATTTTCTGGCAATGTATGATTTAATGTGTGATTTTCCTGGCATGTATGATTTTATGATGAAACCAGCTATTTCTTTTAAGTTTTCAGATGAACCTGATACAATCTAAGGACTCGGTTGGCCGCAGTTGGTCATCTGGATTCGGACAAAGTACCAGGGTGACAATTCGCCAAGACTTCTGGACAATGCCCCAAGGTGATTGCATTCAAAATGCCCCAAAAACAGTTGTACTTCGCTCAAAAAAGTACTGTCTATATCAGGATTCAAACAATCTGCGGGTTCACAATAGACCACAGGAGCTTTTTCAAAGCAAGTGAACTGCTACCCGATTGACGCACTAAAAGATTTTGGGTCTCCAGTTTGACCGTGAATATGTTGAAAAATTTGGCGATAAGAAAGCTATATAAAATGCCGGATGCATATGCTCCACATTTTATGATTTTCTAGTCGATGGAAAGCATCGTTATTCTATACAGTGATTGCTACAGTACCATCACACCCTACTACTCTTAGTTTTTCTAGCGATATTGATAGTTCAGACAAACAAGAAATAATGCTTTAACTTATATCATTTGATGAATTCGAGCAAGGAGATACATGTCCAATATAAGTTGATCCAGATTCCTGGATAAGAAAATGTGCTTCTTATTTCACATTCCCGTGAAATTGCTTGGCATTAAATTTTTCGACAAACACTGTACCTCATTTTTGTCCGTCAAAAAAAGATCAAACTTTCCTCAGGGGGTGTGAATCGGTTTTTCAAATTAAAACGTCTTTTGTCTCTTTTTATTTTACACTTATCAACAACATCAGAAGAAACTGTGTTAGTTATCCAGAACACTTGAGGCTACGACAGATTTTGGCTAATCAGAAATACCGAAACGATCGCTCTTTAGTGCTGTTGCGTTAATTCAAGTTCTCATCTCCCATTTGAACTTTTAGTCGATGTATTCGGTTTGTATTTATTTTTCTCATACTCAGCGTCTTCAAAAGAAATGTGTTTGAGTTCATCAATTTCATAGTACACTGCCACTTTAGGAACTTTAGAACTATTTGAGGAATCACTCAGCGCTTGATGAAGATCACGAGCTTTCCGCTCGGCCTTCACATTTAACTTTTTTGTAACTGTTTTCTAAATACACCTGATTTTCCTCCAAATTGTAATTCCTTTGAAGAATCATGACACTCAACTCAAACACATGAATTTTCTATGTTTTTTTTTTTTTTTTTTTTTTTTTTTTTTTTTTTTTTTTTTTTTTTTTTTTTTTTTTTACATAAGCATTTAATAAGAATTGCGCATTGTCACGCATGTGGTATTTTTAATGTAATATAAATACCACAACGAACAATTGACAGTTGGTTTTGTAGGATGTGGGGCTGGAGCACATAGGTGAAATTTTATTGCTCTTACCAGTATCATTTATCAATATTCTTCAAAATACATTTTTATAACAACTTCGACTTCGAACACCTTTTGAACCGAGGACCCTGTGGACAGCTCCACACATCCTCGGGATCAAAAGTGGTGAGAAATGACAGGAGAGCAAACTAAGACCTGGATGGTAGTAATTAAAAAGGTGGGGAAACATTTTAAAAATGGGGTAAAAAAGATCTGAACAGGTCGGAAAAATGAGCTACATGAAGTAAAAAGTAATAAAGTATCATAGAAAAATAGATAAAGCAGAGAGAAATTTCTAGGAGGAAGTTTAAGTATAGCACACTAGGTACATTTCTGGATTTTATAAAATTTTTATAATTTTTTTCATATAATATATTAATGTTTTTTGAAGATTTTTTATAATTTTATAATATTTGAGTTGCAAACTCAAGAACAAATAAGAAATGTTAGTAAGGAAAGAGGGTAGCTAATATTAGAGTGTGAACTGGAGCTTCTTTATTAGTTAGGCCTAACTTCATGAGAAGTTGCCATTTGGATACGCTCTGGGATGCCGTCAGCTTCTTCGGTTAGTGATGCCCGAGCGTCGTGACAATGCCGGTAACGACGTTACGCCTAAGCGTAGCTCTGAAAAGAGCCAGTCCTCCCGGAACAAATTACCTGACAGGGGTGCAAGACATCATGATAGAATGCTGGTAAAAGTCGTCGCAGTGCCGGATGCAGCGCTTCGGCAATTGTCGTAGGTACTAACAAGGACCGGCCCATCCGCCCTGTACACTGCGTGGCTGCTGGACTCAGACTGCCTGTAACAATGGAAAACGTCTCGTTATATAGGCTACGGAGGAAAAAGGAGGAGCCAAAGGCGGAGTCTGAGCTGCTGTTCGCAGTCAGAGGAAAAGATAGTGAGAATTACAGGAGTTAGTATAAAGTACAATATATAATAAAAGGAACTTAATAAAATAATTAAATGAGATTTAAAAAAAATAAAGAAGGGTATATAAGATAATTCTCAACTTGGGTCTTTTACAATTAACGTTGTCGTGCATGTCATAGTTAGGTAAGTTATTTAAGGCACTATTATCAGAAATTTCAAGGGAGAGGTGAAAATTAATATTTAAATGCTGAATAAAGTCATTAAGTCTAGGAAAATTTAATTCTTTGTAGAGGTGAAAATTACGTACATAATAGGGGACATCACAAATAATTCTAATAGCTGAATTTTGAGCTTGGAGGAGAAGTTTAATGTAGGATTTTACAGCAAAACCCCATACACAGCAACAGTAGGATAAAATAGGACGTAAAAAGGATGCATACAAGAGCAGTTTTTTTTAAAGAGATAAATCACTATTACGAGCAATTAAGGGATATAATTTACCTCTAGCTACTCGAAATTTATTAGCACATTAGTGTGAATGTGCTGTTTAAAAGTGAGGCGTTGATCTAGGATGAATCCTAGGTATTTGCAACTTGAAGACCATGGCAGCTCAGTATTGTTAAATTTAATTTTATGTTTGTCTCTATTTTCATCAAGAGGGTTACAAAAATGATAGCTTGGGTTTTATTAATATTAACTGCGGTACGCCATTTGTTAAACCTTTGGAAGAGTAATTTAAGGTGACGTGTGATTGAAAGGATGGCGTTTCGGCGATTATTATTTAGGGCAAAAACATAGGTGTCTTCAGCGAATTTAGGAAGGAAAGTATAGGGGGAGGTGGGTATATCATTAATGAAAAGCGTAAACAGATGAGGGCTGAGGCAATTGCCTTGTGGCAGGCCAAAAATGGCAAAAATATTCCTAGAATGTTTGCCTTTAATTTTAACATGGAAATTTCTATCCAGAAGAAAACTAAAAATTAATCTAATGAGGTGGGGAGGGGGTATATTTAATCAGTTTAAAAATAAGGCCATAAATCCAGACTTTGTCGAACGTCTTTTCGTTGTCGAGGAAAACTGCCGCCGTGAATTTTTTGGAGATTTTAACCATAGAGATGTGCTCTACAAGCCTGTAGACCTGATGGGGGTCAGAGAGCCCCTCCCTAAACCCAAACTGGACTGGGGACATGATATTTTTAATGTTGCTGTGGGCATTAAGTTCTTTTGCAATAAAGGCTTCGGTGAGCTTACTAAGGGAATTTAGAAAAGAAATGGGTCTGTAACTGGTAAGTAATTCGGGATTTTTAGAACTTTTAAGAATAGGGGCAGTAAACATTTTTATAAGATGTTCTATAGGTATATATCATGAAGATTATTGATAAAAGATACTGGTAAGAAAAATAAAATTTGTCCTATATGCTCCGACCCCTGTATATAAATAATTAAAACCTGAAAATTAAAAATGCACCGAATAATTAAACTACAGAATTTAATCTTTTTTCCTGAAATATTGCAAATAAAGGCATTTTCAAAAGAACTTTAAATAGTAAATACATAAAATGTATTGCTGTAATAAAAAAAAAATCTCAAATGTTTAAATGTTCATTTTAACATAAAATTTTCAAATGTAACATTTTAACATTATTTCTTACTTCTTTATATTTATATATTTTCTTTTACATAATTAAAATTATCTCAAGAATTTTCATTTTAAAAACGTTTTTAAAAAACAATCTGTTTTCAATGCACATATTTTATTTAAAAGGAGATGTTTTTCATATTTATTAAATGTATTATTACTGACGCAGCAGAGTAATTAGTTCTCTCTAACGAGCCTGGCGGAGATACTCAGATAAATTCTTTCTAGAACGACGATTAATGAATCAAAGCGAAATAATTATCGCAAATAAAACGCCATTAATGGGATAGCTTCCATAAAGATAACTCCATTTCTAACTTTGATTGAGAAGTAAGAAAGTAAAATATAATTGCTATATCGTACTAATGAATACGTGAATAAGAGTTTTGCTTTGTGTCATTTAATAAGGAAATTTATTTTAATATATAGTAAATAATCTAAAAAAGAGCAAATAACATTTTCACAATTAAAATAAGTTCTTTTTTCTCAATAAGTAAAAACATTCTTCGAATATAAAAATATAGATATTTAAAAAGAAGCAATAAAAGGAATATTAGCTATGGCACAAGAAGTAATGTTTATCAAATATTTTTTTCTATGTTGAATAAATCTAGTATTATTGATAAATGCATATAATTGATATATTTTTACTATGTTTGTTTCAGTTATGCATTTTTCATAGAGAGAAATGGTATTCCTTTCATGAAATTTCATTCATAATATGATTTACATTTATATGTATATCCAAATTTTACATTGAGCATTAAGTTTAAGATTAAATATTGGACGAAATATTAAGGTAAAAATATTGAACAATATTTTGTATAAAAAAACGTTTAATTGGTTTTATGTTACATTTAGTTTAAATTTTATTTGTTTTAATGTATATAACAGGGTATTTCATATTTATATTTTAATGGAAACGGGATAGGTAAATTATCTGCAGAAAATCATAACAATTAGCTTTTCAAATATAACTAATAAAAAAAATACACTATTGCGTAACTAAAGATTATTTCGAAATTTTGATTGGAATGTATAATTTTCTCGCAAGACTGTAAAACAACAGCTTTAATTATCATTTTAATTCATGTTCTATCGAAATATTCGTAATTTCAGACTCGAAATCTTATGATGATATTTTAGAATAAAATTATTATTATAAAATATGTATGTATTTATAAAAAAATATATGTATGTCATCGATTTGTATAAAAGTTATCCACTCTCAACGGTGTCCAATGGCTAATTTCTGAACGGTTATTCATAGACATGTAGTTCCAATTACAAAAATATTTTTAATGAGATAAATAATTAGTTTACAGTTTTTTTTTAGATAAAACAAAATTCTTAAAAAGTTACAAAGTTAAATTTTTATACGGTCCACCTATTCCATAAGTAATTATTAGTCAAATTGTACTATTACACTAACAAGTAAAACAAAAAAGACCCATTCATCTAACAATAAAATTGACCTAGTTAAAAATGCATGAATTTCATGACTTACACCTATTTTCTGAATCTGAAAACAGATTATATTGGCCATGCATCCAGGAATCATACGCAAAGTGTTTACAGTATTAAAAGGTCTTATTTCGCGTGTACATTTCTGCATTGCAGATTAACGGAGTCACTTCGAGCAAGTTTTAAGATAACTTTAATTTTCATTAAGTTTTAGATTCGATCATTTAATAGTATATTAAATTATCCATCATTCTGTTATTTTCTAACTTATATTTTTAGTACAGGTTGTATGCGATTATTTAATATGTTAAATTAAAACTATATTTCAAATTTATATTGTAATGCTAATTTTACTCTAAACAATTTTTTACCAAACTATTATATATCTAAATGACCCGTATTTCGCAGCAAAAAAGATGCTTCCACTTTAAACAACTATTTCTCGGTCAGATTTAATCGTAAAAGAAAGGTACTTTTGTATCTTACTTTTTAGAGTAATATGATATTTTTACTCAATATAATTTATAGGATAGGGCGAAAATATAAAAAATTAAATTTTCTAATTTTTTAATAAAGGTTTTTATTGACTTTAATCGCTTTTAAAATACTTCTTTACCTCATTAAAAAAATTGTAATTGGAACAACATGTTTGTACTTAAAGGTTTAAGAATTATCATTTTGATACTTGTGAGATTGGATACCCTGTATATTTCTTACAAGCTTTAATTTTATAATTCATTTCTATGAGCCTAGTCATTAAATACATGATATTTCAAATTTATTTAGAAATGTCAATGAAATTCTGATACATTTTTCCTTGTTGGCTATATTTCATATAAAATTTAATTATCTGAATGCGCAGCAGATTGTGAAAATTGTAACTTTGTTAACAGTGAAATATTTTTAAATGCTAAAAATATTATTCCAAATTCCAATATCATATAAAAGTATTAATCATTTAGTGTAAACTAGGAGAATTGAAGACTGGATTTAAAAATTTTATTGGTAATAGCGCAAAATGTATATACTAATTTAAATAATGTATTATTGAAGTGGCGAGCGTTGCTAAAGTAAATGGGGTAAAAAAGGCTACATAATAACAGGGTAGGGAAAACTGAACATTTAATTTGGAAGACTATTTCAAAATATTCAAGAAAAAAGTGATAAAAAAATAAAAAAGATTAAAAACTAAGTATATTAGTTGATATATTCATAATAATGAGCAACAGAAAGAAATGTGATTACTTGAATGAACAACAGTACAATTTTAAACGTTTCGTAATGCTTCAAGCAGAAAAGCTTGTATGATTTTTAATTTTTTCTAAAGCATATATTATATCTATCTATCTATCTATCTATCTATCTATCTATATATATATATATATATATATATATATATATATATATATATATATAACCATTAATTAAACATAACCTACCACCATCAAAAACCGTAATATTATGAATTAAAGCTGTAAGTATAAAAAAAAGTGCCAAATAATTTATTATAAGAATTATTATGGAAGAAAAAAGAAGAAAGGGGACACCGACAAATAATGGAAAAGCTTATATATTGAATTACATTATCAAGGGCACATAATTCAATGATATAAGCAGTATGGTTGTTTTCTGTGAGAAAAATAAGCTAAAGCTAAAATTTATTTTTCCCTGTGCCCAAACAACCATTAAAATCAAGTGAATTGATTAAAAATGAAAACAGAATAGAAACAAATAATATGAATTGGAAAAATCAATAAAACCTGTTTAAATATTTATAGGATATAAAATAGAAATAATAAACAACATACCGATTAATATTTCAGTATTTGTCAATATATCCACGCGCACATGGCTACCAAAAAATCGTAAAGATTAAGGTGAATAAAACAGTTAAGAAATCACAGTAATTGATACCAAAGGATGCAGTTAATACATTTAGAAATACCATGATAAATACATTTAATATAATATAAAATAAAATAAATAGAAAGTAATTACATTATTTAAAATAACTAAAATGCACTATTAAATTAATTAATTACTATTTAACAATATCGTCAAATTTTAGCTAAAAAATCCACCTGGTGTAGTAAATTATAACTGAAAAGGAGCTGGAAAAAGCAAAATTTAAAACTTATCGTCAAAAGACAAATTTTGGTGCTGCCATCTATTAGTACTTTTATTATTCAAATGTCACAAGATAAACAATTGTAAGCTTTTGATTGTAAAAAAATTTATTAACAGCAAAACCAAACATATCCTTATATATAGATAATTATAAACCTAATATAAACCACACTATGTATTAAAAAAAAAAAAAAAAAAAAAAACTATTGTTAATAAAAAAAAAAAAACTATTGTTAATAATAAAAAAAAAAGCATACAAAATATTCTATTATCTAACTCATTTAAACTACACTAAGAATTTAAATAATTCTATAACATTGATAATATATAGCATATAGCTATATGCTATAAAACAAAATAAATTCAATAATAATTAATATAAATAATTATTAAAAATAATATAAAAATCTTTAATAAAAACTATTATATAAAAGATAATTATAAAATGAACAGGAAATAAAGAACATATGGAAGTAAATAGAAGATTATCAGATACTTAAATTCCCATTACCTAAAAATCTCAAATATAGTGTGTGAATTATTTTCATACACCCATAAAAATCCTAAAAGTATGAATGTGGGACATTCAAAAACATTAAACCGATAATAACTTTTATAACACAAAGTGAAAATAGATCAATATTAAAAAGAATAGAGGAATAATAATAAAAATAATATATACATATATATGGGGCATTCTCACAATCTTTTAACTTTCATGTCCCTGAATAATAATTTTTTATTTAATACACTTTTTTGTGTTTTTTTTTAATTTCATATCCTTTAGAACATCCTAATGCATGATTGCACAACAATATTAACGAGATAAATAAGTTTTGGACGGTGTTGGGGGTCCAAACTCATGGAAAACTCATCTACCGTCTCGTGTCCCTGATGCTGATTTTGAAGTTTGGAGCTGTCTGGATAAAATTGTTTCAATAAAAATAATTCGATGAAATTTTTTTTCTGAAACTGGAACTATTGTTTTATATAAATACTAGCAGGCTATGCCCGCTACGCTGGTCTGCTTATCCAAATGAACCTTGAATTAAACAAAATGTACAATTGAATTTGAAATTATGATTTAAAGCAATATGGAACCTTCCCTGGAATGTCCTTTCGCACTGCTGAAAACGATAAGAACGCCAATGTGCTATTATATTTTCTAATGTGTAGACAAATTTTCAGCTATTAAGATCTTAACACTTTTAGTTGATCAATAACAGTAGGATTGGTAAAGAAAGATAGTACAATACGCAATACAATAAAACAAACCCTGAAAAATTATATAACTACTTGTAATAATGCAAACAAACAAACGGACAAAATCCATCCAGTAAAACTTTTTTTAAAGGTTGATCTTTCATAAGGGGTCCATCTGCTTATAGAACTTTCCCCCATAATTCTGTAACTAAGCAACGTAGAATGATACGCAATAAACTAAAACCTCCGCAAACATTGTCTTATCAACAAAGAAAGTATTATCAATATCGGCCATCTAGAACTTTTTGAAAAGTCTAATCTTTCATAATTGGTTTCATATGATTATGGAACTTTCCGCCATTACTTTATGACTAAGCAACGTAGAACAATATGCAAAATACTAAAACCATGTCTGAATAGATATCTAACTAAAATGAAATTCCTATCAAAATCCCTTCTGTAGAACTTTAAAAAATGTTAAACTTTCATAATCGGGTTCAACTGATTATAGAACTTTCCACCACACCTCTATTATTAAGCAATGCAGAAGGGTATAGTATATACTAAAACTCTGCCTGAAAAATTATTTAACTAACAGTGAAAATTCAATCGTAATCAATTCGGCTGAATCTTTTAAAAAGGTTAATCTTTCATGATCGGGTTCGTCTAATTATATAACTTTAAAACATAATTGTATGTATAAGCAACATAGAACGATATTTTATATACTAAAATCTTCCCTGGAAAATTATCTAACTATCATTATGATCAAAATCCATTTAGGTGAGCTCAAGTTATATGCAACCGTGACGAATTTCCCATTTCCATTTTACTCTAGTATACATAGTAGAAGCAGAAGTAGATAGATAGATAGATAAGAATATTGGTTATTAAAATTTATGAAACTGCAAGTTATTTCTCGTTGTCTCTGCTGAATAATTTTAAAGACTTTTCAATCGGCGAGTATTGAGATTTACTATTATGTCTACAACAAATGTATTTCATTTTGTACCAAAACATTGTCGTTAAAATGAGCCAATTTGCTGTGGGTTCTGATATTATAAAATATTTTTTTTTTTTTTTTCAAAATCGCCAACTACGCGCATGACATTTTAAGTGTCTCTTGGCACTGCAGTAAACATTTCCATGTTTTATTCACCGAAAAATGAAGCTATAACTTAATTTTACTTGATGATAAAAAATACTTCCACCTTCAAAAAATAGTAAATTAAAATTTTTTGCAGTGTTACGAATAAATAATAATTAAAGCCAAAAGAAATTCGCGTTGAATAAATATCATGCCCCAAAGTTTGGCATCGTTTGCAATAAAATTTGGTACTTTTATTTTCCACTACAGGCGCTTTGGCGTTTTTTAAAAGCTTGGCGCTATTCGGGCATCAGAAAGTGAGATTTATTGCCAATTGATATAAACAGTTAAGAAAACAAACTTGATGAAATTTTTTGTTTGTTTATATATGTATATTATAAATGTTTTTTATATACAAATTACTTCTGTTTCTAATTAAAATTAGATAAATTGCATCTTTATGTTAAATAAATTGTATAAACAGAAAAAAATGCTTTTTTATATGAAATGAAACAGTGAATAGGTTGCCAGAAAATATGTTTCCAAATTTTCTCTCCGCCAAGGCTATTTTCTCTGTTTCGCCAAGATCCCTATACTGTAAATTACCAAAAAATGTTGCACATTTAGGATTGAAATAAATGGCGCAATAGCATACAATTTGGTATGGTGTTGGTATAACGTAAAAATAGGAAAAGGTCGCCAAAAAGTTTTCTTTAAAATCACGCCAATTCTGTGTTAATTCGGTTATAGAATAGCTCCGCTTCAAAAACACAGAATCAGTTTAAACCTTTTTCTAAGTTAATTATTCGCCAAATCACGCCAGGTAACATACGCCAATTGTCAGTAGACTCAATTATGTAACTTATCGGTACCAAATATGCCAATTGTCTATGGATTCGATAACGTAATTTATCTCCTTAATTTATGCATACTTTACATACTACATCTACTTTCCAATTTTCCTGATTTTAAGATCAATTGGTACTGTTAGATGTTAAAAGGCTTGGCGCAATTCGGGCTTAAGAAAGTGCGATTTGTGGCCAAATGATATGAAAAGCTATAAAAACAAATAAAATGAACTTTAAGCTTTTTAAAATATGTATTCATATATACATTCCTATATAAATTTTTATTTATGAATATTAATATTTTTGTTATTTATATACAATTTACTTCTGTTTTTATATAAAAAAGATATAAATGTATTCTTTATAGTAAATAAATTATCTAATTACTGAACAGAAAATATGGATGAAAATTTCCTTGTCTCGCCAAGCCCATTTTTTCCAACTCGCAGCTATATTGAAAAAATACAGAATTTTAACCCATTGCTGTATGACTAAACAGTGTCGAACAACATATTATATACTAAAACTATTTCTGAAAAATTGTCAAACTAATAATGCAAATTCTATCAAAAACCGTTTATTTTAATTTTTAAAAAGGCTATTGTGATAATTGCGTACATCAGGCTACAGAATTTTCCCAAAAACGGTATGGCTGAACAATATAGAAGGGCATGTTGTATACTGAAAACGCACCTGGAAAGTTATCTAATTAACAGTCCAAGTTCCATCGAAATACATTGGGCAGAATCATTTAAAGGGGCTAATTTTCCATTATCAGGTTCATCTCATTAAAGATCTTTAAACCATAATTCAATACCAAGAAACGTAGAACGACGTGTTATGTACTAAAACATTCCCCGAAAAATTACCTATCTAACAGTGTACGTTCAGCAGAACTCGAGTTATAAGCAGCGGGAATGAAATTTCCATTTGAATTATATATATATATATATATATATATATATATATAAGTAGAATTAGGTATTTCCAGAAAATGCTGTCTTTTATTGAGAAATAACCAATATTGTGAGCGTCGCTCAAACTGATGGCACGCTCATGCATTTTTGGCTTAAAATTAAATCGTTTGGCGATAAAATGAAATCGCAAAAATCTTACAATATGTAACTCACAAGTATCGTCATTTTTATAATTACATCTGCTAGTTTCTTCTGTATGTCACATGATGGTCGAGTTAAATAAAAATAAAAAGTAAATTTCAAAGAAATCAAAAACAAAAACAAAATTGTCACTCAGATATAATTTTATAAAATTTTCTGATGCATTTTATTTAACCGGACGCAAGAGATAAATTGCCAAATATAGTTTAAAACTGCAATCTTTCATATTGAATAAATTTTAAAGCATTACGAACATTCTCTTTCATGTTTTAATTCGATATTTTCGTTTTCCAATATTACCACTCGTCAATTTTTTTTTTCATTTTCTCTCTTCTTTTCTTTTTTTTTTCCTTTTAAATAAAATTAGTAACAGTTGTTTTCCGCGATGTACAGCCATTTCAATTCATTTATCAAAAAATTCATCGCCAATAAAATAATGGTAACCCTTTCGCCCAAAATAACAGAACTTTCCGTCATAATTCTATAACTAACCTACGTAGAACGATGTGTTATAGCTTAAAACCTTCCCTGAAACAATACCTATCTAACAGTATAAGTTCCGTCAAAATCCTTGCAGTAGAATTCGAAATCTAGGCGTTCGGAACGAAATTTTCGTTTGGATTTTATATATATAATAGATAGCATAGATAGAATAGATAATAGATTATGCGTTATGAACTATCTCAAAGTTTAAAACAGATCGCTTTGTTAGATTTCCTAATTTTAACAATATCGCGTTATGTTAGTTCCACATTCCACCACCAGGGAGCGCACTCTATTCTTAACGAAAGCGTATCTGAACGAAACTCCTTCATGCAACCTTTCCGTAGATACATGAATCGGGAGGGTGGCGGTCTTAACCAATATTTTAAGATAATTGCTGAAATTACTACGAAAAATATTTTAAAGGGGCCCTACGCGGGCCCCTAATAGAGTTAGAGGAAATCGGAAGACGGCAAAATAATCGCGGGGAAAAGTTTGTTTGGGGGCCCTGGAGCTACTTTTGGCGCGAGATCTAAGCTCTACGACCAATAGGAGCCCAGATATTTAAGGAAATATGAAGTAACGAAGTCCAAAATAATAGAATTTTCCGTAATAATTCTATAACTAATCTAGGTAGAATGATGTGTTATAGCTTAAAACCTTCCCTGAAACGATACCTATCTAACGGTATAAGTTCCGTAAAAATCCATGCGGTAGAACTCGAAATCTCGGCGTTCGGAACGAAATGTCCGTTTGGATTTTATATATATAATAGATGCAGCTAAAAATTAACATGCACACATTTTTAAGGTTGATATTATTTTTTTAACTCTGTACCTGGGTTTTAGATTTTTACCATCCCTCTTCTAAAATGATACAGAAAATCACTTCAGATGCGGCGACGGAAATTTTCAAGTTTTTGCTCATGCAGAAGTATGCTAGAGAAAGAATATCTAAAATTCTTTGACAAGAAATTTACTGCAGAATATAAATAAGCATTTAAATATCAATTTCAAGCACCGTGGCTTTATTGGTAGTCTTACAGTCCGCAACGTTTAATCCTGCAATTTGCGAGGTAAATTAATTATTTTTTTTTATTTAATCCAATGTAAATAACTGTTTCTAAAAATCAATGAACATTTTCGCTACCACTTAGTCTTACCATGATCTACCTAAAATAGGTGGTAAGTTTCCTTGCTGTTCCCTCCTTACCGTCCCTTTTTTCTTCTTTTTGTCCCTTTTTTCTCCTTTTTGTCCCTTTTTCCCCATTTTGTTCCTTTTACCTCCATTTTTTTTTCCAATTTTGTACCTTTTTTCCCCATTTTGTCCCTTTTTTCCTATACCATTCCTTTTTTTTTTTACATTACCGTCCCTTCTTTAACACCCCTTTAAAACAATGTTATACCAAAATTTTGCACTAAAAATACTACATTGTCATTATTTCTTATTTGAATGTCCTGTGGGTACTATGCAAATTCATTATAAGTGAAAAATGAGAAGAAAATAAAAAGTTATAGTGGTAAAATGGTAAGGAAAATTAAACTCGCAAGTTTAACTTAAACCTCAGTGAAATATTTTTTTTTTCGCTGCTGACCATTTTTCTTTATTTTGAATCATTATAGCATTCGTCTATCAGATTAAAATGTTATTTTAGCAAGTTTAATTTCGCCAGATTTTTTTCCCCAAAAGTCAAAAGATTGTGAGAATACCCCATATATATATATATATTAATCGGTATGTTGTGTATTATTTCTATTTTATATCCTATAAATATTTAAACAGGTTTTATTGATTTTTCCATTTCATATTATTTGTTTTTATTCTGTTTTCATTTTTAATCTATTCACTCGATTATAATGGTTGTTTGGGCACAGGGAAAAATAATATTAGCTTTAGCTTATTTTTCTCACAGAAAACAACCATATTGCTTATATCATTGAATTCTGTGCCCTTGATAACGTAATTCAATATATAAGCTTTTCCATTATTTGTCGGTGTCCACTTTCTTTTTTCTTCCATAATAATTCTTATAAAAAATTATTTGGCACTTTTTATACTTACAGCTTTAATTCACAATATTACGGTTTTTGATGGTGGTAGGTTATGTTTAATTAATGTTTATATATATATATATATATGTTTGTGTGTGTGTGTATGCCGATAGGGAAAAGCATATATTTTTCGTTGCCTATGTCATGCAAGTACGTCTAGTAAGCATAAATTTCCATTTTCAGCTCAAGAGATAACATGCTATAGAAAAAATTTTAAATGTTTTAAAGTAGAAATAATATTATGGAAGACGAATATATTTTGTCATTTTTATCTTTGAGCTTACAAGAACTTCTGATAAACTTTTGCTGAGCTGTGATTTTATATTTTTATCAAATTCATATTCGTTTGATGTATTTCGCCTATGTTACACAAAACTAGTCTATGCTGGTGCAGTATTTTTTAATAAAACATTTAAAGGCAGAAAAAATGCCAAACTTTAGTTCATATAGCAAGACCGGAATTTTCTTTTAAATTATGATTTCAAATAATCAAATATAAATGTTCGCTGACTTTTAAATTTTATTGATACTTTTATTGATTTATTCTATAAAAAATTGTAATCCTGAGTTCATTGATAAGAAGTGTATGTTTGTAAAACCATTGTTTTGTTTAATAATATAAAAATAATATAGTTACAGATTAATAATATATAGATACATAAGTAGTATATAAACCAAATACAGCGTTTAGATAAGGCATTAAATTTGCAAGTAAAATAATATATATTTAGAGAAATAATTTTTTATATTCTAGCAAATAAAAGTAGGACAATTGCACTCCTCAACGATCAAAATAAATCGAAGTCTGATTTTATATAGATAGAGAAAAAAAATGTCAAGGTAAATAAAAAGGTCTTTATTTTTTAGCATAATTATCTTCAGATTGTATTTCTTACTTTAATATTTTTCAACGGTTAATATAAATATATATTTTTTTTTCACATAGTACACTAGCCTCCAAAAGTTAAGCAACAGGGGTTGGATGCTCTCGATTGTACATGGTTTGTCGAATAGTTACCAAAATTATTGGCGAATTGTTCTTGAACTTCTGGAATTTGAAGAACGCGATTGGTTTCATATTTCTCGGTGAATATTTAGTCGGAATGACAATAAAGGGGCTAATATAATAAATAGAATAATAAAATAATGTTTGTTCACCTATGTAACAGAAAGTGCTCAAAATGTTTTTTTCACTATGTTAAATGACTATTTAAGTCATGTTCAACGTTTGTGTGCACTTATGTAAGCATAGAACGACTATTCTTGAAGATGTTATAGCGTATGCGAAAAGTTAAAAAGTTTTTTGTTTATAGCATGCAGAGTTTTCAACCAAATTTAACACGACTTTCAAAAAACCTGAAAAAGAAGAGCTGAAAAAGTAGAGTCGCAATACTGCAATTAAAACATGAATATATTGAATATTTAATGATATATCAGCATTTGTATGAAATAATTTTTAAATGCGCATGCATGGAACATTCTGAAATTTTTATTTTATAATTTGGTAGTCAGCTATGTAGGGCAACTTATATAAAATGTCCAGTCAAATATCGGGAAAATCCACAAAGATAGGGACGATATAGTGAGTTTCTTTCTAAAAATAGCTTATATTATACGGGATTTTCTACAACTTTTCAATCAGCTCACTATATCTTTCTGAGTTTGCACAATATTTGACTGGACATTTTATAGAAGTTGCAGAAAATATCTTACTATCAAATTGCGAAACAAAAGTTTTTAGATCTTCCACACATGCGCAGTTAAAAATTATATCATACAAATGTCCGCATTTCATTAAATATTCAATATATTCATGTTATATATATATATATATATATATATATATACGAGAATCTGAGTTTTAAAACTCGCCTTATAGAAAAAATCAAATTTTGAAAAATAACGAGAAACCTCTAACTGCGTCCATTGTTTTTTATTGTAAACCAAGCTTTTAAAATTTCAGAAATACATGATAAAACTAGTTTTTTACCTATTGTTGTGTCGTTTGGTACAGTTTTACGAATTGAACAAATTGATTGAGAAAACACGAATTTTAAAATTTTGAAGAAGGCGATATTTGAAATTCACGGCCACATTATATATATATACAGTATGCCCACTAAAGTCCCCTGCCATCGTCTTAACTTCGGAACGGCTGCTGCTATATTCATGAAAGTATAACAAAGTAGCCATATTATAATAAAGTAGCAGGTATATTAATGTAGCCATGCGCTGCTGAACAAAATCCCCTACACTGTAAAAAAAAAAAATTGTAAGGTTACTAAGAATTTTGTTGGAAACTGGGATTCCTAGAACTTTTTATGTAACCACAACGAAAGATAATCATGTAAAATTACAAAAGTTTCTTCAGTAACTGTTACTAAATATTGCTTAGTAAACGTACTAGTGATTTTTTAGGGCGTTTCCCCAAAAAACTCTTGTAAATTTACTAAATATTGCTTAGTGAAGTTACTAATGCTTGTTTAGGAAGTTTACTATATAAGTTTTAGTAAATTTATCAGTGAATATGTTGTAAACGTACTATCCATATTTAGGGTGTTTTCTAAAAATTTTTTCGTAAATTTACTAAATATTGTACTGTAAATTTACTAACGGTTTTTCAAGGGAGTTTCTCTAATTAGTTTTTGTAAATTTACTAAATATTTCTTAGTAAACTTAATAGCGATTTTTTAGGGAGTTTACTAAAGAATTTGTGGTAATTTTTCCAAAGATAGTTTAGTAAACGTACTAAGGATTTTTTAGAGAGTTTCCCAAAGAATTCCTTGTAAGTTTACTAAATATTGTCCAGTGAACTTACTAACGATTTTTAGGGAGTTTACTAAAGAATTTTTCGTAAATTTACTTATGATTATTTAGTCAAGGTACTAACGATTTTTTTAGGTAGTTTCTTAAAGAATACTTTGTGAATTTTCTAATGATTTTTTAGTACACTTACAAAGGAATTTTTAGTACATTGACTAAGAATTTTTTTCGTAAATTTGCGAAGGATTTCATAGTACATTTACTATGAATTTTTTTAATATTGCATCCAAAACTTTACATATATTTTAGCAAAAAAATTTTGGTAACTTTATTAAAGTACCGTCAGAAAAATTACCAATGATTTTTTAGTATTGTATCTAAAATAGTTTTAGTATTCTCGCCAGAAAGTTTTTTTGTAACCGTGCAAGAGATATTGCAGTAAAGTCAAAATCCTTCGATCAAAATAAGTAATATGGCCTGACGTGTTTTTCAGTAATACCACAGCAATTGCCAGCAATTGAAATATTTGTATGTTATGCTTTAAAAAACTGACTGAAGCTTCACTGTAGATATTCAAATAGGTACAAAATCATTTCCATATTAAATGAGCATTATAATAACAGCAGTAAATAAGCAGATAAGCAGCAGCAGATCTTGCGGTTTTTAGTTAAATTAAAAAAGCGAATAGAAACAATAATGAAAGTAAAGTATCATTACTGAGTTTATAAAGTATGCCTAAATTTTTTAAAAAATGTTATCGATACACTGTTAAAAATAAAGTGTGATGTTTCACCAAGAAAATGGTGAAAAGTCGCTGAAATTTAGCTGCAAGCAAGATATTGGCGATAAGTTTTACCAGTTTATTGGTGCTTTCTCAAATACCATTATATCAGTGAAATGTTAAACAATGATTGAGGTTTTTTATAAATCCAATTTTCTGGTGAAAGGTTGAACCATAAATCAGGATTTTTTTAATCCAATTTTCTGGTAACAGTTTGAACCATAATTTAGTTTTTTTTAATCAAATTTTCAGGTAAAAGGTTGGACCACGAATCAGGATTGTTTTTAAATCCAATTTTTTGGTAAAAGGTTAAATCATAATTCAAGGTTTTCTCTATTCTAATTTTTTGCTAAAAGTTTGAATCACGATTCAGGAGTTTCTCTCATCTTTATGGGGAATGGTTACACCGGATTGTAGCTTTCTTCCCCCCCCCCCCCCCGTCACTTTGGTTTTCAATTTATCATTTTATGGTGTAATAATAAATAAAATTTCAGATTATGCGAGATTATCTTGCAGTAGGAAAGCTTATTTTTTTTTTCATTAAACCGAAAATTATTTAAGTTTTAATTATTGATTCTATTGTCTTTGAAATATATTTAAAAAACAAATGTAAACCAATTTGATCTAATTTCACAAAGTAATTGCATTTTTTTCCCCACAGATATTACCATTCTGTCCTTTTACATTTTGGAATATTTCTTCGCACTCAGTTACACTTATAGTCCATTTAGTGTTTGCATATTCACAAAGAAAATATTAAAAAAAAAAATAATTTTCTTTAGATTTAAATACATATCCTGTTTTTATTATTGTTTTAATTTAAACAATGTCTGAATAAATTTCTTCAACCAATATTAATTTTTGCACGAGTTTGAAAAGGTTTTTTGCATAATGCACTTATCTGCTACTTTCATGATTTTTTTTCTTTAATTTTTGTGAATCTATAGATGCTGAAATTTTCATGTTATACAATTTTCAAATTTTTACCTTCGTTTCACAAAACAAAAAATAGAAATATTTTTAAATTTTATATTGCAACACACCTCAATTATGCAAAATTAATTGATTTGACTATAAAACAACATAAAAAGTTTAGTATTTGTTTCTGTTTAACATTCAATAATGAATATAACACTTTTGAATAAATAAAGCACAAACATAATGAATACATAATCAAAGTATATGCGTAAACACTGAAATAATCAGCATTAAAAAGGCAACTTTAAGTAGCAGAATCTATTTAACCTCTAATATCAGCTAATACAAAAGTATTACTTTAAACTTTAAAGCTTTTTTTTAAATACACAATGTATTTCTATAGTATATTGTATACTTACTTTGAAGGGTTAATTTAATAACAGCAGTGTCGCCACCAAGCGACTAATTATTCTTACATATAAGTATTTTTTCAGTATTCCTTAAATGATAATCTATGACAACGATTTATTTTTTAACAATACTCGTAAAAAAAAAAAATATTCACCAATTATTAAGCCTTGCAATAGCTGAAAAAGAAATGGTTACAGACACTATTAAATAGCAACACATTTAAGTCGGTTTGCGGTATGCCGCTCCATTTATTGAAAATACAAATTATATAACCATTAAATAATATGTATAGTATGTCAGACTAATATTTACTGTAATATAATATCATTTTACATAGAGTTTCTCTCAGACAGTTTTAGGAGGGTGCTACACCCTCTCTGACCATTCAGGTCATGAAATATAAAGAATTCTTGAAGCTTAGTATGTTCTGAATCAGGATTTCAAGTCAGGTAAAATGGAATAGATCCAAGCATCAGGTTAATTTCTCCACCTGTTTTAAATGAAAGAGTAAATATTTTAAGACATAAAATATTTCTTGTGCAGACATAACAATAATCAAATTTCACACAGGGGAATTAATCGAAAAATTAAACAGTATATCAATTCAAATCTCTTTTACAAGGAAATCTTCAGCATTTAAAAAATCAATCTGTGTTCGAAATAATTGGTGGTCCGCTGGTCCAAGAACACCAAAAATTCATTTGAACCACTAATTTGAAAATTTTAGTGGTCAGCAGGAACTCCCCCCCCCCCTCTCTCTCTCTCTCTCTCTCTCTCTCTCTCTCACAGGGTCACAGGTAAACGTGAATTTTCCCGTCTCAGAGAAAACGGCAACGAAACACAAATCGCACAATTTTATTTATTTTAAAAAATAAAACTGCATTAAACCTTAGTCAATTGAAATATTGGATTTAAAATATCTAAATTAATAATTTTACAGCTTTTCTTTATGTGCTGTTTATTTAATTTTTAGTTATAATTTTATATTTTATTAGGCTGAAAATTTTGGATAAATGCAAAGAAAGTTTGTAAGAAAAAGCTGCAAAATTCTCCATTTGTTAGGCAGAAGGAAAATATTGTGAAATTCTTAAATCAAATGTGGAAAAATACTGCAAAAAGCGTAAGTTGGTTGAGGGAAAAAATTCGTCAATCAATCGTGATTAACAAAAACTAATGCTTGCCATTTAGCTGCAATAGGGTGTTAACGATTTTAATCAACGATTAAATCATGATTTTAATCAACTGATTATTTTAGAAAATTTGTGATTTTAATCAAATGATTTTTTATGGTCTATTTCAATGGTCTGTAGAAAAATATCATTTGTAGTATATTGGAATGATATTACACTATTTCAAACATATAGAAATTGATACACATCACTAAAATGTACAAAAAGATGCTTACTATAGAACATGATGAGCATAGCATTAATTGTTTATTTATTGGGGGAAACAAAAGATTCGCTTATAGTACTGTATAAATAAACAATAATTGCTGGAAGTTCGTTATCTGTTGTGGTACGAGTTTTTTTTTTTTTTTTCAATTTAACTAATTTAGTTACTTCGTATGTATAAAATCTGTAAATCATATACAGGGCTGCAAAATAGATGTATACATTTCCGTTTATTGACGAAATATGTTGAAGGGGAATTTTCAACTGTGAAAATGCGTTTCTTAAATGAACTAATGTTCAGCATACTATTTAGTATATATTCCAATCTATAGATCATATATAGCGTCGCACAAAGGAATTCGGATATTTTTCCGATGACTGATAATTGCTGAACTTTAATTTTCAAATGTGTTACGTGTTTTGTAATTTGCTTACTTAGCTCTCATATTTAACTTTATTAAACGTTGATTTTTTTTTTTTTTTTACATAATTCTGAATGTGTTGGAAAATAATAATCTGCCGTTGAAGGTTGAATATTTTACGTTCTTGTTTAAAAAAATATTTTTATTTTGTATGTGTGTATATATATATGGGCGAGTTGTAAAAAATAGGGTAGGTGGGTTAAACCGGGTAGCGCAGATCCCTCCTTCAGTTGTACTTCTGTCTATCAGCCAACACGAGAAATTACTTGTCGGTCAACATTATGGCATTTATATCTGATTGAAACGTTACTGTGTGCGGTTTTTTTTAGTGTGAAGGGATTAGTTTCAATTACTCTTAAAAAATTGTTTTATTTGATTCTAGATTTTACGCGTATAACCACTTTTCAGTATATTAAATATTCCTGAGTACTATATTTAATTCTTTCCTTTCCTGATAATATTTTAAAATTTTTACTGATCTTTTGCTTATAGGATTAAGAGTAGTGACGCCATGTTTTAAACTTTGTCATGTTGGGGTAAAACCGGGTACTTAAGAGTGGGTCAAAACTGGGTATACCCGATTTTGTCCGACACTCATAGAATGTTTTTTTAGTATAGTTAATAAATTAGCATGGAATTTTAAATTGCATTCTTAATGCTGTTAAGTTATAATATAATTCTAAATCTATCTAGTTATAATGAAAAAACTTTAATTTTGATTTTGTTTTATATTAAAAAGTGGGTCTAATTTTTAACTTACATTTATGAAATTAAATAATTTGCAATTATGAATGAAATTAATAATGGTACTAATTAAGGCATAATTTTATATTATGCTTATTACATTTTAATAAATAACTTTCTAATCTGAGGTGTAATAACTTGCGTTATAGGCCCACTTAAAATGCAAATATATTTCGTGACTTGTTTCTCTAAATAAAATAATCTGCCCAAAATGACAAATAATCCATAAAATCTCAATCCTATATAACTAGGCTATATAATCTGTAACTGGATTTTTTTTTTTTATAAAATATTAAACAGGCAAGAAAAAAACCTCTTGATGAATGAAACTTTCCCAGACTCATTTGCTGTATATAATAGGAGTGGATGGATTACGAAAAAGGTCTTTATTTTATTTGGTTAAAAAATGTACAGATTTTTCCAATCCTTGCCCTGAAAAGCCCGTTCTTTAAATCCTTAAGAGGTGTTCAATTCATATAAAAGAATCCAGTTAATCTAGTAAGAGAAAGCAATGTATTTATATATGCTTCTTTCCTTACGCAACGCATCGATTTCAACCCCTTGATGTGTCATTCATGCATCTCTAAGCTCATACTAAGAACAAGAAGTGAAGAAGTTATTTTCCAACTCTGCGCGATGTGTAACAATTTACCAAACTGGAAAATTATTTAAAATTGCATTTTCGAGAGCAGCAATTGTAAATACTGCAATCAGAACGTTCGAATAAACAGGGATTTTTCCCTACAACAATGTTTTTCCAGACCATCTTTTTGCTCCTTTCGGAAGTGACAGAGAAACCCATGAAAGTCATGATAACACACCTAGGTCTATGCAGCCACAGGTTTGCATAGCTGCAGAAATAAATATTTCTGAAACATCACAGGATAATGGACCTCAACCTTCCGAACATAAACGAGTTGACAACATCCAGCGTCTTTCACGTCGAGCTGCTTCCAGATGCAGCAGTTAACATCACAATCACAGACGTCATCACTCATTCAAAATGTTACATCTACAGAATGCATTAGTAAAATTATCCATTCGACATCTTCAGACTATGTAGCCCAGCAATCTGTATTTCCAATTTCGCCTAAAATGTTATTATCCCCCTTCTAAGGAAGGCTTTAGAAAAGAAAGGGAAAAACTTATTTTGATTTCTTCTCCCTATAAATTGCAGATCGAAACAGATATTAAGGAGAAATAAGCCAAACAAACTGCAAGACGAAAAAAGAAGTTTTTTTAAAAGAAAAAAAAAAGAAACCAAAAAAGATTGCGGACACATCTTCAGAAGAAGAGGATACTGAAACCTGTATGTTTTGCTATGAACATTACTCAAATTCTAAATCCAAATACGATGTTTGAAATGCCACGGATAGGCACACGAAGCATGTAGTAATGCAGAATATGATGACAAATTCATCTGTGATTTTTGAAGCTAAAAGAACTCTAAAACGTACAGTGTAAAGTAAGCAGGCCTATACAACGTAGAAAATTTGCTAACGAATTATGTTTTTTTTTTTTTTTTTTACACATGGAAGAACACATGTGCAATTTCGTTTTGTTAAAAATAATAAAAATGTATTTTTTACTATATTAAGCAAGAACTTTTTGACCAAAATGAGTTTTCCAGTAGTTTTAAATGGATACCCAGTTTTACCCAACCTGAGAAGTAAAACCAGATTTTTTGCATACGTTTGAAAAAAGCTATTTTTTTATATAAACAATTATATATATATATATATATTGTTTGAAAAGAATGTTTTTAATGTAAAACGAATCCTTGGCTATAATAAAACAGTGTTCAAAGTTTGTTTTCCCATTTCACAGCATTTGAGACTAACAAACTTTTATGGTACCCGATTTTGCCCCACCTTCCCTATATATATTTAAAGGATGCTGTAGAAGAAAATAGCATGAAACATTTATTAGCTTCTTTCTACATCTGTTTCTACTAAATTTTTTGGTAACATGCAATTTATCTTTTAAAATAATCAATTTTTCTATTCGCATACACTTTACGGTAGTTATCGCGATATATCACCAATATTAACACGTTGATATATTCCGATATTAAATTTACGATATTCTCCCCACCTAGCAGTTAAACTTTTGAAAAAAAAAAGGTTTTCCGAAAACTTGTAGCAATTTATTCCAGGATGATATTTTAGAAGTATCGCAAATATATATATATATATATATATACTCTAAAAGTTAAAATCTTCTAACTGATGATGCAATTGATTTTTCAAAACATGAGTTTTAACTCTTTCAAATACATTGGTGAGCGTAGGTCACTTCGCGCCTCACAAAGACTATTTTTTCTACCATAAAACTAACTAAACGTCCGTATTTTAACACAATCTTTTTAGAGCAACTCAACAGGCCATATTTACATTTACCTACGAAAATTTCGAAACATTCGGACAAATATAAGTATTTTTTACTAAATAAAATCCGCAAAAACTTCGACAAAATTAGCAATAACCAGGGTTACATCGTGGTAAAAATCTTACCAGCCTTTTTCCCACTAAATATTAATATTTTTTCACTCGGGCTACGAAAACATTATGTTTTTAACATCTAAAAATTTCAAAGAGACTGGATGATAACGACAAACTTTAAGAATTTAAAATACTGGAAGAACCTTGTCCCTCCCCCACTTCCCTTTCCAGGCATATTTCAAAATTACACGTAAGACTCCGAAAATCAAATTATGCAGAATATTAATACCAAATAATAATAACAATACCAAAAAGCATATACTTTCAATTCTCTTTGAAATACTGCAATACATTTTAAAAAAATACAAAATTAATCTTTTTAAAAAAATTCACTGTCCGAAGTCACTTTTCTGTTTTTCTGCGCATTTTACTGTACTACTCACATTACGTATATATTATTGAAAAATACACACTTAATGTTATACAGTAGCTTTGAAATGATAGAGTATTGATTTGGTTAAGATATAAATGGATTTAAGGGTGAAAAAAATTAGTTTGAAAAGAAAAAACCCACCAAGATTTTGGTATGAAAATAAAATCTATATATATATTATAAAAAACAAATATATATCTGTGCGTAACGCTGACGTCATTTTGCAAATAGCAGCACTTTGAAATCTGGAATGAAATTTAGGTTTTGCAATTTCCGTGTTCAGCTCGTCGTCAGCTTAAAATTCCGAGTAAAACGAGAACTACATTTAATATTTTTGTTGAACATTGTTACAATTCTATTTCAAAGACCCGTGATCGGGGGGATGTAACTCACAATTATGTAGGTGGGAAACTAGAAATTGTTTTAATCCCTTCCGTTTAGGTCTAAAATGAAAGTACTAAGTTTTATCCCACGTACTAGGTGAACATTAGAAAATATGTACATATTTATAGTCGAAAAACACTTTTTTTAAATTATCTTAACAATATCTCAGAACAATTAATTCTTTCAAAAACATTGTCAATACAAATGTCGTAGAATTTGAAATTCTGAATAAAATGAGTACCTATATTAATATTTTTGCTGAACATTAAGGTCGCAATTCTATTTCTAAATTTTGCCTTAACCACTAATCAAGAGAGAGACAGAGTTATCAATCCGCCCCGCCTCCGTTTATTACATACATGTATTTTCTTTAAGTTGTTGAGGCCCTCGTGATGTTTCTGTAATTATGTTAATGCTTTATTTTGTATATTTTGAGGATTATAATTTAGTAGTTATCGAGAAAGAGGCACATAATTGACAGCCGTTTTACATGCCATTTCTCAACTGATATCGTCAACCTTAAACCTTAAAAAAAGTAAAGCTTATAATACTTTTTTTCAATATAACGAAGGTTTTAAAATTTTATGAACTTAAGATGCTCGTATACTAGTCGAAAATAATTTTTATTAAAACCATCTTAGTCCTTTTCGTTCCCTACCACTGGGCTATAATCCGTAATCAAGAGTTTAAGCCATAACTCTGAAAATACCCAAAATAAAGCCTAAAATAATTACAAAATCCTCAAATAATACCTCAATAAATTAAAAAATATATATAAATTAGAAACAGGGTTAACTGAACCTCGCCTGTTCTGGCTTCAATCACTTGATTTACGAATTAGGCAAAACTTTGCATTATAATTGTAAAAATTCAACAAAAATATTAAGTACACATTTCAATCAGAATTTTAACCTCTACAACATCTGTATTGACAATGTTTTTGATAGAGTTAGTTTTTTTAGATATTGCTATGGTAATTAATAAAAATGTGTTTTTTGACTAAATCTGTACATATCCTCACCCACTCACCTAGTAAGAGGGAGAAAACTTAGTACATTCATTCTAGACTTAAAATAAAGGGATTAAAACAATTTCCAGCTTTCCCCTAATTAATTCCAAATGCGGCCCTTTTTTCCTCCCCTACCACTGGTCTATGAAGAGTTTTAAAGACTTTAAAATTCTATGTGCTCTAAGTTTTTTTTTTTTTTTTTGGGGGGGGGGATGCCAATTTCGAGTAGAAAGAAAAATCTTGATTATTTATTGTGACAATAAAATGTCACAGAACAGATTTTCTTTTTTTTATTTAAGCAATTTTAAAGAGTTTTGAAACTTTAAATATTATTACTGTGAGAGGTGAAGAAAACGAGGAAACGAAATTTTGAAGGTGAAATTCAGATAAAATTTTAATCAAACGGATATGATGGAATGAATAGTTAATGAAATTTAGGACTGATTATTTATTCACTTAAAGTAACAAATACAGTAGAGCAATTTTTTTTAACCTTTAACTGATGTCAAAGAAATTGTCACATAACTAGTGTGAAGCGGTCTGTGAGACCGCTCCAACGAAAGATGAATAAAAGCCGCGATAAACTTATAGGATGTTGTTTTTGTACTAAACTTTTTGCACAGGTGTGTTATAATTAAAATTCATCTATTCAAAAGTCTCTGGTATTAGTACTAAAGTTTCAAACGAAACAAAATTTCAGTAGTGTTTGTACATAAACTGAAATTTGCAAGTTAAACTATGAAAATTGAAAAAAGCACTGGTCTGTGAGACCGGTAACATCAGTTAAAGGATAAAAAAAAAGTTTTAAACAGTTTAAACTTTCGTATTGCGGAGAAGGGAGTAAAAAGGGGAGGTGAAATTTTTTGAAGAAAGGTTAGCACAATGGCGGTTTTATCTTTATTTTTTAAATCAGAAATGAAAAGAAATGCAGAAGACTTCCACCCCCGATTAAGAAATAATATAACAGTAAAGCACTTTTAAGGACTTTTAAAAAATGTATGAAAATAAGCACTTTCAAGCACAAAAAAAAAAAAAAAAAATCCTTTTGAAAAATGCAAGTACTTTTAAGGACCGTACGAATCCTGATACATTGAAAATTTTCCGACTACAGAGTAGTCCTGCACGGGTCAAGTTGCACCAGACACAAAACCGAATATTATACTTAAGTCAACCCGCAACTCGACCCGAACCCTCCAAAAACATTTCCTCGATCCGCAACCTGACCAGAATCAGCCAAAATAATTTTCGGCAACCTGCAACTCAACCCAGGCTTATTTCAACCCGAACCTGAAATAAAAGGAAAGGAAATCGTGTTTTATTGATTTTATGAAATGTAATCTACAATTACATCTCTAATAAAAATTTATGTTTTATGTAGGAAAATGGAAAGATGTATATACTTTAATATTCAAACATATGTGGGTATCATGCCCACAAGTATTTGAAGTGAGGACAGCTTGTTAAAAAGCGCCATCGATATTCACCATCATGGTTGATCTCAATGGCGCTTGGTGACAAGTTGTCCTCAACATGGCTCACAATCGCATGACACACCTAAGTGATGTAGGATAGGTGGGGGCTAAAGTT
The DNA here is from genome assembly GCA_963932465.1 of Maratus speciosus. Classification (NCBI taxonomy): domain Eukaryota; kingdom Metazoa; phylum Arthropoda; class Arachnida; order Araneae; family Salticidae; genus Maratus; species Maratus speciosus. Next base: position 432,340,601 of record OZ010795.1, on the reverse strand, counting down.
GCGCACTTATCATTAATTTTGATTTTTAACGAACACATTGATCTAAACTTATGTGACGACTGATTAAAATGTTGTATTAAAACCTTAGGCACGTTCCACTATCAAACGACATTCTGTCAAATTATAATTCCGTGAGAAATTGTAATTTTTAAAAAACATTGCTCTGCGTATCTTTGCCCCATTGGTTGGGCTAAAAGTACGCAGTGATGAGGTAAAGATACACAGTGCGCATTTTTGCCCCATTACGGCCGGATTTTGCTCCATTTGCACTAAAATGAATGAGTAATGTAAAAGAATTTGTAAATTTCGATAGTATTTAAACTGAAAGTTCTAAACTAGACCATGAAAAAAACAGCGGTCTGCGAGATCGCAAATAGCAGTTAGAGGTTAACTGTTGTGACAATAATTGTTTCATAAATACTGTAAGCGGTCTCCGAGACCGCTTAATCGTTGATTGAATAAAATGGTTGACTGACTCATAAGGGGCGGTTTCTGCGCTAAACTTTATGCAAAGGACTATTATAGTAAAATTTCCCGCATTCAGAAGCCTTCAGCTATACTTCTAATTTACCAAACGAATCAAAATTAAACTAACATAACTACTTAAATTGAAAATTACAAATTAAACTGTGAAAACTGAATATTGCAGCGGTCGGTGAGACCGTTAACAGGAGTTAAGGATTAAGGTTTAAAACAAAAGCGATTCATTTAACAATATTGATTTTTAAAAGTAGGTAGGCAGATACCTACGTTCTATATTAAAAAAAAAAACAACTAGAAAAAGGAAAATGTAGTTTACTAACTTATATTAGTTAAGTAGCTATTATATTTTATATAATACAAATTTAGAAATTGTGGAAAGCTTTGCATCTAGCTAAAACGATAGGGCAATGTCCCGTATCTTAAACATGTGCGTATCTTTGTCCCAAGAAGGATGCGTACTTTTACCCTATTCTGCAGTATTTTGCTTAACCGGCTACCCATAAGTATAAACAAATGTGATCGAGGCAAACTACCGCATTTAGAAGCTAAAAATCTTTCGATCTCCACTAAAATTTTGAATTTGTAAAAATTCCAGATACTGTCAGCTAAAGAATAAAGTGAAATTTTAAAAATATTAGATCAAAATTCGAAAATTTAAACTTACCTCATTTTCTTAGCACAAATTGCTACTTTTTATCAAAGGTTTAAACAAATAACTAGTACACTTGAAACAAAACTGCTACCTATTGGTCATGATAGCCGAAATGTTGCTTCATATGAAATCAGCCGGTGCGTATTTTTCCCCCTCGTATCTTTACCCCTACCTATCCTATATCTCTCTTTGCATGAGAAAGTAAAATCTCGGCATTTTATCGATCAGAAACTCACGTAAAATTAAAATGCAAATGTTTATATTTAGGTTTTTTCCAAGTCTAAGATTTTCGCAAAAAGTTTGAGCAGAACAATTTTTCAGATAAAATAAATACATATTTCAATATGAATGAGTTATTATTAAATTTACTACTTAACCTTTAACTGATGTCACAGAAATTGTCACAACTAGTGTTAAGTCAACTAGCGTGAAGTTGTCTGTGAGACCGCTTTATCGAAAGATGAATAAAAGGCACGATTAACTCATAGGATGGTGTTTTTGTACTAAACTTTTTGTACAGGATTGTTATAATTAAAATTCACCTATTCAAAAGTGTCTGGTGATAATACTGAAGTTCACAACGGAACAAAATTTCGGTAGTGTTTGTAGTTAAACTGAAAATTGCAAGTATATAAAAAATGGCAAAACTATAAAAATTAAAAAAGCTGCGGTCTGAGAGACCGGTAACATCAGTTAAAGGTTAAGAAATAAATAGTATATAAGAAATGTGATAAATTCTTTTTTTTAAGGCATAGTTAACCATTTATTCTTCTCTAGGAATAGGAAAAATATTACCAACATTTCATTTTTCATATACACGAAAACACATGTATAATATTTCTGATAGTTTTAAAACACATACCCATGATACGTGTGTATAGATAGAGAAGTGCCCAATATTCAGAGTTAGAAGCATAGGAGAGAGTATGGAGGAATGGGACACCTTTTACAAAAATAAGAAAATGAACTTTGACACAAAAACAATATTTCAGTTTATAGAATACAAAATGAAACACTTTCTAATCTCCTTGAACAATATAGAAACATAATTTCAGAAACAATTTTATAATTAAAGAAATTGCAAGTTTCAAAATTTGTCCCATGCTTAGTTTAATTCATGGTTAGACACATGCTTGAAGGCTTAGTTTATATTATGGATAATATACAGTATAATATTCCATAAATAGGGAAACTATTACATCTATGCATAAACAAGTCATTAATATTCAGAAAGCATAAAAAGTATATGAAGCAAAATTACTTCTGATTCTTGAAATAATCTTTTACTTTCTACAATTGAAATCTTATGCAACTTTTTTGAACTGGAGATTGGGCTACCATTGCTTCATCTAGTGTGCGACTGATGAAATGTCTACAATGATCATATTCAAAAATTTTTATTACTACCAAAACAAAAACAAATTTTGCAGGAAATTTTCCAGGAAAGTAAAAGAATATATAAAATTTATTAAGTTAAACTAGCTCTTTGCATCTTCACCAACATAAATGAAAAACAGTGGAACTTCGAAGAATCACTTTTTGCTTCCTAATTGGTTTGATTGAGAGATCAACAATAATACAGATTATAAAATATGTAAGCGGTGTGTGTGTGTGGGGGGGGGGGGGCTTATGAAGAAAATTTTTAAAGTAAAATTTTTATTGTTTAATTTTTTTTATAAAGAAAAAACTTTGAATTTTATCCATTACTGGCACACCTGCCCTATACCTAGATTTTTAACCTGAAAAAAAATATTTTGGACATTCTTTTGAAAAATCAGTCAACCCGAACCCGACATACACGATTCAAAACCCAAACCGACCCGATCTGAACCAAAAAAGTAAAGTAAACCCGACCCGATGTCGGAATCTAGTATAATAAATACTGATTACACAGCACGACTCTAATATTAAGAAAGATAATTTTGGTATACATTTTAAGTATTCTGCAGAAGAATAGTGGAATATTTGGCCTTCATTATCAGTCAAAGAGAGGGAGTACTATTCATTGTATCACTAATTAAAAATAAAATATTTAATCTGGCTAACCATATTGCAATAAAATTTTATTTATTATATAAAACATTAGAAATTGCACGCATGTAATAAACACTGATGCAAAGAATAGTCATGTGACTGAATGATAAATATTTAACAATAAAATAATAGGATGATTACGCATTAATACCTGCTAAAATCATGTTACATTATAATTCGAAATCAAACGGTCTTACTGTGTAATGCATTTTTACTTATTAAGAATCAAGGAGAATGGAAATATAACAAAATTTAACTCATAAAGAAGAAATACTTACTTACCTAATTTGAAATCATAATCAAGATGGATGCCTTGAACACCTCTGTGGATGCGTAAACAGTCATTACGTCATCATTGAAGTCCTTTCTCATTGGCTGACAGGTGCGACTAAGATATTTCATGTATTTGTACTATGCGAGTGGTAAATATTTTACCCGGTTACAGATAAAATTCTAGTAAACATACAGATTTCTGTAGTTTTACAAAAACTAGTTTTGTAGGATTACAGATTTTTTTTTACAGTGTACAGCACACGTGGTGGAAAACTGCGGAGTTAGCATTCATATCTCGAAAACGAAATGAGATAGGGAAACGAAATGACTTACAAAGTTGCTGAGAATCATCGATTTAGTGCAAAAGACACCTTTGTGGATATTAGAGCGAAGAATAGAACGGTTAAAATGCGCATTTGCTCATTCATGATTTTCCACACTGTGACGTGACAAAATGAACTTAGAAAAAAATAAACGGTCAAATGCGAGTCTAACTCGCGCTCAGATAGTTCCGTATAGTAAATATATGAATTAATAACTGTATTATTAAAAAACAAATGTTGCTAAAATAATAATAAGACTTTGTAAAACAAATATACAACGTAGGTTTGGGTACAGCAGTATATACTAGAAAAGTATGAATGGGTATACCATAAAAGTTAAAAAAAAAAAAAAAATATGAAGCCTAATAATACTAAAAATTTCTATTATGTATAACTCTTTTTTTTATGTTATCCTAATCTGTTTAGGATGAACTTAATTCGGTACTAACATTAAATGTAGTGCATATTTAAACTTCATTTGACATTTTATAAAACTAAATTCAGCATAGTAATAATGTTTTCTTTTTACAATGTAGCTAAAGCAAAATCCTTGTGCAAAGTTTAAACTGGGAATTGTACTAAGCGCGAATCGAAAGAAGGTCGCCAAGTTGCAACACCACTTTAGTCCATGACACATTTTTACAAATAGTATTTTAATTAAATTTTAAACACACAATAGGCGTATTGTAAGATGCACTCAATGAAAACTAGTCGTGAATCCCATTGTATTTATGTGCTTAATTCTAATTAAATTAATCTGTTTTTAACAATTTCACGACTATTGCTTTTATACTGCTACTGGACACTGCATTACACAAATATATCATTAAAAGTTGTCACCTAGGCTTTAAAAACCTACGGTACATGGAGTACGCCACACCTGCCATTATGTATGTCCATTCTGTCCGAGACTTTAAAGGTTAATATCTCGGCTAATTACCAACGATTTTTTCGAAAATCATTATCAACAATGCATTTATAATTTTACTACGATGGGTATCACCAGCAGTTCTTGACACTTTTGATGAATGCCCGAAAATCGAAATTTGTGTGTTCGAAAAATTTGCTTTTCTCAAAAACTATGCGACGTAGAATAATCACTATAGATTTCCTGTATGGTTTAAATTAAAGTATACTACCTCTGATTTTTTTATACTCTTAATTTCAGTACATTCGGAAATAGAAGGGGTGGGTGACATATATTCGCACTACATTTTCGACGATATCTCTGAAAATTTAATACCTAAAATTAAAAGAATTTTTTTTTAATCCAGTGTTACGAAAGCTTTCACATGATACCCGACACGAAGAAAAGTGTTTCATTTTCATGTAACATAATTATCCACTCTATATTTTTCCTAAATATAATTGTGAATGTTTAATAATCTGTAAATATTTCGGGGAGTGATATCAGGTGAACGTAGAGTCCAATCTTCAAATCCGCCATACGCAATTATTTGATTCCCGTATTCCTTGACGTGGTACTGTTTCATTGAATATGCGTTGAGAGCAGGCACGCCGACATGTTGAAAACATATATTCCGAAGACTAAACATTTGAAGGATCTCCAGAAAATCGGATATTACGTTCTATTGTAAATGTCGTGCGTCCGTTAACGTGCCATGTTAAAATACTTGACCGATCAGCTTGTTATTGTAAATTGCACAACAAACGTTAACAGTAAACCGCATTTGATGTCGAACATCGGTAAAACATCTAGGCTTTTCAGCGCCCAGTAATGGTTACTCTGCGTATTGTACATGCCATTCCGTGAAAAGCATGCCTGATCCGTCCACACCATACCTGCCAAGAATGTTGACATAACCTGTATCTGGTTTATGACGAAGTTTCACCATGCATAGCGTCTTTATGTATCCCAGTCCTATAAAACCTGTTGAGGTGTTGGGAGGTATGGATAAGCGCCTAAATCCCTTAGGATTTTCCAAACTTGACATTTTGAGAGGCCACTGATCACTCTTGTGCAGCATTTTGGAAAGCGAGGGCGTATGCTAATAATCCATCCTGTGGAACTTGCCGTCCTACCTTAGCTGGTCTGCCACATGGAGCTTGACTAGTCACGCAGCCTGTCTCCCTTAAATGTTTTACAACTGTTAAGATGATTTGATGAGAAGGATGATGGCTTGCAAGAGAAAAAATTGCCAGTACAACATTGCTGCTGATCTTGCCTTACGTCCACATTCAACTTTAAGTAAAAACATTTCACAATAATCAACTTTGTAAAATCGCTCCATGACCATGAGCATCAAATCACAACCCCAAGTAAATGTCTCTTTTATAGCTGTCTCATGTGAACAGGCGTGATGTTTCTTACGTATTTACATACTGCAAAAATTTCGAACACCAAGCGCTAGTTGCGTTGAGTTGATAGGGCACTATTTTACACGATATACATATTGTCTACTCTGTGTATAAAACAATCAGTCCAAGGATACAATCATCGGTGTTCCACTGCAAGTCCCCTTGTTTGGGAAATACAAGCGATACCACTGTGCTACGTCGCGGTGTCGTGAGTTGTCCGAAAGATAATCATTTCTCCTTCTGTTCAATTTTCGTGCCGTCACAGTTTAAGAGATTACGAAAAAACTAATGCACATTTGAACCGTTCCATTATTCGCACTGCTGTCCACAAGGTGTCGTTTCGTACTAAATCGATGATGCTCTACAACTTTATAAATCACTTTATATATATATATATATATTTATATATATATAAGACGAGACAAGACGACTATGAGAGTTAAGAGACAGGAATACTAACAATTTTCCATCAGGTGACACCGTAGGTGGTTTATTCAGTAGCGCATGGCTACTTTACTATACCTAGACACCACTTTATGAATATAACAGAAGCTATTCCGAAGTTAAGACGGTTGCAATGGAGATTAGAGGGCATACTGTATATATGTATGCATATATGACGACGTGAGTTTCAAATCTCGCCTTATCTAAAATTACTATCATAAATGGTGTAAATAAATGGATCAGCATTAAATTTATATCGAACACGATGGGAAAGTAATTAAAGATACAATTCAGTTAAATTTTATTATTTATTTTCTGCATTAAAGAAAGGAGAATTTACAACCGTTCAATAAAAAAAGAAAAATATATTTATGAAAAAGAAAGAAAGACGTTACATTTAAAGAATAAAACTGTTATGACTTTTTGAATACAAGGAAAGAAGAGAGAGAGAAGAATTTAATTGAAATATAAGAATAAAAATTATATATATGACGATTCATCCTCGGACTCATTCTGCAGTGAATGTGTAACCATTTCAGTGGTATTCTATTCACATTAAAGTACGAAAAAACATATTATCAGGTTTATTTCAAACAATTCTTAGCTATTTCGTAAATATATGCTGTATATAAATGAGTTGCAATCTAAGCTGTTTATATTTAATTCCAATAATGAAACATAACTGCGCATCCCGCGAATGCGACTTAATTATTAAATGTTTAATCACTGTAAATATAAACTGTGGATTTTTATTAATTTTAATTAAATCAAATCTACAAGGAGTAATTATTTATGTAATGAAGACTTTCTAAAGAAGATAATTTTAAAAGATGGAAAAATGTAATTATTAAAAAGGGGAAAAAAAGGTTCCCAATACTATTTTATCGATACCAGGATGTAACAAAATTAATTATTTTATTTTTTAATGTTGCAATTTTTAGATTCCTAAACTTATCAGCTAAAATGAAGAAACTGTTTGACTTGGTATGAAATGTACTTAAATTCAGATATGGATTTTTTATCAAACTTATAAAGCATAGATCTTTAAACTAGGTAAGGTAGGCTAGGAAATTTTCTAAGGAAATTCATGTTTTACGAAAATTGTGGAAAGTAAGGTTATTTTTTACGAAACTAAAAAAAAAAAATGCTGTTTTTTAGATAAAAATATGAGATCAAGAATGTAATAAAATTAATATTTAAATACAAAAATTTTCAATTCTAAAAATTTATAAATTAGAATATATATAAGCTAGACTGAAACCATACAAAAAATAAATAAAAAAAAGTAAATAAATAAATGAAAACGGATCAATGATCTTTCCCACTTCACCGGCGACAGGTTTGGGGAAACAGTGCTTTATCCCCGACTTATCTCAGAGCAAACGGTGAAGTGGTTAAATATTTTTATATGATATCAGGTTAAGTTCAGATTTGGATGATATATTATTCTTAAGAAGTTGTTTGAAAATCAGTATTAAAATAATGGTCAATTAATTACACATAAAATAGGAAATTTTTCTCTAAAATATCATTTGAAAAATAATTTTCGAACAAATGGTTGCTCATTTTTGGTTTATAATTCTTATTTGTTTAATTAATTGTTTGTTTTGTTATTTATCTAATTATTATTTATTTTATAATATACTTCAGCTTTTTTAAACAATTTATTTTGTAGCTTCCAGATAATACATCAATTAAGGCATGCCAATGTACACAAGCTATTATTAGATAAGAACCTAAAGATATCACAAACTGTGGAAATGATGAATTTGTAGAACTAGAGAACGAATTCCATAAAAGTCATAACGATAGTTTCGAAAGCAGTTAAAAACAATAATTTTATTTTATTTTTAATTTTGTGATTTGCTCTTTAGTATCAAGAATTGTTTCATTTCTACGCAAAACTTTGCTTGAAAGGTTTTGTAAGAAAATTCTGATAATAAAAAAATTGGAATGTGGATTTCGCTGAAGGTATATGCAATTCAAATCATATGGATTACAATACGTTAGAAATAATTCCATCTATAAAAAATATATACAAAATATATCTTAGTAAATGATTTTTGAAATTTTACGTTGTTTTACAATTGAGTATTATTTTACTGTTTAGTATGGAATCTTTTTAGCATTCAAATTTAGTAGCATTAAATCTAACACAGACCACACTAATATTTAAATTTCTAATACGTAATTAAATCATTACCAGGGACATAATAGATATTTTTATATCTATAACAAATGAAATAGAATCGAAAATTTTCCTCTAACTAATTTAAGCATTTCTGAAATATTTTTAAATACTAGCAAGCGTAGCGAGGTTTTTTCTGGACAGGTGGGAGTCATGGTCTGACTTCACAACGAAATTATCATGTTAAAAATCTATGTATACTGTACCGTAATTAAGAATAATTATTTGGGCAGTGGGGGTGTCAACCTCTAGCTATTATATATAGAGAGTATTAGGTGGCGCTGCTATGCTGCATTTTTCAGGAAGTATTAACATGTATGAGATAGAAGAAAGTTCTGGTATTGTCACATCCAAATAGATTGAGTGTATAATTTAAGAATATATTTCGATAAATGAAAATGCGCTGTTCATAACGAAATTCTGGTTATTTATTTTATCCTTTTTATGATATAAAAATAACACTATTTGAATTTAAATATTGTTTTACAATATTTAATTATAACAACAAAGGGAACAACTATTTAAGCAATTATTATATACATATTTCTTTTAATTTGAGGCACATTTAAGATCTATAATTTAAGTTATAAGACATGATATTATAGTAAGAAATTTTATTGACATAAAATAGTTAATTATATATATAGCCAAATTTATTCAGAATTTTCTCTAACCAGCACAGAAGTCCATTTTACACTACTTAACGTAATCTATCTCCTCTTGACAGCTTAATTAACTTCCAAGGAGCTTCTTAAAAAGAAGAATATACAAAACTTGTGTAACTGGTACGCTATAACTAATAATGTATTAGGACATTTTAAAGGATTAAGCACATAATTAAATGTAAGTAATTGGCAACATAATAATATATAAAGAGAAATTATCTTAAGATCAAAAAGAAAATATAATAGAATATAAATAAAATAAAAGTTTGCTTCATTCTCTTAACACGTTTGCGATTATTTATTAGGTGCGTTCGTAATTATGTAAATACGTAGCACTTATATTAGTCGTTCGGTTCGTATGTTTGTCTGTGTGTCCGTCTTTCTGTCTGTCTGTCTGTCCGTCTGTCTGTCTGTCTGTCTGTCTGTCCGTCTGTCTGTCTGTGTGTCTGTGTGTCTGTCCGTTTGTCTGCATATAACAGCGCAAAAACTACACAACCGAATTATCTGAAATTTTAAATATACAATTTTTACAAAATTGCTTCGCGTCATTTAAAAGTTTATGAAAACTGGATGTATAGTTTAATTACAGGGACAGTCAAACTTTTTCGTTACATTACGGTCAATGAGGGAAATATAGTTCAAGTGCATTTTAATGATGTTACAGCCATTCGAACAGAATAAAATTTTTATGCATTTATGAAGTGCACTAAAATGAAAATTCAGTACAATGTGCGGTGAAAAAATATTTATAAAACTAGTTATAGTACGAACACACCTCATTTGCTACGTTTGACTTGCAATTTCCAACTTGGTTTTTTAAACACATGTCTCACTCTCTAAATTTAAAATAAGTGTTTGCTTTTGCCAACGAATAATTTATGATAAAACATAACAGATAAGCGATGAAATTTTTATGCGTAACGTCCTTATATTTCTATATATAGAATTAGGAGATCTACCCGGCTTCGCTCGTGTCAATAATAAGGGTCCTCCCGGGTAAAATACATTAAAGTGAAATAATACGGAAATGATAATAACTGAGATTTGTGCATTACCGTTCACGAATCGTTAAAAAGACCAATAAATAAAATTAGTAAAATTGTCTTTATTGCGTCTACTATTAACTATACCATAATAATGTATATTTCAAACAAATGTCAAAACATATATTAAAGTACAATTATTTGCATAAAAAGCGTCATTTCAATAAAAAAAACCATTAAAAATATTAAAAATTTACATGTTTTGAATCTTTCATTGAGTCATCTTCAGAATATATAAAAAAAAAAAAAAAAAAAAAAAAAAAAAAAAAAAAAAACGCCAATTGTGACATGATACGGATGATGGGAACGACCTAACCCATAAATTTTGCTTTTACTGAAAATTTTCTGAACATATGAATATCATACAATTTCACTAAACTCTTTATGCACGAACTTCCCCAAATTGATGTTATTTTCTTACAAGAGACTTTCAACATTAACATCCCTGGGTACAGGCTATTCCATACACCTCGCGCGGATGGTACGCACAGAGGAGGTACCGCTATTTACATCAAGAACCATCTTTCACACTACCAATCGCACAACCACACCTTTAATGATCTTGAGTATACCAGTATTAATCTTCAACTTCCTCATATCAATATTAAATTAGCTTCTATTTATGCTCCACCCACTGGTAACTTACCTGTTAATAGTCTTACACAGCTTTTTTCACAACATCACCACTGCTTTTTCGTAGGCGATTACAATGCCAAAAGCAGACGCTGGAATTGCCATGGCAATTCTCGGCGGGGTACCTCTCTTCACAACTTAGTCCAAAACTTAAAATTAAATCTTCATGCACCACCCAGACCAACACACATTTCCAAATTGCCTGGTACCCGGGACTCTATCATGGATCTTGCTTTTTCCAAAAATCTTCCTTACTCTACAGTTATTAATGATCTCTCCTCTGATCACCTGCCTGTCTGCTTTAAAATAGATATTATTAATCCTCCCCCCCCCCTTCCGTGGCTATTGACTGGAATAAATTTACTAATTACCTTAACTCTCAGGACATCACCCTCCCTGATATTAATAATACCGATGACATTGATGCGGCTGTTGAACATCTCAACTCTCATATCATTAATGCTCAAAATATTTCTACATTTAACACCTTCAAAAATAATTTTGCCTTTGTCCCACCCCGTTATATTTACAACCTTATCAAACAGCGTAATCGGCTCCGGCGACAATTTCAAGTTCAAGAGACCCCTCCATTAAACCTCTTCTCAATAGGTTAAACAATAAAATAAAAAACAGTCTTTATAAAGAAAAACAGAAAAGTTGGAACAACTTTCTCAAAAATTTATCATACGAGGACAACTCTCTTTGGATTCTTATACGCAAACTGAATAAACATTACACTTCCATTCCCCCCCCCTCACATCTAATAATGTTACTGCTTATACTGACCAAGAAAAAGCTAACATGCTTGCTAATTCTTATGCCACCCAATTTTCTCCTAATCCAACCCTTGCAAACCAAGCTCACCTTGATCATGTTAACGAGACAGTTCGGAACTTTTTGGCTACCCCCCCTCAAGATCCCCCCCCCATAAAATTCAACCTATTGTTATCCACAATATTATCAAAAAACTCAAAAAGTGTAAAACCCCAGGATACGATAAAATTACTAACTCTGCTCTTAGAAACCTTCCTCCTAATTGCATAATCTATATCACTGACCTCACTAATGCTATCTTAAAACATAACTACTTCCCTAAACCTTGGAAACTTTCTAGAATCTCTCCTATTCCAAAACCTGGAACTAACCTGTCAGACCCCACTAATTACAGACCTATCTCCTTGCTACCTTCTATCAGTAAAGTGGTGGAACGTGTCATTCGTGCGCAGTTGCAGGAGTTCATTCAACAGCACAACATTTTCATGCCCGAGCAGTTCGGCTTTCGCCCAAAACACTCAACACAACACCAGCGTCTTAGGGTTGTTGAGTTTCTCAGCGAGAAACTCAATGCAAAAATTCCCGCAGCTGCCATCTTTCTTGATGTCGCAAAGGCATTTGACAAGGTCTGGCATATGGGCCTCATTTACAAATTAATTCAGCTCGGTTTTCATCCCAGACTTATACATTTAATATATTCGTACCTTTGCGACCGCTCTTTTCAAGTCCGCATAAACAACATTCTTTCTATTATTCTCCTTATCCTAGCGAGCATCCTTCAGGGGAGCGTGTTGGGCCTATTTTTATTTAACATTTTCTTTAACGATATCCCACGCTCCTTGCACACTCACCTCGCTCTTTATGCGGACGACACCTGTATTTATGCTTCGGCACACCACCCGTATACTCTATACAGGTACCTACAGACTCATGTTGATGACTTCATGAACTGGTGTATGCTTTGACGCGTTGTCATAAATGAAACTAAAACTACTGCAGTATATTTCTCTCGCAAAATAATTTTCCCTAACAGAATCATTATTAACAACACTGTTATCCCTTGGTCAGACCAAGCTAAGTATCTTGGGGTCATTCTGGACCGCCGCTTAACCTGGAAAAAGCACACTTTCTCCATCAGAGGTAAAGTCGCTGGAGCCTTTAACTCTATAAAACCTCTCCTTAACAGTAAAACCTTGTCTGTTCACAATAAATTAATTCTCTATAACTCATGCATCCTTCCCATCATAACCTAAGCCAGTCCGGTCTGGGGCTTCACTTGTAAGACCACTATGGACAACCTTAGTCGCTTGCACAATTCCAACCTGCGTACTGTCCGTAACGCATCTCGTTATCTTCGCAACTCCACGGTCCGAAGAGACCTAAAAACTACTACCTTGCGTAAGCGCATAAACGACTTAGCCAAAAAATTTTATGAAAAAATTTTTGACCTCCCTAATGAAATTGTAGCGGAGCTACCGGATTATGACGCTTTTGAACCCCACCATCGGAAACGCCCCAGGTTTTCCATAATTATGGACACTCAGTAACATCTGAGTTTTCCACGCTATATTTTGCCTTCTCTTATTTTTCTTTCCTTTTTATATACTTTTCTTAAAAAAAAAAAAAAAAAAAAAAAAAAAAAAAAAAAAACCTTTCTATATACATAGAGACCATAAAAATTGAAAAACTTAAAAAATAAAATGTATGGCCCTGAATTGTCCCTTTTTCGGTTGGATGTTGTGGTCTTGACACCCTAGCTTTTCTTGCCCTTGCTTGGTGAGTGTTTCACTGAACAGTACTAACTTTAACTTTCTAAATTCCTTATAGTAGTTTTACAACTACAGTTTGACTTTACTTACTTTAAGACTCATGCATTTTTTAAGATTTATTGTTAACTTTCTTTCTTCTTAAGATTTTACTTAAATTTAATTTTTTTTCCTATTTTTCTTAAATTTCTTATTTTTCTCTTGTTAACTTCTTTTACACTTATAGTAGCATTGCTACAGTTTAACTTTATCCCAATGGCTCATTAAAACATAAGACATTCTAATTTCCTAGTCTGGGTGTTAAGCTGATAACAGCTAGGAAACCCCTCAATGCTGATTACCTGTTCAGAATCTGTTCAGTACCTGTCGAATAATAAAAAAAAAAGTTTTGTCAAAGGAAATTTATTTGAAAATTGTATCTAAATTTTTTCATGTGAATAGATTTTAAAGTAATTTTCAATCATGGTTATTTTTTAATTTGCATGCAGCCCAGGGATGAGATTTCCGCGTTTTTGCACACCAGTATTTTGTTAGAGAAAATGATACTTAATTTAATCGGAATACTCTTGAGATTTAACAGAACAACATTTTCTCTAAGAATTCTCTAAGAACATTTTCTCATCCCTACATGCAGCCCAATTACGAAAGATATACCTGTTTTCTCTTAATGTAATATTATAAAGTAAAGACATTGCTATGAGTAACTCTAGCATCATATTGTTGGTGGCAGCAACCTAACCCAACCATAAATTTAAAATTTACTGCAATTTGACCTTTAAATATCGCACATTTGGCTATTCCAACGTCGAATAGAATACAAAAAGTATTTTCAGTAATATTTGTTTGAAAAGCTTATGTCAATTTACAGATTGTTTACCCATTTTAAATTAATTTTCAATCACGGAAATATTTTTAAATATACCTGCAGCCCAATTAAGAAAGACATACCCGTTTGCTATTAATGCAATATTATGAAGGAAAGCTATTTCTATGAGTAACGCCTAGCATCATATTTTTGTTGGCAACAACCTAACCGTACCATAAATTACGCTTTTACTGCAATTTGATCTCTAAACATCATGCATCCCATTATTTCAACGTCTAACAGAAAACAAAAAAAAATTTCCGTAATTTGTTTGAAAAGTTTATGTTAATTTACAGATTTTTTTTATGTTTTTAAAAGTAATTTTCGACCTTGAATTTTTTTAAATATGCCTGCAATCCAGTTAAAACAGATTAACTTAATTGCTCAAAAACAATGTAAATAATTCAGTATTTGTTTGTTTTCGTGTACCTTTAAATAACTAAATTGGCAAATTTCAGTAATTGTTTGTTTCCGTGTGGGATTCTCATTCCTGCTGCTTATAACTTGGGTTCTTCTGAAATAATTTTAATTCAACTTGCACTATTGGTTTTTCAGTTAAGGTTTTGATGCGTAACAATGTTATACGCTGATTAGTCATAGATTTATAGGAGGAAATTCCATAATCATGTGAACCCGAGAATGAAAAAATCCTGAATGGATTTCATTGGAACTTGTATTGTTTGTTAGATAATTTTACACGGATGTTTTCTTTTAAATATTGCATATATTACGTCGCTTTGTTATAAAATTATAGAAGAAAGTTCAATAGTCAGGTGAGTCCGATTATAACAGAATAGCCTTTTTTAATAGTTCTATGGGAGAGATTTTTCTGAAATTTGCACTATTAAATTGCACCCAACTTTCTGGAATAGTTTTTGTATATAACATTTTGTTGTACATGCTTTGTTATAGAATTAACTGAAATGTTCTATAATCAGGTGATGCTAATTCTGAATGTAAAAAAGTTAAAGTTCTTTTTAAAAAGTTAGATAATTTTTGAGGAATAGTTTTAGTATATTGCATATCCGTTTATTCTTAGACCAAATCCTACTGTAAATGATCAACTAAAAAATTAGGCCCAAAACAGCCGAAATTTTGTCTTACACATTAGAAAATATAATAGCGCAGTGATGATTGCATCGTTTTCAGCTATACGGAAGGACATTTGAGATAAAGATACATATTGCTTTAAAATGGAAGATCAAATTCACACATATATTTCCTTTAATTAAAGATTTGTTCGTAGAATTTGTCCGCAGCGATAGAAATGTGCTTCTCAGATAAACAAGTGATCGCTAAAAAACGAAACTGATAGCTAAAGCAAAGGAAATAGAAAATAGGAAATAAATTGTAGCAGCCGGTTTTCAGAATCAGTTTGAAAATATATTGACGAAATTGACGTCGTGTCTAGCAAACGATTTCTTTTTATTATTTTTTTCCTTAAATTGATTTCTTGATATTGAAACGACTTTATTAAAATTGATTTTTTAATTTCAGAAACATTCAACTAAGGTACTTCGTCATTTTAAAACATGCTTAGTTAAAGTTTTCACATATGTGAAAAATGTGCATTTTCTTCTTTGAATGACGTCAATTTTAAAAAAAGCAAAAATATAGTGATACCATCCGAATTTTTATTGGCTTATAAAACAAAGTACTCGAATTATCAATTTTTTTTAATTATTTTGCAGATTTGTAGATGTGCGGCAACAGGAAAGAAACGATTGATTTACAAAATTAAATAGAAATATTTCTGTAATGTTAAATTATGGAAAGTGGTAGAAAAAAGGAATAATTAGTAGTCTGACGGTTTTTTAAAGTAGACGGCGTTCTTTTCCACGTTCTAAAACGTATGTGCATGAAGTTTCGTACAAGTCGGTCAAAAAAAGAAGATTTGTATAAAGGACATACATACAGAGAACGGCTTTTATATATACTAGGCGATCGTACCCGGTCTTCCCGGGTTAAAGAATATAGGTGAAAGCATTCTTTTTAATTGAAAACTAATATTTTTTTTTAATATGCAATAAATTTTTTAGATTGCCCACTTACATTAAAAAAGCATTTTGCAAATGGAAAATAAGAATTATACAATCAAGTAATTTTTTTGAAATTTATCAAAAGCTATATTTTCTTATTAGCCACATGCTAAGAGTTATTTGTCCAAGATTTTGCTACTTATGGCATCCTCTATGGTTCTGATACTGACTATGGTTCTGATAATTTCAGAGATTTATACAGGTCTGTTAAATTTTTGTTTTATTCATATTATTTTATTTATTTATTCATAGGAAAGTTTTTTAAAATGGATATTAGCCGTAAGAAAATGATGAACTCTTTATTTTGTATTAAGGGCAAACCGAATAATCTTTCGTAATCGAGCTTCGCGCGATATAGATAAATAAAATATTTCATTCTTTAATTTTTTTTTTAAACCATAGACAATCAGTAAACTGAGATGAACCTTGCCAACAAATTCCACAAGAGAATAAAAATCCTATTTGGTGATCTAAAAATTTAAATTTTACTATTACAAATATGTTAGATTTGTGCTTTTTTCAAAGTTATTCTTTCATTTTTTTATATAAGAAGTATTAATTTCGTTAATTTGTTTTTCATAAATATGTTAGATTGGTGGTTTTTTTTAATATTATTCTTTTATTTGTTTATAAAGGAAGTACTAATTTCGTTTTGCAAAAATAGTCAGAAACAAATGCTGAAAATGTTTGTAGCTTTATGTGCAAAATGTTTATTATTATTATGTATTGAAACCGGCACGTGATAATATAAACTTTAAAAAAATCATGCTTAAAAATTATTTTAGAAAATATAATACATCAGTGAATTAAGATACACTTTTTAAACAAACTGCATTCGAAAGTAAATTTTTTTCCCTATGCGATGAAAATTGAATATGTACGATGGTCAGAAGATTAAAAAATTGCAGTAGCGAAAATTTCAAGACCGAAATTTGATCGTGAAGTGTTGCCATTCGCAAAATGACGTTAGCGTTACACACAGAGACGTTTGTTCTTTATAATATAGATACGTAATCAGCAAAATATAATAAAGATCAGTTATTAGGATATGGTTATCATTTGAGGCTCTTATGCGTGGTATTCCGGAATGAAAAAAATACAATTTTCACCTTCTCAGAATTGGCATACTCACTTCACATATTCATCATTAAAAAAAAAAAAATCGTATTTTGTTTGATCATTTAAAAATCATTTTAACTCAAAACTTGAAGTCACAATTCTCAGCAACATCCTTTATGTGAACAGATGCACCCTTTACTTGAGATTCTAATCTCAATTCCGGAGAGTAAATATTTCCGTAATTTATGTTTTTTAGACGTATTTGTCTTAAAATGTTTAGTTTTATCTAAGAAAATGATCATTTTCTTTTAAACATGACTTCATTTTCACTTAAATATGTATTTCGCCTAGTGTCTCAAACTTAGTATCAGTACACATGCAGAAGTAAAAACAATATAGAAAATTTATGAGGAAAAATGCGTGTTTTCAATAGCAGTTTGTCATTTTCCGTTATTATGCCCCTAATATAATATTTTGCTCCTAATGGGATTTTGCGACACTAAACACTATACAACAATTTTTATCAAAAATTTTGAAATTTTATCAGAAAATTGCATGAATAAAAATAAAAATACCTCATTATTTCTCTCTTGTCTGCAATAATTAAAGCTATCCAATTTTCACCACAGTTTGAAGAAATTTCATAAAATGCTTTTAAAATTAAAATATAAAAGTGGGGATATTAAAAAAAAACAGATAGTGCGATCACATCTACAAATGAAGAGCTTTCAGTTAAAAAATATATATATTAGTAAAATTAGCTCAGCAGAAAGATCAGAGCATATGACTAAAAGACACACTTGTGTTTTATATAGATAGATTATATAAAATTAGGAAAAATTAAATTAAGCAAATTATGTTATTTTCATAAATTTATAGTAGAATGTCCTAAAGATTTGCATTAAAATTTTATTAATCGAGAGAATTTTGGATAAAAACTTCAGGAACATATTATTTTAAACCACGAATTATTCATCTGCTTGTCTAACTCGGCGAAGCAAATCAATCCAGGGGAGAATCATCAATTCCTGTAACATAAATCGCTATTATTTGCATGTCACCTCTCTTTTATAAAGACACTCTAAATTTTTGTAAAACATTGTGTTTTACCAGTGTGTGATTTCGATTACATTATTTTCAAAAGTGAAGCATTTTCACCTGTGAAGAATTTCAAAGCAGCTGGGCTGTGAAAAGGGCGCACTTGTACAACACATAATTCAGGTTTAAGAATTAAAGTACACGCTTTTTTATAAAATGACGTCATTTGCATCCGCTAAAGCAAACCACTTTTACAATCCATTCTTAAACTTCGTCTATGGAAAAGTATGCATATGATGTCATTATCACGGAATAACAGACAATATTCTTGACATAGCCCATATTTTAATTTCAACTTTTTTTCAGGTTTTATAAGAAAATGGCAACAAAAAGATACCGTATCTCTTATTTTCCACTATTTTCCGTTTACTTTCAATGATTTTCGATAGAATTGTGGTACTTTTGTTGCCACGATAAGAAAAATGGTATTAAAAGCTACAAAAAAATTAATATCTCAAAAATAAATTAAGATACAGCTTTCAAAGAAATTGCATTTAAAAGAACATTTTTTTCCCTTATACGACGGTGTAAAATTTTTAAATGTGCGAAGTTTAGAAGTTTAAAAATTTGCAGTAGTAAAAATTGCAAAGTCAAAATTTTATTTCAAATTTCAAAGTATTGCCATTTGCAAAATGACGTATGCGTTACGCAAAGATATGTTTGCCCTTTATAATATAGATAGATATAAGTTGTAAAATTTGTAAATGTAATTAAATAAAAATGCATAAAACAACACTAAGGGAACTTTGTCAAAGATTTTTTTAATATCTTTTTGACACCGTCTTAATTAAGGTAACATGTTTTTCCTATGTAAATATGAAACATAGAAATTAATTGTTCCTTGAATTCCTGATATTATAGAATTATAAACGTTATGTACACAGTTAATAATAACACAATCCTGTAACAATAGCATATATTACTAATTTTAGAAATACACCATAATAAATTTTAAAGTGTTTTCTTTTGCCGGATGCATGAGATACTATCCAAATATTATACAAAAAAAATACTTGTTATAACAAATACAGGTTTAATTATGTGCCAAACCACGATTGTTAAAACCTGTCACCTGGTTGTGGAATTGCAACAGTAATAGTTGCAACAGTAAATATCGCAACAGTAACACGATTTAAAAATATAGTTATTTATCATTCAATATTTTAATACTAAGAAAAGTATCATATTTCGTTAAGAAATTCGTTTAAAAATACGGAATATATATAGTTTAAATAAAGTGATTTTGTTTGTTTATACCTGTGTTTCTTGTTGTGATAAATGTAAGCTGAGTAAAATTTTTATGTGCTGTAATAAATTCACTCATTTTCGCTTTAAAAAAAAATAAAGTATTGAATTTAAAAAAAAAAAAAAACAATGACAATTCGAAATTAATGTATTGTAACAGTTTTTTTTTTTTTTTTTTTTTTAGACATGAATTCCAGTCAAGAATTTAGGCGTGATTTTTAAGATAAAAATTGATTGCTTATAAAAGAGTTATCTTTTAAATGTTTTTACTTCTATTGATTATTTTAAGCCATGTTAAAACAATATATTTTCGGCAATGTGATGTTATTCTAAAAGCAAGAAATAAACATAACCTATCAGAAATCAAGAACAAGAATTTTTTTGGACGAAAACGACAATGGAAATAGTTTAAGACATAATAGAACGTGTTAACGCTTTTCAAATATTTCTTGAAAGAGTACATGTTTAACTAATAGTTTTAATTATTCCATATTTTACTTAGGAAAAACTTCTATTATTTTAATGTTCTTTCGTACTAGAAATAAGCGTAACTTTGAACTTAGATATTTTTTTTTAAATGACCCCCAACCCCCCCGCCAAAAAAAAGAACAACAACAACAACAAAATTCTAGACTCCTATTCCTCTACTATTCTGAAATGATTCATCAATACTATACAAGTATCATCAAAACTACTCACGGTGCAGTCAGGATTGATTTAATTTGTTTTTTCTTTGGATGGTGACTAAGTAGACATCACCCGGGTCCGTGGAATCTAAATTATATTACCCCTAATACAACAAAAATCACCGCAACGTAATTATATTTTAAGTTTGTATTAATTAAAGTTTAAATGAAAAACACTGATTTAGTTCTTATAAAGTTCTCTATAGTTGTATGTCGTTGCTATGGGCAAAATATGTAGTTTACAGAAATGAATATGCACCATCTGAGTTTTAATCATTCTATTAATAGCATTAATGTCCTCCAAGTGTCTTTTCGTACAAAAAAGATGATGCTCTATAACAGGGATGACGAACCTATGGCATGCGTGCCGAACTTGACACGTAAGAAAACTTCTCTGTCACGCGAAAATCTTAGACTATATTCAGTTTATGGAGATGGTTCATAGTTTATGTTTCCATTTTATGTGTATTTGTTTCTTACAAAAGTATAGTTTTGTGTGACAGGTATATAATTTTTTTTAAAAATAATCCGTTACTTTTGAATGATTTAAGGTATTGTAAATTTCAATGAAAGAGTCTCGTAGCGTCATTTTCTTGCCAAACCATTCAACATAGTGATTTTTCAAATTATTTTGCCTCATTATCAAATTTCAGAGGTTTTAATTTTGAAAATTGAATTTCAAGGTATCAATATATGCATAATTGACACGCTTTTTACTTCAGATTAGGTTTAGGGTTTTAGTTAATTTAGGTTTTGTTATATATAGGTTTTAAACTTGAAAATTTAATTTTAATTGTTAGTGTAAATAATCATATCTTTTGAACCTATAAAGAACTGAAAATCATATGATTCGGAAGTAATACAATAAAATAAAAACTCATTCATAGTGTATTAACATGGAATTTGATGCCACATGGCTGCATTGTTTAGTAAATACAGCGTAATAAATATGTTAGGAATCGAATTTAGTATAACTGTAAAAAAAATTAAGTAAACATTCTATAAAAAAAAATTTTATTGGATTTTTATCTACATTAAAATGTTTTTGGCATGTTAGAATTTTGATACATAATAATTTTGAAATTTTTGGCACGCATGCTCAAAAAGGTTCGCCATCCCTGCTCTATCACATTATAAATCACTTTTTACCCTATCTCTTTCCTTTTCGAGATAGGAATGATAACCCAGCAGTTTTCCACCAGCTGGTGCCGCAGGTGGTTCCATTCAGTAGTACATAGCTACTTTACAATACCTAGCCCACACTTTTAGGACTATAACTCTTGCCGTTCAGAAATTATGGGAGTAACAACGGACTTTAGCATGCACACTGTATAATATTCAATATAAAAATTTTGTCATTTTTTTGTATGCGAATTCTTTAAATAAAGAGCTTTACTTTTTTAAGGGAAAAATTAAAAATAAATAAACGAATTATTCAGGACAAGCATTATCTGAATAGTGATATCGTAATCTTAAGATCGATGAAGAAAACATTATGGGAGATTGTGGGCACATGGGCCAGATTGATATTTGAAATTACAGAATGTGTCATTTTTAAAATTATCGTATTCTGTTTTGATAAACAGTTACTTTAAAGTGTTTTCTATTAATATATAAAAAAATGTTATTCATAACTTAATCATCGAAGGAGAATTTCCATTTGTGAAATGAAACTTTGTTATATTAGACCGCTACTACGTGGTCAAAAAGTACTTGAAATAAGTGTTATGCATCAGTTCCCAATCTTTAATCTCTACTCTAACACTTGCTTGGGTCTATCATTTATGAGTGCCCATCCTCTCATAAACCGTCGCCTCAGAACAACAGTAGAACATATAGTGTTACTGATCGTAATTAAAATTTCCCGTACGAGGGCGCTGTGTCAGCGCCGTAATTTTATTTATTATTCCAATCGTCTGCGTGTTGACGATAGATTGTAATTTAGTTACTAGTGAGTGGAAACACGGAATTTTTGTTGTTATTTGAAAATAATGGAATGTTTGACTTGGAAACGGCCAGACAGACTGTTTGACTCTTAACAATATTTGT
Source organism: Maratus speciosus (assembly GCA_963932465.1). Classification (NCBI taxonomy): domain Eukaryota; kingdom Metazoa; phylum Arthropoda; class Arachnida; order Araneae; family Salticidae; genus Maratus; species Maratus speciosus. The sequence continues at coordinate 432,317,963 of OZ010795.1, read as the reverse complement.
TTTAAAATAAAGAAATATACAGTTCACTGCGAAGAGTTCCTTAAAAATGGTGTCATTGAGTAACTCATTGTTTTATTCTTAACAAAAAATTGTCCTTCGAGGCCAAAGTAAACGGATTTATCGTTTGCTTTTAGAGTCAAGAATCAGCGACGAGACTTGGGTTCTTCGAATAAGGTAGGACTTTTTCTTTAACATGTCTACTGAATTAAAAAAATATTTTGACAAAAAAAAGAGTTTTAAAATGTAAAATTACTAAATTTGTGAGTGAAATTAAATTAAGTGACTCTGATAAATGCTCTTTAGAACTTGTAAATACGAAATGTGATCAATTCAATACAGAATTAAAAGAAATGTTTGATAAAATTTATTCATTGTGCGATGAAGAGGAAATTGATAAATATATCGATGAACAATCATCGATTGAAAAAGAGTTAGATGAAACTTGGTTAAAAATTAAAAGAGCGAAAGAAAAACAAATAAATGTTCTTAATGAATCAAAGCCGAAACAAGAGAATAGTGTAACGGAAGTTCGACTTCCCACGATTAATCTACCTTCTTTTAGTGGAAACGTACAGGATTGGATATATTTTAGTGATCTTTTTAAATCTAGCGTTCACAATAATAGCGCACATTCGGGTGCTCAAAAGTTATCATATTTGAAATCTTCGCTTCATTCTGAAGCTGCAAAAGTTGTACAAAGTATAACGATTTCAGATGATAATTATCAAACAGCGTGGTCCTTATTAGAGGAAAGATATTCCAATAAAAGACAACAAGTGTTTGCTCACATTTAAAAATTAATGTCCATTAATTCAATACAAAGTGAAACACCTAGTGCTATTCTTACTTTAGCAGATACCGCCAGTGAATGTATCAGATCTCTAGAAATTCTCGATCAAAAATTGAAGGGTTTGCGGATACAATAATAACTTATATATTGTGGCAGAAATTAGATGGGTCCACAAAATTATGGTTTGAACGTGAACAAAAAAAAAGACGAGCTACCAAAATTAAAAGAAATAATCGAGTTTTTAAAAAGACAAGCGAGAACACTGCAAGTTTCCAAACCTCTTATAAATAATGTAACTCCTAAACGCAATGTTCAACAACGAATCACTAGTATGGTATCTACATCTAATGGTAAAAACTCAAAAACATTTAAATGTGTTAAGTGTCAGAGTAATGAATTCCACGGTTTGCACAAATGTCCAGAATTCTTAAATCTTTCAGTGGCTTCTAGATATGAATTCGTAAAGAAAAATAATATTTGTTTTAACTGTTTAAAATTCCACTCGGTTAGAAATTGTAAATCTACTTATTCTTTTCAGAAATTTATGAAAAAACATTCGAGTTTACTGCATTTCGAGAATGAAAATGAAAAGCAAATTCAAAACAGCGATAGAAAAAATGAATTTATTTCAAAACCCGAGGTCAGTGATTGCAATACCCAAAACCAGAATCAAATCGTAGCGCATTCAAATCTAGACCCGAATGCTGCAACATTTCACATTTCTAACGAAAGAGTATTTTCAGGTACATCTGTTTGTGAGATGAATTATTTAAGTTCTGGCATCTTATCAACTGTCATTGTTTATATTAAAAATAAATTTGGTGAATTTAAGCCGTTAAGAGGTTTGATTGATGCTGGATCAATGAGTAATTTCATTACTATTCAGTGTGCTGATTATTTAGGAATTAAGAAAGAAAAAATAAAAGCTGCGGTTTCAGGATTAAATGGCATCTCCGTGAATATTAACTCCAAGGTAAAAGCATTAATTTCGAACAATTCAAATTTTAAGGCGGGAATAGAACTTCTTTGTGTACCAAAAATATCGGATGCTATTCCACTAAATCGGATTAACGTTCCAACAGAACATTACCTTAATAACATTAAATTAGCGGATCCAGAATTTTACAAACCTGGAAAAATTCATGTTCTTTTGGGAGCTCAAATATTTTATGATCTTTTAGAAGTCGGTCGAATTGAAGTCCCCAATTCTAATTTAAAATTCCAAAACTCGGTATTTGGATTCATTGCCTGTGAAAGCGTATTAAATCCTGACAATCAAATCACGCAAAATACTCATTGTGGGCTTTTTTGTAACTATGAAGATTTGACAAAAGAAGTTCAAAAATTCTTTCAGTTAGAAACATTAGGGATAAAAGACGATCCCACATGTACTGACGAAGATAGAGCATTAGAAATATTCGAAAAATCTGTATCTTATAAAAATAAACGTTACGAAGTTACCTTACCATGGAAAAAAGATTGGCGAGAAATGAACGACAATTTCAAAATAGCCAATAATAGACTAAACTGCCTTAAAGTGAAAATGAAGCGAAAATGAGCTTCGTGCTCAATATTGTGAGACTTTGAAAGATTATGAAAATAAAGAAATCATAGAAAAAATAACGGAAACGCACAAGCCAGTGGAGAAACCACTTTTTTATCTTCCACATCAACCTGTCTTTAGACAAAGCCTGACAACAAAAATGAGAGTAGTCTTCGATGCCAGCTCACACGATGTTGGCGAATTATAGTTAAATGATTGTCTTTGGCCAGGTCCAAATCTTAATCCAAACATATTCCATCTACTTATCAATTTTATTTTAAACAAAATAGCATTGATAGGTGATATAGAAAAGGCCTTTCTGCAGATATCCCTAGCGGAGAAAGACAGAGATGTAGTGAGGTTTTTATGGATTGGAGATAGAGGTATAGAAATATATCGCTTCAACCGAGTTCTTTTTGGTATGAATGCTTCCCCGTTTCTTCTTGCTGCTACTCTAAGAAAACATATCAAGAAATTTCAAGTTAGATATCCTACAACAACAAAGTTATTAGATAGGTGCCTCTACGTAGATGATTTCATCGCTGGTGCTGACAACTTGCAAGATGCGTTAGAAATCTCTCGAAATGCTGTTTATATTATGAGCGAGGCAAGTGTGAAACTCAGAAAATGGTCAACTAATGATAACGATTTGATGGAGCAATGGAAACAAGAAGGGTTTGATACTCAGCCTCTACATAACCCAATTGAATTAGGATTTGACTCAACAAAGGTTCTAGGAATGTCTTGGCATACGAGTGAAGATTGCTTTATCGTAGATGTAAAAGGCTTATTAGAAATTTTATCAAAAAATGAAAACACCAAGCGCTTCATCCTGCGTGCTATTGGAAAAATATTCGACCCTCTTGGCTTGCTCACTCCTTATACTATTCTCATGAAATGCCTATTTCAAGATCTGTGGTTGAGGAAAATTGCTTGGGATGAAGATCTACCAATAGATGTTAAAGAAAAGTGGCTTCAATGGTGTTCTGAGATCCCACGCCTCTCCGACCTAAAAATTCCAAGAATTGTGCTAAATTCAACGAAAGAAGAAAATTCAGATGTGGTAGGGATTCACTGTTTCTGCGATGCTAGTAAGAAAACCTTCGGCACTGTCATATACCTCAGAATTGTAAAAGAAAATGCTATTGAAGTTAACCTTGTGACTTCAAAAAGTAGAGTTACACCTCTTAAAAAAATCACTTTACCAAGATTAGAGCTATTGGGAGCTTTACTTGCTGCACGACTAGGTAATGCAGTCAAGAAAATAGTAGATCATAAGAAGCCATCAGATGTGTTCTTCTGGACAGACTCGAAAATCACTTTGTACTGGATTAGAGGTTCTAGTAAAAGATGGAAATCATTCATAGCGAATCGTGTCAACGAGATTCAATCTTTGACTGACTCCAATTCGTGGTTTCATTGTCCGGGAAAGTCTAATCCAGCCGACCTCCTTACCAAAGGCGTCAGTGTCGATATGATCTTAGAAAAGGATTTGTGGTTTAAAGGTCCCCCCTTTTTGAGAGAAACTGTTCTCCCAACTAATGACTGCAACATCCAAAATTCGCCAGATGACTATTCTGATGAACTAAAGAAAACAGTTAAATGTGAAAATGATAACTCTTTAGTTACTCTAGCTATTTATGATCAAAATTATTTATTAGATTATATTATTAGTGTTAGTAATAATTATATAACTATCATTCGTATTTTATGTTATGTGCTTAGATTTATTCATAACCTTCGAAATGTTAATAGAGTGAAAGATCATCTTACTTCTAAAGAATTGAATGCTGCAGAATTATCACTTATAAAGATGGTTCAACAAAGTGAGTATCAGGAAGAAATAAAATGTCTTCAGAAAGGTGATTCAGTACCAAATAAAAGTAAACTAAATTCTTTAAATTGTTTCTTAGATGAAAGTAATATTTTAAGAGTTGGGGGTAGATTTGGTAACTCATATTTGACAACAAATGAAAAACATCCTATGGTTCTGCCAAGTAAGCAACCCTTACTTTAATTATTGTAAGATATTTTCATTTAAAGTATTTACATGTAGGATCACAAACATTGTTGTACCATATTCGTCGTAAATTTTGGATAACTAATGGTAGAAACATCTGTCTCAAAATAACATATGAATGTGTCACTTGTTTTAAAAACAACCCTGTATTAGCGAGTCGAGTTATGGGTGACTTGCCCAAAGAGCGTGTTACACCTTCATTTCCATTTTCCATTATTGGAACTGATTATTGCGGCCCTTTTTACATTAAATTCAAAAATCAAAGGAAAGGTACATATAATAAAGTGTATGTATGTATATTCGTTTGTCTCTGCACCAAAGCTATTCATCTAGATTTCGTTTCAGATCTCACTTCTGCAGCCTCCATTGCTTGTTTTAAGCGCTTTGTTAGCAGAAGGGGAAAGTGTTCAAAAATATTTTCTGACAATGCAAAAAACTTTGTAGGGGCAAACTTAGAATTGAAAAGGCTTCACAATTTGGTTAGACACCCAGATGAAGCATTAGCTGATTATTTTACACGGGGAAATATCGAATGGAATTTTATTCCTCCGAAAGCGCCGAACTTCGGTGGTCTTTGGGAGGCAGGGGTTAAATCATTCAAATTCCATCTAAAACGTGTAATTGGTAACGCGCACCTCACTTTAGAGGAATTTCTGACAGTAATTCTAGAAATTGAAAGTGTTTTGAACTCAAGACCTCTGTCCCCATTATCATCAGATTTCGACGATTTCGAGACTCTGTCACCGGGTCATTTTCATATAGGTAGGCCTTTAACGTTTATTATTGAACCCCCATCTCACTGAAATTTCGGAAAACAAACTTAGCAACTGGCAAAAAATAACAAAATATAGCCAGCAAATATGGAAATTATGGAAGCGAGACTATCTGAACACCTTGCAGTAACGTAATAAATGGCAAATAAATAAAAACAATATAAATGTTAGTTCTCTCGTATTGATCAAATATGAAAATATGCTCAGCACAAAATGGGCAACAGGTAGGATTTCCGAGATATTTCTCGGTAAGGACAAAAAAGTTCGAGTAGTGAACATTCGTCTACCTAACGGTACAATAATAAAGAGAGATGTGAGAAGTATTTGTCCCCTTCCAATTAATGGAAACTAACTTCTTTAATGTATATATTTGGTATATTTTGAATATATTTTGTTGTTTAATTTCTATAGTATGTTTTATTGTATTCAAATGTAAAGTAATTTTGCCATTTTTCCTTTGTTATTAATTATATCTTTTGCATTGTTATATGTAGTATTATGTAATTTTATATTATATATTAGAGTAGTTTTGAAACCTGGAGGTTTCAACGGTCGGGAGTATGTTACTGATCGTAATTAAAATCTCCCGTACGAGGGCACTGTGTCAGCGCCGTAATTTTATTTATTATTCCAATCATCTGCGTGTTGACGATAGATTGTAATTTAGTTACTAGTGAGTGGAAACACGGAATTTTTGTTGTTATTTGAAAATAATGGAATGTTTGACTTGGAAACGGCCAGACAGACTGTTTCAATCTTAACAATATTTGTTTTAAAATAAAGAAATATACAGTTCACTGCGAAGAGTTCCTTAAAAATGGTGTCATTGAGTAACTTATTGTTTTATTCTTAACATATAGTAATGATAAAAAATGATATGTCCGACTTACTGCTATGAATAACTGTATTTGCATCTAGTGGAACAACTTCTCAAACACCAAGTTATGTTTAATACTATATATGAGATGTGTTTCATAAGCATTCCCTACTGTTCCACTAGATGTAGACACAGTTTTTTTTAGCAATAAGTCAGACATCTCATTTTCAATTTTTGATGCTCTGAGGCGACGAAACCTAATATCCACGCAAAGATGTTTTGCGCAATTTGTTGGTAATGTTACGTTAGTTGAATAGTCTAACAAATGAAATTAACTAACGAAATTTATAGGTTTATAAGTTTATGTTACAGTTTACATTTATATATTTTTAAATTTTTGACAAAAATTCATTAAATGCATATTTATGACACTTTCTATACCATAGAACTTATGGTTAATATTCTTGAAATGCGTTTACTTCGTGTACGTCACTTTAACGCAATAATAGCATACACATATGAGGACGTGAGTGATATGAGCAGCTTCAATCTGGAGACTGTTAATGCATAGCTGCCAATTTGTACGGATTTTTCTTACCACTAAAATTTTATAGTAAATTTTACCTTAAACAATCGTTGAAATCTAACGATTGCTAACGAGGAAAGAAGATAATATAGTCTATTAAATTTTACTGGTAACAAAAATCCGTACAAGTTGGCGGCTTTGTTAATGTATCCCATTTTCGCAACGTATCTATCTTGAGCCGATCTGCAAACCCCTGATATTCCATTGGTAGTAAGTGTGTTATTTAGGTAGCTTTTATTACAAAAAGTAAAAACCTACCTATTACAGCCGTCCGGAGGAAAGCGATATCAGAAAATGTTGGTATATTTTGACTAATCATGACGCCCAGACTCCAAAACTACAATCCATTCAAATTTTGATATGTATAATGTATATTATACAACAAATACATGTATATTATACAACTCATATTTACGGGTATATGAGGACGTGAGTTTCAAAACTTGCTATACCCAGAAAATGAAATTTTGGGAAATAGCGAAAAACCTCTATCTGCGACTATTGGTTTTCATTCTAAATCAAGACATTACAATGGCAGAAACATAGGTTAAAACTAGTTTTTTTTTGTAGATTGTTGTGTTTTTTCGGTGCAAATTACAAACAGAATAAACACGATATTTTTAATTTTGGAAAAGACGAGTTTTGAAATTCACGTCCTCATCTTATTTGCGCGCTTTTCCATTGTTTCACAGATGATGCAATTTTTTTGTCGACCACCGAAAATTAAAACAGAAAGAAAGATAATTTTAAATAATACTAAAAATAAAAAAAAAAAAAAATGTCAGAAGTCAAGTGAAATTACAACATTTTCTACTTGGAAAAAAAAAAAAAAAAAAAAAAAAAAAAAAAAAAAAAAAAATCCCGAAAAATCCGAAAAATAGATATTTCAATAAAAATGTAAAAAACGCTTTATTTATAAAGGGGTGTAAAAAATTGTAAAACAGATTAAAGTTTTGTAGATGCTGTTTAGTTCTGAATATGGATATTTACCACACAAAATTTTAGTCAACTGCAGATTTTTTGTGTTTAGTACATGATAAAATACTGTTATTAGGGTAGATCAAAATATCCTGTACGGAAAGAGGTTGATGGTATAAAAAAATCACTCTGTAAAAGGCACCCGTAATTTAATTATTGAAATGACACATATTTGAACTCTATGAATGTAAAATGAACTAGGAAGGAGAACGTTATGGTGGTGTAGCCCCCTCACATTATCTGAGAAATGTGCTCATAAACATTGAAATAAGTGGATTTTTTTTTTTTTTTTTTTTTTTTTTTAGTTACACTTCCCGTCTTAAAAATGAACTTATCTGCTAATAAGTCTTATATATAGGGTAAAGTGGGCACAGACGCCGCGGTGACACAGATGCCGCAGAGATTGTGTGAGCGCTAGATCAAATTAAGAAGTTCGTAGTGTACCCCTGTGCTGTGTTGTATGAGTTTCCACCGTTAATTGTCAGTAATTACATATTTATGCTAGTTTTTATGATTCGAACCTGTGTGCTAAGTTTCTAAATTTATTCTAATAAAGATTTATTACATATTTTAAGCCAAATAAACAGAGATTTCATCCCAAAACCGATTGTAACTGTATACTAGATCCTCATAGAATACAGACATGTGCTTGCATTTCTCTATTGTCGCTCACATGACGCAAAATTTCGGCGTGACATCTTATCCGACACTATGGGGCAGATGCCGCACCGAGGTTGAGGGACAGATGCCGCAAAATATATTTTTATTTTTCTGTTCAATAAATTCACCAGTGCGATTTAAATAGAACTTACATTTAAATGAACGTATATTAGCGCATTCTGCTACTTATCAAAATATTCAGAGTAACAATGTTCATTCACCATGTGTGAATAAGGAAAACGTAGGCCGTTTACAATTCTCATATATCTAAATTGTTAAACAAAATATTTCCTATATCAATGATCAAAAGACCTACACAGATGTGAAAGAGAAAGCAAAATGATGCAAATATTACAAGTATAGAATTTATAAACAAGAAAGAGAAGAAGGAAATAAAAAGCAAAAGAAACTATAAAGCGTCAAAGAACGACAGCTTGACGGAAATAAAATGTGTAAAAAAGGAAGGGAAAGATCAACTTGAAAAGAATCTTACTTGAGGAAGAAACTAACATATGAGTCATCTTCCGACAATGAGCAAATTGTTCCTCTTATGATATCTAATTGCAGTATTGGATTGGAATTTGTTGGCTCTAAATATGCTAAGTGTCTGGAGCCTTAACAAGAAACAAAGTCTAAAGCGCACAGGATTCAGTGCATCAAATTCAATCGATAGCTGCACTAAAAAGGCTCACCTTACTTTTGCAACGTGAAGTGTGGTGTGATTGAGTTCGAATGGAAATACAAAATCAAAAATTAGAAGAAAGGCAAAAAAAAAAAAAACAGACTAGGAACGAAATAGAATAGAACTAATACATACATTAAGAGAAAACTACAATATTATACTGGATGTAAAACAGTAATTTATATCTTTTTTTTTTGAAATTATGCTGTCTATTATTTTCAGTATTTATGCTATCCATTCATGTAAGTTCAAATGCTTTTCGTTTCATTTCCATTTTTTTCTCAAGTTTTATTTATAGAGCTTACACTTTTGCATTTTCGTTAAACTTTTCACAGTTTAGTGATATATATATATATATATATATATATATATATATATAATTTTTCTAAGTTGTATGTTATTTATTTTCATTTTGAGTAGTTTGAGAAGATAAAAATGTGATTTGCTTGAAAAAAAAAATAAACAGCCTAGCTTCTTTCGACATGTGGCATCTGCCCCACACCTCATGCGTCATCTTACCCAGCACATAAAAAATGGTGTTAAAAATGACTTTTGAGAAAATAACTATGCCTGCTTTATTAAAAGGGTTTTAACTTGCTTAATATAGAAATTAGGTTATAAAGTATTTGATTAATGATTTCTGGTACTTAGTTTGTTGTTTTTTGCTTTATTGTACTTTTTAAAAGAAGAAAAGTAAAAGTGCGGCGTCTGTCCCCACTTTACCCCATTGTAGAAAATAAAAAATAATAACTCGCGCATCAATTTTAGATATTATCACAGAATGCTTAAAGTAAATAATGGTATGATTTTAACATCTAGCATAGGAACATTTCATCTGCACATTTACAACTGAATATCTCTAGAGTTTAAGAATGTTAAAATGCCATACTATCAATCTCAATGTAACCAATTGAGCAAATTTTCTTGATTTATCTTGTTTTCATAAATAATGCTGAAACGAGTTACAAGCATGATATACCCAGAAAAAAATTTAAATGTAAAAAAATAAATAAAATAATTGTTTATATGCTTGCAAAATCAAACAAAAAATGATTGAGTTTTCGGGGGAAAAAATTTCGTTTCTAGGCGTAGTTTGAACCGAAGATTTAACATATATTGTCAAAATTAGACATTGAAAAAAACAATGTTTGGTCTGTTTTCATTTGTAGATGGCCCCTAAACAAATTTTATATTCATCATTTGAAAGTAGACTTTATTTTCAATTGTTTGGTACCTGTAACTTTCTTCTATTAAAATCAGTTGCAGAGTTAGTAGGGAGTGTTTACTATTTTTTTCCACGTCTGTGCAAACGAATATTTTGTAAAATATTAAAAAAAAACGATTTAATAGCAAGAATAAATAAATTTGTGGGGAGGGGGGGGGGTAATAACGTTTCTGTCATTCCAGATATGTGGGCCTTCTTTATATTTAAGGAATCCTTTTAAGTAATATATTAATTTAAATGAAACTATAATTTTACGAACTATAATTAAAGTCATTTGCGCAATTAAAGAAAAAATCATTTATTGATTATGTGAAGAATCACACAAGAAGTAAAATGTTATCTGAAAGGATTTTTTAAAACTCTAATTATCTGATTTTACCATGTAGCCTAACAAATAAAAATTTTCTTTCTTATTTAATGTTACAGAAGATGTTTAATTACCTCTAATATTTTAGAAAAAGTATTATATATATTGAAAGAAAACGTCTTATATAATCACGGGATTTTTTTTTCCCGAGAAATAAAGATTCTTATAATGACTCGATTAAAGGATGCAAGAAAAAATTATAGTTTAAAACTTTTCTAAAAGAAAAACTATTAAACTAATAATTATTCAAATATTATCTCAGTTTAATTTCTGATACATTAAAAATATTTCTTTTTTCTTTTTTAAACAAAGAAGTTTGTACGAGTAGTTAGCGCAAAAAAATAAATTATTCGAGTTATGAAAGTTTATTCTTCCGTACATTTTTAAAATTTTATTTACTGCATTAAAAAAATTGTTTATGAATTAAGATGTATATAAATCAGATGTTACTTATAAATATTAACTTTTTATGAATGACTGCATTTAGGAACATAAAACAGTCAATATATTTATATACCGGGTGTCCCAAAAAGGACTGACTGATTTTAAAATTAAATAACTTCCAAACGGTGACAGATATTAAAAAAAAATCTTGCAGGAGGGTTATGCATAAAGTCAAAAGTTTTATTACAGTGATTTTCGATTTTAGTTCGAATTACAAACAATAGATGGCGCTGTAAGCAATAGTCGCTAAATACAGGCTCGATTTTCGGTCCTTTCTGTTGTTCCATGCAGAAAAAGGAGATGGAAATGTATTATCCGGGTCACGAAGTACCAAAAATCGAGCCTGAATTTAGCCTCTATTGATCGCAGCGCCATCTATTGTTTGTAATTCGAACTAAAATCTAAAATCACTGTATTAAAACTTTTGACTTTATGCATAACCCTCCTGCAAGAATTTTTTAAATATCTGTCACCGTTTGGAACTTATTGAATTTTAAAATCAGTCAGTCCTTTTTGGGACACCCGGTATATACATATAATCCAATTGAAACGATTTTATGAAACATATTTATTTAATTTATTAGTAAAACTATTTTGTTAAAGAAATTTGTGTAACGAATATATGTAAGGGTTATATGAAACGATGTTATGTTTAGATGCTTTATAAATATTTAAATGCAAGTTTTGTATTTCAGCATCTAAGTTATAAAAGAATACGAATAATTCAAACAAATTGTGATTTAAACGCGGATTTTGTAGAACGCTAGTGGTTAATTAATTTTGACTATTACTACGTCCATATACACCTTTTTTCTCGTTTTTCTTGAAGTTGCCAATTATATATTTTATAGTTCTTATATTCGGCCGAATAAAATAATTTGATTACTCTTCGTTTTATGGGTGAAAATATTTGAAATACATTTCAGTGCCACTATGTTATTTGAAACTCAACTAAATTCTTAAAAGTTACGAATGTTTAATGCGGCATATTCTGCATTGAAAATGTAGGCTGTATAAGTTAAAATTATCTTACCAGATAACACCAAACATTAAGAAGCGTTATGCTTTTCGTGAATTACAGTCGGAAGAGCTATTTTCTATGCACTTATTTAACCCATAATGTTTCATTTATTTCTATGTGTATACATTATGTTCAACTTAATTCTCTGACGCGTTTTAAACTATCGTCCTGCAGATGAATTTCTCTCAAAACGTAAGAAATAAGCTTCTGATTTGTATTTTGTTTCTCTGATTTTCATTAATTTTTTAATGCTAGTTATTCCCCTAATGGGAAATTGCATAACCAAAAATTTTAAAATATTTTTTATTCTCATTCAGCACTTATACTTCAATTTGCAGTTAGATAGTTTGACTTAAACTCTATTTTATTTTACGAATATAAAGCCGCATTGCTAGAAATATATTAACGAAATTTAAATGATAGAGGATTTATTTGTTTCACTGTATGGCTGTTGCACTCAAGATAAAAATTTTGTAGTTCTAATTAAATGCATATTTCGTTTACAGCTCCCACTAGTTGGAAATAATGTAACCAATTTCAGTGAAATACCTTATTTTGTTTTCACTGCATATACTGAATTTGAAAATAGGTGGCACAGATTCCGTGATTTTTTTTTTTTTTTTTTTTTTTTTTTTTTTTTGCATTTATAACGTTTGCTGTCAAGAAATATGGTAAGTAAATTTAAAGGTTTTGAATTTTTTACATTATTCAATACTCTTTTATTTTAGTTTAAATTATTTTATTTATTTATGTATTTTTTGTATATAATTCTTCACAATAATCTTCTGCTACAGTCATATTTATATTTTCATAAAAAACATTCTAAAAATAGTATGCTTTACTTTTCCAATGGTAGTACTGCTGATATGATGGAAATATAACCATCCTCAGCAGTAAACATCGAAAACAGGAAATTGAAACGATAATTTTCAACGACAAGAACGTTGTCGAATTCTTATCAAAATAAATTAGACTGTAAATTATTGAATAATCATCGAACTGTTGAAATATCTAAATTGTATTTATCCAAAGGGCAACGTAATAATCATAAATCAAACTGTTTATTACGCGCGATGCAAGAGACTCATGTGATTGTTATAAAGAACTGAAAAAAAACTTTCTACCTTTTTATTATTATGTCATTATACTGTAACATTTTGAACTGTAAACATGTAAAAAATTAAATCGCTGCCGTAAAATGCAGCGTAGCCTATATGTTAATTGTCGGAGCACAGCTCCGGCTTCCCTGCAAAAATTACACTTATTGTTAACACGATAGCGTCCAAAATATTTGTCATATCGACACAAAAAATTAAATGGACGTTGGTAGTGCCAAAATCTCGATGCGTATTGAAAATCATAAATATTCGCCAACCCTAACGGCAAGAAATGTCTGCTTAAAATTTTCCCATAGAGATAACATCGCCGGTTTAAATCTATATATTTGAAAGATAAGGCCTTTTTTTTTTTAGACATCTACCTTGAGCTTTTTTCTGAACCAATTTTAATAATTCTTTTTTTAAATGAAAGTTGTTTCTTTGTAGATTTGCGGCACTAGCTATTTTTTTTAAATATTCCCATTTTTATATTTAAATTTAAAAATTTTCTATGATTTTTTTTATTCAAAATGGTAGCAATTGGATTATTTCCATTGTTGTAAAGAAAAGAGAATTAATACAGTATGTTTATCTTTATTGATGCCAATTTCTAATAAAATTCAAAATTAACTTTAAAAAAAAGGGAACAGAAAATGACGTCACGCTTTAAAAAACACTAAGATTTTCCTCAAAAAGTTATTACAATTTAATACTTTTTCACTCCACTGAGTTTGAGATGCTATGTGAAATGCTTGAATGAGGTAAAGTGGCATCATATTTAAATGAAAACCATCATTTTCTCTGATAAAACGAAATATTTTACTACTAACGGCTCTAAAAGATATAAATTTCTGGTATTTTACTCGCCGATACGGAGATTAGAATCACAAGTCAAGAGTGCGAATGTTCACATGAAAGTCGTAGAACCTTTTATACTCCATAACCTACCAAATCGATGTAGTTCATTTTGAATTTTAAATTAAGAGAAATGAAAAGAAATCGAATACGGGGAATACGATTTTGGGTCTTAGCCGCATGGCTGCGAGTGATAAATCAAAGAAATCGAGAAAAATATAACAGTGTTTTGTAGGGATCAGGGTATTTTCCACGAGAGCGTCCAAATTTTTTTTTTTATTATTTTTTTTATAGAAAAAGAAATCTAGTCTAAACTGGTGAAATTTCGCATTCTTATAAGGAGAGATTTTCTGTAAGAAAATAGCGGTGCAGAAGAATTTCCTGGTCGCAAAATTCCAGCAGTCGTACGAACTCTGCTATAATGTCATGTATGTATTACTTATATGTATGTATTCTTAGGTATGTATGTTTATATTCAGACGTATGCATGTTTGTATTGGGAAATTTCCACAATCGGGTTTATAGAGAATTTCATAATTTAGCGAGCGTTGTTTGATGAGCAAATTTAACCATTTGCTGGCGGTTCCAATTACAGAAGGTTATTATTATTATTTTTTATTATTCACTGTAAGTGAATGTGCTGCAACTGAAATGCACATGGACATTCTCCGTACCCTTCCAAATCGGTGCAATACATTTTGAATTTTAAATTAAGAGAAATGAAAAGAAATCGAATACGGAGAATACGATTTCGTTTATTAGCCGCATGGTAACGATTTCAGTATTAGCCGCATGGCTATGAATGATAATCAAAGAAATCGAGAAAAATATAATGTCATGTATTTATTACTTATATGTATGTATGGTTGTATTAAAACGTATATATGTTTGTATTGGGAAATTTCCGTAATCGGGTTTGTAGACGATTTAACCATTTGGTGGCGGTTCCAATTACAGAAGGTTATTAATTTTTTTTTTTTTTTAATTCGCTGTAAGTGAAAGTGCTGCAACTGAAATGCACATGGACATTCTCCGTACCCTTCCAAATCGGTGCAATACGTTTTGAATTTTAAATTAAGAGAAATGAAAAAAAAAATCGAATACGGAGAATACGATTTCGTTTATTAGACGCTGGTAAATATTTCAGTATTAGCCGCATGGCTATGAATGATAATCAAAGAAATCGAGAAAAATATAATGTCATGTATTTATTACTTATATGTATGTATCTTTATGTATGTATGGTTGTATTAAAACGTATATATGTTTATATTGGGAAATTTCCGTAATCGGGTTTGTAGACGATTTAACCATTTGGTGGCGGTTCCAATTACAGAAGGTTATTATTATTATTATTATTATTATTATTATTATTATTTTTTTTTTTTTTTTTTTTTTTAATTCACTGTAAGTGAAAGTGCTGCAACTGAAATGCACATGGACATTCTCCGTACCCTTCCAAATCGGTGCAATACATTTTGAATTTTAAATTAAGAGAAATGAAAAAAAATCGAATACGGAGAATACGATTTCGTTTATTAGCCGCATGGTAACGATTTCAGTATTAGCCGCATGGCTATGAATGATAATCAAAGAAATCGAGAAAAATATAATGTCATGTATTTATTACTTATATGTATGTATTTTTATGTATGTATGGTTGTATTAAAACGTATATATGTTTGTATTGGGAAATTTCCGTAATCGGGTTTGTAGACGATTTAACCATTTGGTGGCGGTTCCAATTACAGAAGGTTATTATTATTATTATTTTTTTTTTAATTCACTGTAAGTGAAAGTGCTGCAACTGAAATGCACATGGACATTCTCCGTACTCTTCCAAATCGGTGCAATACATTTTGAATTTTAAATTAAGAGAAATGAAAAAAAAATCGAATACGGAGAATACGATTTCGTTTATTAGCCGCATGGTAACGATTTCAGTATTAGCCGCATGGCTATGAATGATAATCAAAGAAATCGAGAAAAATATAATGTCATGTATTTATTACTTATATGTATGTATTTTTATGTATGTATGGTTGTATTAAAACGTATATATGTTTGTATTGGGAAATTTCCGTAATCGGGTTTGTAGACGATTTAACCATTTGGTGGCGGTTCCAATTACAGAAGGTTATTAATTTTTTTTTTTTTTTTTTTTTTTTTTTTTTTTTTTTATTCACTGCAAGTGAATTTGCTGCAACTCAAATGCACATGGACATTCTCCGTACCCTTCCAAATCGGTGCAATACATTTTGAATTTTAAATTAAGAGAAATAAAAAGAAATCGAATACGGAGAATACGATTTCGTTTATTAGCCGCATGGTAACGATTTCAGTATTAGCCGCATGGCTATGAATGATAATCAAAGAAATCGAGAAAAATATAATGTCATGTATTTATTACTTATATGTATGTATTTTTATGTATGTATGGTTGTATTAAAACGTATATATGTTTGTATTCGGAAATTTCCATAATCGGGTTTGTAGAAGATTTCATAATTTAGTGAGCATTGTTTGATGCGCAAATTTAAGTATTTGGCAGCGGTCCCAATTTCAGAAGGTTATTAATTTTTCTTTTTAATTCGCCGTAAGTGCATGCGCTGCAACTGAAATGCAAGTGAACATTTTCCGTAATTTACCAAATCGATGCAATTCACTTTGAATTTTAAATTAAGAGAAATAAAAAGAAATCGAATACGGAGAATACGATTTTGGATGTTAGTTGAAAGATAACAGATTCAGTATTAACCGCATGGCAACGAATGATAATAAAAGAAGTCGAGAAAAATATAATGTTATGTATGTATTAATTATATGTATGTATTCTTATGTATGTTTTTATTCAGAGGTATGTATGTTTGTATCAAAAAATTCCCGTAATCGGGTTGGTAGAAAATTTCATAATTTAGTGAGCGTGTTTTATGCGCAAATATAACCATTTGGTAGTGACCCCAATTACAGAAGCTTACTCATTTTTTTTTTTTATTCACCGTAAGTGAATTTGTTGCAACTGAAATCCGAGTGAACATTCTGAAGTGAATGAGATAAGCATTTGTAGCCTAGATGTACACTTTAAAAAAGAAATATGTAGATAACAAAATAAAGAAGTCCTAAAAGCGTAAAGAAAAGGTAGCTTACTTATTTCTTGATTTTAAGATTTTAGCTAATTTTTCGGTAAAACACTAAGCTAAAATCTGAAGAACCCGTTTAGAGAAGATTCATCAGTGCTGAATTTCAGTGGAAATTTCGCCAAATCTGGCAGCTACAGCCAAATTCGCTGCATTTATATCAACATATTTTTGGTCTCCAAATTTGGCGAAATTTCGTGAAATGTCTCCAAGCTTGGCGATAATTTTGACGTTAATGTATATGACTAATATAGTTTTATGATTATAATCGGAAAATGGATACAACAATAAAAGATAATTCGTGAGAAATCAACTTCACTAAAAGTCATAAATCATTCGTGATTTTTTAACCTGTTGCCTAGATGTAGTGTACATTTTCAGAAACGTACATATTTTTATACGTGTAATATTATACACAAGTTTCGAAAATGTCGGTTAATAGAAAGCAATTGAAATGAAAAGAGTTATTCAAGATATTCAGCGTAATTCTATGTGGAAAAGTCACATAAAAATAACCCAGCTGCCTACGAGTATTTCCGCGAATAACGATATAACTATAACTCATATGAACAAAAGTATCAAGTTTGATAGAGGAGTATAGCAGATTACCCATGTGTGCGTGTTACATAAGTGTTACAAACCTTTCCCTTATACCATATTAAATAAGTCTGGGCTATGCCAGACATGCAAGTCATTGAAGGGGCTTTGAAGTTTTCTGCCGTTAGCTCAATGGATCCAGTTCCAATTTTTTATTGTCTCAAAGATCGGAGCTACATTAAACAAATCAAAATCGCTCAACACATCTCCGGTGGTTATTCTTTCTCTTTACCGTAGACTCTCTTATTCAATAAATTCTCTTTACTTTTAACATTTCTGAATTATTTTAAAGAACAACAAATCACGCTGCATGAAAATTTTCATAATTCTGACATCAGATTTACAGGTAAGCAGCAGAAAATACTTTAGTTATGCACTGAACAGCTTTCGTCATACAAAAGTTACAATTTTCCCTAAGTCAACTTTTATTATTGGAAAAGCAAGAGCTGGAAAAAGTAGGATAATCAAAGAAATTAGTAAAACAATCATAGATCAGTTAGGACCAGAAGCTGTCATTCTTTGTCATTCAACAGGTACTGCTGCGTTTAATGTCGAAGGAAAGTTAATTCACTCAGTGCTTAAAAAACCACCGTGTTTTAAATAGTTCGATGATTTAAAAAGTCAGGCAGAAAGAAATCTACAGCTCAGCATGGATACAGAATTATTTATCTTTATTGACGAATTTTCACTTGTCGTCATATGGCTCAACTTGAACAAAGATGTCGCAAAGGTACTTTGTTTAAATCCTTGGAGGTATTAGGTAGTTACATCGCGTAAAAGACATCCCTCTATATAAGAGACATTCTATAAAAGACATTTTGGCTCTTCGCAGACAAAAAATGCTTAGAGCTTTTGAAAATTGCTTCACATTAACAGACTCATTGAGACAAAATTACGATCAGCAAAGACAGTTTTGAAAGACTCTATATTCGCTTTGCGTGGGTCAAGTTTTAGACTACTCTCATCCCTTATGCAACGGTGGAAAACTACACTGCTTCCGGCTCAACTTGAATGATTTCAAGATGCTATATGCCTTTTTTCCAAAAACAACCAAGCTAAAGAACATTATCAAGAAGTACTTCTTAAATCAAAGTGCTGAATGACAAGAATGTTTGCGGACAACAATAATTAAAAGTAAGATGTAGTGAAGATGATCACGTGTTTGGACTTCAGGCTGGACTTTTTTCAACAGTTGGATGCAGAGTTATGTTACATACCAATATCTGGATGGAGTGGGGATTGATAAGCGGTGTTCTGAGTACAGTAAAAGATACTGCCTATGACCCAAAATTTCAACCCCTAGGCTTGCCACAGGATATAATGGTTCATTTTGTTGATTATCATGCCACAAATTAGCATTTGAGCATTACATGAGGCAACTGATGACTGAATTAAATACTAGGAAATTAGGATTCAACGGGTGTTATTTCAAATTTAATTTTGTGCTATTAAACAGTAATCATGAAAATTAAACTTTTTTTATATTTTAAAATGTTATGTGTTAAGTTTATACGACTCCATGCTCCGACATTTCGGCCTGACGGATACTAGTGAATTAAATTTAACGCTGTAAACGTCACATATAATATTAATAGATTCAAGAAAAAGAATAGGCTTGCGAGTGAATTCCTTCATATGTTCAGAAAATATTATAACACACATTTTTTTTTCTCTTATCACACTATAGTGAAATGTATAATATGAATTTCATCAATAGCCAACATGGATTACTGGGTCATACATCCAATCAAAGAAATGCTGCAGCGGAAACATAAAGGTAAGAAATTTACCTATCTGTACTTATCTATACTCCTATTATAAAGAGGAAAAAATTGTTTATTTGTCGGAGGTAAGCTCTAGAACTACCGAACCGATTCCAAAAGTAATGGTATCAAAATGATGGTGTTAGTCCAACTTAGAACATAGGCTATATCTTATGTCGGTGCCACTAACCCAAAGGGGGTGTAGGAGCAAAAAACGTTCTAAAAATGCGATTTTAGCGTTACTGAAGGGCCTAGAAATATGAAATTTTGAATATTAGTTACTTATAAGATATAAATGATGTCTAAGAACAGTTCTTAAACAATTCGAAATTTGAAAGGGGTGAAAATGCACAAAAAGCGTTCTAAAAAACGTTTTAAATGGTAATTTCTACACAATCTCAGAAAATACCAAACCGATTTAAAAAATATTGGTGCCAAAATGATGGTGACTACGCTTGCTCCAAGATAGGCTATGTTTTATGTCGGTGCAACTACCCCTAAAGGGGATGTAGGAGCAAAAAACGTTCTAAAAATGCGATTTTAGCGTTACTGAAGGGCCTAGAAATATGAAATTTTGAATATTAGTTACTTATAAGATATAAATGATGTCTAAGAACAGTTCTTAAACAATTCGAAATTTGAAAGGGGTGAAAATGCACAAAAAGCGTTCTAAAAAACGTTTTAAATGGTAATTTCTACACAATCTCAGAAAATACCAAACCGATTTAAAAAAATATTCGTGCCAAAATGATGGTGACTACGCTTGCTCCAAGATAGGCTATGTTTTATGTCGGTGCAACTACCCCTAAAGGGGATGTAGGAGCAAAAAACGTTCTAAAAAGGCGATTTTAGCGTTACTGAAGGGCCTAGAAATATGAAATTTTGAATATTAGTTACTTATAAGATATAAATGATGTCTGAGAACAGTTCTTAAACAATTGGAAATTTGAAAAGGGTGAAAATGCACAGAAAGCGTTCTAAAAAACGTTCTAAATGGTAATTTCTACACAATCTCAGGAAATACCAAACCGATTTAAAAAATATTGGTGCCAAAATGATGGTGACTACGCTTGCTCCAAGATAGGCCGTTACTGAAGGGGCTAGAAATATGAAATTTTGAATATTAGTAACTTATTAGATATAAAGGATTTCTAAGAACAGTTCTTAATAAATTCGAAATTTGAAAGGGGTGAAAATGCGCGAAAATCGTTCAAAAAAACGTTCTAAATGGTGGTTTCTACACAATCTCAGGAAATACCAAACCGATTTAAAAAATATTAGTGCCAAAATGATGGTGACAAAGCTTGCTCCAAGATAGGCTATGTTTTATGTCGGTGCACAACCCCTAAAGGGGGTATAGGAGGAAAAAATTGTTTATTTGTCGGAGGTAAGCTCTGGAACTACCGAACCGATTCCAAAAGTAATGGTATCGAAATGATGGTGTTAGTCCAACTTAGAACATAGGCTATATCTTATGTCGGTGCCACTAACCCAAAGGGGGTGTAGGAGCAAAAAACGTTCTAAAAATGCGATTTTAGCGTTACTGAAGGGCCTAGAAATATGAAATTTTGAATATTAGTTACGTATAAGATATAAATGATGTCTAAGAACAGTTCTTAAACAATTCGAAATTTGAAAGGGGTGAAAATGCACAAAAAGTGTTCTAAAAAACGTTCTAAATGGTAATTTCTACACAATCTCAGGAAATACAAAACCGATTTAAAAAATATTGGTGCCAAAATGATGGTGACTACGCTTGCTCCAAGATAGGCTATGTTTTATGTCGGTGCAAGTAACCCTAAAGGGGATGTAGGAGCAAAACATGTTCTAAAAATGCGATTTTAGCGTTACTGAAGGGCCTAGAAATATGAAATTTTGAATATTAGTTACTTATAAGATATAAATGATGTCTGAGAACAGTTCTTAAACAATTCGAAATTTGAAAGGGGTGAAAATGCACAGAAAGCGTTCTAAAAAACGTTCTAAATGGTAATTTCTACACAATCTCAGGAAATACCAAACCGATTTAAAAAATATTGGTGCCAAAATGATGGTGAATACGCTTGCTCCAAGATAGGCCGTTACTGAAGGGGCTAGAAATATGAAATTTTGAATATTAGTAACTTATTAGATATAAAGGATTTCTAAGGACAGTTCTTAATAAATTCGAAATTTGAAAGGGGTGAAAATGCGCGAAAATCGTTCAAAAAAAAAAGTTCTAAATGGTGGTTTCTACACAATCTCAGGAAATACCAAACCGATTAAAAAATATTGGTGCCAAAATGATGGTGACAAAGCTTGCTCAAGATAGGCTATGTTTTATGTCGGTGCACTACCCCTAAAGGGGGTATAGGAGCAAAAAACGTCCTAAAAATGCAATTTTAGCGTTACTGACGGCCTAGAAATATGAAATTTTGAATATTAGTTACTTATAAGATATAAATGATGTCTAAGAACAGTTCTTAAACAATTCGAAATTTGAAAGGGGTGAAATTGCACAAAAAGCGTTCTGAAAAACGTTCTAAATGGTAATTTCTACACAATCTCAGGAAATACCAAACCGATTTAAAAAATATTGGTGCCAAAATGATGGTGACTACGCTTGCTCCAAGATAGGCTATGTTTTATATCGGAGCCACTACCTCAAAGGGGGTGTAGGAGCAAAAAACGTTCTAAAAATGTGATTTTAGCGTTAATGAAGGGCCTAGAAATATGAAATTTTGAATATTAGTTACTTATAAGATATAAATGATGTCTAAGAACAGTTCATAAACTATTCGAAATTTGAAAGGGGTGAAATTGCACAAAAATCGTTCAAAAAAACGTTCTAAATGATGGTTTCTACACAATATCAGGAAATACCAAACCGATTTAAAAAATATTGGTGTCAAAATGAAGGGGGCAACGCTTGCTCCAAGATAGGCTATGTTTTATGTCGGTGTCACTACCCCAAAGGGGGTGCAGGAGCAAAAAACGTTCTAAAAATGCGATTTTAGCGTTACCGAAGGGCCTAGAAATATGAAATTTGAAATATTAGCTACTTATTAGATATAAAGGATTTCTAAGAACAGTTATTAAACAATTCGAAATTTGAAAGGGGTGAAAATGCGCGAAAAGCGTTCTAAAAAACGTTCTAATGGTGGTTTCTACACAATCTCAGGATGTACAAAATCGATCTAAAAAATATTGGCGTCAAAATAAGGTTGTCAAAATGACGGTGTCAACCCTTGCTCCAACAAAGGCTATGTTTTTTGTCGGTGCCACTACCCGAAAGGGGGTGCAGGAGCAAAAAACTTTCTAAAAATGCGATTTTAGCGTTACCGAAGGGCCTAGAAATATGAAATTTGAAATATTAGCTACTTATTAGATATAAAGGATTTCTAAGAACAGTTCTTAAACAATTCGATATTTGAAAGCGGTGAAAATGCGCGAAAAGGGTTCTAAAAAACGTTCTAATGGTTGTTTCTACACAATCTCAGGATATACAAAACCGATCTAAAAAATAATGGCGTCAAAATGATGGTGACAAACCTTGCTCCAACATAGGCGATGTTTTATGTCGGTGCCACTACCCCAAAGGGGGTGCAGGAGAAAAACGTTCTAAATTGCGGCTTTTGCGTTACCGAAGGGCCTAGAAATATGAAATTTGAAATATTATCTACCTATTAGATATAAAGGATTTCTAAGAACAGTTCTTAAACAATTCGAAATTTGAAAGGGGTGAAAATGCACGAAGCGCGTTCTAAAAAACGTTCTAATGGTGGTTTCTACACAATCTCAGGATATACAAAACCGATCTAAAAAATAATGGCGTCAAAATGATGGTGACAAACCTTGCTCCAACATAGGCTATGTTTTATGTGGGTGCCACTACCAGAAAGGGGGTGCAGAATCAAAAAACGTTCTAAAAATGCGATTTTTGCGTTACCGAAGGGCCTAGAAATATGAAATTTGAAATATTAGCTACTTATTAGAGATAAAGGATTTCTAAGAACAGTACTTAAACAATTCGAAATTTGAAAGGGGTGAAAATGCGCGAAAAGCGTTCTAAAAAATATTCTAATGGTGGTTTCTACACAATCTCAGGATATACAAAACCGATCTAAAAAGTAATGGCGTCAAAATGATGGTGACAAACCTTGCTCCCATATAGGCGATGTTTTATGTCGGTTCCACTACCCCAGAGGGGGTGCAGGAGAAAAACGTTCTAAATTGCGGCTTTTGCATTACCGAAGGGCCTAGAAATATGAAATTTTGAATATTAGTTACTTATAAGATATAAATGATGTCTAAGAACAGTTCTTAAACAATTCGACATTTGAAAGGGGTGAAAATGCACAAAATGCGTTCTAAAAAACGTTCTAAATGGTAATTTCTACACAATCTCAGGAAATACCAAACCGATTTAAAAAATATTGGTGCCAAAATGATGGTGACTACGCTTGCTCCAAGATAGGCTATGTTTTATGTCGGTGCATCTGCCCCAAAAGGAGTGTAGGAGCAAAAAATCGTTCTAAAAATGTGATTTTAACGTTACTGAAAGGCCTAGAAATATGAAATTTTGAATATTAGTAACTTATTAGATATAAAAGATTTCTAAGAACAGTTCTTAATAAATTCGAAATTTGAAAGGGGTGAAAATGCGCTAAAATCGTTCAAAAAAACGTTCTAAATGGTGGTTTCTACACAATCTCAGGAAATACCAAACCTATTTAAAAAATATTGGTGTCAAAATGATGGTGACAACGCTTGCTCCAAGATAGGCTATGTTTTATGTCGGTGTCACTACCCCAAAGGGGGTGCAGGAGCAAAAACGTTCTAAAAATGTGATTTATGTGTTACTGAAGGGCCTAGAAATATGAAATTCGAAATATTAGCTACTTATTAGATATAAAGGATTTCTCAGAACAGTTCTTAAACAATACGAAATTTGAAAGGGGTGAAAATGCGCGAAAATCATTCTAAAAAACGTTCTAAATGGTGGTTTCTAGACAATCTCAGGAAATACCAAATCGATTTAAAAAATAATGGTGTCAAAATAAGGTTGTCAAAATGACGGTGTCAACCCTTGCTCCAACATAGCCTATGTTTTATGTCGGTGCCACTACCCGAAGAGGGGTGCAGGAGCAAAAAACGTTCTAAAAATGCGACTTTGCGTTACCGAAGGGCCTAGAAATATGAAATTTGAAATATTAGCTTCTTATTAGATATAAGGGATTTCTAAGAACAGTTGTTAAACATTTCGAAATTTGAAAGGGGTGAAAATGCGCGAAAAGCGTTCTAAAAAACGTTCTAACGGTGGTTTCTACACAATCTCAGATATACAAAACCGATTTAAAAAATAATGTCGTCAAAATGATGGTGACAAACCTTCCTCCAACATAGGCGATGTTTTATGTCGGTGCCACTACCCCAAAGGGGGTGCAGGAGAAAAACGTTCTAAATTGCGGCTTTTGCGTTACGGAAGGACCTAGAATCGTGAAATTTGGAATGGCAGTTAGTTATAAGGTATCAATGATCTCTAAGGACATTTCCTAAAAAATCGAAATTTAAAAGGGGGTCAAAATGCGCAAAAAGCGTTGTAAAAAACGTTCTAAATTGCGATTTCTATGCGATATCAGGAAGTACTGAACCGATTTCAAATATAATGGTGTTAAAATGATGGTGACAGATCTTGCTCTAAGATAGGCTATATTTTATATCTGTTTCCACTACCCCAGAGGAGATGCAGGAGCAAAATGCGCGAAAAGCGTTCTAATAACGTTCTAAATGCCGATTTGTCAGCAATATCTCAGGAAGAATCAAACTGTTTTTAAACGTAATGGTAGGAAATTGATGCTGACAGCATCTGCTCTAACATAGACGCTATTTTATGTCGGTATCACTATCACCAAGACGTTGCAGGAGCAAAAAAGCTTTCTAAATTTTGATGTTTGTGATAGGTAGGGGCTAGCAACTTAAAATTAGGCAAGATACATATTTATTAGATATAAATTATCTTTAAGAATAGTTTCGAAAAAATTAGAAATTTAAAAAAGGTTGAAAATGCGTAAAAAGTGTTCTAAAAATGTTCTAAATTGCGATTTCTACTCAATCTCAGGAAATACCAAAGCTATTTCAAAAGTAATGGTTGCAAATCAATGGTGACAATCCCGGCTATAACATAGGTTATATTTTATGTTGCTGTTGCTACCATCTGAGGGTTGCAAAAGCAAAACATGTTCTTATTTGCGTTTTTTGCACACCTGAAAGGTCTAACACTTTCAAGTATGGCATGGTATTTACTTACAAGATGCAACTGCTTCTCAGAACAGTTGAAAGAAAATTCCAAATTTAAAAAGATGAAGTGAGTAAAAAGCGTTATAAATTACAATTTTTATTCAATCTTATCAAATACCAAACCGATCAAAAAAATAATGATGACAAATTGTGGGTGATAGAACCTGCTCAAACGTAAGTTATATTTTATGTCTGTGCCACTACCACCAGACAGTTGCAGAAGCTAAAAACTTTCTAAATGGCGATTTCTGTGATACTGAAAATGCTAGAAACTGTAAATATGGCACAGTAATTACTTATAAAAATATAAATGCAGTCGAAGGACTGTCGGAAATAAATTCGAATTTAAAAGGGGTGAAGCGAAGGGGAGCTGTGAAAAGCATTCGATAAACGTCCTAAATTACGATTTCTATGCGATTTCAGGGAATATAAACCGATTATAAAAGTAATAGTTGTAAATCAATGGTAACAGTCTCTGGTCCTACACAGGCTGTATTTTATGCCGATGATTCTACCACCTGGGGTTCACAGGAACAACAAACTAAAAAGGCCTTCAAAAGCTTTCTAAATTACGGTCCTGTGGAATATTAGGAAATAACAAACCGATTTTAAAATTAATGATGGCAAATTAATTGTGAAATTTCCTATTTCAACATAGCCCTTTATGTTGAGAGAGGTGGTAGGACTTGGAATTTGACATGATAGTTAATTTTAAGATGTAAGAAGATGGCTTCTAAAAAATTCAAAACTTCAAATGAATACTGAAATGAGCGTATTATTTGAGCATAAAAGTTTCAAAATATTTTCTAAATTACCATTTATTTAGTTTTATTTCGTTTTATTAATTTAAGTCTCATTTCTGCCTAATGCAGTGTAATAATGATGTTTAATCAAACTGTGTTTTAAATAGTAATTTTTGAATTATTCCTGAAAGTAATACGTTCCTTTTAATAAAATAAAATATTCCTTTTAATAAAATAAAAATTTAGTTAATACTTTTAATAAAAATTAGAGATATAAATATCACTTGGCATATTTCAAATATTACGCGAGCAAAGCCGCGGGGTTTGCTAGTCTATACTCCTATTATAAAGAGGAAAAAATTGTTTATTTGTAGGAGGTAAGCTCTGGAACTACCGAACCGATTGCAAAAGTAATGGTATCAAAATGATGGTGTTAGTCCAACTTAGAACATAGGCTATATCTTATGTCGGTGCCACTACACCAAAGGGGGTGTAGGAGCAAAAAACGTTCTAAAAATGCGATAGTAGCGTTACTGAAGGGCCTAGAAATATGAAATTTTGAATATTAGTTACTTATAAGATATAAATGATGTCTAAGAACAGTTCTTAAGCAATTCGAAATTTAAAAGGGTTGAAAATACACATAAAGCGTTCTAAAAAACGTTCTAAATGGTAGTTTCTACACAATTTCAGGAAATACCAAACCGATTTAAAAAATATTGGTGTCAAAATGATGGTGACAACGCTTGCTCCAAGATAGGCTATGTTTTATGTCGGTGTCACTATCCCAAAGGGATCGCAGGAGCAAAAAACGTTCTAAAAATGCTATTTTAGCGTTACTGAAGGGCCTAGAAATATGAAATTTTGAATATTAGTTACTTATAAGATATAAATGGTGTCTAAGAACAGTTCTTAAACAATTCGAAATTTAAAAGGTGTGAAAATGCACAAAAAGCGTTCTAAAAAACGTTCTAAATGGTAGTTTCTACACAATCTAAGGAAATACCAAACCGATTTAAAAAATATTGGTGTCACAATGATGGTGACAACGCTTGTTCCAAGATAGGCTATGTTTTTTGTCGGTGTCACTACCCCAAAGGGGTCGCAGGAGCAAAAAAAGTGCTAAAAATGTGATTTACGTGTTACTGAAGGGCCTAGAAATATGAAATTTGAAATATTAGCTAGTTATTAGATATAAAGGATTTCTAAGAACAGTTCTTAAACAATTCGAAATTTGAAAGAAGTGAAAATGCGCGAAAATCGTTCTAAAAAACGTTCTAAATGGTGGTTTCTACACAATCTCAGGAAATACCAAACCAATTTAAAAAAAAATGGTGTCAAAATAAGGGTGTCAAAATGACGGTGACAACCCTTGCTCCAACATAGGCTATGTTTTATGTCGGTGCCACTACCCGAAAGGGTGTTCAGGAGCAAAAAACTTTCTAACAATGCGATTTTTGCGTTACCGAAGGGCCTAGAAATATGAAATTTGAAATATTAGCTAATTATTAGATATAAAGGATTTCTAAGAACAGTTCTTAAACAATTCGAAATTTAAAAGGGGTGAAAATGCGCGAAAAGCGTTCTAAAAAACATTATAATGGTGGTTTCTACACAATCTCAGGAAATACCAAACCGATCTAAAAAATAATGGTGACAACCCTCGCTCCAACATAGGCGATGTTTTTTGTCGGTGACACTACCCCAAAGGGAGTGCAGGAGAAAAACGCTCTAAATTGCGGCTTTTGCGTTACGAAGGGCCTAGAATCGTGAAATTTGGAATGGTAGTTAGTTATAAGATATCAATGATCTCTAAGGACATTTCCTAAAAAAATCGAAATTTAAAAGGGGGGGGGGGGTCAAAATCCGCAAAAAGCGTTGTAAAAAACTTTCTAAATTGCGATTTCTATGCAATCTCAGGAATTACTGTACCGATTTCAAATATAATGGTGACAGATCTTGCTCAGGGATAGGCTATATTTTATATCTGTTTCCACTACCCCAGAGGAGATGCAGGAGCAAAATGCGAGAAAAGCGTTCTAAAAACGTTCTGAATGCCGATTTGTTGGCAATATCTCAAGAAGAATGAATCTGATTTCAAACGTAATGGTAGGAAATTGATGCTGACAGCCCGTGTTCTAACATAGACGCTATTTTATGTCGGTATCACTATCACCAAGACGTTGCAGGAGCAAAAAAGCGTTCTAAATTTCGATTTTTGTGATCGGTAGGGGCTAGCAACTTAAAATTAGGCAAGGTACATATTTATTAGATATAAATGTTCTTTAAGAACTTTTTCGAAAAAATTGGAAATTTAAAAAGGGGTGAAAATACGCGAAAAGCGTCCTAAAAACGTTCTAAATTGCGATTTCTACTCTATCTAAGGAATACTCCATCTACTCAATCTCAGAAATTTCCAAAGCTATTTCAAAAGTAATGTTTACAAATCAATGGTGACAGTCTCTGTTATAACATAGGTTATATTTTATGTTGCTGTCACTACCATCTGATGGTTGCAAAAGCAAATCATGTTCTAATTTGCGTTTTTTGCACAACTGAGGGGTCTAGCACTTTGAAGTATGGCATGGTATTTACTTACAAGATGCAACTGCTTTCTAAGAACAGTCGAAAGAAAATTCCAAATTTAAAAAAATGAAGTGAGTGAAAAGCGTTATAAATTACAATTTTTAAGCAAACTTATAAATTACCAAACCGATTAAAAAAATAATGATGACAAATTTTGGTGATAGAACCTGCTCAAACATAAGCTATATTTTATGTCTGTGCCACTACCACCAGAGGGTTGCAGTAGCTAAAAACTTTCTAAATTGCGAACTATTTACTTATAAAATAAAATTATATTACTTATTACTTATAAATTACTTATAAAATATAAATGCCCTCGAAGGACTGTCGAAAATAAATTCGAATTAAAACGGGGTGAAGTGAAGGGGAGGTGCGAAAAGCATTCTAAAAAAGTTCTAAATTACAATTCTATGCAATTTCAGGGAATATAAACCGATTATAAAAGTAACAGTTGCGAATCAATGGTAACAGTCTCTGATCCTACATAGGCTATATTTTATGCCGGTGATTCTACCACCTGGGGTTCACAGGAACAACAGACGTTCTAAAAAATAGCTTTAAAAGCTTTTTAAATTACGTTTCTGTGGAATACTAGGAAATAACAAACCGATTTCAAAATTAATGTTGGCAAATTAATAGTGTGACAGTTCCTGTTTCAACATTGCCCTTTATGTTGAGAGAGGTGGTAGGACTTGGAATTTGACATGATGTTTAATTTTAAGATGTAAGACGATGGTTTCTAAAAAATTCAAAACTTCAAATGAATACTGAAATGAGCGTATTAACTGAGCATAAAAGTTTCAAAATACTTTCTAAATTATCATTTATTTATTTTTATTTCATTTTATTAATTTAAGTCTAATTTCTGCCTAATGCAGTGTAATAAGGATGTTTAATCAAACTGTGTTTTAAATAGTAATTTTTTTAAATTATTCCTAAAAGTAATAAGTACCTTTTAATAAAATAAAATATTACCTTTTAATAAAATAAAAATTTAGTTAGTAGCTTTTAATAAAAATTAGACATATAAATATTACTTGGCATATTTCAAATATTA
This sequence comes from Maratus speciosus, assembly GCA_963932465.1. Classification (NCBI taxonomy): domain Eukaryota; kingdom Metazoa; phylum Arthropoda; class Arachnida; order Araneae; family Salticidae; genus Maratus; species Maratus speciosus. Next base: position 432,287,943 of record OZ010795.1, on the reverse strand, counting down.
CGCGAGCAAAGCCGCGGGGTTTGCTAGTCTATACTCCTATTATAAAGAGGAAAAAATTGTTTATTTGTAGGAGGTAAGCTCTGGAACTACCGAACCGATTCCAAAAGTAATGGCATCAAAATGATGGTGTTAGTCCAACTTAGAACATGGGCTATGTTTTATGTCGGTGTCACTATCCCGAAGGGGGTGCGGGAGCAAAAAACGTTCTAAAAATGCTATTTTAGCGTTACTGAAGGGCCTAGAAATATGAAATGTTGCATATTAGTTACTTATAAGATATAAATGATGTCTAAGAACAGTTCTTAAACAATTCGAAATTTAAACGGGGTGAAAATGCACAAAAAGCGTTCTAAAAAACGTTCTAAATGGTAGTTTCTACACAATCTCAGAAAATACCAAACCGATTTAAAGAATATTGGTGTCAAAATGATGGTGACAACCCCTGTTCCAAGATAGGCTATGTTTTATGTCGGTGTCACTACCCCAAAGGGGGTGCAGGAGCAAAAAATGTTCTAAAAATGCGATTTTTCCGTTACTGAAGGGCCTAGAAATATGAAATTTTAAATATTAGCTACTTATTAGATTTAAAGGATTTTTAAGAACAGTTCTTAAACAATTCGAAATTTGAGAGTGGTGAAAATGCGCGAAAATCGTTCTAAAACACGTTCTAAATGGTGGTTTCTACACAATCTCAGGAAATACAAAACCGATTTAAAAAATAATGGTGTCAAAATAATGGTGTCAAAATGATGGTGACAACCCTTGCTACAACATAGGCTATGTTTTATGTAAGTGTCACTACCACAAAGGGGGTGCAGGAGCAAAAAAACGTTCTAAAAATGCGATTTTAGCGTTATTGAAGGGCCTAGAAATATGAAATTTTGAATATTAGTTTCTTATAAGATATAAATGATGTCTAAGAACAGTTCTTAAACAATTCGAAATTTAAAAGGGGTGAAAATGCACAAAAAACGTTCTAAATGGTAGTTTCTACACAGTCTCAGGAAATACCAAAGCTATTTAAAAAATATTGGTGTCAAAATGATGGTGACAACGCTTGCTCCAAGATAGGCTATGTTTTATGTCGGTGTCACTACCCCAAAGGGGGTGCAGGAGCAAAAAACGTTCTAAAAATGCGGTTTAAGAGTTACTGAAGGGCCTAAAAATATGAAATTTGAAATATTAGCTACTTATTAGATTTAAAGGATTTCTAAGAACAGTTCTTAAACAATTCGAAATTTGAGAGGGGTGAAAATGAGCGATAATTGTTCTAAAAAACGTTCTAAATGGTGGTTTCTACACAATCTCAGGAAATACCAAACCTATTTAAAAAATATTGGTGTCAAAATGATGGTGACAACGCTTGCTCCAAGATAGGCTATGTTTTATGTCGGTGTCACTACCCCAAAGGGGGTGCAGGAGCAAAAAACGTTCTAAAAATGCGGTTTAAGAGTTACTGAAGGGCCTAAAAATATGAAATTTGAAATATTAGCTACTTATTAGATTTAAAGGATTTCTAAGAACAGTTCTTAAACAATTCGAAATTTGAGAGGGGTGAAAATGAGCGATAATTGTTCTAAAAAACGTTCTAAATGGTGGTTTCTACACAATCTCAGGAAATACCAAATCGATTTAAAAAATAATGGTGTCAAAATAAGGGTGTAAAAATGACGGTGACAACCTTTGCTCCAACATAGGCTATGTTTTATTTCGGTGTCACTACCCGAAAGGGGGTGCAGGAGCAAAAAAGTTCTAAAAATGCGATTTTTGGTTTACCGAAGGGCCTAGAAATATGAAATTTGAAATATTAGCTACTTATTAGATATAAAGGATTTCTAAAAACTGTTCCTAAACAATTCGAAATTTGAAAGGGGTGAAAATGCACGAAAAGCGTTCTAAAAAACGTTCTAATGGTGGTTTCTACACAATCTCAGGAAATACCAAACCGATCTAAAAAATAAAGGCGTCAAAATAATGGTGAAAACACTTGCTCCAACATAGGCGATGTTTTATGCCGGTGCCACTACCCAAAAGGGGGTGCAGGAGAAAAACGTTCTAAATTGCGGCTTTTGCGTTACGGAAGGGCCTAGAATCGTGAAATTTGGAATGGTAGTTAGTTATAAGATACCAGTGATCTCTAAGGACATTTCCTAAAAAAATCGAAATTAAAAAAGGGCCAAAATGCGCAAAAAGCGTTGTAAAAAACTTTTTAAATTGCGATATCTGTGCAATCTCAGGAAATACTGAACTGATTTCAAATATAATGGTGTAAAAATTATGGTGACAGATCTTGCTCCAAGATAGGCTATATTTTATATCTGTTTCCACTACCCCAGAGGAGATTCAGGAGCAAAATGCGCGAAAAGCGTTCTAAAAACTTTCTAAATGCCGATTTGTCGGCAATATCTCAGGAAGAATGAATCTGATTTCAAACGTAATGGTAGGAAGTTGATGCTGACAGCCCCTGTTCTAACATAGACACTATTTTATGTACTATCACCAAGATGTTGCAGGAGCAAAAAAGCGTTCTAAATTTCGATTTTTGTGATCGGTAGGGGCTAGCAACTTAAAATTAGGCAAGGTACATATTTATTAGATATAAATGATCTTTAAGAACAGTTTCGAAAAAATTGGAAATTTAAAAGGGGTGAAAAAGCGCGAAATGTGTCCTAAAAACGTTCTAAATTGCAATTTCTACTCAATCTAAGGAAATACCAAAGCTATTTCAAAAGTAATGGTTGCAAAGCAATGGTGACAGTCCCTGCTATAACATAGGTTATATTTTATGTTGCTGTCACTACCATCTGAGTGTTGCAAAAGCAAAACATGCTCAAATTTGCGTTTTTTGCACAACTGAGGAGTCTAACACTTTGAAGTATGGCATGGTATTTACTTACAAGATGCAACTGCTTTCTAAGAACAGTGGAAAGAAAATTCCAAATAAAAAAAAAATAAAGTGAGTGAAAAGCGTTATAAATTACAATTTTTAAGCAAACTTATAAATTATCAAACCGATTAAAAAAATAATGATGACAAAGTTTTGTGATAGAACCTGCTCAAATATAAGCTATATTTTATGTCTGTTCCACTACCACCAGATTGTTGCAGGAGCTAAAAACTTTCTAAATTGCGATTTTTGTGATACTGAAAATGGTAGTTACTAATAAAATATAAATGCCCCGAAGGGACGTCGAAAATAAATTCGAATTAAAAAGGGGTGAAGTGAAGGGGAGGTGCGAAAAGCATTCTAAAAAAGTTCTAAATTACGATTCTATGTAATTTCAGGGAATATAAACCGATTATAAAAGTAATAGTTGCGAATCAATGGTAACAGTCTCTGATCCTACATCCTACACAGGCTATATTTTATGCCGGTGATTCTACCACCTGGGGTTCACAGGAACAACAAACGTTCTAAAAAAGTCCTTCCGGCCAGTGCCGGGAGGAAGAGGTAGCTTTCATATTCCTTATTTTAAAAAAGCCAACTTATATTATTCAAACACAAGAAGCTCAATTTAGTGGAAACCGAATATAGGAGATTCAATACTAATTTTTATCAATACTAAATCATTATGAATGAGAATTTCGCGAAATTAATCAGCTATATCCAAGCTGCTTTTATTTAAAGTAACTTATATTTGGCTGCCAAATTCGGCGATTTTTTAAAGTGCCTGCCATTTTAAGACAACATGGTGGATGAGGCTAACCAGTGAACTTGGTCGAGACCTTAGTAATTGCTGTGCGCATGCTCACTCACATCGGAATAGATTGATATATACGAGTGCTTTCGGAGGCAAAAAATCAGATTTTTCAAAATGTCACCCACATTAGATATTGAAATTGCTATATCTGAGCCATTTTTTAAGATAAAGACAAACAAAAAATGCTCCTGAATCCTTATATCAAGATCAAATACTTAAGAAAGAAACCTTTTTCAATTTCTAATTTTTTTGTATCTCACTTTAAATATAATTTTTTTTTAATTTAATGGCCGCCATTTTGAAACAAGATGGCTGACAAAGCTGGTCAGCGAACTTGGTCGAGATATTGATGTATACTATTCACATGCCTTCTTACATCGAAATAGGCGAATACGTGTGTTATCGTGTGACAAATACAAGATCGTTTCAAAATGTTAGCCATGCTAGAAATTCAAAGTGCTATAATTCAACAATTTTTTAAGATATAAACAAAAGAACAAATTTTCAGAAACAAAATCTGCTCCGGAATCTTTGTATCAAGGTCAAACACATAAAAAAAAAATCTTTTTAATTTTCCAATTTTTGAATACCTCATTTTAAATTTTAAATTTAATTTTTTTTTAAATGGCAACCCTTTTGAAACAAAGTGGCGAATGAAGCTGGCCAACGAACTCGGTCGAGACATTGGTATGTACTATGTACAGACCAAGTTACATCCAAATCGGTTCATAAATACGCCTGATATCGCGTGACAAAAATCAGGTCGTTTTAAAATATCAGCTACAATAGAAATTCTAAATGCTATAACTCAGCCATTTTTTTAGATATAGACGAAATAAAAACTGTTCCGGAATCTTTGTATTAAGGTCAAACACATCCGAAAAAATCTTTTTCATTTTTCAATTTTTTGGTATTTTATTTTAAATTAAAATTTTTTAATTTTTTAAATGGCCGCCATTTTGAAACAAGATGGCTAATGAAGCTGGACAACGAACTCGGTCGAGATATTTGTATGTACTATATACACACCAAGGTACATCCAAATCGGTTCATAAATACGCCGTTATTACGTGACAAAAATCAGGACGTTTCAAAAAGTCAGCCACGCTAGAAATTCAAAATGCTATAACTCAGCCATTTTTTAAGATATAGACGAAATAAAAACTGCTCCCGAATCTTTTTATCAAGGTCAAACACATAAGAAAAAAATATTTTTTCAATTTTCAATTTTTTGGTACCACATTTCAAATTTAAATTTTTCTTAAAAATTTAAATGGCCGCCATTTGTAAACAAGATGACGAATGAAGCTGGCCAACGAACTCGCACGAGACATTGGTATGTACTATGTATAAACGAAGTTGCATTCAAATCGGTTCATAAATACGCCTTTTATCGCGTGACAAAATTCAGGACGTTTCAAAATGTCAGCAACGCTAGAAATTCAAAATGCTATAACTGAGCCATTTTTTAAGATATAGACGAAACAAAAACTGCTCCGGAATCTTTGTATAAAAGTCAAATACATAAGAAAAAAAATATTTTTCCATTTTAAATTTTTTGGTACCACATTTCAAATTTTAAATTTTTTAAAAATATTTAAATGGCCGCCATTTTGAAACAAAATGGCGGATGAAGCTGGCCAACGAACTCGGTCGAGACACTGGTATGTGCTATGTACACACCGAATTACATCCAAATCGGTTCATAAATACGAGAGTTACAGTGTGACAAAGGTCAGATATATATATATATATATATATATATATGTCAACTTTTGAACGGAGGGTGGTTTCGGGGTCTGGGGGTCATGATCGATGAAAATATACCAAAATTTTTTGAAATCGCTTTCCTCCGAACGGCTGCAATAGGTAGCTTTTTGTAATGAAAGCTACCTAAAAGGGCTTTAAAAGCTTTTTAAATTACGTTTCTGTGGAATATTAGGAAATAACAAACCGATTTCAAAATTAATTTTGGCAAATTAATGGTGACAGTTCCTGTTTCAACATAGCCCTTTATGTTGAGAGAGGTGGTAGGACTTGGAATTTGACATGATGGTTAATTTTAAGATGTAAGTTGATGGTTTCTAAAAAATTCAAAACTTCAAATGAATACTGGAATGAGCGTATTAATTGAGCATAAAAGTTTCAAAATATTTTTTAAATTATCATTTATTTAGTTTTATTACATTTTATTAATTTAAGTCCCATTTCTGCCTAATGCAGTGTAATAATGATGTTTAATCAAACTGTGTTTTAAATAGTAATTTTTGAATTATTCCTAAAAGTAATAAGTACCTTTTAATAAAGAAAACCTTTTAACCCTCCGACTGTCTTGGAAAAAGGCAATATTGTAATGTTGTTTCTCTGTATTTTGTTTTAAATGCTAAAAAAAATGATTATTTGAACATTTTATAAAAAAACTTAATAACGAATATGAATGCAATTCTTGGAAGTATTAATCATTGTTCAATGTATTAAAAATACATTAAATCAATAGAATTATATTACTTTAAATATTGCTTGCATTGCAGTGAAACCTGGAGCTTGGTGAACGTATTAACACGGGCTTGTGAGTGAGGGGGTTAATAAAATAAAATATTACCTTTTAATAAAATAAAAATTTAGTTAGTAACTTTTAATAAAAATTAGACATATAAATATCACTTGGCATATTTCAAATATTACGCGAGCAAAGCCGCGGAGTTTGCTAGTAATATTATAAAGAGGTAAAAATTGTTTATTTGTAGGAGGTAAGCTCTGGAACTACCGAACAGATTCCAAAAGTAATAGTATCAAAATGATGGTGTTAGTCCAACTTAGAACACAGGCTATGTCTTATGTCCGTGCCATTAGCCAAAAGAGGGTGCAGGAGCAAAGAAAAAAACCGTTCGAAAATGCGATTTTTGTGTTACTGAAGGGCCTAGAAACATGAAATTTTGAATGGTAGTGATTTATATCATATAAATCATCTCTAAGAATATTTCTTAAAAAATTCGAAACTTAAAAGTGGTGAAAATGCGCGAAAAGCGTTCTAAAAAACGTTCTAAATGGCTGATTTTTACGCAATCTCAAAAAGTACCCAACCTATTTCAAAGGTAATGGTTGGAAATGGATGATGACAGCCCTTGCTCCAATATAGGATCTATTTTATGTCGCCGTCACTACCACCTTGCGGTTGTATTTAAAAAAACGTTTTAAATTGTGATTTTTGTGATACTGAAGGGGCTAGGAACTTGAAATTTGGCATAGTAATTACTTATGAGATGTAAATACACTCTGAGAAGATTTCCTTAAAAATTTGAAATTTAAAAGTGGTGAAAATGAACGAAAAGCGTTCTAAAAACGTTCTAAATAGCGATTTCTACGCAATCTCATGAAATATAAACCGATTTCAGAAGTAATATTTTCAAGTTGATGGTGACAGTCACCGCTCCAACATAGTCTATATTTTACGTTGTTGTCACAATCACCAGGGGGTTACAGGAGCAAAAAATGTTCTAAATTGCGTTTTTTGTGTTACTGAGTGGTGCCTAACATTTTAAATTTGGGATGGTAAATAATTCAAAGATGCAAATGCTTTCTAAGAATTTTCGAAAGAAAATTCGAAATTTAAAAGTATGAAGTGAGCGAAAAGCGTTTTATAAGCGTTCTAAATAACGATTTTTATGCAATCGTATGAAATACGAAACCTATTTCAAACATAATGGTTGCAAATTGATCGTGATAGAACCTGCTCAAACATAAGCTATATTTTATGTCGAGGGTTGCAGGAGCAAAATACTTTCTGAACTGCGATTTCTGCGGTACTGAAGAGGCTAGAAACTTTAAATATAGCAGGGTAGTTACTTTTAAAATATAAATGTCCTCTAAGAACAGTCGAAAATAAATTCGAAATTAAAAAGGGGTGAAGCGAAGGGAAGGAACGAAAAGCATTCTAAAAGAGTCCTAAATCACGATTCCTATGGAATCTCAAGAATTAATAAACCGATTACAGAAATTATTGATTGCGAATCAAGAGTGATAGTCCATGATCCTATACGGGCTATATTTTATGCCGGTGTCACTAGCACCTGGTTGGTAGGAACAACAAGAAAGCCTTTAAAAACATCTAAATTCCGTTTTCTATAGAATATTAGGAAATACCAACCGATTACAAGGTTAATGTTGACAAATTAATGGTGACAGTCTCTGTTTCAACATTTTTCGAGACATTCTATTTCAACTCTGTTTCGGCATTTTATGTTGGTGCCACTAACACCAGAGACTGTTGGACAAAAAACTTGGAATTTGACATGATGGTTAATTTTAAGATGTAAATGTGTTAAGATGGTTTCTAAAAAATTCAAAACTTCCATTGCATACTGAAATGAGCGTATGAAATGAATATAAAAGTCTCAAAATACTTTCTAAATTATCATTTAATTGGAATTAGTTTTAGTTCTTCTTATTAATTACAATCTCATTTCTGTCTATTGCCCTTTTATAATGAAGTTTAGTCAAACTGTGGCCTAAATTGTTATTTTTTAATTATTTCAAAAAGTGTTCTTCTAATAAAAAATATCACTTGGCATATTTCAACTATTACGCGAGCAAAACCGCGGGATTTGCTAGTAATCATACTCCTATTATAAAGAGGTAAAAATTGTTTATTTGTCGGAGATAAGCTCAAGAACTACCGAACCGATTCCAAAAGTAATGGTATCAAAATGATGGTGTTCGCCCAACTTAGAACATAGGCTATATCTTATGTCGGTGCCACTACCCCAAAGGGGGTGCAGGAGCGAAAAACGTTCTAAAAATGCGATTTTAGCGTTACTGAAAGGCCTAGAAATATGAAATTTGGAATATTAGTTACTTACAAGACATAAACGATGTCTAAGAACAGTTCTTAAACAATTCGAAATTTAAAAGGGGTGAAAATGCACAAAAAGCGTTCTAAAAAACGTTCTAAATGGTAGTTTCTACATAATCTCAGGAAATACCAAACCGATTCAAAAAGTAATGGTATCAAAATGATGGTGTTCGCCCAACTTAGAACATAGGCTATATCTTATGTCGGTGCCACTACCCCAAAAGGGGTGCAGGAGCTAAAAACGTTCTAAAAATGTGATTTTTGCGTTACTGAAGGGTCTAGAAATATGAAATTTGGAACATTAGTTACTTATAAGATATAAATGTTTTCTAAGAACAGTTCTTAAACAATTCGAAATTTAAAAGGGGTGAAAATGCACAAAAGCGTTCTAAAAACGTTCTAAATGGTTGTTTCTACATAATCTCAGGAAATACCGAACCGATTCCAAATGTAATGGTATCAAAATGATGGTGTTATTCCAACTTAGAACATAGGTTATTTATGTCGGTGCCACTACCCAAAAGGGGGTGCAGGAGCAAAAAACGTTCTAAAATGGGATTTTTGCGTTACTGAAGGGCCTAGAAATATGAAATTGGGAATATTAGTTACTTATAAGATATAAATGATGTCTAAGAACAGTTCTTAAACAATTCGAAATTTAAAAGGGGTGAAAATGCACAAAAAGCATTCTAAAAAAAATTCTAAATGGTAGTTTCTACATTATCTCAGGAAATACCAAACCGATTTCAAAAGTAATGGTGTCAAAATGATAGTGACAACGTTTGCTCCAAGATAGGCTATGTTTTATGTCGGTGCCACTACCCCAAAGGGGGTGTAGCAGCAAAAAACGTTCTAAAAATGCGATTTATGTGTTGCTGAAGGGCCTAGAAATATGAAAGTTGAAGTATCAGCAACTTATTAGACATAAAGGATTTCTAAGAACAGTTCTTAAAAAATTCGAAATTTAAAAGGGGTGAAAATGCGCGAAAAACGTTCTAAATGGTAGTTTCTACATAATCTCAGGAAATACCAAACCGATTCCAAAAGTAATGGTATCAAAATGATGGTGTTCGCCCAACTTAGAACATAGGCTATATCTTATGTCGATGCCACTACCCCAAAAGGGGTGCAGGAGCAAAAAACGTTCTAAAAATGCGATTTTTGCGTTACTGAAGGGTCTAGAAATATGAAATTTGGAACATTAGTTACTTATAAGATATAAATGTTGTCTAAGAACAGTTCTTAAACAATTCGAAATTTAAAAGGGGTGAAAATGCACAAAACCGTTCTAAAAAACGTTCTAAATGGTTGTTTCTACATAATCTCAGGAAATACCAAACCGATTTCAAAAGTATTGGTGTCAAAATGATAGTGACAACGTTTGCTCCAAGATAGGCTATGTTTTATGTCGGTGCCACTACCCCAAAGGGGGTGTAGCAGCAAAAAACGTTCTGAAAATGCGATTTATGTGTTGCTGAAGGGCCTAGAAATATGAAAGTTGAAGTATCAGCTACTTATTAGACATAAAGGATTTCTAAGAACAGTTCTTAAAAAATTCGAAATTTAAAAGGGGTGAAAATGCGCGAAAAACGTTCTAAATGGTAGTTTCTACATAATATCAGGAAATACCTAACCGATTTCAAAAGTAATGGTATCAAATTGATGGTGTTTGTTCAACTTAGAACATAGGCTATATTTTATGTCTGTGCCACTACCCCAAAAGGGTTGCAGGAGCAAAAAAACGTTCTAAAAATGCGATTTATGTGTTGCTGAAGGGCCTAGAAATATGAAAGTTGAAGTATCAGCTACTTATTAGACATAAAGGATTTCTAAGAACAGTTCTTAAAAAATTCGAAATTTAAAAGGGGTGAAAATGCGCGAAAAACGTTCTAAATGGTATTTTCTACATAATCTCAGGAAATACCTAACCGATTTCAAAAGTAATGGTATCAAAATCATGATGTTCGCCCAACTTAGAACATAGGCTATATCTTATGTCGGTGCCACTACCCCAAAGGGGGTGCAGGAGCAAAAAACGTTCTAAAAATGCGATTTTTGCGTTACTGAAGGGCCTAGAAATATGAAATTTGGAACATTAGTTACTTATAAGATATAAATGATGTCTAAGAACTGTTCTTAAACAATTCGAAATTTAAAAGGGGTGAAAATGCACAAAAAGCGTTCTAAAAAAAGTTTCTAAATGGTAGTTTCTACATAATCTCAGGAAATACCAAACCGATTTAAAAAATATTGGTGTCAAAATGATAGTGACAACGTTTACTCCCAGATAGGCTATGTTTTATGTCGGTGCCACTACCCCAAAGGGGGTGTAGGAGCAAAAAAGTTCCAAAAATGCGATTTATGTGTTACTGATGGGCCTAGAAATATGAAATTTGAAGTATCAGCTACTTATTAGATATAAAGGATTTCTAAAAACAGTTCTTAAAAAATTCGAAATTTAAAAGGGGTAAAAATGCGCGAAAAGCGTTCTAAAAAACGTTCTAAATGGTGAATTCTACACAATTTCAGGAAATACCAAACCGATTTAAAAAATAATGGCGTCAAAATGATGGTGAAAATCCTTGCTCCAACATAGGCTACGTTTTATGTCGGTGCCACTATCCAAAAGGGGGAGCCGGAGAAAAAAGTTCTAAATTGTGGTTTTTGCGTGACGGAAAGGCCTTGAATCGTGAAATTTAGAATGGTAGTTAGTTATAAGATATCAATGATCTCTAAGGACATTTCCTAAAAAAATCGAAATTTAAAAGCGGGGTCAAAATATGCAAAAAGCGTTGCAAAAAAAACGTTCTAAATTGCAATTTCTTAGCAATCTCAGGAAATACTGAACCGATTTCAAATATAATGGTGTTAAAATGATGGTGACAGATCTTGCTCAAGATAGGCCATATTTTATATCTGTTTCCACTACCCCAGAGGAGATGCAGGAGCAAAATGAGCGAAAAGCGTTCTAAAAACGTTCTAAATGCCGATTTGTCACCAATATCTCAGGAAGAATCAAACTGATTTCAAAAGTAATGGTAAGAAATTGATGCTTCCAGCCTCTGCTCTAACATAGACGCTATTTTATGTCGGTATCACTATCACCTAGACGTTGCAGGAGCAAAAAAGCGTTCCAAATTTCTATTTATGTGATCGGTAGGGGCTAGCAACATAAAATTAGGCAAGGTACATATTTATTACATATAAATGATCTTTAAGAACAGTTTCGAAAGAATTGGTAATTTAAAATAGGGTGAAAATGCGCAAAAAGCGTTCTAAAAACGTTCTAAATTGCGATTTCTACTCAATCTCGGAAATTCCAAAGCTATTTCAAAAGTAATGGTTGCAAATCAATGGTGACAGTCCCTGCTATAAGATAGGTTATATTTTATGTTGCTGTCACTACCATCTGAGAGTTGCAAAAGCAAAACATGTTCTAATTTTCGTTTTTTGCATAACTGAAGGGTCTAACACTTTGAAGTATGACATGTTATTTACTTACAAGATGCAATTGCTTTCTATGAACTGTCGAAAGAAAATTTCAAATTTAAAAATATGAAGTGAGCGAATAGCGTTAAAAATTACAATTTTTATGTAATCTTATCAAATAACAAACCGATTAAAAAAACAATGATAACAAATTGATGGTGATAGAACCTGCTCAAACATAAGCTATATTTTATGTCTGTGCTACTACCACCAGAGGGTTGCAGTAGCTAAAAACTTTTTAAATTTCGAATTCTGTGATACTGAAAAGGCTAGAAACTTTAAATATGGCATGGTAGTTACTTATAAAATATAAATGCCCTCAAAGGACTGTCGAAAATAAATTCGAATTAAAAAGGGGTGAAGTGAAGGGGAGGTGCGAAAAGCATTCTAAAAAAGTCCTAAATTACGATTTCTACACGATTTCAGGGAATATAAACCAAATATAAAAGTAATAGTTGCGAATCAATGGTAACAGTCTCTGATCCTACACAGGCTATATTTTATGCCGATGATTCTACCACTTGGGGTCACAAGAACAACAAACGCTCTAAAAAAGGCCTTTAAAAGCTTTCTAAATTACGTTTCTGTGGAATATTAGAAAATAACAAACCGATTTCAAAATTAATGTTGACAAATTAATGGTGACAGTTCCTATTTCAACATAGCCCTTTATGTTGAGAGAGCTGGTAGGACTTGGAATTTGACATGATGGTTAATTTTAAGATGTAAGATGGTTTCTAAAAAATTCAAAACTTCAAATGAATACTAAAATGAGCGTATTAATTGAGCATAAAAGTTTCAAAATATTTTCTAAATTATTATTTATTTAGTTTTATTTCGTTTTATTATTTTAAGTCTCATTTCTGAATTATGCAGTGTAACAATTATGTTTAATCAAACTGTGTTTTAAATAGTAATTTTTTTAATTATTCCTAAAAGTAATAAGCACCTTTTAATGAAATAAAATATTACCTTTTAATAAAATTAAAATTTAGTTAGTACCTTTTAATAAAAATTAGACATATAAATATCACTTGGCATATTTCAAATATTACGCGAGCAAAGCCGCGGGGTTTGCTAGTAATCATACTCCTATTATAAAGAGGTAAAAATTGTTTATTTGTCGGAGATAAGCTCAGGAACTACCGAACCGATTCCAAATGTAATGGTATCAAAATGATGGTGTTCGCCCAACTTAGAACATAGGCTATATCTTATGTCGGTGCCACTACCCCAAAGGGGGTGCAGGAGCAAAAAACGTTCTAAAAATGCGATTTTTGCGTTACTGAAGGGCCTAGAAATATGAAATTTGGAATATTAGTTACTTATAAGATATAAATGGTGTATAAGAACAGTTCTTAAACAATTCGAAATTTAAAAGGGGTGAAAATGCACAGAAAGCGTTCTAAAAAACGTTCTAAATGGTAGTTTCTACATAATCTCAGGAAATACCAAACCGATTTCAAAAGTAATGGTATCAAAATGATGGTGTTAGTCCAACTTAGAGCATAGGCTATATTTTATGTCGGTGCCACTACCCCAAAGGGGGTGCAGGATCAAAAAACGTTCTAAAAATGCGATTTTTGCGTTACTGAAGGACCTAGAAATATGAAATTTGGAATATTAGTTACTTATAAGATATAAATGGTGTATAAGAACAGTTCTTAAACAATTCGAAATTTAAAAGGGGTGAAAATGCACAGAAAGCGTTCTAAAAAACGTTCTAAATGGTAGTTTCAACATAATCTCAGGAAATACCAAACCGATTTAATAAATATTAGTGTCAAAATGATAGTGACAACGTTTGCTCCAAGATAGGCTATGTTTTATGTCCGTGCCACAACCCCAAAGGGGTGTAGGAGCAAAAAACGTTCTAAAAATGCGATTTATGTGTTACTGATGGGCCTAGAAATATGAAATTTGAAGTATCAGCTACTTATTAGATATAAAGGATTTCTAAGAACAGTTCTTTAACAATTCTAAATTTAAAAGGGGTGAAAATGCGCGAAAAGCGTTCTAAAAGACGTTCTAAATGGTAGTTTCTACACAATCTCAGAAAATACCAAACCGATTTGAAAAATAATGGCGTCAAAATGATGGTGAAAATCCCTGCTCCAACATAGGCTATGTTTTATGTCGGTGCCACTACCCCAAATGGGCTGCAGGAGAAAAACGTTCTAAATTGCTGTTTTTGCGTGACGGAAGGGCCTTTAATCGTGAAATTTAGAATGGTAGTTAGTTATAAGATATCAATGATCTCTAAGGACATTTCCTAAAAAATCGAAATTTAAAAGGGGGGCCAAAATGCGCAAAAAGCGTTGTAAAAAACGTTCTAAATTGCACTTTCTATGCAATCTCAGGAAATAATGAACCGATTTCAAATATAATGGCGTTAAAATGATGGTGACAGATCTTGCTCCAAGATAGGCTATATTTTATATATGTTTCCACTAACCCAGAGGAGATGCAGGAGCAAAATTAGCGAAAAGCGTTCTAAAAACGTTCTAAATGCCGATTTGTCACCAATATCTCAGGAAGAATCAAACTGATTTCAAAAGTAATGTTAAGAAATTGATGCTGACGGCCTCTGTTCTAACATAGACGCTATTTTAAGTCGGTATCGCTACCACCTAGACGTTGCAGGAGCAAAAAAGCGTTCCAAATTTCGATTTTTGTGATCGGTAGGAGCTAGCAACTTAAAATTAGGCAAGGTACATATGTATTACATATAAATTATCTTTAAGAACAGTTTCGAGAAAATTGGAAATTTAAAAAGGGGTGAAAATGCGCGAAAAGCGTTCTAAAAACATTCTAAATTGCGATTTATACTCAATCTCAGGAAATACCAAAGCTATTTCAAAAGTAATGGTTGCAAATCAATGGTGACAGTCCCTGCTATACCATAGGTTATATTTTATGTTGCTGTCACTACCATCTGAGGGTTGTAAAAGCAAAACATGTTCTAATTTGCGTTTTTTGCATAACTGAAGGGTCTAACACTTTGAAGTATGGCATGGTATTTACTTACAAGATGCAACTGCTTTCTAAGAACTGTCGAAAGAAAATTTCAAATTTAAAAAGTTGAAGTGAACGAAAAGCGTTGTAAATAACAATTTTTATGTAATGTTATCAAATACCAAACCGATTAAAAAAATAATGATGACAAATTGTTGGTGATAGAACCTGCTCAATCATAAGCTATATTTTATGTCTGTGCCACTACCACCAGAGGGTTTCAGTAGCTAAAAACTTTCTAAATTGCGATTTCTGTGATACTGAAAAGGCTAGAAACTTTAAATATGGCATGGTAGTTACTTATAAATTATAAATGCCCTCGAAGGACTGTCGAAAATAAATTCGAATTAAAAAGGTGTGAAGTGAAGGGGATGTGCGAAAAGCATTCTAAAAAAGTCCTAAATTACGATTTCTACGCAATTTCAGGGAATATAAACCAAATATAAAGGTAATAGCTGCGAATCAATGGTAGCAGTCTCTGATCCTACACAGGCTATATTTTATGCCGATGATTCTACCACCTGGGGTTCACAGGAACAACAAACGCTCTAAAAAAGGCCTTTAAAAGATTTCTAAATTACGTTTCTGTGGAATTTAGGAAATATCAAACCAATTTCAAAATTAATGTTGGCAAATTAATGGTGACGGTTTCTATTTCAACACAGCCCTTTATGTTGAAAGAGGTGGTAGAACTTGGAATTTGACATGTTGATTAATTTTAAGATGTAAGAAGATGGTTTGTAAAAAATACAAAACTTCAAATGAATACTGAAATGAACGTATTAATTGAGCATAAAAGTTTAAAAATATTTTCTAAATTATCATTTATTTAGTTTTATTTCGTTTTATTAATCTATGTCTCATTTATGCCTAATGCAGTGTAATAATGATGTTTAATCAAACTGTGTTTTAAATAGCAATTTTTGAATTATTCCTAAAACTGATAAGTACCTATTAATAAAAAAAAATTTTGATAAAACAAAATATTACCTTTTAATAAAATAAAAATTTAGTTAGTACCTTTTAATAAAAATTAGACATATAAATATCACTCGGCATATTTCAAATATTACGCGAGCAAAGCCGCGGTGTTTGCTAGTGTACTTATAAAAAAAGAACTTATCTATACTCATCTTATAAAGAGGAAAAAATTGTTTATTTGTAGGAGGTAAGCTCAGGAACTATTGAACCGATTCCAAAAGTAATGGTATCACAATGATGGTGTTCGTCCAACTTAGAACATAGGCTATATCTTATGTCGGTGCCACTACCCCAAAGGGGGTGCGGGAGCAAAAAACGTTCTAAAAATGCGATTTTTGCGTTACTGAAGGGCCTAGAAATATGAAATTTGGAATATTAGTTACTTACAAGATATAAATGATGGTTAAGAACAGTTCTTAAACAATTCGAAATTTAAAAGGGGTGAGACTGCACAAAAAGTGTTCTAAAAAACGTTCTAAATGGTAGTTTCTACATAATCTCAGGAAATACCGAACCGATTCCAAAAGTAATGGTATCAAAATGATGGTGTTAGTCCAACTTAGAACATAGGCTATATTTTATGTCGGTGCCACTACCCCAAAGAGGGTGCAGGAGCAAAAAACGTTCTAAAAATGCGATTTATGTGTTACTGAAGGGCCTAGAAATATGAAATTTGAAGTATCAGCTACTTATTAGATATAAAGGATTTCTAAGAACAGTTCTTAAACAATTCGAAATTTAAAAGGGGTGAAAATGCGCAAAAAGCGTTGTAAAAAACGTTCTAAATTGCAATTTCTATGCAGTCTCAGGAAATACTGAACCGATTTCAAATATAATGGTGTTAAAATGATGGTGACAGATCTTGCTCTAAGATAGGCTATATTTTATATCTGTTTCCACTACCCCAGAGGAGATGCAGGAGCAAAATGAGCGAAAAGCGTTCTAAAAACGTTCTAAATGCCGATTTGTCACCAATATCTCAGGAAAAATCAAACTGATTTCAAAAGTAATGGTAAGAAATTGATGCTGACAGCCTCTGCTCTAACATAGATGCTATTTCAAGTCGGTATCACTATCACCTAGGCGTTGCAGGAGCAAAAAAGCATTCCAAATTTCGATTTTTGTGATCGGTAGGGGCTAGCAACTTAAAATTAGGCAAGGTACATATTTATTACATATAAATGATCTTTAAGAACAGTTTCGAAAAAATTGGAAATTTAAAAAGGGGTGAAAATGCGCGAAAAGCTTTCTAAAAACGTTCTAAATTGCGATTTCTACTCAATCTCAAGAAATTCCAAAGCTATTTCAAAAGTAATGGTTGCAAATCAATGGTGACAGTCCCTGCTATAACATAGGTTATATTTTATGTTGCTGTCACTACCATCTGAGGGTTGCAAAAGCAAAACATGATCTAATTTGCGTTTTTTGCATAACTGAAGGGTCTAACACTTTGAAGTATGGCATGTTATTTACTTACAAGATGCAACTGCTTTCTATGAACTATCGAAAGAAAATTTCAAATTTAAAAAGATGAAGTGAGCGAAAAGCATTATAAATTACAATTTTTATGTAATCTTATCAAATACCAAACCGATTAAAAAAATAATGATAACAAATTGTTGGTGATAGAACCTGCTCAAACATAAGCTATATTTTATGTCTGTGCCACTACCACCAGAGGGTTGCAGTAGCTAAAAGCTTTCTAAATTGCGATTTCTGTGATACTGAAAAGGCTAGAAACTTTAAATATGGCATGATAGTTACTTATAAAATATAAATGCTCTCGAAGGACTGTCGAAAATAAATTCGAATTAAAAAGGGGTGAAGTGAAAGGGAGGTCCGGAAAGCATTCTAAAAAAGTCCTAAATTACGATTTCTATGCAATTTCAGGGAATATAAACCAAATATAAAAGTAATAGTTGCGAATCAATGGTAACAGTCTCTGATCCTACACAGGCTATATTTTATGTCGATGATTCTACCACCTGGGATTTACAGAAACAACAAACGCTCTCAAAAAGGCCTTTAAAAGCTTTCTAAATTACGTTTCTGTGGAATATTAGGAAATAACAAACCAATTTCAAAATTAATGTTGGCAAATTAATGGTGACAGTTCCTGTTTCAACATAGCCCTTTATGTTGAGAGAGGTGGTAGGACTTGGAATTTGACATGATGGTTAATTTTAAGATGTAAGAAGATGGTTTCTAAAAAATTCAAAACTTCAAATGAATACTGAAATGAGCGTAATAATTGAGCATAAAAGTTTCAAAATATTTTCTAAATTATTATTTATTTAGTTTTATTTCGTTTTATTAATTTAAGTCTCATTTCTGCCTGATACAGTGTAACAATTATATTTAATCAAACTGTGTTTTAAATAGTAATTTTTTAAAATTATTCCTAAAAGTAATAAGTACCTTTTAATAAAATAAAATATTACCTTTTAATAAAATTAAAATTTAGTTAGTACCTTTTAATAAAAGTTAGACATATAAATATCACTTGGCATATATCAAATATTACGCGAGCAAAGCCGCGGGGTTTGCTAGTAATATTATAAAGAGGTAAAAATTGTTTATTTGTAGGAGGTAAGCTCTGGAACTACCGAACCGATTCCAAAAGTTATGGTATCAAAATGATGGTGTTAGACCAACTTAGAACATAGGCTATATCTTATGTGCGTGTCATTGGCCAAAAGGGGGTGCAGGAGCAAAAAACGTTCTAAAAATGCGATTTTTGTGTTACTGAAGGGCCTAGAAACATGAAATTTGGAATGGTACTTACTTATAATATACTAATGATCTATAAGGACATTTCTTAAAAATATATAAATTAAAAAGGAGTAAAAATGCGCGAAAAGCGTTCTAAAAAACGTTCTAAATGCCGATTTTTACGCAATATCAGGAAGTACCAAACCGATTTCAAAAATAATGGTGTCAAAATTATCGTGATAGCCCTTGCTCCAACATAGGCTACATTTTCTGTCGATGCCACAATCCCTAAAATGGTGCAGGAGCAAAAGAATGTTCGAATTTGCGATTTTTGTGTTACTGAAGGGCCCAGATACATGGAATTTGGCATGGCAGTTACTTATTAGATATAAATGATCTCTAAGAACATTTCTTAAAAAAATCGAAATTAAAAAGTGGTGAAAATGCGCAAAAAGCGTTCTAAAAAACGTTCTAAATGGCGATTTTTACGCAATCTCAAGAAGTACCAAACCGATTTAAAAAATAATGGTGTCAATATGATGGTGGTAACCCATGCTCCAACATAGGCTACATTTTATGTCGGTGCCACTACCCCTAAAGGGGGTGCAGGAGCAAAATATTGTTCGAAATTGCGATTTTTGTGTTACAGAAGGGCCCAGATACATGGAAGTTTGCATGTTAGTTACTTGTTACATATAAATGATCTCCAAGAACATTTCTTAAAAAAATTGAAATTTAAAAGGGGTGAAAATGTGCAAAAAGCGTTCTAAAAAACGTTCTAAATGGCGATTTTTACGCAATCTCAAGAAGTAAGAAACCGATTTCAAAAATAGTGGTGTCAAAATGATGGTGACAACCCTTGCTCCAACATAGGCTACATTTTATGACGGTGCCATTACCCCCCAAAGTGGGTGCAGGAGCAAAAAAAGTTCGAAATTCGGATTTTTGTGTTACTGAAGGGCCTAGAAACATGAAATTTGGAATGGTAGTTACTTATAAGATATAAATGATCTCTAAGAACATTTCCTAAATAATTCGAAATTTAAAAGGGGTGAAAATAGACGAAAACTCTTCTAAAAAACGTTCTAAATTGCGATTTCTATGCAATCTCAGAAAATACCCAACCGATTTCAAAAGTAGTGGTTGGAAATTGATGATGATCCAATTGCTCCAATATATGATCTATCTCATGTCGGTGTCACTACCACTTTGCGATTGCATTTTAAAAACCGTTCTAAATTGTGATTTTTGTGATACTGAAGGGGCTAGCAACTTGAAATTTGGCATGGTAATTACTTATGAGATGTAAATGCTCTCTGAGAAGAGCTCCTTAAAAATTTGAAATTTAAAAGGGCTGAAAATGATCGAAAAGCGTTCTAAAAACGTCCTAAATAACGATTTCTACGTAATCTCAGGAAATATAAACCGATTTCAGAAGTAATGGTTTCCTATTGATGGTGGTAGTCCCCTCTCCAACATAGCGTATATTTTTACGTTGTTGTCACTACCACCTGGGGGTTACAGGAGCAAAAAATGTTCTAAACTGCGTTTTTGTGTTATTGAGGGGTCTAACATTTTAAATTTGGAATGGTAATTACTTCAAAGATGCAAGGATTAAGTGAGAGAAAAGTGTTCTATAAGCGTTCTAAATTACGATTTTTATGCACACGAACCGATACGAAACCGATTTCAAACATAATGTTTGCAAATTACTGGTGGTAGAACCTGCTTAAACATAAGCTATATTTTATGTCGGTGCCACAACCCCTAGAGTGTTGTAGGAGCAAAAATTTTTCTAAATTGCGATTTCTGCGGTAGTGAAGAGGCTAGAAACTTTAAATATAGCACTGTAGTTACTTATAAAATATAAGTGTCCTCTAAAAAACAGTCGAAAATAAATTCGAAATTAAAAAGGTTTAAAGGGAAGGGAAGGAGCAAAAAGCATTCTAAAAGTGTCCTAAATTACGATTTCTATGGAATCTCAGGAAATAATAAACCGATTGCAGAAGTTATTGGTTGCGAATCAAGAGTGATAGTCCCTGATCCTATACGGGTTATATTTTAAGCCGTTGTCACTGCCACCTGGTTGGCAGGAACAACAAAAATGCCTTTAAAAACATCTAAATTCTGTTTTCGATAGAATATTACGAAATACCAACCGATTTCCAGGTTAATGTTGGCAAATTAATGGTGACAGTCTCTGTTTCAACATTTTTCGAGACATTCTATTTCATCTCTGTTTCGGCATTTCATGTTGGTGCCACTAACACCAGAGAGATGTTAGACAAGAAGCTTGGAATTTGACATGACGGTTAATTTTAAGATGTAAATGTGTTAAGATGGTTTCTAAAAAATTAAAGACTTCAACTAAATACTGAAATGAGCGTATGAAATAAGCATAAAAGACTCAAAATACTTTCTAAATTATCATTTATTTGGAATTAGTTAGTTCTTCTTATTAATTAAAATCTCATTTCTGTCTATTGCACTTTTAAAATGAACTTTAGTCAAACTGTGGCTTAATTTGTAATTATTGAATTATTCCAAAACATGTTCTTCCTATAAAAATAGTCATGCAAATATCACTTGGCATAGTTCAACTATTACGCGAGCAAAGCCGCGGGATTTTCTAGTAATATATATTTCATTGATTTATTAAGAACGGCCAATTTACCGGGTGTCCCAAAAATGACTGATGGATTTTAAAATTTAATAACTTGCAAACGGTGACATATATTTAAAAAATTCTTGCAGGAGAGTTATGTAAGATGTCAGGAGTTTGTTTACTGTGATTCTTGATTTTAGTTCGAATTTCAAACAATAGATGGCGCTGACAGCGATTGACGCTCAGTCGAGGCCGAAACTGACGTCAAACAACACTGATGCGAAGGAAGAAGATTAAGGCTATGGAGTGGGCCTCATTCGCCAGTAGAATCTTGCTCTTAGGGCCCGATTCTGAACTCATTCGATATGATTTCAATGGAGTGATTTGTTGCGATGGAAACAACAAATTCTTCGATAGTGGAAATACAGCGTTAACAACTGGGCATGAATTAAAGAAGTAGTATTCAAGTTTGCAGGCGATTTTACATTGATGAAGTTTTATTTTCCTGGATTAAATTAATTTTTATGGTCCGATTTAAAAAATATTTATTGCATCGTATTTTAAAACTAGGTGAAAATATTTAGTATTTTTTGTTGTTGTTAAGAATTTCATAACTTTTATTACATTCTAATAAATATTAGATCTTTAAAGGGGGTCTCAGGACAAAACTCTTAAAAGTGGAAAAAATGAAAAAAAAGGGATCATTTTCAATATTTAATATTTTAAAATGCATATGATTTAAAAACACAAATTTAATTGTGTTGAAAGATATAAGTATGTTCTTTCGTTTTATGTATTTAAAAAAAAGTCATGTTGCAGAATTAATATTTATAGGGGGCTCCAAGCTGTCAGATATTTGTCGAGCAGAAAATTGGTATGACAGCTTACGCTCAGGATTACAAAATAAATTTAGTCACTAAAATTACTTTTTTGTGCCTAATTATACTTTAGATTACAATAATTATCCTGAACCTAAATAAATTTGTATTTAAAGCATTTTTACATTTTTATACAAAGTTGTATTTAGCTAATACAAAATTTTGATAATTTCAACAGTATAATCACCTAAAAAAATATTTTTTTGGACAGTAAAAAGGAAATTTTAGGTTCAGTTTATACAGACTGAAACATACATATTTTTTAATTTCATGAAAAAATATTCATAAGTTTTTGTGATATCCTGCTCGTTATGCCCAAAAACGTCATTTGGAGAAAAATGAGTTCAAATCTTCGAAAATGCCGCTTCAGCTATTGCGCGGTTAAATTCTAAAAATCCCTGCCGGCCCGACCTACAGGCGGGGGTAGATTTCGAAGTCAAATATACTAATTTCACAAACAAAAACTAAATCATGATTAGAGATAAATTCACTTTAACATTTTTATCTGGCCGCTCTTGACGAGTTTTTATTTCATTTTTATATAATAGCTGGTTTTATCAGAATCATGTTAAGGCGGTGTTAAAAAAATACATTTCCATGTTCAAAAACTCGAAATTTTCTGGCACATTTTCAGATTTGTTTTTAATAGAAAAAATATTAAACGTGCTGACGTGATTTTTGAAGAGATTTATAAGCGACCTGTGTTTTTATTTTTCGTTCAATTAATTAAAGCTTGATTTATAAACAATTATTTTCTCAGTAGGACAATATTTTTCGTTTCTAACACAATCGCTTCGGGAAATTCTGTTCAAAATGCCCACTTTGACATCATTTTTTGAAATATATTCTGCCTCTATCAAAACATCGATCATTACGGTACATTATACAGTTTCTGAATAAGAGAATCTACCAATTGGATGCGTCTGAGAGCAAAAATGAATTTAAAAATGAGTAAGAAAATAAACAGTTTGGATTTGAATACACGCTTAATAAGATGATTTTTTTTTCCTTCAACCGCTATGTATTTTTAATTTGTTTTTGCTGTAAGAATTGGTTCTATCAAAAACTTGTGTGTATAAATGTTGCAGACAATATTAACAAGATATATGATAAAATCATGGGGATTTTATATCTTGTGAATTGACGGATTTATGAATTTTTTTCTTCTTCAACCCAAACTTTTTGTTTCCGTTTTTTTTTTTTTTTATGGTACGAATTGGTCCTATCAAAAACTTGTGAATGTAAAAGTTGTAGATAATGTTAAGGAGATTTATAATAAAATTAATTGGATTTGATATCTGGAGAATTGGCGAAGTTATGAATTTTTTTCTCCCAAATACTCTATTTTTTGCACCCCTTCCGCCTCTTGAGCCCTTTTTAATTTTATCAAAAATCTATGACACATAAATTTTTGACGCTATTTTTAGAAGTAATAAAAACTTTAAACTGATTTGATATGCAGAAGAATTAGGAACTTTTTTCGGTTTTCACAAAACCCCTTCCCATTTCCATCCCTTTGGTCCGATTTTGCCCATTAACAAACTTGACCGAGATTGTATGCCCCTTGATTTTATGTGCCAGTTTGGAAGAGATTTGTGCAGAATTCTGAATACATATATATATATATATATATATATATATATATATATAAAGTTTTTTTTTACTGAGGGTGGTTTTGGGTTCTAGGGGTCATGATCGGTGTAGATAATTTTTCAGAAATTCCAACATAGAGGAGAATGTAATAGGTAGTATTTCATACAAAATCTACCTAAAGACTATGACTTCCGTTCTAATTGGAATTTCAAGGATATAATTATGTCAAAATGTTCAGATAAGATAGTAGTTTAACATCTAAAAAAACTAAAATTTCGAAAATTTGAAGCTTTAATAGTCCTGAGACCCCTTAGGAAAGTTCGTCAATAGGTTTTTATGAATGCTGGATAATAATCGTGAAAATAGTTAATAGTATATTGTTGTTCAAAATAACTATTTAAAAACAAATATTAGAAGTTGCATTGTTTAACCCTTTTGAATGGGGTATTATATCGTTACATTAAAAGTAAAAAAAAAAATAAAATAAATGCTAGTTAATTTTTAAAAATGTTGACAGTTTGATATTAAAATATTGGACTACATGCAGCTTCACCTTGATGTTTGATAAAATAAAACTAGTAAATATTATCTACATTCGTTTTAAATTGTAAAAATGTGTTAAAAGGATACTTGGAGTTTGAATTTTTACGCTTTGGCAGCTCTTTCTATGCACAAATGCTAATATGCATATATTTTTAATAATAAAAATATCAATGATATATAATGTGTAAACTAAGTTCAAATTAAATTTGACAAGTGTCTAAAACTTAGCAGTACTTTAATTATTGAAGGCCACAAACAAATTTTTATTGAAAATTTTATCTTGATATAAATTAAGACCGTATTTATAATACATTTGTTGGAATGCAATTGTAATTTTAAAGCTCTTTAGTGTATATATATTTTTAAAAAAAATTCATGAATCGTAATAATCAGGACTTTGCAAATGCGATCGCCACTTGCAACCAATATTTTTTACTCGACGACCAAGATTTTTAATTTGGCGGTTTTTTGTAGTGTTAACGAAATAACAAAGTTTAAACGGCATTTTCCATATCATAAACAGAAAACGACATTCTCTGCTGCTCTAGCCAGCTAGCATGTCATGTCATGTGATTAGAATGTGGGGAGAGGGTGGGTCATTCGTACGGGTTGATACAACAATCAAAATATTGATTCAATACAACAATCTAACCATAGATTTAATAGAACAATCTAAGGATTGATTTAATACAACAATGAATTCGCTAAGGATAAGTACATCCCCCCCCCCCCGCTCCAAAAATTGTCCTTCTGATTTTCAGTGGAATTTTTTCCCATTTACTATGGATGATAATTCAAACACTAAACACGTATAATTATAGAATATTCTTCATTAAATAAAGTTATTATTCTAATATTTAAAATTCTCTCTCAATCCGCCCACCCCCTGGGCCACTACTACCAAATTTTCCTGAAAAACTGTAAACTGAACCTTCTTGCAAAAACATTGGTAAACAACCCGTAAGAACGAACCACCCTTTCCCCACATTCTAATCACATGGCATGACATGCTACATGGCTAGAGCTACAAAGAATGTCGTTTTCTGTGCATGATATGGAAAATGCCGTTTACACTTTGTTCTTTCGTTAATACTACAAAAACCGCCAGATTAAAAATCGTGGTCGTCGAGCAAAAAATATTGGTTGCAAGTGGCGACCGCATTTGTCAAGCCCTGATTATTACGGTTCATGATTTTTTGAAAAATATATATAAACTAAAAAGTTTTAAAATCGCAATTACATTCCAACAAAATCTGCTATTGGAAATACCGTTTTAATTAATATAAAGATAAAAATTTCAATACAAATTTGTTTGTGGCCTTCAATAATTTAAGTACTACTAAGTTTTAGACTCTTGTCAAGTTTAATTTGAACTTAGTTTATCACATTAGATATCACTGATATCTTTAACATTAAAAAATAAATGCATATTAGCATTTGTATGTAGAAAGAGTTGCCAAACCGTAAAAATTCTAACTCCAAGAATTCTTTTAACACATTTTTACAATTTAAATAGTAGATGTAGATAAAAAAATTTACTAGTTTTATTTTATCAAACATCAAGATGAACCTGCATGTAGTACAATATTTTAATATCATACTGTCAAACAAAATTTTTAACTAACTAGCATTCATTTTATTTTTTTTTTAATTTTAATGCAACGATATAATACCCCTATTCAAAAGGGTTAAACAAGCTAAATTCTAATATTTGTTTCTAAGTAGTTATTTTGAACAACAAAATACTATTAACCATTTTTACTATTATTATCCAACATTCATAAAAACGTACTGATGAACTTCCTTAAAAGATCTAAAATTTATTAGAATGTAATAAAAGTTATGAAATTTTTAACAACAACAAAATCGTCTAAAACTCTTCACCTAGTTTTAAAATACGATGCATAAAATATTCTTTTAATCAGACCATAAAAAGTAATTTAATCCGGGAAAATAAAACTTCATTAATGTAAAATCGCCTGCAAACTCGAATACTAATTCTTAAATTCATTCCCACTTCTTAACGCTGTGTTTCCACTATAGAGGAATCTTTTGTTTCCATG
The DNA here is from genome assembly GCA_963932465.1 of Maratus speciosus. Classification (NCBI taxonomy): domain Eukaryota; kingdom Metazoa; phylum Arthropoda; class Arachnida; order Araneae; family Salticidae; genus Maratus; species Maratus speciosus. The sequence goes on along the minus strand of OZ010795.1, from coordinate 432,261,511 downwards.
GCAACAACGCACTCCATTGAAATCATATCGAATGAGTTCAGAATCGGGCCCTAAGAGCAAGATTCTACTGGCGAATGAGACCCACTCCATAGCCTTAATCTCCTTCCTTCGAATTAGTGTTGATTGTCGTCAGTTTCTGCCTCGACTGAGCGTCAATCGCTGTCAGCGCCATCTATTGTTTGAAATTCGAACTAAAATAAAGAATCTCAGTAAAAAAATTCCTGACATCTTACATAACCCTCCTGCAAGAATTTTTTTTAAATATCTATCAACGTGTGCATGTTATTGCATTTTAAAATCCATCAGTCATTTTTGGTACACCCGGTATTTACTTTATTATTATCGTATATTAGCACGCGTGGCCAAATAGAGATGACATTTTTGCCAATATATATTTAACATGAGGAATGAAACGGTCTGATACTTAGTGTTAATAGAGAAAACTACTGGCCGTACAAGTGTGTACAGTAAAAATAAAATTGTTGAACATATAGTAAATTAGTGCAGTGAAATATCCTAACGGAATACATATTGTGTATTTTTGATGATATATATGAAATGTTAAGAACTGAAAGAAAAATATATATATATATAATTTTTATATGAGATAGCATAAAAGCAATTCCTCTTAGAAATATAAACTTAAATTACTAGTAAAAATGGCCGCATCAAGAGAAATCCAGTTGGTAGAAAAGCTTAATACAAGAAACTACAGTACATGGAAATTCAAAACCGAAATAGTATTAATTAACGAAGAAATATTTGAAGTAATCACCGATGATATGCCCACGTCGGTCACAGGAGAAAGACAGGAAGGCTAGGGCCATTATTAACTAGGCAATTGAAGATTCTCAAATAGTTCATGTTAAGGTGCTTAATACAGCAAGAGAAAATTTGAACGCTCTTAAAACGATACATGAAAGAGCTAATTTATCGAGTAAATTATTTTTGTTAAGAAAACTTTATGGAGCCAAGCTCCCAGAAAACGGTCACTTAATGAAAGACATAACGTACATTTTAGAATTAATCGATAAATTGTCTGCAATCGGGGAAATAATTAGCGGCTCACATCTTTCGGCTTTATTATTGTGTTCGCTAACCCCGAGATACAATATTTTAATCACTGCCTTTGAATCGCACAATGAGGATGAGCTAACATCACAATTTATTAAAAGTAAGTTAATAGATGAGTACAACAGAAGAGTGGAAAACGCGAACCAGGCTGAAAATTCCACAAAATCGTTTAAAACTCAAAAAAAGATTTCCAAATGATAATTTCAAAAGGGAAAATTAATGCGCATACTGTAATATTAGGAATCACACGTACAGAGAATGTTGGTATCTGAAAAATCAAAGCACTCACCCAAATACACAAGGGTCAGCTAGGTGGGGAGGCCTACCAAATGGCTTAAGCACTCACAAGCCCACCCAGCGGTTTCCATCTACTACCGCCGTCACCACACACACACACAAAAAAAAAAAAAAAATAATAATAAATAAAAGGCCCGAAGGGACCTACAGGAAAGCCAATTGAGAATATTAAGATTAAATACAATATAAGTACAATATATACACGATGGAAAGCCCAATTTTTACTGGGCGTTTACGAGAGAAATTTAGATATTTGTAATTAATAAGATCATGAGATAATAGATAATAGGATTTTTAAACTTGTTGGAGCGGCAAAAGCTCAATTACTCTGCAAAGCTGGGCGTTCTGCAAAAATACAATAAAAGCTACGTATATGTATACTAAATTAGAAAGATATTCATAATTTTAAAAATAATGTAGAATATAAAAAATAGGTAAAATAGTGAATAATTATGATGAATATTATATAATTATATGCACACACAAAAGTTCAAAAGTCTATTGTTCTTGCAACAGTTCAATTATAATTCAATCGTGTTGTTTGTGGCTAAGAGTTTATTTTGAATTGGTGGTATCTGTCTATTTGTTAAGATACGTTCTCATCATCATCTATAAATGGCAAAACATTTTGAAACAAATAATGGTTGTTTTCTAAAACTTTCATATATTCAATTATCTTTTGACAAAATGATGGATTTGACAAAACCACTGAGAACCACTGAGACAAAGAAATTTTTGGAGATTTTCTTATATGGTAATATGATGTAAGGGTACAGTTAAAGATATAATGCAATGATGTAGCTCACTGACAGCATACACATAATGGAGAAGGAACCTTGTCAAATTTATAAAGATATGATGAAAATGGGCCGTGGTTAGTGGCAAACAGAAAAAGATTTCTATGCAGCAGGATTATCTTTTCCGAGACTTTTGGGGCTAAAGCGTATGTGTACCGTCCTGTGGTACCATAGTCCCAGCGAGCCTGCCATTGTTAGTGTAGAGATGATTTTAGAAGCTTCTTCAAGTAAGAAGGAGGCTTGGGAAAGAATTTGTATTTGGCATGTGATGTGGCTTTGGTTGCTTCTTTTGCCAAAGAATCTGCATGCTCATTCCCACATTACCCACATGTCCACGGACCCATTTAAAGAAGATCTTTTTTCTTGTTTCTTGGAGTAGTTTGATAATTTGTACTGCAATGAGATTTTTTGAAAAAAGATCTTCTATTGCTAAGAGACTTGAGAGACTGTCCGAGTGTATTAATACTTCTTTATGAGGGGAGTTCCTAATCCGCAGCACAGCCACTTCTATGGCCAGGAGTTCTGCCTGAAAAACAGTATTTTCTTTACTTAACTTAGTTTGATCCTCGTGGATTAACTCTACTCTCTGATACACACAGAAGGCATATGCCGTTTCATCTTCCATCTTGGAACCATCCGTATAAATGTTTATTTCTACATGTGGAGTATTTTCTGGATCTATTTGAAAGAAATATTCTTTAAATGGTTCAACTTGATCTGACTTCATTTTTGGTTGGTAAAATATTGGTTCTTGATTTCCTGTCGGGATTCCAAGACGTAAGACTCTTCCTGTTGTTGCTATATATTCAAGTTGAAGTGCCAAGGGCGGAATACCTGTTAAAACACAAAGGGCATCCGCCGAAGTTTTTCTGTAGGCACGTGAAACTAATAACAGGCATTGGTATTGTATTGATGAGATCAGACGAAGCCCATGGGCTTTGCTTATCCGGTGAAACCAAGTTGCTGCAGCATACGTAATTTTCTTCTCCAAGATACTATTGTACCAAATCTTCAGAATTAATTTGTTTACCCCTCCGTAAGCTGAGGCAAACTTCAATAGGTCTTGCGAAAGTTGTGTAATTTCCTGCCTTTTCTTTCGTAAATGGGGGAGAAACGACAACGTACTATCCAGAACGATACCTAAGTATTCTAAAGTTGACTCACTTTTTAATGAATGGTTGTCAATTTTGAGTGTTGGAGCTGTTTTCAAAAATTTTGGTCTTCTAAGTTGAAGAACTTTACATTTATTGTAAGATATTTTCATGTTGTGATTTGACATCCACCTACTAATATAATCTAAGATGTCCTTTCCTAATTTTTCTAATTCTCGCCTTGTTTTACCATTTAATATAATTAAAATGTCAACTGCATAATCTATTATTATGTAACCTAACGATTTTAAATGGCGTAAGAGAGCGTTTAGGAAGATTCTCCATAGGAAGGGCCCAAAGCATGAACCTTGTGGGCACCCCTTCCTAAACCAATGAATTTCTTGTGCTAGCCAATTTGGTTTCGCTCCTCTGTGAGATAAAAAGGATTTCAGGATATTAACATATGGCTCCTCCAACCCCAAAATTTCCAGTTCTTGGATTGTTGCGTCCCAAGGTAAGTTGTCAAAAGCATTTTGGATGTCTAATGATATTAATGAAATGTAGTTGTTTTCTTGTTGAAGTAAGTCAATTGTTGAGAGAACTTCTTGTATCGCTGATTCAGCCGATTTACCCTCTAAGAATCCGTGTTGAGAACTCTGTAGAACTGTCGAATTTCGAAAATGATAATTTATTCATTTTAATAATAATTTTTCAAAAATTTTCCCCAGAATTGGGAGTAGAGTTATTGTTCTGTATGACTCAGCATATTGTGGGTCCTTACCTGCCTTTAGAAAAAAGACTAGTTCTCCAATTTTCCAACTTTTTGGGAAGTAATTTAAGTTTAATAGAGTATTGTAAAGATTCAGTAATAGAGATGAATGTGAGTGGTAAATATTTCGTACAATCAGATGGTCAACATTATCAGGACCTGGTGCTTTATTCCGATTGAACGAGAAGATGGCAGCTTTTAGTTCTTGGAGTATAAATGGATTAACTGGCTGGGTTGAGCGCGGATGAATTTGATGCGGTTGCAAGTCCGAAGGACCAAATATTGAATTGGCAATTTCTGCATAAAAAGATTGTCTTGCGTGGGTTGCTGTATTGGAATCAGAAAGAGCGTAGACTTCATGTCTGTAAAAATCTCTAAATGCCGTCTTTTTTTAGTTTCCCAAAGGGGTCTTTGGTATTTGAGCAAAAAGAACTCCACGCTGTTTTCTTTGCTTCCAGAATTTTCTTTTTATAGAGTGCTCTATACTTTTTTAATTTGATCATGTCTTCCTTTGATGCAGGCAAAAGTTTTGTTTTCCTATAAAGTGCTTTAACAAAGCTTCTCATTTTCCTAAGTTCCGCTGTCCACCAAGAAACTGTTGGTTTAAATGTGGAGTTTTTTTTCTTTAAAGTATGGTCACAGGTTTGTGTTATTATATTTATAAAGTTGTCGTACTCCTTTTCGAATGCCCCCGTCGTTTTTATATCCAGGAAAGTTATATTATTTTCTTGCAATGATTTAGATAATTTTCTATTGAATTTTTTCAATGAGACATTCTTTGTCCGATATCTACGCTTTGGAAGCTTCGGGGTTTGGATATCCATATACAAGGTTATCAGCCTGTGGTCACCGTAGTGCATATCATCCTCAACAGTCCATAAGGAAACTTTTGGGAACAGTGGGAAGGATGCTAGTGATACATCTGGCCAATCTTTCAAATGCGTGGTTTCAAATGTTGGTTTTGAGAAAGGATCATTTAGGACTAATAAGTGCATCATATTGAGATGATTGATGAGGTGTTGTCCTTTTTCGTTATCATTCTCATACCCCCACAGGACACTATGAGTATTCAAATCACCCAGCAACAGAAGTTTTGAACTCATACCCGACGTGTTCGCCCAATCTTGTAGATCTTCTTTTAAATTAGCCGATGGTGCGGAATACTGACTGCCTATAGTTATTTGTCCTTCTGTTGAGGAGATATTCACGAAGACTGAGTTATCATTTTGTTGAACTCTTATATGTTGTAACGATGTATCTATGATTATTATTTGGCAATTCTTTTTTTTTTTTGAAGAGTAGCAAGGAAGTCCTGAGGGAAGGCCATGTGGTCTTCCTTTGACTATATTGGAGTCCTGTATGCAAGCTATTTTGTAGTCTTCTTGAATTAAGAATTGAAGGAGTGAAGCTGTTGCACTTTTATTCTTTTGAAGATTAATCTGTGCTATTTTAAAGGATGATGATATTTGATTAGTTGTTGAAGGTACTTGCATGTTTTGATGTTGTCCTTGCGGAGAAGAGTTTGAGTCCGAGAGATGAGAAATTTGAGTAGAATTTGGAATTGAAGGTGAGTTTGAGTTTTTGTTTGTATTTGATGAAACGATTTTTGTATTGTTTAGTTGGTTGAATGTGGAGCAGATACATTTATGAAAGTTTTTCTCGATTGAAATCGAAGTTTAAATAGTGGACTTTCATTTGAATCCGCTCTGTGTGGGAAATCGTGTTTTGTGTTCAGATAATTGATGCAGCATATTTTCTTAGGATCTTCTTTATTTGGGCAAGTTGTTGTTGTGTGATTATACGCACAAATAGCACAGGCAGCTTCAAATCTACAGTTGTTTCCTGTATGGCCATGTCGTTGGCATTGCGAGCAGCGGATTATTGGGCGATAATCCGCAACTTTGCAGGAATTAAATCCAATCAGGATACGGCCTTGCTTCGTCAGATGATGGGCGTAATTGATATCTAAATCCAGGACCAAATGGTAAATTTGTGATTTTTCTCGGTGAATTTTTTTATGTACCGCTATTGGGATTTCTCGATCATAATCTTTCAAGATTTTCTCTGTGACTTCTTCTGGTTGAGTAAATAAAGGGATTCCAAGAACAATTATCTTCTTAAAATTTATAGTTTTGTACGTTAATTCAGTGATATCTTTAAGTCTTTCAATTCCTTCTATTATTCGGAGGGTTTTTTCAGTATTTTCTTCACTGTTGGATCATATAATTAAGGTGTTTCGATCACGAGCTGTTTCACAGTAAATTTTAGGGAGGTCCGGAATGTTCTTTTTCTCCGTATTAAGAAGATTTCTAATTGTGTGGAGTGAAGTTTTTGTTGCCTGTGTCTTCTTTAAAAGTATGGCGGATTCAGAGGTGGTTTTTGGATTTTTATAAACCGCACTGATTTTCTCTGAATACAGAGGATTTGATGATAGTGAATGTTGTTGGCTGACCGTTGGGATTTTTTCTAATGGGCTTTGAAACGAATTTTTTAAGAATTCTGTATTTGCTTCAATTGAATGTAATTTTTGGTTGATTTCTTGAAGTATAGATTCATCTATCACCATTTCTCTTATTGAAGGGAGTCCTCCTTGTGATCTTTTTTGGGACTGGGTATATAATTTTTCTTTTAACTCTTTAATTAGTTGATTCTTTTCTTCTATCGTTAGGTGGAGATTAGAAATTTCTTTCTCTTTTAAGTTCAAAATTCCTGCTTCATCCTTGTTGGACAATTCATTGTATGATTTCATAGAATCTATCTCCCGAGTTAGTTCTTGAATTCTATTGTCTTTTTGTTGTATATAAACTTCAAATTGTTGCTTTCTGTCTTTTAATTCTTGTTCCAGGTCGATTGCCTTGTTGTACCACTCTTCCTTTTCGGTTGTTATTTGTTTTAGGTCTTGGGATTGTTGAGATGCGTTTCGTAGCTGATTTTCAATGATTTGGATATTTTTTTTTTAATTAATTGCCAATATTTGTCGACTTCTTTACTGGATCCTGTTTCGTGTGATTTTAGAAGACCATTGTGAATTTCAAGCAGCTCTGTTATTGAAAGTGTCTTCGCTTCTTCTAGGTTAAACTTCATTACATTTTTATTTGTTGGGGTTGACTTGAGCGCTTGTGAAGATTGACTGGAGTTTTGTCGTGTACGCTTTAGAGTGAATTTATTTGACCACTTTGTCTCCTGATTTAATAGTGGAAGTTTTTCCGGTGTCGAATTCGATCTCGGTTTTGATGATTTTTTTTTAGTGAACTTTTAATTTCATACAAAGTTTCTGTTTTGGAAGAGTTATTCAAATACTTATCACTTTCTTTCATGTCCAGGCCGGTTACTAGAGCATACTTGTGACTATATATTATTTTGAGTTCGTTAAGTCACCACAATAGAACAATTCAAAATATGTAAACTTGTATCATAACATAGAGTCATTCATTTTATATTATGTTAAAACATATAGCCAAAGTAATAAATATAGTTGATATTATTTTAACGGATCGTTCTGTATAATAGATTATTGTAAAAGTAAACGATAGATTGAGGTATCACTAGGTCCCCACCGTATATCGTAGAAAGAAAGGAATATAGATAGGAAAAAGTAAAAACCAATAGCCTTGACTATCGTAAATGACTTAGTGAAAAGAAGGTGATACTTTTGCTGAAGGACAATTTTGAATATTAAAATAAATAAAATAATATAAGTAATTGATAGTGATAGTCTATTATTTGCCAAATGAAGAAGGGGGAAAAAAGAGGATAGTTTCCTGTGCTTATTCAAGCTCATGTACATGTAGAATGAAGATATAAATATATATAAATATTAAACTAGTAGATTATAATATCTACACATGTATACCAGATAATTAAAAATAGTTTGGAGCACATACACAAAACTTTTATTCACTAATTACAAAATGAAACACTTAGAGTACCGATCCATCTCCCATAGGCAGAAAATGAATGGCTGGTAGAAAAAAAAATGCGCGCCATACAGAATGGTTCCCCAAACCCCCCAACCCATATAAAATAATAGTTGTTATGTAATTATATAATTAATGAGCAGCGACCAGAACTGCAGTTAGAGCTTTAGTTGGTGGACAAGAACTTGAAACTTTATAGCATGTTATAACAAATATGAGATACTCCACCGTAAATTGAAGTCCTGGCCGCACTTGAGCTAAAAACGCTATAAGAGACTGATGTGGGAGCCCGGCACGAAAAGAGGGAGAGGAGCTGGGAGGAACTGGACATCTAAATTAATCAGAAAAGTATGAATGATGTACATAATTGAATAGGTTGTAATTCCCTATATCCCCCCCCCTCTCTCTTTTTTTTCTTTTCAATTACTAAATTAAATACCACAGAAAAAAACACGTAAATAAATTATTTTCTGTGTCCCTGAAATGAAGGATGAATGAAATGCACACCACATTCTACAGTAAGCCTCTTTAAATGCATCTTAGTGAGTTGTAGACATTTCAATAATTTTGAAATATAATAACATCATTAAGATAAATTGTAAAAGATTTCCCTCAGAATATTCTGTAAAGTAATTCTTTTGAGTGCCCCTGTAAATGAACTGTAAATGCACACTTCTTGTTCAAGTCTTGAACATATGTTTTTTAGACATTTCATCTGCAGATTTACTATTCAATATTTCTAGAGTTATAGAATATTAAAATATTACGTTACAATGTAGCCTATTATTCTGTTGTACGAAGAATCGTGTATCATTTTGTTTTAATGAATAATGTTCGAAGCAGTTCAAGAAATCACGCTTTAGACATACATTATGGAGAACGAAAAATACTTTACAGAACTTCAGCATTTAAAACGGTGAATAATGTTGTCTAAGCAAACAATTACGAAAAAGCATAAACCATTTCCAGGTATTACCTGTCGGTAGTCGGAAAAATATCCGAATATTTTTAAGCAGTCCTATATCAACCCTATATATGTAAAATCCTAATGAAACGAATTTATGAAATGGCTGAAATGAAAAGAATTTATGAAACGATTTTATGAAACGACTGAATAAACAAGTAATTATGTTTCACGGCGATTTCTCCTAAAATAAGGAATATTTTGCTATGTAATTAACATAAAAAATATGTATTGATCCGCAGATCACAAAACTGGTATTAAAATTTTTAAATTCGAATTAGTTTTCGAAATATTATTTTCTTCTAATTTAAAATAATTTTCTTTAATGATGGCAACTAAAATTTTAATGATAGTAGATATTTTTTTTCATATTTTAGAAAAAGTTAAACTAATTTAGCGACCAGTTTGGCCTCCCTTAAATGTAAGATAAGAAATGTATCATGTTACGTTCATAATTCAATTTGTATTTCATTATCATTTTATTTAATACAATTTTTTTAACCGAAATATTTAAAATTAATGGCTTTCACTTCTTTCTTTTTTTAAAACGAAACGAAAGGAAAATACTATGCACATATGTCATATACGCAACGGGGTACCTAATTGGCGCCAAAATGGCGCTATTTTGCCTGACATGGTAACCCGGCTACTGTTGCTTATTTATTAATAAATGTTTATTTGAATTTATTTTCTTTTTATTTAATAAAAAAAGTTATAATTTTTTTTGTTCTATAGTTAGTAAATAAACATTTTTAAATTTATTGTTATTTCATTTTAGAAATAATAGAAAATAATTTAAAAATGCATATGTAACTGGTATTTGTAAACGAGGTTTTCACCAAATTGTCTTAAGAAGTACACGCCAAACCCGGTGCGTATATGACAATGCAATAAATCTTGACATTTAATTTCAACTTCAAAGCAATGTTTTAATGGTACTATTTTTCTCGTCGAACAATTTCACCAAATTCTATAAATCGTCAAATTATACAAATTGACATTTTTTTTTAATAACGAAAGAGCAAATAAATTAGTATAACATTAATAAAAATATAAATAAAACGTCTAAATAAAAATCACTTGATGGCGTAAACACGCGTAACTTCCTTAAAGTCAAGAGAATGAGACACATACGTCCAACCATTATTGTCATTTAATCTTTTAGTTTGGCGACAGATTTTTGGTCGATGGGATAACCAAGTAGAAACGTTTTAATTTACCACTTAAAAATAAAAAAAAATCTAACTGGTGATTAAAAAAAAAGCTATTGGCGAGATATGCACCCGACTAAAATAAAAGTACCAGGAATTCTTTGCGATCGTGACAACTTTTTTGTAGTTTTATTCGAAAATATAATTTTGATTCTTTAATGAAAATGGAAACCTTTCTTATGTAAAGCGAAAAGATCTGCCCGTAATTTTTAACGTCAGTTTCAAGAATTGGATTATTATAATATAAGTGAGATAATGGCGACAGAATAGATTTTGACGTCTAATCACACCTGTGGCTGGCTAACATTAAAATACGAAAATGGTTGCTTGCACTTTAAAAAACAAATCTGTAAAGTTACTAAAGTTTTTCTACGAAATTGCGATTCCTAGAACATTTTATGTGGCGGCAACAAGAAAAATCCCTGAAACAGGCGCTGTTACAGGAAGTTTTGTTGTTGTCGTTACATAAAAAGTTCTAGGAATCCCAGTTTCCTAGAAAACCTTTAGTAACTTTACAGATTTTTTTTTACAGTGTGGAATATAAAAAGGGAAGGGATCCGCCCGGAGCTGTTGATGATAGTCACATGACTTAAGCTATTATTATAGAGATTGTTTTCAATTCTAAAAACAGCACAAATAATAATATTTCCTAACGATTAAAAATTCATTTACAAGTGACTATTAAAAACAGGAAAAAAAAACTTTAAAATTACTATTAAATATATATGTGTTAAAAGCAGGAAAATATTGAAAATTATGTCTTGAAAATTGTATTTACACGTGAATATTAAAAGAGAAAGGAAACTTTAAAATAATAAATACATTAATATGCCTTTAACCCTTTCAGGGGCAAGGTACTTATATTCGTAAAATCTGGAAATCAGTGAATGGCACCAGAACTTACAAACAAATTTCGAAATACAAAAATGCTTTTGTTCAGTTACATAATAAAAGGGAAATTTTCTACCCCGTATTCTGGTGACATTGTGGCATTTAAGAATTAAAATTAAGTGGTCCAAAACAGAACCACCGCCCTTGAAAGGGTTAAAGTGGTAAATTTTAGTAATTGTAGTAAATTGTATTATGCCAATCTTTTTGTAAAGCTGTTAAAAAAGACCGGTAGGCACAGACCTGTTTATTTACTTCATTTTATTTTAGCTACTTTTCAAATGTTTAACTCATCTTCTTTAACCAAACATGAAAACAACCATTGGATGTCTTAAAAGCAACTGATTCTGGCTTAACTTTTTGCAATCAAAGGGAATTGAATAGAAATCTTTTTACAGGGAGATCACTACAGGTTTTTTAATTATAATTCAATCTTCTCTAATCTTTGGAGGTCCGATCAGATTGGTATGCTTTTAGATTCTGCAGTGTCTTAACGGGGGTAGAGCCCCCTAGTATGATCTATAAATCTGGACATATACTACATAGTGTGCTAAAATTTCGTTCATTTAGAAAAAGCATAGCTCAGTTTAAATTTCCCCTTTAACAATTTCCTTCAATAAACTGAAGCATTCTCGAGATATTTTGTGCTACCCTGTATATCATCTATAGAATTTATGCATACAAAGTAATTGGTAAAAATCTAGTTAAATGTAAAGCGAGTAACACCACTGAAAACGCACTCACAACAATTATTTTTAATAGGCTGTAGTGTAAGTAAATTATTTTGTGTGTCCCTGAAATAGAGGATGAATGAAATGCACACCATATCCTTCACTAAGAATCTTTAAGTGCTTAGTGATGTGCAGACATTTCAATACCTTTGAAACAGAATAACATCATTAAAATAAATTACAATCAATATTTCCTCATACTATAATGTAAAGTAACTATTTTGTGTGCCCCTGTTAATGAACTGTAAATTCTGACTTCTTTTTCAGTATGAAACCTGAGACATTGTAAACCTCAATATCATAAGTCAATTGCATAACAGTACGAGTGTAATTAAGCAAGTTAGAATAAGGGCAGACAGACTGACAGACACATACAGAAAAATATCCATAAAGAACTGTGTTGGAAAGTGCTAAAAGAAATATATATATATATATATATATTTGCACTGATGAACAATTAAACGAAAATTTGATGTGTTTTTCTAAAAAAAAAATGGTTTAAGTATTTTTTATTTAAGATTCATTGTTAAGCAAGTGTGTCTTTTTATGTAATATAATAAGGTTATTTATAAATGGGTTTTTTATTATTTTGTGCTGTTAATTTTCCATCTAAATAAAATGAAACCCAAATAATATTTTGAGTTCTATTACAGTTACCAATAACAGAACTGAAATATTTAATATATCTGCAATTAGTACATCGAAAATAAGTAATTTTAGATTATATATTTTATGAAAAGTATCAACTAAGACATGTAGTTTTATTTGTTAGATTCGAAATCTTTTCTTAGGAAACATTCATGATTTAAGAACATTGTATTTATAATAAAACAAATTTTAAGTTTAAATTGAGTATAACAGACATTTTTATTAATTTAAAAATTTTTATGTTTTATCATTATTTTAGTTTTAATTGATGATAGATTTAATTGATATGTGGGGTATTTATGTAATTTTTTAAATCAAAATTTAAAAAAAGGAGTTGCAAATGAAGAAAGCGTAACTCCGTAGTAAAAAAATGTAAAATGATCATTTTTATCATTTGAGAAATCAGCTTCTTCGTTATATTTAAAAAATCATTTTATACATAGTTTTTAAACTCTATATTAAGATAGGTGAAACCATAATTGCTCTAATTAAAACTCCTTGTGCAGTTAAAGAAAAAAAGTTTTCTTGGTTTTGTGAACAAACACACTAGACGTAAAAGCTAACCGAGAAGATTTTCTTTAAAAAACTGTAATTATTTGTCTTAACGGTGTACCCGAAGAAATAAAATGTTCTTTTATTTTTTCTCTTACATGAAAGGTTTAATTACCTACAATATTTTAGAAAAAATATTACATTTATTGAAGGAAACGTTTTATATAATCAATATTTTCGAGAAATAAAGGTTATTTTAATGAGTCCATAAATTTACGTATGAAACAGTTATAGTTTAGAACTTTTTCTAAATGAAAAACAATTATTCTAATAATTATACTACTATTATCAGAATTTAATCTACAATACTTTAAATATAAACATTTTTTTAATGAAAGATATTGAAGTTTAATGGAGAAATAAATTATTTTACGTACACAAATTTAATCTTCTGCGCATTATTAAAATTGTATTTTCTGCGAAGAAAAATGATTTATAGTGCATTTAAAGAAGTCTTTACTTTTAAAAATTCAACATTTAAAGTAGTTTGGTTTTTGTAATACATAGCTTACCAATATGTATATATAATCAAAATGTAACTTTTATGAAATAGTTTTGTTTAATTAAATAGTGAAAGGATTTTATGAAACGAATTTATGTTACTATATTTTAAAGCTTGTTTAAACCCGGAAATGTATTTCTCATTTTTAAGTAATAAGTCGTAGAAATGTGGATATATTAAATAAATATACGTTAAATAAGGGTTTTGTAGATCACTAGCTGTAATTCATTTTTTATGTGTTTTTACAGTCACCTTCAGCATGTTTTTTCTTGACGATATTGTTTATAAATTTTAAAAGCATTATACGTGGCTGCACAAAAAAAATATTGATTACTCTTCATTCTACATTCGCAAATACTGGGCATGCATTTCAGTGCCATTATGTTATTTGAAACTCAATGAAATTTCTAAATGATACGAAGTCTTACTGTGGCATATTCCCCATTGAAATTATAGGCTGTAAATTTTAAATATCTTTTACCACGTAACACAAAAAATCAGTTGCTTTAATGCTTTCCTTCAATTACTGTTGGAAGAACTATTATTTTCAATGCAGGTATTTAACTTATAATGCTTCATGAATTTCTATGTATATAACTGTGTGTTCAACCGACATTCCATGCGTTTTACGCTCTCTTCCTAGAAACGAATTTTGCGCATAACGTAAAAAAAGAAAAATGAAAAAAAACCGTGTGCATTGTAAACAATTTCTGATTATTAATTATTAACTCGTCTTTTTTTTGTTTTTGTTTTTGTTTTTTTTTGAGAAGAAATTGCAAAAGAAAAATTTTAAAAGGATTTTTTACATGTTTTCTCATATAGCAACCGTAATATTTGTTACAATTAGATAGGGTAATTTAAAGTCAATTTTCTTTTACGCCTATAAAGTTGCATTTCTAGAAATATTTTAACCTAATTTAAATGATAGAAGTCTCCTTTTTATGTTTTACTGGGTGGATGCTGAACTAAAGATATAAACAGGTAAAACTGATTAAACAGAATTTTCTCTCTCGTTTACATTGTGCTTTGTTGTGTGAGTGTGATTCCACCAATAGATATATATATACCAATATTACCAATATAAACAAATTGTAAACTGATTAAAGTTAAATATGTTATTTAGAAAAAATATCACCTGTATGAAGCATATCAGGTTATGTGATTATAGATATATTGTATACAGCCTACTAGACTTTGGATTTTTTTAACACTTGCAACATAGTTAACTTTTTTTTATGAATTTGTTTTGTCTATTATACAGCTGTCTTCGAATAGCTGTGCTCTAACCCTAATAAATGCTCATAGACTTTCTTGTAATTTTTATATGTTTTTAAGGTTTAAAATAATGTTAGGTTTTGAATATGCCATATACGCTCGTTTCCAAAAATTAAAGGAAAATCACATAGAGAAAAAAGGAACTTATCCGTAGGAAATTTGCATATGATGTTAACTGAAATATGCTCAATAAAATTACAAAATGCAAATTAGTGGCGCCTCAATCAGGTTGCGTCATCTGTGAGGAGCATAAAAATTCATGCAAGAGAGTACAAATTAAGGTGTCGCTGTGATTATGAGATAAGAAAACTGAGATAGACTATACATTAGTATGACCTCAAGGTAAAATTTGTCTGCGAAACTACGATATAGGACTATTGGAAGATTGGAGGCAGGTCAAAGCCTGACAGATGTAGCCATATGGCTAAATGTGAGTCCTGTTAAAATCGACCGAAACAGCATTAGAACAGGTATTATCTTACATAGATATTAACAAATCTAATAAAAATTATACATCTTTCATTTTGCTAGATTTTATGGGGGCTTTTGATAATCTCCCATGGGACCTAGCACTACAGGCACTACACGATTTAAACTTATCACCTCAGCTAATTAATGTAATTGCCTCCTTCCTGTCGGGCAGGCGGGCTCTGGTGGACTGGCAGCTGCCAGATCTTTTGTATTTTTTCTCAAAGGGTTGTCCTCAGGGCTCCTGTCTGGGGCCATTCTTATGGTTGGCTCTCCTCGAGACTCTGCTGCGGACCTTCCTGTTTGAGTTTTGTGCGATAGTTGCATACGCGGATGATGTTTTACTTATAGTCTGGGGCCCAACAAGAGCGTTACTTGAACAACGAGGGAACAGAGTACTAGACTTTATTCAAAACTGGGCGAAAATTCACAAAATAACAATTTCTTTCAAGAGGTCGCGCCCTATAACGTTTGGTAAACCGAAAATTCACCAACGGGGCCCACTTTTTAAACTACATGGTAAAAACATAAAGTCAGAAAAAACAATTAATTATCTTGGAATCAAAATTGATCAACACCTCTCATTCTTACCCCACCTGGCTTCAAAACGTCAAGAAATAATAATAATCACGCAAAATTTATACAAATTCTCCTCAGTATCAAGTCGTCTTCCATCATACTTCTTTAACCTTTTCCCGTGGGCTTCCAATCCAGCATAGAGTTCTTGTGAGGGGCTATTTGTCTCGCGGGGGTCGAAAATACTCAGCCTGGTTTCTCTCTAAAACATTTCTAAAGGGAGGCAGTTACAAGAGATTTCTCCTCTCTTTTCATTCTTATCAGCAGTTTCAGTAATGCACCCTCTCTAATTCTACACCAGTTGGGGTTTTGTAGCCTTCGCGACCCAATTGAAAATGATGCTTTTTGACTAAAAAATAAGGTTTTGATAAATTCTTAGGAAAGCCTTTTTTTTTTTTTAAAGCATTATTTGTAAGTTTTAATTCACACAATTCTAAGAGAATTTTTTCAATTTTATTCTGAAATTAAAAAAATTAATTAAATATAATAAAATGATTCTATAAAAAAAAAATAGATTAGTATTAAAATGGACAGACTTTTCTATCTATATCCCAGCTTATTGCCAATGTAAATTGAAATTCCTTGAAAATCATCTGTTTAGATTTTAAACAAGAATAAACAATAGTGTTACGAAACAATACGAAAAACAAGTGCATTGTTAGAAATGTCCTGTTAATATGCCTTTTAAATAATTAGAAATTGCATGTAAATTTTCATGTTGATTTGTTTATTTTTTAAAACTATTATTCGTTAAAAACGCGATTCTAATCTTGAATTGAAAGCTAAATAATCTTCAAACATGACATTTGTCATAATTTGTATTAGTAAATTGCGTTTGGAGGAAATAAAAGCCAGAGGGTAATCTTCGGTTATGCGTTTGTTTACTTTTACAGTAAATGATTAATATTGAAGTTTTCATAAAAATATTTTAATATTTCAAAAATAACGATAGATTTTTAGACCGTCCAAAGTGCTACATAGTTAAGAGACACTTCCTACCCCCCACTTCCTACCTCCTTTTTAATAATTCCAGCATGTTATTTCATATATGCTTTTCAATAATTTATTCACACGCGTTAAACTACACAGAAAGTTAACTATTCAAAATGAACATCTCAAATTTATAAAGAAAAAATACTGAAAGTGATGTCTGCAACGCTTGATTGAAAAAATAAATTATTTTTCTTAGAAGCAACAACAAAAGAAAAGTGGCAATGGGATTATTAAAAAGTACTTAATTTTGTTGCTTTAGGGTTTGGCAAACTATACAGGAAATCTAAAAAGCTTGATTAAAATCTTATTGAGAAAAGTTTGCAACTAGACAAGTATCTCTTTTCGCAAATAGCATTTTCTTCTTTTCCTGCAGATCACATTTGCAATAAACGTATTTATTCAACATGTTATATTTCGAAAGTTTTATGTCTTCTCTAATTTTAAAATATTATTTTAGTCCAATATTTTCAAACTTCCTGAATTAAAATGATTTATTTAAAAATTCTTAAAATATTATGGTTTTTTACGTAGCCTCCATAAAAGCTTCACTTTCATTTTTTTTTCTTTACCATATAACATTTTCCATCATATAACACTTTCCATCATAGTTTAAAAGAGTTTATGAATTCGTTTTGTCTGCCCATGCTCTAAATTGCGTAAGTATAGTATCCCATAAATATAGTAAGTATCCCATAAGTATAGTAAGTATAGTATCCCATATAGTTTGCTATAAATTTGATATGTTATTCAGGTTTACTATGGAATGTTCAGTATTGCAAATAAAGTTTGTATCATTTACGGTTCAATTGCATGAAGATTCAAAGCAATTCCGATACATTATGATCTTTTGGACTTATTTTTATGACGTTACATTATTTTAAATATATTGAAAATTATCTATCTCAATGAGGTGTATTGCAAAAAAATAACTGAAGAATATGATGTGCATAGAGTTTTACATTAATTTACAGTGCATACAAACAAATTCGGGTACCGGGAAAATATAATGTAAACAATGAATAATATGTAAAATAATTACCGGAAGATGATTTTAATTGTGGTATGCGTTTTTATGATTTTTTTGTGTCTAAATTCTTTAGATCATATACAGAGCTGTAAAAAATATCTAGTACATATCTAGTTTTTGAAGGGATACTTTTGAAGCAGAGTTTTCAATTGCGCTCTGCGTTTAAATTGAACTAAATTTTAGCATATTATGAAGCATGCATACAAATCTGTTAATCATACACAAAGTTGTACAAAAGATATGGACACCTTTCCAAGTATTGATGGTGATTCCTTAAATTGGGATTCCAAATGCATTATGCGTTTTTTCAAATTGTTTAATTAGACATTTTTTTTCACCTTAATAACCTGTGAATTTTTCTTATGGTATTCTGAAAGTATCGTAAATTGTTTCAGAGACAGACCTGACACAAGATCTTTCGTTCTTGTTTTGAGTATTAAATTGTTGTCTAACATTCAGTAAATTTTATAATGCATAAAAACTGTAACATTTTCCCTATAACACTATATACATGTTAAACACAAAAATTTCTGTCCAAAATATGGTTCAGCAATCCTTTATAAAATATTATCAGTTTCAAACATCTTAACATGAATGAAATGTAGATTAAAGAATTGTTGATGTTATATAGTAATTTATTCAAATTGCCGCATGCATTTTTCTAAAAGAATTATAAATTACAAGTACGCACTGTATTTTCGATAGGAAATTTTTTGTAATGATCCTAAATACTATTTAAATTTCCAGAATATTTATGAATATTTCAAGAATATTCATGAACGTTAAAGAGTAATCAGACGGACAGACATACCATCGCAGAGATGGATAAATGACCCGAAGTCACATACACTTTTGTAATTCGTAGAAAAGTTATAAAATATTTCTTCAAACCTTATGCTTATCACTTTTAATAAACATTAAGCTTCTAATCTGGATACTTTTTGCTAAAATAAAATAAAATAAAAAGTCTTTGTACTGTTTACTCATTTTCTTATAATAAGTATTTTTTTAAAGAGAAAAAATAAAGTAAATTAAAATATATATATATATATATAAGAAAATCTTAATGCACAGGGCTGGAAATGGAAAATTCTACGAGTCAGAATGCTATTTCAAAATTATTGTTCATTATTAAACAAAAAAAAAAAAAAAAAAAAAAAAAAAAACTTCAGGCAAATTAGTCAACCCTACAAAAACAATTTAAAAAATGCGTTAAAATTCTAAATAATTTTAAAAATGTTACTGACAGCAGAATAAAATCTCAAACCGGAACAATATTTTTCATAATTTAACGAAGAATCGAAATATTGTTCTCACTTTTCCTATGCATTTCGTTCTCCGATAGTGCAGGATTTTCCATTTCCAAGAAAACTTCTTTTACAATAAATAAATAAAAAGGATAGAATCTTTACACCCCTCTGACCAAGCAATACTCAAAAACAAGGTCTCCATCTCGCCGGTGCCTTATGGTTGAGAACAATGGCTCCTATCATGGGGGAACTAATATTTTTTTTCTTTCAATCTTTCTGCATGTTACATTGTAAAGTGACTTTTCTTACTGAAGTAAACATAACTTTCGAAGGTCATGCACTGTGCCATCATGATGTGATAGATTTTTAAGTGATCTGACTATAAAAGAGAAGTACAGTGTCAACCTAGTAGCACTATGTATAATTTTAATATTATTTTAAAAATTCATTTCAGATAAGCTGAAAACTATTTGGCTTTAAATTTTAGGAATTACGGAAATTCGGTGGGCTATAGAAATTTAAAAATGCTCCTTTTTCAATGAATCTAGTCCCTAACACATTTACTGCTACAATAAATATAATGATGATGTATGTTTTTAAGGAGTCATAATAAATAATTTTAGGCAAATTTTACATACTTATGAAGAAGAAGAAGAAATAGTTTTTTAATTGTTTATATAAATTGCATCCTGAATATTGAACAAATTACTTCTACATTCACAAAAATACAATTATTTGTTTAAAAAAAAAAAAAAAAAAAATGTCATTATCTCTTTTTGATCATAATTATTTCTTCTAATTTAACTAACTGTACAGTTTAATCTTCATTTTAATCTTCAGATTTCTTCAGTTCTTGCTAATTTTAATCTTTAGTTTTAGATATATCTCACTATGTAATAAATTCCAATGTCATGGTTCCAGTTCGAGCTCATCTGTTCAATTGTTACATCATCTGTCACAGCTTCGTTTCCGGTGAGATGAAATCATTCTTTTACAATTACGTATGCAAAGGTTTGAAGGTTTCTCTTTAAAAATTTGGTTTCCGGTAAAATGGAATCATTGCCTATAATTACGTATGCAGATGTTAAAATTGTGAAAATATGTTTGTGCTTAAAACTGAATTAATACCACATGAATGATGTGGCGCTGGGAATATAATATTTCAGGATTTATCATCTGCTAACAGGCAACATAAAAGTAATAAATATTTTTAGCAATTATTTTTAATTTTAGTTGAAAATCTCGATTTCAACTCACCGTTCTAGGACGGGGTTTACACTAGTATATATATATTTAAAAAAATTTGTATTTCTAATTTTATATTTCATAAATAAATAAATGGATATTATGTAGGCATCTAGAGATACAGACATATAAGCAAATACATAGACATACACATGGGTACAGCGAAGAACTTAGAATTTAACACCATTTCAGACAAATGTAAAAGATGCTTTATGTTAAGATTAATGCATGATGTATTCAAACCAATCTAAAAAAAAAAATAATGAAACACCGAAATTTCCGCATACAAATGTCTTAAAATTTTATAATACGAGTTTTTTTTTCAGGGAAAAAAAAAAAATAAAACACAAACACAATAGTATTATTGTTACTGTTGTTTCTCATTATCGCTGATTTTTTTTTTTTTTTAATTTGCTCTGACTATTGAAGAAGAGGGCTCCTTTTATGAAGCCTTGAAAAATATGGATGAGACCCCCCCCCCCCTCTTTTCAAATTAAAGATCCTATGTGCAGATAGACACACTGGAGACACACTGGAAAAAAAAAACCTTACATATTGAAGGCTTTATAGTCACAACTTCAATAAGAATTTGAAATGTAGATATTTATCGGATACTAAAATAATAATAAGAAGAAAAATTAGTTTTTTAATTGCTTATATAAATTATATTTTGAATGTTGAACAAATTATTTCTACATTCACAAATACAATTATTGGTATACACAAATACAATTATCGGTTAAAAAAAAAAAAAAAAAAAAAAAAAAAAAAAAAAAAAAATCAATTGCTATTATCTTTTTTAGATCATAATTATTTCTTCTGAGTAAACGAATCAGTCCCTCTCATTCTTCCTCTTTTCATTCTTTCTCCCCCCTCCCCCCATCCCCGCTTGCGAAAAAATAAATAAATAAATAAATAAATAGGATAGAGAATTTCCACAGACGTTTCATGATATTAATCTAAACACACAACCTACTATGTATATACACAGGGCTTAATGCGTAATAAAAAAAGAACAACAACAACAACAACAAAAATACTCTAATATTTTGCAATAATAATAAGCGTAGCGCATATACACCCTACCTGTGCCTCTTCGTCCCGTATATTTTGTTGTTCATACATTATCTCCAATTTTTTTTTTAATTTTAATTAGATCTATATAAAATTATATATATATGATCTAATAAATGAACAGCGTAATATGTATATATATATCAAGAGTATTTTCAAAAATCTTATTTGCCAAAGATATTTCTATATAAAGTACTAACAAAAAAATAACATACGCATAAAAGTTGAACTATTGCCTCAACTGGCGTGTGATTGAAAGGAGAATATCTGGTTATTCTGTACTGAGCGCGCGAAGTCATTACTTACGGATTTGACACTTTTACGACACTAATCTCCGCCTCCTCCACTTTCGTTTTCTCTACCCCTGTTCCAAGAGAAAGTGTCACGAGCCCCTCAGAAGATCCTTCTCTTTCGGGACACATGCTGTCACAGCCCCCGAGAAAAGGTTAAAGTCTGGTACTCTTCCATCTTACAGCGGCAACTGGCGTACGAATGTGCAGTCTGGTTTCCGCGAATGCGGAAGTCGCACGGAGTTCGCCATATTCTAGCGGCTCAGAGAAGAGCAATTCTCTTGATCTCCAGAGCCTATAGGAACACTTCTACCGCAGCACTTCAGGTCCTCACGGGTCTTCCTGCATTGGACATACAATTGGAAGCGGAGGCTGAGTTCGCTCGGATCACTCGCCTGGGTGCTTCTAATATTTTTTATTTTGCCCCAATGTATTCAACAAAGTGTTCAAAGTATCAGATTTCTTCACTTTCAAACGGTATTAGTATTTGTGCAACAAAAGACCTTAACGGATCAACACACATCTTTACAGACGGGTCTAAAACAGAAGTAGGAACTGCGGCAGCTTTTTGTGTTTATAGGCAAAGCTCACACTTTTTTTTCCTGGCGCGCAAGGCTTGATCCGGGGAACTCTGTCTTCCAGGCGGAGCTCTTTGCAATGAAGGAGGCGATTCCTTGGGCAGAAGAGGACTCTGACTCCCAATACTTAATTTCATCAGACAGTTTATCAGGTCTAATGGCCCTTTCAAAATTTGATAACAATAATCACTTAGTTCCAGACATAACCTTACTCCTTCAGTCCTCAGAAAAATCGTTCTTCTTTAATTGGGTTAAAGGACATTCTGGTATAACGGGCAACGAACTGGCCGATCAGCTGGCGAGGTCGGCAGTCGATGATTTAATTTTACCACTAACATTTCTTCCATTCCCATAATCAACATTGAAATTAGAACTCAAAAAACAAATGCTACACCGATGGCAACAACGTTGGTCTACAGTGCAGGTTGGTCAATACACGCGTATCTTCATACCTAAGGTCGCACAAAACATTTTCATAAGTAACAGATACCTGTATCTCTTTCTCACAAATCATGAACCCTTCCAACAGCACTTATATACCATAAATATACGAGACTCACCTCTCTGCATTTGTGGATCCTTATCAACATCATTACACTATATTTTACATTGCACATTAACGTCCAACTATCACGTAAAAAAGCCACAACAGATGACACTGCCTGACTGGCTAACTTACCTGCTCGACCGTTCAGTTCTCCTGCAACGTATAGCGGATTGTATGAAATTTTTAGAAGACAACGAATTTATATTTACCAATTCCCTCCCTTTCTGAGCTAGCTGAGCAAACTCGTTGTTTTCAGCTCACATTTCAGACAGGAGCCCCTGTTCTGTACATAATGTAAATATTTGTCTTATTTCCTTTGGTTTGTTTATTTAGTATTTTTATTATATTTATCAGCATATGCATTTCCCTTAAAGTTTTTCAGCTCTAATATTCAAAAGACATGTCTTGTAATTACTTATGCATGTATACAACATAGTGCAATTGCTGTCAATGTATGTACTGATGACACTTCTTGTCAGTTTTTGAGTCAAAAACAGCAAACTGAATTTATTTTTCTGTATGTTATTAACTGTTTTAAAAATATTGTCATTGTTAATGTATCTTACCATATGCAGTGGATTTGAGTCTCCCCCCGGGATTGCACTTATACTCTAAAGCGAAAGCTGGGTTCCCGGGGAGGTCATCACTGTCATCCCTGTTCATAGGCTTTGGCCACATTTTCAAACTACTGGTTCGGGCACCAGAAGGTTTAGCCAATGAGGAGAAGGAGCTACGACAAGCACCGATGAGCAATATTCACATTTATGTGTATTAAGAAATAGAACAGCAACCTCCTCTAATTTTAGAGCCTCCCTTGCTGCAGCTACTGGAAGGTTGGTATCAACGTCTACTGTGTGTATAGAAGGCTTCATGAAGGTTGTCTTTAAGCGAGGCAGCCAGGCACTTATGTGCAGCTCACATCACGTTACCGGAAGGAACGTTTAAGTTTGGCACGTCAACATGTACACTAGACGGCTGATCAATGGAGTCGTATTCCCTTCACGAATGAGTCCCATTTTAGCCTCAAAGGCGATAGCAGGCATTGTTTGATTTGAAAGGAACAGGGAACACACTACCATCCATCAAACATTCGTGAAAGAGATTCATACAGAGGAAGCAGTATCTGTGTTTGGGGTGGTAATCCTTTGGGTGGGCGTAAATTCCTCGTGTCTTTCCATGTGCAACTGTGAATGCTCACGTCTATAGAGATGACATTCTTGATTCTTTTGTGCGCCCTTATGTCGGGGCAATAGGTAAGGATGTCCTGTTACAGGACGACAACATTAGACCCCACAGTAATCGCATAGTGGAATATTATCTTCAGCACCAAACAATTCAACGCTTGGAATGGACAGCTCGATCAACGGACTTGAAACCCATCGAACATGTTTGGGGTGCTTTAGGAAGATGTGTTACTGCTCTCAATCCCATTCCTAAGACCCTTGCCACGCTTACAACTGCTTTACAAGAGCTCGCACATTCCAGCGAATTTATCAATCGCGTAATTGACTGCATCACACATCGCTGTATGTGTTGTATTGTTTCTAGAGGTGATAATACACATTTATTTTGTTTATTTTATAAGTCTGTTAATTTCTGAAACACCACAATCTGATAATTTCTTTTAATGTCATTTTATACCTTACTGTACATTGCATATTGTGGCTCCGTTTTATTAAAATCTGCATGGAACATTTTGAGTAATCGCTATTTTTGTTGTTTTTCCTTAATTGTTGGAAACCAGTGTATTTTACGTTTACAGAACCACACAAAAGATTTTTGTTATATTATGCTAAATGAGAAAATCCTTTGCGATGCATTTTATTGACGTTACGAAATTTCAAATATCATTCGATTTTTTATGCATGGCTGATGTGGACTACAACATGCTTTCCGGAGAGTATCATTGAAATAGCATTTAATGTTTACTAACATTTCTTAATAGTTGTCTTTTAGTGATGTGAAATGATCCATAATCTTTTCCTGATGCATGATTTTACGTTTTTGTTTCATAAATTATTTATCTATTTAATGAACACGAATACTTCATTAGAGTATAACATGTATAACTTTTAGAAAATAAAGTTTTTGATCAATATATATATATATATATATATATATATATTTTTTACTGTATGGTTGCTAATTTTAGTTATATCTTTCTCAATACTGGTGATCTGAACATGGAATAGCTCCGTAATTTTAGACTTTTTATTTGTGAAAACATTTCTCCAGACGCAATAATCAAGAAATATTAAACCATTTAGCATGAAATCAATACAAAACAGTAAAAAAAAAATTACTATTCCGTTGCAAATATTTTCAATATTATTTTTTCTTAAATTTCTTCATTTTCTCAATTGCTTTTTTTCTTCGCTTAATTTCAGATATATTCAATGTAAAGTAACAATTTGTGTAATAATACTATAATATAGGGGGCTCTACTCTCTGCGAATTACGCGCGTCAACCCCTGTTCAGGCGTCATAACCTCAAAAAACAATAATGTGGCATGTTTAAAAATATTCTCAGTTTAATGTTTAAAAATAATCTTTCTATTCATTACGGAAGATTGAATTTAATTGTATTTATAACGGCGACTGTCTTCTGTAATCAGCTCGCCATGCTTTTCCGTTCGAATGGGGTGTTTTTTGGTTACCGTAACCTTATCCATCGCTGTCGTAACAATTGACTTCTGTTTTTGTGATTGATAAGCAAGATGAATTACACATTTGAACACCAGCTTGTATACAATAGTTAAATTTAAAACGTCGCAATCTTTCTGATTTTTAAACCGATGCTATGGACAAAAATCATCCTCTAGTTTCGAGGTTTTAAAACTCTATCCGCTTGGGAATAGCTTTCAGAAACCGCAGTATTGAAAAACATTCTGTTTTGAAATTTTAAGCTTATATGTTATGTTTTTTTTTTTCGAGTTTAAGATATGATTAGAAACAGTTATAGCTTATTCATAAATTGTTTTTTCTTTTTATTTTAATACACCATCATACATTTTTCACAATGTTTATTGTTTATATTAATTAATGAGATTATACGAATTTTCTAAAATGTATTTACTTAATAGTCATTTGCACAAAATAAAACGAAAGTATTTTGCGCATACACGTACCTGTATTTACGCTGCATCAAGCAATGTAATGTATAAACAAATTATCTAGTCGCACTACTTTTATACCATGTGAAGTTACATTAAAATTCTCCAAATTAAAATGGTTTTAAATGCATCGTTTTAATGTATGACGTAATTTGCTGTATTAAATGCATTTCTCGTGTAACAATTTATTTATTTTAAACTTTTTATTTTTTAAGATTCAGTGGTACATATATTATTTAATTTAGAAGTGTTTGGAAATATTATTTGAACTTTTTGTTTGTAACCTAGTATTCACCATTAAAACAATTTGGCATTATCATTATATTAAAATGGAACCGGAGTTACTCTAACTGCGCTTACAAAAGTCAACATTAATTCTGTCTCATTATTATCAGAGAATTTCGTTAGATATGAGAACCGTTTAAAATGTCGTATTTACAATTACATGCCACCAACAAATTGATAACTTAAAATTGAACACGACAGGTGTTTGTGAGTGGTGACTTCCGAGACCCCTCGTACCGGAACAACAAGACGTTTGTATGGAAATTTGTTCAAAATTGAAGATGATGTTCAGAAAGATGAGATGAATTACATAATGCGGAGAAAAATCGGAGAAAGTTTTTTCTCCATTAGAATTATATGTGTAGACGACGGAGGCGATTTTGAGAGATATATTTAAAAAAGTTGTTTTCAGCGTGTGTCTGTAGTGTGTAAATGTCAAAATATATTTTTCTTGCTCAATCATAATCAAGCTTTAAAAAAATGCATTATCAGCATTATTTTATAAGTATTTAGATCTTGGTGCAAAAGCTGTTGCACTCTTACGCAAAAATACATGAATATAAAATTTATTACTTTCATATAGATTAAATTCTGTAATACGGAAATAATATGACTTTATTGTAAATAGGACGCAATCATCATGACAGCTTAGAATCATTTCCTATCATGGGATATTATTGAATTAATCAAGTATGATAGGATTTAATATAATGAAGACAACTTTTATTAATATATTTTAAGAGTTTGTCCCATTTTCATAAAATTTTAGATTACTCCACAAAATTTCGCGATAATTGTATATATTGAATTCCAGACCATGCGGTTGGATACTTTTTACGCTGTTATATGTTGGCAGAAGGACAAACAAACGGACGGAGCAGACAACAACTATAAGTGGTAAGTATTTATATAATTACGAACACACCTAAAAATACTTAACTTTTATATTTCATATTTGTTTAACTAAGAAATTTGCTTGTAAAAAAATCCATAGCACCGTATTGTCTATTTATTGAATAGACAGAATTCAGAAAATTATTTCAGAAAATAAAAAACAATGTATCATATTAAATACTATTTTGAGAAAATTGCTAGTGGCTCTGGAGAGGAAATAAATCTCTGATAATCTGGTTCTGCTACTCTTAAAATTCATTATTTTTTTATATTATTCCTATATAATAATAATGCTTCATTGTAATTTCTGCAAATAATCCCTTTGTAGTATATAATTTTTTTCAAGTGCTAGGGTGTTTTTGTACAACTGCTTAGCTGAATCATTTATCACTGTCAACAAATATAAGCGAAACGTTTTAAAAAACGGCTAACTATTCTTTATTTTCATGGAAAAACATTGATAAATATTATGAGGGGAAAAACTGTCTTTGTTTTGTTTTCCAGAAGAAAATATTTTAAGTTCACGTATGTCGTATATGGTTTTAAATTAAGATCAATTAACGTCTCATTAATCTATCATATTTAATTATTCTTCCATGATAACACTTATATTGAGAACAAATTAATTATAGAACATAGGTTTAAACATTACTTAAATGTTTTGCCCATATATCCATATTTTAAAGAGTTCCTATTAAATGTAAACTATTGGGTTTTTTTTCAGTGTATCAGGATGACAAACGAATTTTTAATTTTTATTTAAGATTCAATAAGTAATTTTATAGATATAAAAATTTAACTACACATTTTACTTTCTTCTATTGAAGATAGAATAAAGTATCGTAATCCATTTTTTTACTTCCACTTTTCGACGGATTTACACGTTTTAAGGATCAGAGATTCCCAAAAACATGTTTATACAAAATGTCTGTCGGTCAATGTGTCCATCTGTCTGTGTGTCCCCATTGTACCATCGAAAATTTAATGATGCTATGCATGGAATTGAGCCAAGTTTTTTGTGTACGCTTTTGTCTGTAGCAAGGCGGTCTTCCTTCAATTTAGAAATATTCCTCAGGAAGTGCGCGCTGTAATAACGATTTTTGTGCCATTTTCATTATTGTACCTTCAAAAATTGCATAAATTGTATAAAGTTGTGCATAGAATTGAACCAATTTTTTTGTGTATATTTTTGGGTATAGCCAACAGGTTCTCCTTCAATGTGGTAATATTCTGCAGGAATGGGGAATTGTTATGGACACGTTTGTACCAGATTCATTAGCGTACCATCTGAAAGTGTAATGAAAGTATGCATAGCACTGAACCAATTTTTTTGCGCATGTCTTTCGCTGTGACAATGAAGTCCTTCCTGAATCTGAAAAGAATCTGTCGGAAGAAAGTGCTTTAATACCGATTTTGTGCCATTTTCATTATTGTGCGATCGAAAAGTGTATAAAGTTATGCACAGAATTTAAGAAAATGTTTGGCTATGCCCAGACGGTCCTCCTTAATTCTTCAAATATTCCGCCGGATAGGGACACTCTGATAGCGATTTTTGTATATTTTTCTCCATTTTTTGTAATTCTATTGCCGACTATTTGCAAACGCTGATGTACAACAAAATAACTAAAAACTATCGATTTTAATAATTATCATAATCGAGATTAACTCGTTTTTACTCCAATTAATTGACTGAATCAGAAATTTAAGATGAAAATCAAAGTTTGTAGAGTATTAAATTAATAATATTGCGGTAATAGCATGCGTAACTACTTTCTGAAATATTATGATGTATGAGATAAAAGAAATGTTTACGATTGGCACATCCGACTAGTTTTGTTTCTCACTTTGCGACCAGCTAATGGGTAAAGGTATTCAATTCATGTACTTGCGTTTACTTTTTCATCCGAATATTGGTAACTGGTACACAAAATTTTGGTCAGCAGCAGACTTTTTGTGTTTAGTACAGAACGAAGTATTGTCATTAGGATAAATTAAAATTTTCTGGCGGAGGGATGTTAATGTTACCAAAAGCGCCATGTTAAAAGCACCACTTATTTAATTAATCAAATAGCACGGTAGTAACAAACTGTTTTTTAGCCGTAAACCATACTTAAAACAAAATATGTTTTTTTAAGTATTTTTCCCATGATTTATTTACAAAATGAAACGCGAAAAACATTATTACAATGATTTTTGAAAAATCAGCCATTTAAAGGTTAAAAGTGTTAGCTAAAAAATATACTTGACGTTTATTAGAATTAAACTTTTTTTAGACAAAAAAATTCAAATTTATGAACATTATATTTATAATAACACAAGACTTAATGCTAAGTTGTATATGTTAGACATATTTATTCATTTTAAATTCTTAGGGTTTGATCCTTGTTTGAGCTTTATACGATAACAAATTGGCTTACACATATATTTCTTTTAATCATTGTAAAAAAAAAATAATCTTAATAGCGAGAATTACTAAATTTGTTTCAGATATGTGGGTTTACTTTATATTTAAAGAATCATTTTGCGTAAATTTTTTATGCAGTATACACTGTCCAACACAATTAAGGGATATTGAGATTGTGGATGGATCTAGCGGCTGAGAAATTGTTTAGATGTTCGATACATGATTGACTTACGTGGTAGGCTATATGAGGAAAAAAATTTAAAAGTGTGGCAGAAATTTGAGAATTTTATATTAATTATTATTTATTAATATATTAAGAATTATTTGAGAATTTTATAAAAAAAAAAAAAAAAAAAAAAAAAAAAAAAAGAATGTGCATAGGAGAAGAAACGACTAAAAAAGGCGCTTCCGTGAAAAAAAAAAAAATCATTGTTAGCTGGGGTATCATTTTCCCGAAGTGGCAGCAACGTTGAAAGCTTTTGAGTCATGGAGTGAATGATGCTATTAATGAGAAGCTGTAGTATTCTGTCCCACTCCTCGAGAATAGCTCTTTCCAGTTCTTGAAGAGTTTGTGAGGATACAGGAGGCCAGCAACTCATCGGGCTAGAATGTACCAAGCATTCCCTACTGTTTTCATGTCCGGAGTACATGCTGGCCAGTTGCATTCGTATGATTCCTTTCTAGAAAAGATAGGTATCCGCCAAGTGAGATTGATGTGCCCTGCAATTTTTGTTTATTAATATGAAGTAATCCCCAATTACTGTAGCGTAAGGGACTACAATATGTTTGAGAATCTCATCCCTATATCGCTAAGGGGTCAGAGCTCCATTTCAAATTATTGGCACCCATTAATGGAGATGAAAGCATACACCACCACTCCCCTATCGCCAAATATGACGCTTTCTTGCACGAACGTAGATAGTTTCAAGTGCACGAGCTCTCCAAATGAAAATAAGCCTATTATCAGGGTGAAAAAAAATGGGACTCATCAGAGAAAAGAATATTGCGCAATGCATTTCTCCTGCAGTGCACATGCTCAGTTGCCCATTACTTGCGGACGCTACGATGCCCTGCTGCTAACGTAACCCGTATAGCGTGGAGCTGGTATCGGACAGTTTCAGCCGAAACTTAGGTGCCAGTAGTCCAGAGAAATTGTTGTTGAAGAACAGTGTCTTTCATATTTCGGCGTCTCCAAACCCTTTTCTGGAAATATTGGTCTGGAAATATTGGGCATTGTCGAATGTGCCATATTTTTGCACTACATTTTCAACGATATCTCTCAAAATATAGTACCTAAAATTAAAAGAAATGCATTTTTGAGTTCAGCAGTATAAAAGATTTCTCACGATATATTTAAATAAAAATAATTGTAAATGTCTAATAATGTATAAATATCTGGGTCAATAGTCTTTACTACTTCCTCCAATTTGAACTTTCCTCGTTCCATAGTATACGAGTAAAATCGCTGTGACAGACAGACAGAAACAGGAGGGACCTTAAAATGGTTCCGTTTTGAATTTTTAACTACGAAACCTTAAAAATGATTCCAGATCCTGGAAATTACACTTTGTGACACTCCAGTGGCTTTTGCAACTTCGGGTTGTGTTTGGTCACATTCTAACGGACCAACAACTCTCAAATTCTGATTTCGGTTAAATGACTTCGATGTGACATCTCACTCATTGAAACTAAACACTTACTGAAAATTGATAATTTTTTTTTCTCCATATTTCAGTAAGTTAAAAGCCAAATTTAAATTTGCTGCCACTAAAACGTCGTTTTTGATCTCAAACTCAAAATTTGCATACTCCGAAGTTTGAAATTAAAAAAAAAAAATTAATGACTGTCTACTTCCATTTTCTGCAAAAGAATTTCGTTTATGCCGGTATTCTATATAAGACTTACAATATCCTTTATTCTTTTCCGCAGTGCATTGAGGTATGTGAAACCATAATTGCTCACACTATTATTAAAACTAGTTTGAGCACTTAAAGAAAAAACGTTATTCCACTATGTGAAAGAAAATAGTAGTAGTAAAAGCTACCTGAAATGATTTTCTTTTAAACCTTAATTATCAAGTTAAACTATCTACCTTAGAAATAAAAATATTCTTTCCTATTTGATAATACAGAAGAGGTTTAATTATCCCGATATTTTAGGAAAAGTGTTATATATATTCAAAGAAATTTTTTATATAATCAACATTTTTCCCCCAAGAAATTAAGATTTTTATAATAACTCGATAAAAGTATGTAAGAAAAATTTATAGTTTAAAACTTTTCTAAAAGAAAAACCAGTATACTAAAAGTTATTCAGATATTATCTCAATTTAATATCTGATGCTTTAAAAATAAATAATTTTTTTAACAAAGAAGTTGGTACAATTATTTAGTGCAAAAAATAAATTATTCGGGTTACAAAATTTTAGTCTTCTGTACATCATTAAAATTTTATTTGCATCGTTGAAATATGATTTTTACTTTATTCTATCTTTACAAGAAGAAAGTATTGGATTCATGAAAATTTTCGAATTCCGGTTTTCGACGGATTTACACGTTTTAGGGGTCAGAGATTCCAAAAAACATGTTTTTACAAAATGTCTGTCTGTGACTCTGTGAGTCTGTCTGTCTGTCTGTGTGTATGTGACCCAAATTTTGTGGGCGCTCTATCTCAAGAACTAATGCACGGAATTTAATAAAAATTTATATTCAGTGAGTCCGTAATACAAATTGATGCTGGTTAGTTTTTGGTGTAAATCGCTCAACAGGTGGCGCTGCTATGCTGCATTTTTCACGATTTTCGCAATAGCTCTATCTCACGAACTAATGCACGGATTTTGATCAAACTTCAGATTTTGTTGGTCCTTGATATGAATTGATGCTGGTTACGTTTTGGTGTAAATCGCCCAACAGGTGGCGCTGTTATGATGAATTTTGCAGGATTTACACGATTTCCCCAATAGCTCTATTTTAAGAACTAACGCACGGATTTTCACCAAACTTCAGATACAATTAGTCCTTCACATGTCTTGCTAATGATTATGTGTTGGTGTAAATCGCCCAATAGGTGGCGCTTCTGTGCTGACTTTTTCACGATTGCCTCAATAGCCCTATCTCAAAAACTAATGCACGAATTTTCATCTAACTTCAGATTTAGTTGTATGTTGACACAAGTTGTTGTTAATTAGGTTTTGGTGTTAATCACCCAATAGGTGGCGCTGCTATGCAGGAATTTTCACGATTTTCGCTATAGCTCTATCTCAAAAACTAATGCACGGAAATTTTCCAAACTTCAGATTCAGTCAGACGTTGACATAAATTGTTGTTGATTAGGATTCGGTATAAATCACCCAATAGGTGGCGTCTAGGCAGCATTTTGCTGGATTTAGACGATTTCAGCGATAGTCATATCTCAAGAACTAATGCACGGAATTTGCCATTTAATTTTGGCACTATGATAGCGAATTTTGAAGTATTAACATGTATGAGATAGAAGAAAGTTTTGGGATTGGTACATCCGACTAGTTGATTTAGTATTTATTTAAAGAAGATATTACTTTTAAATATTAACTTTTTATGTAAAGACAGCATTTATGAACGATTTTATGAGGCGATGTTTTTACTTTCTTCTATCTTTACAAGAAGAAAGTATTGGATTCGTGAAAATTTTCGACTCCCGGTTTTCGACGGATTTACACGTTTTAGAATGCCCAGAACACGATTTGATGGTTTTTAGAAAATGTCTGTCTGTGAGTCTGTCTGTCACTCCGTCACTCTGTCACTCTGTCACTCTGTCACTCTGTCACTCTGTCTGTGAGTCTGTATGTGACAAAAATTTTGTGGGCGCTCTATCTCAAGAACTAATGCACAGAATTTCACAAAACTTAATATTTAGTTATACCTTGATATAAACTAGACCTGATTAGTTTTTGGTGAAAATCTCCCAACAGGTGGCGCTGCTATGCGGCATTTTTCACGATTTCTGCAATAGCTATATCTCAAGAACTACTGCACGGATTTTTATAAAACTTCAGATTCAATTAGAACAGGATATAGTTTGGTGCTGATTACTTTTTTGTGAAAATCGCCCAAAAGGTGGCGCTGCTATGATGCATTATTCATGATTATTGCAATAGCTCTAACTCAAGAAAAAATGCAAGAATTTTCATCAAACTTCAGATTTCGTTAGTCCTTGATATAATTTAGTGCTGTTTAATTTTTGGTGTAAATCGCCCAACAGGTGGCGCTGCTGTGCTGCATTTTCACGATTTTCGCAAGAGCTGTATCTCAAGAACTATTGCACGTATTTTTATCAAACTTCAGATTTAGTTAGTCCTTGACATGAATTGACGTGTAAATTAGTGCTGTTTAATTTTTGGTGTAAATCGCTCAACTGGTGGCGCTGCTATGCTGTATTTTTTGCGATTTCCGCAATAGCTTTATCTCAAGAACTAACGCTTAGATTTTCAACAAACTTCAGATTCAGGTATACCTTGATATCATTTAGTGCTGTTTATTTTTAGTGTAAATCGCTCAACAGGTGGCGCTGCTATGCTACATTTTTCAGAATTCCCGCTGTAGCTCTATCTCAAGGACTAATGCACGAATTTTCATCAAACTTCAAATTCAGATATACTTTGATATGAATAGGTGCTAAATTCATGTAATTTCTTGTACTATTTAAATGATTTAATTGACGTGATTTATATAGAAGAAAGTTTTGTGATGGCCACAACATACTAGTTTTTTGTTGTTGTTGTTGTTGTTTTACTTTCTTCTATCTTTACAAGAAGAAAGTATTTGATTCGTGAAAAATTTCGACTTCCGGTTTTCGAAGGATTTATACGTTTTAGAATGCCCAGAACACGATTTGATGGTTTTTAGAAAATGTCTGTCTGTGAGTCTGTCTGTCACTCTGTCACTCCGTCACTCTGTCACTCTGTCACTCTGTCACTCTGTCTGTGAGTCTGTATGTAACAAAAAATTTGTGGGCGCTCTATCTCAAGAACTAATGCACGGAATTTCCCAAAATTTCATATTTAGTTAGACCTTGATATAAACTGGACTTGATTAGTTTTGGGTGAAAATCGCCTAACAGGTGGCGCTGCTGTGCGGCATTTTTCACGATTTCTGCAATAGCTATATCTCAAGAACTACTGCACGGATTTTCAGAAAACTTCAGATTCAGTTAGTCCATGATATAGTTTGGTGCTGATTACTTTTTTGTAAAAATCGCCCGGCAGGTGGCGCTGGTATGCTGCATTGTTCATGATTATCGCAATAGCTCTAACTCAAGAAAAATGCACGAATTTTCATCAAACTTCAGATTCAGTTACCCCCGATATAAATTACTGCTGTTTAATGTTTGGTGTAAATCGTCCAACAGGTGGCGCTGCTGTGCTGCATTTTTCACGATTTCCACAAGAGCTGTATCTCAAGAACTATTGCACGGATTTTCACAAAACTTCAGATTTATTTAGTCCTTGACATGAATTGATGTATAAGTTAGTGCTGTTTAATTTTTGGTATAAATCGCTCCACAGGTGGCGCTGCTATGCTGTATTTTTTGCGATTTCTGCAATAGCTTTATCTAAAGAACTAATGCTTGGATTTTCAACAAACTTCAGATTCAGGTGCAACTTGATATCGTTTAGTGGTGTTTACTTTTGGTGTAAATCGCCCAATAGGTGGCGCTGCTATGCTACATTTTTTCAGAATTTCCGCTATAGCTCTATCTCAAGAACTAATGCACGAATTTTCATCCAACTTCAAATTCAGATATACTTTATATGAATTGGTGCTAAATCGTTGTTATTTCTTGTACTATGTAAAGGATTTAATTGGCGTGATTTATATAGAAGAAAGTTTTGTGATGGCCACAACATACTAGTTTTTTTTATGCATTATAAATCCTTAAATGCAAGGTTTGAATGTAAGCATCAGAAGTATAAAAGAATACGCATATTTCAGACGAACATGTGATCTGAATTCGGATTTTATAGAAGGCTAGCAGTTAAATAATTTTGTATGTTGTTACAACCTTCTACAGCAAATTTTTCTTTAAGTTGGTGATTATAAATTTTATAGTTTTTATGCTCGACAAACAAACAAAATCATTTTATTAGACTTCATTCTATATGAATAAATAATTGAAATACATCCCAGTGTCATTTTGTTATTTATAATTGAAATAAATTCCTAAAAGATTATGAAGGTTTAGTATGGCATCTTCTCCATCAAAAATACAGACTGTAACATTTAAAGATATTTCACAGGATAACAGAAAAAATTCAGTTGTGTTGCACTTTTAATAAATTTCTCATTGAAGAGCTATTTTATGTGCCCATATTTAAACTTATAATGCTTCATCTATTTTAATTTCACTAAGTATATGCAAAACTCACTTTCCAAACACATCTTATCCTTTATTTCCACGATTGGATTTCTCACAAAAATCAGAAAATATTCCGCATTGTAATTTTTTTCTGATTATTATTTTTTAAAGCTAGTGGCCCTATGAGAAATTCCGCTAAAAATTTTAAATAATTTTTTAATGTATTTTTAATACAGCTGTCATACTCCAAATTGAAATTACACAGGGTAGTTAAAACGCAATGCAGTTTGAAGCAGACAACGTCGAATTGTGAGGTTTTCTTTTCTCTTTCGCAGTATGGCTGTTGTACTCAAAAATAAAATAAAATAAAATAAAATAAAATAAAAAATAAATAAAAAATTTAAAAAAAATGTAGTCTGTTTAAATGTGATTTTTCCTCGTTTACAGCTCTTTTTAGTTGGAAATAGGAAAATCAAATTTAACTTAAATAGAGTTATTTTATCTTTCATTGTATTACACACACACTGAAGATAAAAATAGGACGCACAGATTCGACGTTATTTTCTGGCATCCTCTAGTGGGAGATGCGAGTAGTAAATTTAAATAATTTGAGTTTTTAAATTTTATTCAATATTAATACTTCACAATCAGTTTCTGCCACGGTCAAACTTACGTTTTAATTTAAAAAAAAATCTACTAATATTTTGTTTCTACGCTGGTGACTTTGTTATTACGCTGGTGATTATTTACTCCTGGTGAAGCGCTGCATAACTAATACATGCCAAGTAACCCGTTGAAATGATTATTTCGGAAAATGACAACCAACGTTAGATTAAATTTTATATGAATTTTGCATTTAATTTAATAATGGTTATTTTTTTTTCGAAAATATATTTCATATATCTAGTACAGTTTCATTTTTAATAATTTAGTTTAAAATATCCTTTGATGTCATTTCATCTAAGAATGTGCAACCAATAAACAAACCATTCTTTTTAATTTGTTAAACTGATGACAGAATTTCTAGATTCATCATCTGATGATAAGAATTTAAATGATTATTAAAATTTTGTATTTCCATAGTTTTCAAATTTTTAGAATCATCATTAAATTTATCACCAAAAACGATTCTGAATTGGAGAAATTTCAAACAGTGTCTAAATTATAACATTCCTATATCAATTTTGTAAAGTCGGGAAAATTTGAACTTTTAATGGTTCCGTAAGCAAGTAATTAACAGCACTATTTTGAAATAGCAGACTCCCATCAAACGCTTTAACCCTTTATCTACTGATGGTACTTATAAGTATCACTCACTTTAAACTTTCATCAGCTAGTGAATTTTACTAATATTCTAATGGTACTTTGCAAAACACTATTTTAACTCCACTTTATCCAAATACATGGCAGCAGTAGTTCTATGTTTGTTATTTTAAAAAGGAAGGAGACTATCTTTGACACAGACAATGGGTTTTGTGCCGACATTTTGTACAGATTGTCACGCTCGCCTTTTTATTTTAGAAAACTCAGTAAAGGATATATGATAAGTATTGGATTTTTTAAATGTGATCTTAGAATACAATTTGCCTAGCTGTTTTAGGTAAGCGGTATATATATTTGATTTAAAAATTTAATTACTCGGTGGTACTTATAAGTACCGTCAGTAGGGGAGAGTAGCCATATTTGGACCGCCGCTTTAATTGGACCGTTGCCATTCTGCCGTTAATTACAGGAAGAGACGCCATCTACCGCTGAAATCATATTAATCAGAATGATGTCACTCATGATTAGAAGAAGCAACCGCGTACCACGTGCTGTTTTCAGATAATTTAAAAAAACCTAAAGTTAGCTGTTTTGATCTAATGTTTTCCTACTAAACGTAAGTGAATACTTTAAAACTAAGGTAATTTGTTATATTTTCATATACATATATGAATTCGTCGGCTTATTGCGCATACTTTTCACGCGGATTTGTTTGACTTTGTTTTTGTTCTTAGTCTTACGATTATCTGTTTCCAAAAATGGCGCAATTGCCGTAATTGGGCCAATTTCAGTTGCTTAAATTGGACCAGATATGCGATCATAAATTTGAAAAATAAGTAATTAATTTCGAGACGGTACGCTTTGAACATTATTTTTTACATTTTTTAAAAATATTTTATAATGTATTACTATCTCCATGCAAGATTTTTTTCTTTTTTTGTACATCTTTTATACCGTTTAGGCCTGTATAAACATAAAAATATTTTTATATGTTTATGCAATAAATTTTGTTTGCAAATTATTTGATCTTGTATGTATTTTTATTTATTTTCTTTGAACTCCTTATTCCTACGGGGTATTTGATTTACTGAGTTGCGTTCAAACATTTTCCTCCTGGAGGATATTTGTGATTGCTGACTTTTTACAGTTATGGAGGGTAGAGTTATACTTTTTTGCCAATAAGAATCATAAAATCTCAAACCTTCAGAGGCTAGTGGTTATTTGAAGGCTCCGGGTGTGGGGGGGGGGGGGGGGTTGCTGAATTTAACACTGTTTGAATACATAATGTTTGCGTTTTGTTAATCATAGCGTATTTTTCAATAGAGGATATTTTTAAACACTTTTTAATATAATGTTAAAAATGTTGAAAAAGACACAGGCAAACTGTCTAGAAGAAAAACAACCGTGATAGCAAAAGCTGTTAAAGATATAGGAAACAAAAAGGAGAGATTAAGTTGTGAAGAAATTGACCTGCAAGAAGGCTGCAGCTAAAAATCCTCCCGAAAAATAATAAATCATTAGAAATATTATCTCCCTGTCTAAATTCAGTTGAATCAAAGTACAGAGGCAGACAAAAACAGTTCTGTTAACATCTTCGCCATATAAAGTAAACCTTGAAATGAAAAAAAAAGTACAGACGAATTGGAACATCAAGTTTTAAAAAATAGACGTAATGCAATTAACAAGAAAATGATGGAAGGGAAGAACTACAAAAATAATGTAAAGAAAACTTCTGTTGCAAAAAAAAGTGCAATAATTCATAAACTTAAAAGTAAAATCTAGACAGTGATGATTATTTTTGCCTAATTTGTAAGAAAAATAAATAGCAGAAATGATTCATTGTTCAGATTGCCAAATACAGTCCCATGTCGTGTGCGCTAGAAAAAAAAATCTATAAACGAAATTCATGTGCAAGCTTTGCATCACTCCTTACATGATATTCAAGTAACTAACAAATAGTTCCATAATTTCTATTATTTATTACAGATAACTTTGATTTATATTTGAATACATTTTCATTTAATACAATTAC
This sequence comes from Maratus speciosus, assembly GCA_963932465.1. Taxonomy (NCBI): domain Eukaryota; kingdom Metazoa; phylum Arthropoda; class Arachnida; order Araneae; family Salticidae; genus Maratus; species Maratus speciosus. The sequence continues at coordinate 432,222,423 of OZ010795.1, read as the reverse complement.
TCTCATTTTCAGATATTTGATTTCATTATGTTTCATTGCTGTTATTTAGTTTGATTGTTTCATTAATCGTAAACTTTGCTTATAATAAAATCAGTTATATTCCCTGGTCATTAAAACAACTTGATATTATTTGGTCCAATTTAGAGACTGGGGGTCCACCTTAGGCGACCAGTTGCTGAATTTGGACCACTTTTGACAAATTTTTCAATTTGAAAAAAAATTTAAGATTTTCAAAAAGAAATTGATCTAAAGATTTATTTAGTTAGTAGATGAATAGATTGACCCAGCGTAATGATGTTTTGCAGATATTCCAAAAATTAAGCGAGTTACACCTGAAAATAAGTGAAGTGGTCCAAATTCGGCTACTCTCCCCTACACTGAGTGTTGGAAAAAAACTTCTTGTTTATTTTTCGTCTGTGCAGTTATGCATCGTTTTCATCTGTTTAAAAATGTAATTACTAAAATATAGTTTAGAAATGATTTATCTGGTATTTCTTTTCTATTTCATTGTTATTTTTTATTGGAAACTGAAAAAAGTTGTGGCACCGGCTCGTTTTTGCTATGCTAGAAATGGCATATGTAAATTCATATATTGCATATGTAGAGATGCGAGAGAACATGTTGTCCATGGAATATAGACGTCGCATAACTAAAGAACCGCTAACAAGATAAACGCCTAGAAATATACAGCTTTTTTAACCCTTTCTGGGGCAAAGCATTTTCAATTAAAATCTGTTGAAACAAATGATTGGCACCGGAATTTGCCAAAACATTTATTTGTAAATAAGAGAATGCCTATATTTCACATACTTATTAAATCGAAAATATTTTCTGGTGCCACTTGAAATATCTTGTGTGTTTTCTGTTACGATATTTTAGTCGTAGTGTACTGACCGTACTTTAAAGTACCACTTTAATTAATTACCTCTAAATAATTAAATTTCTTACGGGTGGTATATTTTTTTTATATTTATCCTTTAATTTTCATTGTAGTAACTGGAAAATAAATATTACACGAAAAAAATGCAGTATATAAAGCGTTAAACAATTCTGCATTTGAGAATTGGAAAAATAGTTCATATCCAATTAGTGCAAATATTTTATTTGGAATGGCAAATGTCGGATGTGTGGAATTTATTCCTTCAGGAATTTTATTTTGTGAAACATTTGATAAAATATTTCGATAATATAAAAATTAAAAGTTTTAAAAAACTTGATTTTTCCCATTTGATACTGAGACTGTAACTTTGTTTTTAATAGAAAAGTTATCATGATTAACTCCTGATATTTAAGCATAACTGAACTCATTAATATTTTCTTCTTTTAATAAGAAGAAATTTTTTTCTCTAAATTCAGGATGCTATTGACGTTCCGGAATCTAAAATTCCATTTATCTTTACCCCATTTCAAATGCACTTTCAATAAATTAAGTAGCAGTACATAAAAATCCGGATGATCTTTTATTATATAAATTTTTTGCAAGCTCGGTCCACTAACGACAGCCATGTTTTGATTACCCGTTTGACTACACTGTAAAAAAAAGACATTTTTACAGTACAAAGTACTGTTCATCTCGCGCACAAACTCGATCACAGTGAATGTGTTGTATCTTTCTGTGGTTTCCTGACTATATAAACATGGAAAATACAGTAGTTGCGTAAAATTAACAGCACAAATTGCTGGACGCCATCAGTTTGTGCTGGCGTCCAAATTGCCAGCACGTTGTGGTGTTGATTTTACGCAACTACTGTATTTTCCATGTTTATATAGTCAGGAAACCAAAGAAAGATACAATACAGTCACTGTGATCGAGTTTGTTCTGGCAAATTTACAGTGATTTTTTTTTACAGTGTAATCGTAGCTGACGCTGTTTCTCATTTTGAAAATAAAGCAGTCTCAGATTAACAAGTTCCCATTCTACTTTTCGGAACATTAAAAGGAAGTATGCTATGCACTGTAAAACAAAAACGGAATAAAATACGGAAATTGTACTGGCAATGGAGATGCCAGTACTATTTCCGTTTTTTAACGGACATTTTATTCCGTAAATTCCAGAAAAACGGATTTTTTTCTGGAATTTACGGGGGTAATTTTTTCTTAAAATGCGGAAATAGTACTGGCGTTTCAATTGTCAGTGCAATTTCCGTAATTTAGTCTGTTTTATTTTATTTTATTTTATTTATTTATTTATTTATTTATTTTTACAATGTTCTTACAGTTAAAGGTCCGTTTGCAAGGTGCATAAGAAGGTTTTAAAGAATTATTATATAATTTGTGTTTTATGAGAACTTCATTTAATTTATAAAAACTCATTGATTGGGAACGGGGACTATTAGAATATAGGATTTGATACATATTTTCATAGATTCTTAAAGAAAAATAATATATATATATTTTTTTATACATTCATTAAAATTTGCTAAAAGGTTATGCTAAATTTTTCAACACTTTTTTTTTCCTTTTTAATATAGTAAATACGATTTTAATTATTTGATAAGAAGTAACAGATGGTAATTATAAAAAAAATGATATTTTTCTACAGAAGAGTTTCTTTTGATATTAATAATAATTTATACGCCTTTCACGCTTCCTTATCTAATTGTTTAACAGATTTCTAAAAACTATTGCATTTGTAAACTCATCATATTTTAATTCAAGTCCTAATGAAACTTGCCTTTACCTTGTATAAAGTAATAGTTGGATTTGACCATCTGATAATGTTGTATTTCACCTGTAGAATTACTATTGAATACAGTAGAGTTCCGATTATCCGAACTAGTTGGGACCGCCGCTAGTTCGGATAAGAAAATTTCGGATAAATCGACAGACAATTTAAGGGATGTTCCTGACTATACTCAAACTTTCATACTTTATCCAGGTTTAGGACTGGCAGCCACAGTTAGAGATGGAGTGTTTATTTATTTTTTTGTTTTATATGTTTGTTTACTTTTTTATCATATAAAATCTTCTTTATCTATCCTTTAATAATTATAATTTAAGCAAATAAGTTTTCGTTATTTGCTTCTTCAATCTATATATTATTTTGAATGCTGCCATATCTCGTAATATCCTTATAATATCTGGATAGTTGATAAGGATGAACGTTCTTCTGCCGTTCGAACCATTTCATAGTTGTTTCCAAAGACTTCGTTATGTGATGGACCTGGGTCATTTTCAAAGCATTCGTTTTCAGTTTCTTCAGTTTCGTTTTCATCTCGGTCTCATACGTAATCTCATCATCATTTAAAATTTTTCGTAATTCCATATTTGAGCTTTGAAGCTTAAAATTGCATGGCTTAGTCGAAAGGGAAAACTGTGAACTAAAGAAACCACCTACTGTTTGCCTATCGACTGACGATCTAACAACGCTGGTGAGTTTAGAATGTTTAATTAAAGATACTAGCTATTATAACTTTCCTTATCCCACTCAATCAGTAGAAATGAAATTAGTCATCGAAGTGCTGGTAAAGTTTGTGGATCAGAACAAAGTGAGGATCACATACGATCAATTTCTGCCCCTCGAGGGACAATGGCTTTATTTGAAAGCAAATCATATTATGGAATTCATTTACTTTAAATACCACTTCATTTTAAGCTAATTTTATCCGTTTAGGTTAAACATCTCTGTATTTTAATTAATAAAATGCTATAATATTTTATTCATTTTAAATCATTTTTGTGATTTGCGGTATATGAGCTGCTGATATGCAGTAAAACAGCAGTAGGTTAAGCGATCGTCAGGAAAAATGAATGTTTACCGTTTTTATTTTCTAGTATATGACAAATAGTTAACACAATTATGACATATTAATAGCTATAAAGTAAATGTATTTACTTCTAGACATATCCTTCTATACATAAAAAAAAGTTTTGATTTGGAAATGGAACAATGAAAATCTGCGTAGATATTCCGGGTAGATCCACATCCAATTTGAATGCTTAAGCATGGCCTTTCATCGTTAATATTTAAAAAAAAAACTGTTGCATACAAAAAATATGAAAATCGGCGGTATTATAGAGAAATGTTTGATAAACACGCTGATGCAGACAGTTTTCAAATCGAAAAAATATTTTAAGAGATATTTAATGCTAAAGTTGGACAAAATCGTTCCATTAAAAAGGTTTTATTGGAGCAAAAACTATACATGAGAATTTAATCATTTTTAGATCATTTTATACGCTATAAGTTCCCGGTGTGCAGATTGCATTTATTTTCCTTATTTGACTCATTTTTTGAGGTTTTATTTCAATTTTAATTTCAAATTTTCAGCATTTCGAGAGATATTTTTTACAAATTTTAGAAAATGTTATTAATTTAAACTGTTGCCAGTTGTATAAACAGCGCAAACAATAATGTTTACTTCAAATTAAAAATTTATTTTACACGTGACTATTATAAACAGAAAATATAAAAAGCAGGATCTCATTGAAAATTACGTCATAAAAACTATAATTACACGTGAATTTTAAGAGACAGAATATTGTAAAATAATAAAATCATCATGCGTTAGAAGTCTTAAATGGGAGAATTTACGTCACATTTACGTCACATTACACTTATTATATAAAATGAACAAAAATTAATATTGCAAAACATTTTAAATTTAAAAATTGCTCGAGACATTTATTTGATATTTTAAGATTATCATTATATTTAATTTCTAACAAAATTATTTTTACGTGAATATTAAAAAGAAAAAGAAAAGTTTGGTGAAAATTACGTCAGATTATAATTGTCAGATTCAAATTATAATCCAATCTTCCGAAATCTTTTTAAACCGAACAAATTATCGTGTTGTTAGAGTCGGCGGTGTCTGAACGGGGGTTGACGAGCGTAGCTCGTAGGGGGCAGAGCCCCCTAGTTATAAAATTTATAAACATTTAGAAAAACTGAAATTTTGAAATATTTACATTTCTTTTAATATGATCCCTTTGCGGCAGTAAAAGATATGAATATATCAGAATGAATTTTTACCGGACATTTCTTATATATTCATGTAGCTATTACGTCCTATTAGAAATTGTATTCGTACGTTTAGATAATTAAAAGAAATATTGAAAAAAATAAACATTTTTTTTTTGCGATTTTTTAAAACTTTGGCTTCCTTGCGGCGGTAAAAGATATTAACCGATCGGTGTAATATTTTATGAATTTATTCTTTATTACAAAAGGCAACCTCTCCGCTCTATTACATTTCGATTGTCAATATCTGGGAACACGGCAGTGCATCCGCCATGTTCACACAAGCCGTAAGCTACCTTTTCCTGAACCATTTCGGCATACTTTTCACCCCCTCACAACGTCGTTATAGGGAGAGATATAGAAATTTTTCTTTTATACACATGTTCATATGGCCAAACTGAACTAAGGTTCCACGATTTCATGTTTCTATATTTAGTAGTTTTTTCCGAAAAAGCGCTTTTTTGTCACTGACTCACTTCGCATCATCAAATAAATAACTAAGGTACTTCTAAAAGTCGTAGAATCATGAAATTTCACAAGTAAGTCAGGTTTGTAGCACAATTAACCAGAAAAATCTGAAAACACCATTTCCGCCACTATAAACCCTTCATACAGGGGGTGTTCTTTTGGCCGTAAACAGTTCCTACGCATTCAGTTGTGCCAAAGTTGGTCTCCAAAAATCAATTACAGAGCTTTGAAGGCGGCACGTGATTTCAAGCAGAATAACATTTTATATATATGCTTTTCCAAAGATGTTTGTTAAATAGAAAAAAAAATGAATATACCTAAAAATTTTAATCAGTATAGGTTATGATATATTTACGATTTTAAAATAATAAAACATTTAACAAAATATAACCGCAATTCGGTACGTTTCCGATATAGTAGCCATGGCGAAATACAGAAAATAGCCTTGACGAGAAAAGAAATTTGATAATAACGTATTTTCTAGCAACCTATTTACTGTGTCATATACACAAGCAATTTTTTCCATATCTATACAATTTATTTAATGTAAGGAACCCGTTTATTTATTTTTATATACCAACATAAATAATCTGTATATAAAAAATGATATTTTATACATGTATAAATAAAATGTTTATATGTATATAAATACATATAAATAACATAAAAGTTCATCAGGTTTGTTTTCGTAGTTGTTTATATCATTTGGCAACATATCTCAGTTTCTGAAGTCCGAATTGCGCCAAGATTTTTGAAAAATGCCAAGGTCCCTATAGTGGAAAAATATCCAAATTCCATATGAAAGTTTAAAAATCTCCTTTTAATTAAATGAAATGTGTAACTAATAATCTATCTTTAAAGATGTGCGACAGATGCGGCGTCCGAAGTCCGCTGCTAATGTTATTACATTGTATTATTAGCCTACTTACTGTTAATTTATTGTTAATTTTAAATCTGTAACAGAAAGATTATAGTTATAGATAAGATATGTTGGTCGCCAAAACCCGATTACAGAAAATTAGACTAAGTTATAAAGGTGTTAATGATTTCAAGCTGAATGAATTTTTATATGCTTTTACAAAAATCTTAATAAGGAAAATATTTCAGTTTATCTGTTCATCTTTCTATCTTTTACTTCCTTAAAACAAATTTTATTAAATACCGGGAGGCTTCTGCACAGATCATCACCTCATCGAGCTGACGGCTGGAATTTTAGGATTATTTAAATATCGATTAGCGTACTGAAATGTAACTGGTCTGTCAAGTCATATCTTTGTGGAAACCACCTGCAGACCCGATTTTACAAGTTAATTGGTGGATTTTACATTGTGTTTTCCTGCACCCATTCCTCTATGTTTCCAAACTTTTGGATGCAGGAAAATACAATAGTAAACCTATCAGTTAACCACTAAAATTAGGCCTGCAGGTGGTTTCTACCAAGATATGACTCAACAGACCAGTTGCATTTAAATATGCTAATCTAGTTTTAACTAATCCTAAAATTTCCCCTGTAAACTCGATGAGGTGATGGTGTGTACAGACGTCTATTATAAATGTCGGTATTCTAATCTCAATAGCACTCTGGTCAATCTGGCAATTATCCCTACTATTTATGAAACACTATTCCTTTAAGTGCGTTTTAGTGATGTTAATGAACTTATGCATATGCATCATGCATATCATGCATATGCATATAAAGGTAATACATTTGCATCATACATATTATAGATATGTGTATAATACATAATACATATGCATCATTATGACGTCAGAATAAACAAAACATTTTTTGTCGCCAAATTTGAGAATTGACATGATATATTACCAAATTTGGCAAAACTTTGCTAAATGTCGCCAAGCTTGGAAAATATTTGACGCTAGTGGCTGTTTTTCAATGAGTTAATTATTAATGCGAGCCATCTATTTTTATTTTTCCGCATATCATCTGAATAGTTAAATGATATAACGTACTAATATTTCCAAAGTGCTAATAGTTTCGCCACTGCCCAAAACCTCTGCTATTGTTATTATATTGTACTGTTATTATACTTACTGCGACTATGTTGTTAAACTTTACACCGCTAAAACTTCTGTATTATAAAAAGAGAATTTACGGAAACTATTAAAGCATTAAAACTGCCAGTTCTCCTTATGATTATTATAATTCTATAATATGTAACCTGTTAATCAATATGTACGTTAGAATGAATCTTCTATAATCCGGTTCCTCGCATTTTAGTTTACAGTTTTCGGGTAAAACTAGCTAAAATCTTAAAACCATGGCACATTGACTAATTCTTCAACACGATCAGATGAGAAGAATGATAGATTTTTATATGGATCATGGCAGTGAACCGGTAGACCTTCTATTCTTCCGTAATCGAGTCTATTGAAAGGGTTAACGTGAAACAAAAAGATATATATGGTTTAATGCAAATACAGATATTGTCAAAGGATTTCATAAGAAACATTTCACTTGTACCCAGTCGTATCAGTTAAAATACAACAATTGGCAGTGAGCCCAATTAGAAAAGATTTCTTAATAGGATTAAAAATTTCCGCATTAGAGAACGAATCGTAACTGCTAAGGGAGCATGCATAAGTGAGTTAAGAGATATTTGTCACGAAAGATGAAATACATAATAACACAAAATATATGATGTGCTTCCATGATAGTAAAGAGTTCTTGATTTCTCTATCAAAAGCTTCCGAATTGGCGAAAGAATGGGCAAGTAAATTAAATTATGAATCACAGTAACATGATGCAACGTTTAATATGGAAGTAATACGGTAAATACTGCTTGCTAGAGGCGGCTAGTACTTTAATATAAAAAGAAATAAAGTATAAAATTGTAAAGCTCAATAAAATAAATTTAGGTATTTTTATGTTAGCCGGCCGCAAGTGGCAAATAGCCAAATACTGTTCCCAACTCTATTGTTCATATTGCATTCATTTCATTTAAAGATATATACTTTTCAGACATCTCATTTAAAATAGATGCATTTCCCTCATTTTATTTAATAGAATGTTTAACATAGAAATAAATAAATAAATAAAAGAAATAATAACATAAACCAAAATATTTTATTTGAAAATCAAAGCATTGTTTCTAATTTACACATGTGAAAAATGAAAACTGCTATTGGCGAAAAAAACAAAAGGCTAATGAGGAGATTTTCTCCCGGCTAACATAAAAGTACCGAAATTTAAGTTTTTTCATATTAATATAGTTTAGAATAACAAACTTGAAAAAACATACAAAAAGTAGTGATATCCCAACAAAAAGTTTTCGGTAAAAAAAAAAAAAAAAAAAAAAAAAAAAAAAAAAGCGCCAAGTTTTCCTTAACGTTTCGGTCAGAAAAAGTAGTGATATCTGATGTTCGCACAAGTTAAAAGCCAAACATCCCAAATCTTTCATTGAAAATGGCTTCCCGCGACATGGCCGTTAATGCCTTCGTGAGAGTTTTTCAAATTTTAAAATATGTACAAATGAGCTACATGCCAACTACATTTTTTGATTATTTTAGGCATTTTGTGACACAGAATACAGAAATAAAATACACATATGAAAAAAGCATTTAAACAACTTCAGTCTATTTAAATGCTTAGAAGTTAAAAATAACAAAATACTTGTATTCAGGAGATAATATCCCTAATTGCTAAAACATAATTAATATCAACTTTTAACAGTTTATAAATCGAATACCTCTTAATGTTTGCAAACAAACTATAATAAATGTTCAAACGAAAAAAATCTCTTTCGTCAATATACAAGATTTCAATATTATACAATAAAATATAATGTAACATATTGTGAGATATGAAGTAAGTAAATTTTGTTTTATTTCTTGGGTTTTACTTTAATGACTTTAGGTTTAGACCGTACAAAATGGTAATTAAACCGCAAGTGGACTAAATGATCTGTAATTAAAACTAATGTTTGTTGAAACTGAATGGTAGTTATCAGAAATCTATTACTTATAATGTCTTTATGTGAATTTGCCTCTTTGCATTCTAATATTGCTTTTAATATTTAAATAATTCATAAATGCGTAATTTCCAATCATTAATTTTGAAATGCTGTAGAAGGCATTAACGGCCAAGTCGCAGGAAGCCATTTTCAATGAAAGATTTGGGATGTTTGTCTTTTAACTTGTGCCAACATCAGATATCAATACTTTTTCTGGCCGAAACATTAAGGAGAACTTGGCGCTTTTTTTTTACCGAAAACGTTGGGATTTCTTTTTTTTTTTTACCCACATTAGTGTATATGATACATAGAATTAATGCACACCTAGTAAGAGACAATAAAATAGTTAATTTTGAAATTGTGCTACAAAACCGAAAACATACTTCAAACAACTATTGTTAATAAGCAGTAATGTTACTGAATAATTTTGTGTAACCCTGTAAATGAACTATAAATACCTACACACCATATTCTACAGTAATCCTCTTGTATTTCATTTCAGTGATGTATATAAATTTCAATGCATTTTAAATTATATAACATCATTAAATTACATTACAAGAGATTTTTTCCCGAAGACTATGAAGTAAAGGAATTATTTTGAGGGCCCCTGTAAATCATCTATAATTGCACACTTGATATTCATTATTAAACTTGCCAATGTAAATCTCAGTAACATATGTGAATCACATAGCAAAACGAGTATATTTACGCAAGTTATAGCACGGAAAGAAAGGCTGCTGACAGATTAACTGACACACAGAGAAACCAAAATAATAAACACTTTTTAACTATGTTGGCAAGAGCTAAAAAGGAAAAAATGCATACGGGCAAAACTAAATGGAAATGTGCTGGATTTTTTGGGAAAAAAATCTTCATGTATATTTTACAAAAATCTTCATTATTTTTGACAAATTGTTAAGCAAGAGTGACTTTTTATGTAAAATAATAAGGTACTCTGGATTTTTTTTATTACCCGCTGTTGTTCAACTCCCCCCTAAATAACATGAAACTCAAATGATACAGTGTTTCATATTATAGTTACCAATAATAGAAATAAAATTTTATCATATCTGCTAATCCTACATCGAAAATAAATTAATTTACAATTTATAAAAAGTTTCAACTAAAAAATGTAGTTGCAGTTTTTTAGATTAAAATTATTTTATTAGAAAATATTTCTGCTTTAAGAACAATGTATTTTTAATAGAACAATTCTTAGGATTAAGATGTACATTAAAAACATTTTTAAACAATTGAATTTTTTAATATTTGACTGTTTTTTAAGCTTTAACTGATAACAAAGTGACGCACCATTGTAATTTTTTAATCATTCTAAAAAAAAGGCATTGCAATGCAAGAAAGCGCAAATTCTTAGTAAAATATGTAAAATATATTTTTCATCATTTGAGGGCTGTGGGTTTTTTCATATTTAAATAATCTTCTTAGATATGATTTTTAGGCTATATTTTAAGATATGTGAAACGATAATTGCTCGAAATGTAATTAAAACTGCTTGTGCAATTAAAGAAAAAACTTTACTTGGTTATGTGAACAAATACACCAGAAATAAAAGTTACATGAAAAGATTTTCTTGCAAAAAACCTTAATTATCTGACTTAACGATGTACACGAAGAAATAAAATATTCTTTTCCGTTTGATGTTACATAAAATGTTTAATTGCCTACAATATTTTTGAAAAAATATTATATTTATTAAAAGAAAACGTTTTCCATAATCCCTTTTTTTTTACCGAGAAATAAAGATTCTTTTAACGACTCGATATAAGTATGTATGAATAATTTATATTTTAAAACTTTTCTGAATGAAAAACAATTATTCTAATAATTAGACAACTATTATGAGAATGTAATTTACAATACATTAAAAATAACCAATTTTTAAAAGAATGGAATTCACTTTTAATGTAGAAAATAAATTATTTTAAGTACAAATATTTAATATTCTGTGAATTATTAAAATTGTATTTATTGCGATGTATTTAAAGAAGATTTTACTTTTAAATAATCAACATTTAAAGCAGAGTTTGCTTTTAATAATACATAGCTTTCCATTATATATATTAGGGCGGGTCAAAATATTTTTTAATTTTTAATTTTCGAAGGTCAACGATGGGAAAAATTGTTTATGGTGACAATAAACTCACACACAATTTTTTATCAAGATTTAAATATGGAAATGCCAGTCTCCAGGTCATTGAATTTTTCGTTATTCCTATGATGCGAAATATACGATTTTCTGCACTTTATGCATACTTTTTCTCGATTTCTGTACGTGATTTGCAAATGTATGCAATTTTGAATTTTTTAATGATATTAGTTACAAGTGGCAGCAGTTTCGCTTATTTCAAAATTTCTCAGTCTTCATAGTGAATCTTTGAAATTAAAATTTGACCGTTTTTGGAATTTTTTCTGATTTTCGTTCGGGTTTTTAACTGTTTCTTGACATTAGCTGACATTCAATATCATTTTTTAAACTTTTTTTTTATATATATAATTATGTAATTCAATGTCTTTCAACTTTTGTAACGACTTTTTAAATACTCCCATTATTTAAAAGATAACCTAAATCATGTATTGAAGTTACTATTAATTAATATCTTAATATTGCTAACTGGACTTTACTAATAAATATCATCTTGTTTCAGGCTGGGATATAGAAGAGATCCTGTTTCCTTCAGTGTTGAAATGAAACGAAAAGGGATTATTGAACATGGCAAAAGCAATGTCATCAAAAACTGGACAGTTATCATATGATCATGCTTTGGGTTACCCAAAGGAACTTAGTATGAGTAACCTTCCTAGTTGTGAGAATGTGTTCCAGTATTACCTATATGTTCAAGAAAACGCTTTGGCCAAATATCATATATTTGTGGATATATCTAGTGTGGTGGTTGAAAAAGTAATGTCCATTTGGAAGGAAACCTCACCATATGTATTTTATATGATGGATGTGATCTTAACATATGTATTATATCTCACCCATTATGTTCATGTTTTGTCTTTACACCCATCGAAGTACAAAGCTTGCAAAGTGACACCCTTTTCTCTGTTAGTTCAGTTTGCAATTCTAAGCGATACTTCTTTATCTCACGTCTCATCTTGCTCTTATCAATAACTTTATATGTGTTGGTGATAAAATCTTCTTATACAGTACCACTAATCATTGCTGCTGCTCGATCATATAATTTTACACTGTCAGCAGTTTTCCAACTGCTGCTAGGGAAAGTCTCCACCACGTGTCTTCATTATTGTTCATGGTTCGGTAATGGGATGAAATCTTGATCATGGTGGTCTGATTCACCAAAAACGTCAGATTCAGAGGAACTGTCTCTTTCTTATGAAAACTTCTCAAAATAACAGACATTGCATTACATTAAAGCATAAAAACAAGAGTATCCATGTGTGCACGAAGAAGGTCCACTCTTCCAATGTATGAAAGTTAATAAATTCGCAAGCATTCCGTATTACAAAGGTATTTCAGAGAAGATTTCGCATATTTTTAAACCACTTGGCATTCATACGTCCTTCATCCCACAAAAACCAATTAAGCATCTTTTAAGTAATGTTAAGCATAGATATCCAAGCTCACAGTTTAAAGATGTTATTTATGGAATTCTGTGCAAACAGTATAATGCAGTCTACACAGTTGAAACCAGCTGTACACTTGAAACAAGACTTAAGGAGCATAAGCATGCTTTTAATAATAAAAATTTAAATTCTAAAATTTTTGATCACGCCAAGAAAACTGATCATTTTCCGTGTTTTGATAATGCTTATATAATTGAGTTAGGCTGCAGCATGTATGCAAGTCGTATTTTTTGGAAGCTTGGTACACGAGAACTGCTGATTTAGCAATTAACGAAGCTGCATCTCTACCAGTAGAACATTCAGTTTTGTTTTAACTATAATTTTTTGGCAACTTGATGTAATATTTTTCTACTTGTTGAACTTTAAAACTGTCTATTTCAGTTTGAAATTCATTAGACTGTATTTCTGTGACTTTGTATTCACTTTTCGCAGTTGGTTGTGCTTCTAATTCATTCCTCGTTGCATTTTTCCTCTGTTTCATTGTAGTCTTCATGTCTACATTACCAATAAACATTGTTTTGGCTGATCATTGATCAAGGAGGAATTCCTGTTCTAAAACAGGCAAATTTTGTGATTTTTTAGAGGTACATGGTAAAGGATTTACATATGCAGGAGGAAATATCAAACAACCCTTCTTGGTGTTGTCAGGATGTTTCTTAAAATTACGTTTCAACTTCCTTAACTTCTCCTTTTATGATATTAGCAGTGACGCGCATTGTTGGTGAGGTACAATTGGAAGAGAGACGCAAAGACTAAAAACATTATCATGGTGGGTGAGGTACAATTGGAAGAGAGACGCAAAGACTAAAAACATTATCATGGTGGGTGAGGTACAATTGGAAGAGAGACGCAAAGACTAAAAACATTATCATGGTGAGTGATATACAATACATAAGGTGAGACCAAATACCTCATAACAAATACATATGGTGATGCTTTCTTCCAAATGGACTTAACTTTCTCAACCATCACACTAGACATCTCCACAAATGTATGATCGATTGCCAAAGAATTTTGTTGAACATATAGGTAGTACTGGAGCACATTCTCACAAGTAGGAAAGTTACTCATACAAAGTTCCTTTGGGTAATCCAAAACAGGATCATATTATAACTGTCTACTTTTTTAGGACGTTGCTTTTGTCATGGTAAATAAAACCCCTTTCCCTTCACTTCAACACTGAAGAATCGTGATCATTTCGATATTACAGTCTAAAACAAGATAATATGCATTAGTAAGGTACAATTAGAAATATTAAGGTAATAGTTATTAGTAATGTCGATACATGACTTAGGTTATCATTTAAATAATGGGAGTATTTAAAAAGTCATTACAAATGCTGAAAGATAATGAATTACATAATTATATATATATAAAAACTTTTAAAAATGATATTGAATATTAGCTATTTTCAAGAAACAGTTAAAAACCCGAACGAAAATTAGAAAAAAAATCCCAAAAATGGCCAAATTTAAATTTCAAAGACTCACTATGAAGACAGAAAAATTTTGAAATAAGAGAAAACACTGCCCACTTGTAAATAATATCATTAAAAAATTCCAAAAGTACATACACTTCAAAATCACTTACAGAAATCAAGAAAAGTAGACATAAAATACTAAAAATCGTATATTTCCCATCATAGGCATAAAGAAATGTTCAATTACCTGGAGGCGGGCATTACCATATTCAGATCTTGATAAAAATTGGTGTGTGAGTTTATTGTTAACATACACAACTTTTCCCACCACAGGAGTTTGAAAATTAAAAAAGGATCTTTTTTCGACCCGCCATAATATATATATATATATATATATTGGATGGATTTGATTGGACGAATTTATGTTACTATGTTGTAACGCTTTTTTAAATCCTTAAATGCAATGTTTCATTTTAAGTAACTAGAAGGGGGGGGGGAACCCCTACGAGATATGCTCGCCAACCCCTGTTCAGACACCGCAAACTAAAACAGCATGCCAATTTGATCGGCTTTAAGAAAATTTCGGAAGACTGAATAAAAATTCGGGGGCTGTTTTCGTCTTTGATTAATTCAGACCAGTGAAAAAAATGAAAAAATCTAATATTACATTAATTAAGTAAACAGAAATTTGTGATGTTCTAGAATTCTCAACACAAGACTCTTGCGACTCTTCTAGGCACTTCAATAACATCTGCACTGTTTCCTTGGTTCAAGTTATCACAATTTGTAAATTTTCTGCAAGCAAATAAACCTATTGGTTTACAATGGAATATTGATAGGCGATTCTATAAAATTCGGTAATCGATTAAAATCAACATCGTATAAAACAGAATCGACCATAATAAGAATCTATTCCTAAATTCTTGAATCGATAATTGAATCGATGTTTCGATATTCACAGATTAACAGAGATAAGCTCAAAAATATTAATTTAAAAACTTTGGGTATCAGCAGAGCCGTAGCGACCGCTTCCCATACCTCCCATTTAGGGGGGGGGGGGTGGCTAGATAAAGAAAGGGTCTTAAGCTATTATAGACTTTGAGTAGAATAATAAAGTTTTTAACTTTTAAAATTATTAGTTTTAAGATGTAATTTTAATAATATTGTAATTTATATTTTATTTAAATTTATTTTTTTAAAAAAGGTCTTTAGTTTCTTGTAGTTTTTAAGTCTTTTTTTAGGGCATCTATAAGCGTGAGGGAAAGGTAGGCCCAATGTTAAAAAATGTATGCCCCCAAGTTTTTTATTCTCAGATATACGAGTATATATATGTTAAGGTTAAAACAAGAATGAAGGGGAAACCTAGGTTTAACCACTTAAATTGCGGATTGCCGGGCCTTGCGGATAAAACCCGAAGAGTTCCCAACGCTTACATCATAAGCCGACTAAAAATAGGTCTAACAAATCTTGGTCGGTTAAAGTCCGAAGCGTTCCAGCTTTAACCGATTAAATTAAGTTCTTACCGTAGCTGATATCTTGTGCTTGAGCTTTCAAGAACATATATATATTCATATGCTTCATATATATAATCTTTAATGGTTACATTTTATTTTCGTTAAGCCTAACATACGCATATTTTGTTTGATTACAAGGTTTTAATATGTTTCTACAAAGGTGTTTTATAATAATTTCGGTCTTTGACCGACCAAGTTTGGTTAGACCTAAGTTTAACCGGTTAAAGAAGGAAGCGTTGGGATGTTTTCGGGCTTTATGCATAAGGCCTGGGTAATCCGCACTTTAACCGGACAAACCTAGGTTTACCCTTAATTCTTACTTTAATCGTAACATATATATATATATATATATATGTATATATATATATATATATATATATATATACATATTTAATGCCGTTGGAGGCCACTATAAGAATAAACCGTTCGCCGCATGTTAAAATTTACTCATTAAACACAACTATTTTTTGGACTGTATCACATTTTATTTAAATAACAATACGATGAGCGAACACTCTGGTCGCCATCTTACTTCACAACAACATTATTCTCTATTCCGTCCACTTCACATTGTTCACTACAAGAAATTGTTTCTGTAAAAATGTGAAATGTCTTATGTTCATCATTACAGTAAGGATCATCCCTAATTCCAATCGATTCTAAATCGAAAACTTTGCTTAATTCTTCTTCTACATTGCAAATTAATCCACAATAATTATCATTATTATCAGTATTTGAATCAGAGATGCAACCTCCCACCACGTACCCAAATATGGTATTTTTCAAAATGACGTTAGAACTTCTTAAGCGAATTTGACCAATTCGCAATAATTCATAGAAACATTCAGTCCCTAATAAAACATCTGTTTTATTAGGCTCATTTAATATTGGATCTGCCAATCTCACATCTTTAGGCAGCTCGGAAAATGGAAATCTAAAATAATGCCCTGGTATAAGTTTTGTTATCTTTGGAACAATAAAAAAATCTATTGTTCTCTTATAATCAGCCTTATTCGAAACAGTAGCCCCAATTTACCATTTGACACTTATTTCAGAATCATTGAAACATGAAACAGAAACATTAAATTTCACCCTTCTAATTCCTAATATTTTTGCAAAGTTATCAGAAATATATGAGTAATTTGAGCCGACAACTATTAATGCGCGCGCAAGTATAAATTCACCACACACATTGTCAGTATTAATTAAAGCAGTAGATAAAATAATGTTTTTTTTTTCTAATTGACAATAATTATTTACAGAAGTTCTACGAAATCTATGTACCTATTTTCAAAACACTTAGCTTCGGGATTTAAGTTGTATTTTTCATCCTGGGTGGGAGCGGATAAATTCGCAATCATATCTGACCCTCCTGACCGCTGACTGAACTCCACTGGTGGAGAATTATTTATTTTATCTCTTTGTATGTGAAGGAGAGATGAGTGACTTTTAAGCAATACGTACACGAATAATTAGATGTACAGTTTCTCGCAGAATGGTTTGAATTTGATAAACAGTTGAAACATATTTTGTTTCTTTTTACGAATTCAATGCGGTCATTAACAGACATCTTCTGAAATACATTGCATCTAAATAATGAATGTGAATCAATTTTGCAGCAAATTCACTTAGAATTCTTAGCACCAGTGTAAAATGATGTTGCATTTTCTTTTGCTTGCCTTTTTTGACTGACGGTGTTAATGTGTGTTTTAGAAGCTTACAAAGCTCTAGCGTGATTTTTTAGAAGGGAAATCAACTCTAAGATTTTCGGCAATTCAACCTTTTTGGATTCTCGTTCCCACGAAAGCTTACAAGAAGAATCTAATTTCTGAATTAACACGTATGCAAATATGGTGTCTGAAAATCCTTCTATTTCTTGCTCGAGAACTTCTAATGACCTAATGCATTCAGTTACATTGTCCACTAATTTTAAAATAGTAGACGGGTTGTCAATTTCAACTGAGGGAAAAGACATAAAACGCTTCAAATGTGCAAATACTTGATCTCATTTATTTGAAAATCTATCTTCTAAAAGGTTCCATGCTATCGCATAATTAGCATCAGTAATTGGTATCGACTGAATGATACTTAAAGGATCAGCATGTAGTGATAATTTCAACTAAGAAAGTTTTTGCGAGGCTGATAAAGCTGAATTATTATGAATACTAGAAATAAAAATGTCTCTAAATGATAACCACTCCTGTTATTGCCCACTAAATATTGGAAGATTTAATTTAGGCAAGCGGATTGTTTCGCTAACACTTCCTTTGCGTTTCGTTAGTACTGGAGCTAACTCGCATAATTTTATTTTTACAATTAAATATATTTTATCTATATTTTCTTGAATAGGTTGTTGTTCAGCAATATATTTATCATCAATTTTATCGTCATAAAATTGAAAAATGTTCCTAAATATCTCTCCAGATTCTTTTTTGAACGCAGACGATTTTTTCTCGTAAAGTTCTAACTCAAATTTATCAAAACCACTTTTATTCGTGAGTTCATTTGTAGCATTACTTACGTTGGATTTCAATATTTTTTTCTTTTAAAATAGATTCCATATTTAAA
Source organism: Maratus speciosus (assembly GCA_963932465.1). Lineage (NCBI taxonomy): Eukaryota > Metazoa > Arthropoda > Arachnida > Araneae > Salticidae > Maratus > Maratus speciosus. The sequence continues at coordinate 432,203,907 of OZ010795.1, read as the reverse complement.
TAATATATTATAACAAATACTAATTATAATCAAGCAATAAAGAGGTCAGAACCTACCCCTTTTCCACATTATCCAAAGCCGATATCAACAACACTTAATTTCTTTTTAATAATGTTCACAAAACATAGACACAAATGTTCGAAGTTTTTTATAAGCACGATATATTGACGAAATTAACTATTTATCCATGGGGACTCTCCGGTTCGTCAGACCATAAAATGTTAAATTTTACTCATTAAACATAACTATTTTTTGGACTGTATCACATTTTATTTAAATCACAATGCGATGAGCGAACACTATGGTCGCCATCTTACTCCACAACAACATTATTTTCTATTCCGTTCACTTCACATTTTCAATCCAGAGGACTTCGCTACTCCCTCTTACGGGACTTATAAATTCTCAGTTTTCAGCAATAAACACAGCATATCCGCTTATGTGCGGTCTTTTTTTTTAACCTGTTTCTCTTAAATCCATAAATTACTGATGTTAATCACATAACTTATGTTTTGTATTACTTATTTTTTCTTATTTATTTTTCAAGATCGAATTTCAAAATTAAAGGAACCTGGAGTTGGGGCCTCTACTGCCTTCGGCATCGCAGCCCTTGTGGTCTACATCTGCTCCAGTCTCGAAACAACCGAACTTTGAATTATTGTGATTTTATTCCGGCCTGACTTAAAATTTTCAGGAACATAACTCGCGTTGCCTTAAGAACCGATTTAGTATTCTTATAATTTGACTTTAATTATGTAACTAGCAAAATTTACCGAAGTTCTTTTATTTAAAAAAAATATCGCTTCGAGACGTGAAAATTTATTTTTCCCAGAAAAAAAAAATCAATTAATTTTACTGTCTTAAAAGAATAGTAGACGCTTATTTATTAACATAAAGTTACCGGTAAAAATATGTGTAATAAAACTATGCAACTTTTCCTTAACTGAACTTCAAACAGTAATTAGAACTAATACAAAAAATTAAAGTTTCATGTTATATATATAAAACTGTATATTTGTGTCTGTGTATGTATTTTTTTGCTTAAAAATTTATTATTTTTCGAATTTCTATATGTAAGATTTGTTTTACACATGTGTGCGATTTTTGTACCATTTTGAATATTGCACCATCTAAAAGTGTATAAAGTGATGCATAGAATTGAACCAAATTTTTCGTGTTTGCTTTTGGTCATTGCACGAAGGTCTTCCCTGAATTTTGAAAAATTCCGCGTGAAGGGGGCGCTATAATTGCGATGTCTGTACGATTTTCATTATTGTACCATCGAAAAGTGTATGAAGTTATGCATACAACTGAACCAAATTTTTTATGTATGTTTCTGGCTATGGCAAACAAATCCTCCCTGAATTTGAAAAAAATCTGCCGGAAGTGGGCGCTGTAATAGTGATCTACTAAAAAACAACTTTTTAAAAGTAAAAAAAAAAGCCAAGCAAAAAAAAAGAAAAGAAAAAAGGGGAAAGTTGTGGCTAAAAAATAGTGTGATATCAAATTTCCAAGCTTATATTATGGTACTTATTTAACATTTTTTATTAAAAATTTACCATACGTAAGTCGAGTACCTAAGTATGCGTTGATAGAAAGCCTTTTCTCCTTTACTAAATACATCATAACGTGTTTCTGAAAATTATTTTTTTTTAATTATGCATGATGGGCTTGGCGGCCATCTTTCCATATTTTCCACAAATTTCTAAGCACACAAGTACATTGTTAAGATCGGAAATTCGAAATTGTTGCTAAAGCAAACATTTTATGCTTTTAATTTATGGAAATGAGTGCCTAGAAATTTGTGTCTTAAAATAAAGAAGTAACTTCAGGTTTCATCTTATGATTCTTTTTTTTCGGAGGGGGTTAATTAATTAGTTAAAGCAGTAAAAATCAATTTTTTTTCAAAATAAAAGACAATCTTAATTTATCTATCTGTAGCCAAAACTAGAAGTTCAAAATTCTTAATAATGCAAACATATTACGAGCTTGTCTGCTTAGAAATTTGTGTAAAATATGGAAAGATGGCCGCCAAGCCCATCATGCATAATTAAAAAAAATTAATTTTCAGAAACACGTTATGATGTATTTAGTAAAGGAGAAAAGGCTTTCTATCAACGTATACTTAGGTACTCGACTTACGCATGGTAAATTTTTAATAAAAAATGTTAAATAAGTACCATAATATAAGCTTGGAAATTTGATATCACACTATTTTTTAGCCACAACTTTCCCCTTTTTTCTTTTCTTTTTTTTTTGCTTGGCTTTTTTTTTTACTTTTAAAAAGTTGTTTTTTAGTAGATATCAGTCCTTTTTTTTAAACAGATTATATATAATTGAAATAATTCTACTCGCTAAAATTAGTCCTTGTATAGCCTTTATCAGCAGGGAACAAACACAATAGTATACATTTTGTTTACCTATCATTCATTTTTTAGAATAATTAATAATTTAAAAGTAAGGAAAGTCAATTTCTTCTTTCAAAGTATCAGTCTTTCTCAATTTATATCTTCTTAAAATTTTCTGTGAAGGATGAAAATTTAGTAAAAATCAAATAGAGTCAAAATAAAATATATATTTATAGTTAGTCTGTCAGTTAATTGTTTGTTCTAACGTTTTATTTTGCTGACGGTTTTGCAAAATAAATTTACCTTTACAAATACCTACGGATAATCCGAGAATGAAGCCCCGCAGGCATCTAAAGAATCGAAGATCTGTCTAAAGAAGTAAATCTAGCAATTCTAGACATGATGAGGAAACATTTTTGATAAAAAAAAAATCTAAAAATTTAAAGATATAAACTGTACATCTTCATTTAGATCGTGTTATAGAGAAAAAAGAATAAATATGTAATTTTACTCAAGTCTGTTTATCCTTACCTATTTGCATAAATGTGAGAATATAATTTTATATAAAAATTCCCGTAAATTGATTATCTTTAATAGTCTATTATTAAAGCCGCATAAACATTAGAATTAAATTTTTTCCAGTTAAAAATTGCCTGAAATCTACAGTCTTATCGTTCGTCAAATTTGTTTTTTTTTTTAATACCCAGACACCTTTCCTAAACTCTGACAAAAGATCACAGAAATACCGAAGTTATCCAAATACTTATATCTTTCTATCGTATTTCTTTTTTGAGGGGGGTCGGGGGGGGAAGAGCGCTTAAGAACTTCGTTCTGTTCTTAGAATTCTGAATTAATCATTGAAAAGATCTACCTACATAAGTCTTGTTGCAGAATTTTCATTAGCTAAGAGTTGCATCAACTTATACATCATGTGAATATATTAAATTACTTTTGTAAAATACTAGATGGGAGCCATTGATATTTTCAGAGCATTTGCCTACATTTTAAACTTAAGTCATTTACAACTATCCATTCATTTTCTATACGAATTAAAGAAGTCGTTGTTTCCATGGCAACTGTACCTTTCACTATTGCTTGTTTGTTTGTTTGTTTGTTTTATTGAACACATATATATCAGATCACGTGGGGATCACGGCGGGATTTGAACCCGCCCCCACCTACGCTCTCAAGCGATTAGCGGCGTGGTGTGTTATCCACTAAGCCACGGTGGAACACAATTGCTCTCTCTAATACCCAGATACTCAAATTTAACCAGCTGCGCTTATAATTATGCTCATAACAGAGTACATTTATATGTAAGAGTGGTGACATATGCACAAGTCGTGTACTCATATTCAAGTTTTTGTCCAAAGTACAGTAACTCAGTTTTCAGTAATAGACGTGGAAGATTTCGATTAAACTAACCAGAAAAGTTAAAAAACATTGCCTTTCTGATTTGATTTTATTCAAAATCGTCTCAACCAACCAAAGTTAATGTCCGGGATCCAGATAAATTTTTCTCTGTTAGTAAAATGAGATTAACCAATCAGTAACCTCCATCCTTGCAGGCTTTTCGGTGTTTACTGCAAACATAAAATAATTTTCAAAAATCCAGGCTTCTGATTGATCAATCTCATCTCGCTAATAGCGTAAAATCTATCTTGATCCCGGCCTATTCAACGCCCTTTAAATATTCGAGAAACCCTTGACACGCGTCAGGAAAATATCACACAAATCAGGCAAAACAAAGAAGAAAAATCATTCATTGGCTCGTTGATATCCACGAGCCAATGAATGATTTTGTTCCTTTGCTTTGCCTGCTTTGTGTGATGTTTTCGTGACGCGTGTCAAGACTTTCTCAAATATCTAGGGGGCGTTGGTTTATTTCACCATCATGAAGATATGAAAGGAGAGGAGCAGACATGTCAATCTTCCCGTGTGAAAAACTACATAAAAAAACGAGTTCTTCCCCACCCCCTTTTGCCTTTTTCTCTCTTGATTTTGATCGATAGCAGCCCATTTAGCAGTCTCTAGTGCAAGATGCCGCTATATATGGCGGACGCAAGGGGGAGTGTGTTAGCGTGACCAATGACATAATATGCCAGTTCATGACGTTTAAAAGTCACACGGAGTTGGATCATCTTTACACGATGATTAGTACAAAGCGGTGCGCCAATTTTTTTTGTGTCCATTGCTGCGTACAGATAATCAACTCCGTGTGACGTGATGACTGGCCACACTTTAGGAACAACTTCAAATGACGTCATCTATATCTACTTCGAGGCAAACGAAAAAGACAGGCTACCGCGGTGCTACAGCGTCTAGAATATATAGTGTGGAAATCCAATCAGTCGATCACAGCGATATCTGCAGGATATTTCCCAAAACTCCAAGACAATTTGGTCTAGACGCTGTAACATTTTTTTTTTTTTTTTTTTTTTTTTTTTTACGTTTTATTAACATACATCTGACCTGTGTGCTTGGCGTCAAACCCGCTGTAATAATACCATGTTTACTTTGAGATTTGGAAATATATCGCAGATGTCGCTGCGATCTCTGGTCTCTGCGATCTGCCCTGGATTTCAGCGTCAGTGCACATTTAAGGGAAACACTTCTTAGCGGTTCTTGGATAGCAAATTTCCACATTATGTATTCTAGACGCTGTAGCGGTGCATTACACATGTCTCTTTCTTCTTTTAAAAATATCCTGCAGATGTCGATGCAAATGACTGTTTGGAATTCGACATCGTTGTACATTTAATGGATTCAATACTTCAGCACTTTTTTAAGTATTGCTCCGACAGTCTATTTCTACAACGTATAATCTAGACGCTATAACGGAGCTATAGTTTCTAGAAGATATAGTTTAAAAATCGGCTTATTAAAAAGGTGCTAAAAAATTGTATCCCATAAATGTTGAACGAGGATGAACGACGAATGTCGATTACAGCGACATATGATAATTCCAACGTAACTATTTCAAAAGAAAACGTTTCGCTCAGAGAAGACCTAGAAAATGTTGCTCCTATCGACATTTGTCATTCAGTATTTTTCAATATTTATTTTTATTAAATTTTTAGCACTTTTTAAAGCATTACTGGAATAGCCTGTTTCCACACTATGACCGTGATCTAGGTAGATTTTTCTCTGTTTTCGTAACGAGAATGACCAATCAGAAGCCAGAATTTTTGCTAACATTTGACTGTTTGCAAAAATGTGCCTGGATCCCGGTCTATATTTCTAGCCGCAATAACTGAGCTCAGGAATAGTACAGAATGCAAACTCCGTATTTTGATACATTAAGGCCGGGATCTAATTAGGATCAAGTGTGTCTCTATATCGAATTAGCGACATACGGCCAATAAATGTTTATTGGTAAAACTGATAAAAACACATCGTTAAAGTTCTTTGTGGGCATGCCATTATCGTCAGGCTAATGCATGTTGAATTATTTCCCTAGTCTAATAGAGATCGTCCATGCGCGTATCTTCCAATGGAGAATATTCCAAATATGGGTTCGAGGCTGAAAAAGTCACGTGGTACCGATAATGGAGGATATTCCATCTGTGTTTTGATCACGTGATCAAGGTAAAAACATCTAGCGTAAAGAAGGGGAGGCTCCGTAGACGTGTAATGTAAATCCCTGGTAGCCAATAAAACAGTTCATCAGGCAAAGCAGTAGAATCTTCCCTTCTTATCAGTTAGAAGTTCCTTGGGTAAATTACCGGTATCACGTGACTTTTTTCAGCCTCGAATCCATATTTGGAATATTCTCCATTTACCCAAAGAATTTCTAACTGATAAGAAGGGAATCAGGAAACTACACTGTTAAAAATATCGTGAAAAATTACCTCTGTTCTTAAAGGTTCTCCATTTTCTGACCAATGAGAACGCTATATAAACGCCTATGAAGCGTTCTCATTGGTCATGATACAGATAGCCTTTAAAAACAGAGGTAATTTTTCACGATATTTTTAACAGTGTACTACTGCTTTCCCCCATGAACTGTTTCATTGGCTGGCGGGGATTTACATTACGTAGACGGAACCTTCCCTTATTTAAGCTAGATGTTCTTGCCTTGACCATGTGATCATAACGTAGATTGAATATCCTCTATTCAAGAAAGCGGATTGCCGTACTTTCGACAAAAACTTGAAATGAGCATGCCTCCTGTGCATATATCACCACTCTTATGTATAAAGGCTCTCTGTTATGGTGTTGTTTCTGATACAGCGCCTAGAATACCTAGTGTAGAAATATGCTATCCAAACAGTTCTAAAAATTTGTATCCCTTAAATGTGCGACGATACTGCTAAAATTTCAAGAGTCGATCGCAGCGATATCTGCGGAATTTTCGTATTACTATTATTACATTGTATAGACTGGCAATTTCTTGCAGTTGTAGAAAATATCTTGCAGATGTCGCTGCGATCTGCATATTGCAGCAGTATCATTGCACATTTAAGGGATACAATATTTTAGCGCTTTTTTAAGTATTACAGGGTTAGCCGATTTCAACACTATATATTCTAGGCGCTATAGTTTCTGAGCGCTGTTGGTTAAATTTCGATATCTGTGCTTTAGAGTGAGCAATAGAGAAAAGTACTAAAACTATTGAAACAACAACTTCTTTAATATTGAAATGTATAGCAAGGGAGTTCAGAATTAATGCCTTAAATAGTTTCGAATATGCACTGTTGTTATGACATCAATACCCTTCCTGGATGTGGAAATGCAAAATTGTGTTCAACATAATTGGCCGCAATCTAGATAGATTTTTCGCTGTTAGCGAAACGAGATTCATCAATCAGAAGCTTGCACTTTTGCGAACTTTTCGCTGTTTGCAGCAATGCAGGCTATTGATTCGTGAATCTCGTTTCGCTAACAGCGAAAAATCTATCTGGATCCCAGCCCAGATTTCTGTAAACATTGCACTTCATCCATGGCACTAAGAAAATGACTCAAAACTTTTATGACATAGGCCGGGATCCAGAAACAGCAAAAATTCCTCAAACATTCTGGCTTCTGATTGGGTCAAACTCATTTCGCTAACAGCGAAAAATCTATCTGGATCTCAGCCATAGTTTTCTTCGATGAAATCAATGCAAAAGGATAATATAAAAGAATAGTATAAGACTTCTAAATTGGTTTGGCGGGTTTATCGTTGTTTGGCATAATTTATAAACTTTAGAATTAATTAACAGTTTTTCGCTAATTAAGAATAGAAAATTTGTGTTTTTAAAGCTGAATTTTATAAAAGCACGTAGATTGAGTAAATATCTGCCCAAAAATGCAATCCTTACTGTTTTATGTCAATTATTTAAGTCTCTACCTCAATTGAAGCATAAGGTGTGACGAAGAAAATAAATTTGTCATTTTCAGTATCTCGACGTTATTTTTAAAAATCTATATCTCTGTTTATAATTAATTTATGAGGATGCATTTGATCTCAAATTGAAGATCTTTTCCATTAGGTCCTAATGGTTTTGATTTTATTTTTCTGCGATGATTGGTTCTTTTGATATGGGAAATTTTACGCTGGCATGTTTGGTCGATTTAACATGGAGAAGCTGTCTTCAGTATAATAAGCAGTTACGGTGTCTTGCGTTTTATTCTTGGCGTTTGTTTGTTTGGCGAGGTTAGCATTTTTTTTCAGCTTGGCTTGGCAGAACGACCGTCCTGCTTGATGTCTGTGCCATTTTCATTATTGTACCATCGAAATCTGTATAAAATTATGCATACAATTGAATAAAATTTTTTGTGTTTGTGTAAGGCCATGGTCAGTAGGTCCTCGCTGAACTTTAAAAAAATCCGCCAGAAGGGGGCGCTATAATTGCGATGTCTGAGCCATTTTCATTATTGTACTATCGAAAAGTCTATAAAGTTATGCATAGAGTTGAACCATTTTTTTGTGTATGTTTCTGGCTATGGCAAGCAAGTCCTCCCTGAATTCGAAAATAAATCTGCCGGAAAGGATGGGGCGCAGTAATAGCGATGTTTGTGCCATTTTCTTTATCGTACCATTGAAAAGTGTATAACATTATGCATGCAATTAAACCAAATTTTTTGTGCATGTTTTTGGCTTTGGCCAACAGGTCCTCCTTTAATTTCGAATTATTGCGCGGTAAAAGGGGCTCTGTGATAGAGATTTTTGTATACTTTTCTTGTTTTCTTGTAGTTCTATTGTCCATCGGCGGCTAATGCAGCGGCGGGAACTCGCTTCTTGCTAAGCCGGATATTCGCAAACACCTGATAACAACAGAATAAGAAAAAACTATTTATTTTAACAAATATCATTATATAGATTAACTCGTTTTTAGTCCGTTTAATTGACTGAAGTAGAAATTTAAGATGAAAATCAAAGTTGGTATAGTATTGAACTAATAATATTGAAGTATTAACATGTGTAACTACTTTTTGAAATATTAAGATGTATAAGATAGAATAAAGTTTTGGGATTGGCACGTCCAACTAGTTTGACTATATACACATAATAAGTTTAGTTAGGTTATCTCTTAGTTTATCTCTGTCAATACTGGCAACTTGAACGTGAAATGTTTCCGTAATTTTGGATATTTTGCATATGCAAACACTTCTTCAAGAGCAATTAATGAAGAAATACTAAACCATTTAGTATGAAATCAATACAAATACGCAAGATATATTATACTATTTCGTAGCAAATATTTTCCATATTAAGAGTTCTTAAATTTCTTCATTTTCTATTTTTTTCGTTTTATTTAAAATATTCTCCATGTAAAGTAACTACTTATATAATAACATATAATATATATAATTTCAATATGATTCCAATTTAAAATAATTTTTTCATGAATATCAGAATTTTATTGATGTGAAATATGATACATTGAATATTGAAGAAATTTTGAAATATTCATGTACAAATATAAATAATGAATGTTTGGAATTCGGAAGAATAAAATTTTGATTTTTGATTTTTTTTTTAAATGTGTTTTGTCCTTTCGTATCACAACTAAATTCGGTAGAGTGTAGGGAAGAAGTAGTAAATACACTTACCAAATAAGCATACTGCGAAGTATGTCTTTTCTTTTTTTAACTTAAATATAATAAATACAATGAACCATTTTTCTTTAAGATAAAACATTAATCATTTTAACATATGTTCCAGGTGTCGCTACAATCATTGTAAAACGAATTTCTTCTTTATACGCTGTAATAAGAAACGCAAGCGATAAAACCAAAACTATCCAAAATAACAGAATGCCTATCAATATTTATTATCTTGGGTTTTGAAAAGGAAAAAGTCAAACTCAAATTTCAATACATTGTATTCCCTGAAATAATTCACCCTACCACTAGTTTATCCCATTTTCTGTTTCCAGAAAATTTTTGAAATTATGTTTTATGGAAGGAAAAACATATTGTGTGTGGTTTATTTTTTAAGATTTATTGATGTACATGCCCAATTCACCTGCAAATGTGCGTTTTTTAAAACTTCGTAAAATTTAAACAGTTTATGATGTAAATGCTGTTTTCTTTGATAAATAACGTTATTTATTTGGAGTTTGATACTGCTCAGATATAAAATGATATTTTAATATAACATCGGCGTTATCTCTATATGAAATTCTTCTTTATATATAAAAAGGATCGATTTGGAAATGGACCAATGAAAATCTGCGTAGATGCCGCGAAACGCATCTGATTGATCAGAGATTTCTGTATTTTCTTAGCGGAAATTATGCTTGGCGAAAACCATGAAAGTAGAGAATTTAGGTAGAATGAGCGGGGAATAGGAAGAATCTTCTACATTTCGGTAGATTCTGTTGTTTTGGGGGGTTTTTTAGAGGTCGCTTGCAAAAGTGATTTTTACAGAAAGAAGATAATTTCCATTAACTAGTGAGAAAAGGGGGGGGGGATTATCTGCGTTTTGAATCTAAAAATTGAATGCATAGATAATAAGGGAAAAGATCTAGAATGGAAACGCGAAACAGTTATGTCTGCGGTTGGCTAGAAAATAGGGATTGCTTCGCGATTCCGAACGGAATCACGAAGCAATTACGCAGGGGGTTGGTGAGTGTAGAGAGCAGTGGGCTAGCACCTCCCCCTAGTAATTTCCAATAAAATACATCATGCTGTTTTATGAAAAATTCAGAAAGAAATCAAAATGTAACGCCATTGGATGATTTCTTGTAAAATTAAAATTATTTATAATTGTATCATCTTTCTGTAAAGACAAGTAAAGACAAGTCTTTAAAGACAAGTCTGTAAAGACACTTTATTTGTTAAAAGTTTCAATTATGAACGACTGAAAAAAAAGAAAGATTAAAATCTAAAATAAATAAATAGAGATTCATTATTTTGAAGATCATCATTAAATTTAGTATTTAATTAAATATATATTTATATGTTTTCATATGTTTTAACAAGATTCACGAGCGTAGTATATCTAATATTCTAATAAAAGAATTAACAATCTGAATTTTATTATGCGATAGCACGCGCTTTTGTTAATAGATTTGGATCTGAGTAACCAAGCTGAGTGGGAATAACCAGGTGTCAACCGTGGTCGTTCTCCAGCTTAATCCGACATAATATTTAAAAATGGCAGCCATTTAAAAAAAATTAAAATGTGGGGAAAAAAAGGTTTTTATTTACGATTTTATCATAATACAATAATCGAAGAGCATTTTTTTTACATTTTGATCTTTAAAAAATGTGTTGGATACAGCAATTTAAATTCTAGGATGTCTAACATTATGAAACAAGGGTTTTTATAACGCGACAGCTCTCGTATATACTAAACAATTTCGATGGGATTGAGCATGCATACAAGATTTTACAACGCTGTTACCAAGTTCATTGATTAGCTTCATTTACCGTGTTGTTTTTAAAGGGCGTGTACTTAAAGATATTGCGAAATTTGGCATACAAGCATAAATCTCTCAAAAATAAGCCAACTTGGATAAACCTAACTAATTCGGCGAAATTTTAATTCATATTTAGTATGGACAATAACTGGTAATGAATCTTCTATAATAAAGTTCCAATAATTTTAGCTTCGTGTTTTTCAATAGATCGGTTGCTTAGACTGTATTATTATTCCTCAAAAAATTTAAGTAGTCTCTGCAACGAAAATCGAAACCCGCAATTCGCTTTCACGACACATGGCGCCACCCTATCAGTCAAAATTTGCGGTTCTCCTAGAGTAATCGTGCTATTTTTTGATGCGCTCAGATTTTAGTGTTTTAAAATCTCTTTTGACTTTGTGACTAAACAATTTAGTGGTTTTTGTTGTGGTGGGTTATTCGGAATCAGGTATTTACTTTGTACAAACTACATTTACCTAATAAATAATCAGCAGATTTTTGACAGTATGGTCGATAACTTAGGTGTAATTAAGAGTGGCATAAATAATTATTTATAAGGTTTAAAAAGGATTGTGTATTATCTCTAAACATATTTAAGCAATGGAAACTATTGTGTAATAGGCAGTACTTAGTGTACCCCACAGTTATAAAAAAACCAGCTCCTGAGAAAGCTCCGTATTTGTAATGATTTTGTTTTGTTAGTTCCTACAATTTTTGATATAAATTCCCCCTGTTCATTTTTCTTATATTTTTTTGTTAACATCATCTTCTGGATTGAGGTCAATAACTCAAAATATGTCGTATGTCAACTTGTTAAGCTCAAATGAGTCAACATTTGTTTTAAAGCTTCAATTTATAGAGCAAGAATTATTATGAAATTATTCTGGATGTGATGCAAGGATAGCTGAGATGAATCAAAAGCTCTCCGTTATCAAAAACCAGTTCAAACAAAAATGGTTAGTTATTCATAAAACTAGGGCAAGATTCGAAGAAAACAATGCTGAATGGTTAAACGGCACTATATTGCTACCTAATGCAGGTATGTGAAACACAATAGACGCAAACCCTTTATATTATTATAATTTTGTGCTTCGTATTTCGCTTCTGTTTGGTGAAAGGAAGCTTGTTTTTATTATTAAAAATATGCTAAGTAAGTACTTATTATTGTTGCAAGAGTCAGTTCCAGTCGTTCACAAAAATTGTTTATAGATTCAAGTTAATTAAGCAAACACCAAAAAACCTAAGTCTTCGATCAAAGGACGTGGATGTATTGGCCTACGAACCCAAATGAAATTATAGGTGTCAGGAAAATTAGATGATTGCATGGCGTAAAAGATCACACGAAAAAACATCCGGAAAAAAAGAAAATAAAAGACATGAAAAATGTCCTGAAGAACAAGAGCAACCTTTCCAGTTATCACATTCACGTGCTTCGTCAATGTATACAGAAGCAGGACTTACAAAAGCCCAAGATAAGAGAATGCGAGAAACGAATAAAATCTTTTTTCCATTCTTTCCTGTTCTTCAAAGGGTAAAAAAAAATAGTGCTATCCAGAAATTTACAGGGTAACAGAGACCTGTGCCAAACTGAAAATGCAAAATTCGATGGATCACAGGGCAACATGACTTATTTTACATCTTTGAGAACTTGTGAATCTTTGAGTGATGACGAAAAAGGATCATTAATTTTAATAAGCGTGGTTGTCGCAGGTCAAAGCAGATACAATATAAAATGATGTTTGAAAGATAAGCCAATTCTGACGCCAATAATTTTTAATGTTTCCTGTGGCTCTACTTCAAATAGTTAGTTCACGGACACAAAAAAAAAAAAAAAAAAAAAAAAAAAAAAAAAAAAAAAAATGCAAAACCTAACACTATCACGACCGAGCTACGGTCGGCTTATACAAATATATTCAGCAAAGAGACAAATGACGTAAAAAAGGAAGAAATAAATGACATCAAATAAGAGATCATATCACTTACTAGGACATAAATTGAAGACGTGTACATAAAACACAGAATGTTATTCACCATGGGGGATGGAAAATTATGCTATGCCGAAACGCTTATCAAATGCACGATGAGGTGCTACATATGTGATGCTATTTCGTCAGATTTTAAATACTTGTCAAAGAAGATGGACTGTAAAAGAGAAAATTTATGTTTCGAGCTTTTCTTGCTAAATACTCGAAAGCGATTTTTCTGGAGAATATTACATGTAGCAAATAGATTACCTGCAAAAAATGAAACGTCCGCCTTTCTGGTGAGGCGAAATAAGTGGTAGAAAAAAAAAAAGAAATTCAGTATAATATCAAACTACAACTAGGGCTCATATCGGACATCCCCGAAACAGATTTTGGAAATACTAATGATAAATACCAGTAGAATATTTTCTGAGGAATATGAAATATCGGCGGCAATAATGGGAGTCTATAAAAATTTGATACGTCCGCTAGAAGTTATATTACCTTCATTGTGTTGCGGATACAATACAAGTACAAAATAATTAAAAAAATATTGCCATATTACGGCTGAATTGTATGTGATGCAATTTGTTTTTTATCTTGTGTCCTTTACAATCCTCAAGGTATTTCGTGATTGGTTAGACGTAATAAAAGAAACTATTCTGTCAATAGGCCAACTATCTGAAGTCGTTGCAGAAGCTTTCAATAAACATATTAGGTCATTTAGATTAAACTACACAAGACATTTTTCGCGCGCAGCCAGCAACTTGGATAGGCTTTGAATAGGCTGTTTTTAACCACTTTTTCTGACCACTTAATAAAGGCTATGACATGCAACACAATCAAGGAAAGAAAACTCTTATTTTCTGAAGTTTTAAATTTGTTTTCCGAAAATTATATTACAAATGTTAATGTGTTTGAAGACAGTAACAGAGGTGAAACCGACGAATAAATGCTTTGATTTAAAAACAAGACTTTCTTTTAATATTTTTACTCTGCAATAAAAAAGGATAGATCTGTACCTGTTAGACAGGCACTATAGTAGACTAGGTATACTATAATTTTGGCCCAATTTTTGGACTAAATACAAAACTGTCTAACGGGTCGGGTCGGACCGTGAAGGGCCGGCGGATTTTAACGGGACAGGCCGATGAAATAATTGGATCCCATATTAAATTTTAAAACGTCAAATAAAAGGTAATAAAATGTAAACAACTTTCAAAGGGCGTGACTCAGACAAGTATAAGTATAAATTCACTGCACGAAACGATGCTAGATTGACATGAGTACAGAAAACTAATATGTCTAGCATAGAACCCCAGTTTCAACGTGACTGAGCAAGGGTTTAATTATTTCAAAAGTCTCTGTTCGGGTCAGGATCAGGCTTACATCTTCTTTCTACATAAAAAGCCTACATGGCGCAGCGGGCAGGTACTGACGCTAGTCTGCATGCTATGACTGTCAAACATACAGTAATCTATAATGTTAAATTTTACTATAAATATGTATGCAATATTGTAGGAAAAAATTTAATTGTATGTTGAGAAAAATCGGCATTTTCTGGGGAAATTGAGTCGGGTCTGATTTCATTTATATCTACTCTGGCTGAAACTGGCCAGTTTTCACTAAGTTTAGCACAGCCATGAAATGCAAAAATACAAACGGGACGGGACCAAGCTGAACTTTTAGTTTTTTAAACTGTGCGAGACGGGTCAAAATAGCTGTCATTAGAACCGACTCGAGCCTTCAAATTCCGGCATGTGCAGACCTATATAATAACAGTTATTTCATTCGCAATTCAAATGAAAATCTATATTTAAATAAAAAACATTATTGATATCCAAACAGCCACAGTTTAAGAGAGTGGCAAATACCATTTCGTCTCACGAAAGTTAAATGTTGTTGAATAAGAGTATAAAAATACAGTACCTCTTATCTGAAATATTACAACTGTTTCGGTAGAATATGCATTAATAAGTATTGCCGGGATATATATACATTAAAATGCAGTATATTTTAAATTACATCTGTATAAATTAGGTGATAAATGTGTCTTACCCATCACTGTTTCTTAGAAAATAAATATTACAACTAATAGACAATATTAAATCTGAAACAAGTGCACTAGTCATTGGACAATAAAATTACAATAGCTGTAATACTCTGGCAAATGACGAAAAATAAATTTTAAACTCAATGTGTTATACATATATATATATATGTATATATATATTAAAAGAAAAGATACATTGAGTTTAAAATTTATTTTTCGTCATTTGCCAAAGTATTACAGATATTTCTTTTTTTACCCTATATATTCATATACTTTTAGCAGCCGTTTTCGACATTTTTGTGTCTTTTCTTCTTATTTGTTATATAAGTATTATTTTCTGTCGTTTGTTTCTTCTTCATTGATACACAAACATTTTCTCTGCAATAGACTTTATTCATCATTTTACCCATAAGATGTAATTTTTCTCACTGCACAAGGCCTTTAGGTATATGAAGAAGATTTGATGAACAGTACAAATCAATCCTAATGGTCATCTAATTTGTATTAAAACTATACTTCACCATTTTGTTGTGTATGCCTGTAAAATTTATGATTAAAATATTTAAAAAAAATATTAGTCATTTAGATATTTGTAAATAATGGTTTATATTTCACGTATGTGCTTAAGAAAATGCGATAAATTTAATGCATTATCGCATAAAATAATTTTAGACGATCTAACAGTTAATCTATATTTAAGAGGATATCATTAGAGGTCCTACCAATTACTTCTAAAAGTTACGAAGATCTTTTAGACGCGTCTTAATAACATCCTAACGATGTTATGATGCTATAATGAAAATGCATTTGATGTAATAGCTTTTAAGAGGTAAATATTAGTTTAAGAAAACTTTCGAAAATTTAATAACACTATGAAACATCGCATGTCGTTGAGAATGCGTGATATAATCATAATTTTATCTTAGATAAAATGTTACTTTTATCTATTAAAACTTTTTTATTTTCTTCAATACTTTGTTAAACAAACTGTTTCTATATATGAAATATATCGTTGTAAAAATTGTACGTGATAGAATATAAGTTATGTTATTGAGGGAAATATACTATTGGATAGAATGAATAGTTGAAGATTTATAATTTAATTTTGTTTTAAAATGTCTGTTGGCGCCGAAATTCGTCTGACAAATAAATTTTCAAAATCCAAGTGAGATGGGAGAGCAATTAGAATAAATAGTTTATTAAATAAAACTGAAATAGTATGTAAATTCTATTCATCATTAGAAGTTAATAATTGTTCCATAATAGTAATTCTCCGTATTTAACAGAGCCAATACAAAAAAAAATGTGTTCTCTGCTTGGTTGCAGAGTCAGGACTTCCACTATACACTCTGTATTAAACAGAGCCATGATTTAACAATTGGCATCTCTGATTACAGAGTCAGGACATGTTACATGTTCTCTGCTTGGTTACAGAGTCAAGACTGACCATTTTAAAAATGATACATATTATATAAAATAAACATCAAAATAAAAATTACAATATGCAGTTATAAATCTTCTAAATAGCTATAATATTCATTTAAATGACATCCAAGTAATTATAAAACTAATAAATCACCATCAATTCAAAATTATTATAAAGTAAATAAATCTATATTACATGACCTTGAAATCATAATGTTACTCATAAATATTGATTCAGGGTTATAAACAATTTAGATAAACAGATTAGATTTTTTTCTGTCAAAAGAAATCACTTTTATAATTATGTTTTACAACATGAAAGATAAACAGAGTTAAATTATAAACAAATAAATTTGAGGTTATTTACGCCGTAACATCCTCCGCCTCCATGAACGGAGTTCATCGAACAATTATAACTTACCAAATTTCCACTATCACATACTAAATAATCAAATATTAAATACAAATTTAAAATATTACCTTAAATGTTAAGTATAACTAAAATGAAATGCAATTAAATCCTACTACTTCTATAAAAAACAGTTTCTGGAACAACTAAAAATAGAAAAAGACATTAATATACAAAATAGTTCAGAAAGTTACAAAAATTAGACATAGAAAAATAATAATAATAAAGTTAGTTAAAATAAAGTAAAATTCTATTATATTAAATGTCCATCGGTAGAGGAGACAATTTTGTGATAGAGCGTTTCAGTTCACCAGTAGAAGTCTTTAATTTGACAACACGAACAATATTATCATCCCCAGGAAATAGTTCAATTATTCTGCCCAATTTCCACCTTAATGGGGGCTGGTTTTCTTCCTTTATCAACACCAAGTCATTGATTTTTAAGTTCGGGTTGCTTCTAAACCACTTTGTACGTTGCTGCAATTGTGAGAGATAATCTGACGACCACCTTTTCCAAAAACTTTGGAAAATCTTTTGTAGCAATTTCCAACGTTCCAAAGGAGTTACATAGGTAGAGGAGATATCAGGCTCAGGTAAGGAGGTCAAGGGTGCTCCTATAATAAAATGTCCTGGCGTCAGAGCCGTAAAGTCATTTGGATCAGAAGACTCAGCGACAAGCGGTCTTGAATTTAAGCATGACTCAATTTGTGCAATTAAGGTCAAAAATTCTTCATAAGTTAAAATCTGATCACCAATTGTTCTCTTCAAATGATTTTTCATTTGTTTTATTCCCGCTTCCCAAAGGCCTCCAAAGTGAGGGGCGGAAGGTGGGTTGAATTTCCATACTATCATTTCGTCAGTAAGATACTTGTGCAATTTTTCATCAGAAGCAATTAGAGACATCATTCTCTTTATTTCGCGGTCTGCCCCTACAAAATTTGTACCTCTGTCGGAAAATATTTCTAGAGGTTTTCCACGTCGAGCCACGAATCTTTTCAATGAGGCTAGAAAGGTTTCAGTTGTAAGATCAGTGACTAACTCAAGATGGATAGCTTTTGTTACGAAACAAACATACAGACAAACATAATGCTTAAAGGGTTTCACACCACGTCCCTTACGAGGTTTGATCAAAAAGGGGCCGGCTAAGTCGACTCCTACTCTTGAAAATACTCGAGCTTGTGTCACGCGTGCTGATGGCAGATTTCCCATCAACTGAGATGAAAGGTGTGATGAATTTCGGAAACATTTCATACATTTCCTTATTTCTCTTTTCACAGCTTCTTTAGCATTAATTATCCAAAATTTTTGTCGAATTGCTGAAATTGTCAATTGAGTCCCGCTATGAAGATGTTTCTCATGAAAATACTTTATTATCAAGTCTGTAACATGATGCCTTTTAGGGAGAATGATTTGATGTTTTTGATATTCAGACAAGTTTGCATTTTTTAGCCTACCTCCAACACGAAGAATATCATTTTCGTCAAGAAATGGATGTAAAGGAAGGAGTTTGCTTTTAGAATTTAGGATCTTTCTGGATTTTAGAATTTTCAGTTCGTCTCCGAATTCATGGTTTTGAATTAATTTCACAATAGCATTTGTTGCCCTTTCAAGTTCTGGAACAGTCAAAAAACCATAGACTCGTTCAGATGGGCATGTACTATTTTTGATAAATCTGAGGCACCAAGCCGTAATTCGTTTTAATTTAGTCCAGGATGAAAATTTAAATAAAAGCTCAAATTCTGGAATATTTTGGGATATGGAGCAAACAAGCGTTTTACGTTGTTCTTGTAAGACCTCTTCATCAGGTAGATTAGGTTGAGTTTCAGGGGGAAATACTGGTAACGATTCTTCCTTCAGCCAGCTAGGACCATGTAACCATACCTCGTTATTAATCAATTCAGATGCAGAGCAACCACGAGAGAGAACATCTGCAGGATTTTCCTTTCCTTTACAAAATTTCCATTGTACAGGAGCAACAAGTTCCTGAATTTCGCGTACACGGTTTGCCACAAAGGGCTTCCAGTTGTTAGCACTTCCTTTAATCCAGTGCAAGGTAATTTGGGAGTCACTTAGACAAAATATATTTTCATTCACAATTTTAAATATTTCCTTTAAATAATTCGCTAATCTTGCAGCCGTAAGTGCTCCAAGAAGTTCGATGCGCGGCAATGTAATTTTCTTGAGAGGCGCTACTCTCGACTTTGCTATTACAAATGAAGTTTCACAAGAAGAAGAATCACGTAAATAAGCCACTGACCCATACCCCTTTAAACTAGCATCAGAAAATATGAAAAGTTGAGCGGTTTCAGGATTTAATTTTGGGATAGTTACAAAATATTTTCTAAGAATTTCAAAATTTACCAAGTCTTTTATTTCATTATGCCATTTTCTGAATTTTCCACTTAAAGAATCTGGTAATGTAGAATCCCAGTCAATTCCATGTTCCCAGAGTTCTTGCATTAAAAATTTAATTCTTATCACGAAAGGGGAAATGAGTCCAATAGGATCATAAATTTTTGCCACAGTTTGTAAAACAATACGTTTGGTAATAATTTTATGGTCAAATTCTACTAAAAGTGGTTGTATGTCTATTTTCAAGGTGTCACTTTCTGTTATCCATATAATTCCCAATACCTTCGAAAGATTTTGTTCAAGAGTGTCTTCCTCAAAGTTTATTCCATGTTCCTTCCATAAAAATTTTAAATCGGAAGAATTGGTTTTAAATTTTCTGAGTTTCATATTGGCCTCACTCAATATCTTCTCTGCACCGTTTGATAAAACAAAAGCTTCATTTACTGAATCAGCTCCATGAAACAGGTCATCAACGTATAAGGAAGTATCCAGCATATTAACTATTTTTCCAAACAAATCTTTATACCCCTCAATGTGATGTTTGATGGTTGCAGAAAGGAAAAAGGGTGAAGTTGTTACACCAAAAGTTACACGGGTCATGCGAAAAACCTTCAAAATGGGATTGTTACTAGTGATATTGTCAAACCACAGGAACCTCAAAAAATTTCTATCTTCTTCTTGTATCTGGATTTGCAAGAATGCCTTTTCTATATCGGCCAAGAAAGCAATTTTGTGGAGACGGAATTTTAAAATAATGTCCAATATGTTAGGATTTAGATTGGGCCCAGGAAATAAGCACTCGTTTAACGATTTTGCCCCCTTATCTTTGGATGACGCATCAAAAACAATTCTTACTTTAGTTGTCGATTTATCTTCCCTTATTACTGGTCTGTGAGGCATGTAATACGTGTTTATTTCATCTTTATTAAACTCACATTCTTCAATTATACCCAAACCACATTGTTCATTTAATATTTTCTCATATTCCTTAAGTAACCATTCATTTTTGCACAATTTTGATTTTAATCCCCAAAGTCTATGTTTAGCTACATCAAAATTGGATTCCAATTCATTTTTATTTACTTTCCACAAAAGTTTAGTTTCATATCTTCCATTTACAAAATTTAAATTATCATTAAATAAATCAAGAGCATCTAAATCCTTTTGTGAAAATAATTCATTTTTACTATCACAAATACCCAAAGACTCTAGTTTCCAAAACTTTTGCAAATCAAAATTTTCTATTTCATTAACAGATACAAGATGAGCATTAACTCTTTCGTTACCTTTAGAGTTTATTTTTCCCACTATTGTGTACCCAAAAAGTGTATTAGCTACATATAAATGGTCATTAATTTCTTCAATGACACCTCTCTGAACATTCCAGAAATAATCAGCTCCAAGTAAAATTTGTACTTCGGATTCCTCGGGCGTAGGGTCGGCTAACCTCCATCTTTTACTTTCAATGTATTTTATAACTAGAGGGTCAGAATTGGGAACCTTCAATGTTGTTGCACTTATCAAATCGGTAGCTAGCACCTCAACATCTATAAAACGATGATAATTCATTTTACTTCGCAATTTAATTTTAAAAACATCATATTCTTCTTCGCGACCTTGATCCATGCCAAAAGCGAATACAGTTAAATGTTCTTTTCTTAAAACAGGCAAATTTAATTCACGAGCTAATGCTTTTGTTATGAAGCTTTTTTCGCTTGCAGAATCAAGTAATAATCGAACTACCTTTGATTTAGAATTACCTTGAGCAGTTACACAACATGTTTGCAATAAAACAGCATGCTTAGAATTTCTAAAATTACAATGAGAATTAGATACAACTGTTTGATTTTGATTTTCATTAATTTCCGGTTTCAAACTTTTCTTAAAGCAAAATAATTTGTTATGTTCAGTGCTTTTACAATTTAGACATGGCTTTAATTTTATGCGGCATTGCGAAGATAAATGCGATTTCAAAAAGCATTTGTAACATCTACCCTCCTTACGTAACATTAATCTTTTCTTATCATCAGCTAAATTTTTACACTCGGAAGATAAATGATCATTACCTTTGCAAAATACACAAAAAACTTTAATAGTGGCATTTAAGGTATTAGCATGTTGATATTTATTTGATGTTTTCTTTTCACGAAATTCAGTTTTATTTTTATGTACAAAAGAAGAGGATGCATCATTTTTAGAACTTGTCATTGACAAAGCCTTTTCTCTACATTCTATTTCACATTTCAGAAAGGCAATTAGATCGGTTACATCTGACTCTTTGCTAGTATCACGTTTTCTATGATATTCAATCACTAATTCATGGGGCAATAGCTTTAGCAAAATAGGATTTAGCAATTGTCCATAAGAACTGGATGTTACCCCCAAATTTCTTAAACTTCTAATATTAACTTCGCACATGTCATGCAATCTTCTTAATGCATTTAAATTTGAACAATTTTTAACTGGTTCCATATTTAATAAATTAGTCATGTGTTTATTAATAATAACATCAACCTTACCAAAACGGTCCTTTAATAAATCAATACAAGTATCATAATTTTGTTCTGTCAAAGGAAACCCTTCTACCACATTATAGGCCCGATTACATAACAAGGATTTTAGATAAGCGAATTTTTCTATCTTAGATAGTGATTTATTCTGGTGTATCGATGTTTCAAAACAGTTAAAAAATTCGACCCATTCTTCGATTTCACCAGAAAATTTTGGAACATTTAATTTAGGCAATTTCATGGCAGAACTCGTTTCTGTTCCACTAGCAGAACCATTCAATGAATTTACACGACTAGTTGCTATCATAGAAACATTATCCTTTTTACATTTTCTTAATCTATTTTTAATTTTAAATTTAGCACTGATCAATTGGTCAGTGTACTTTTCACTATTAGCAATGTCCTTTTCATATTCTTTTAAGTCGGATATTTGAGCTTCAATATCACGATTCAAACTTTGGAAAGCCGTTTCTTTTAAGAGAAATATTTCTTGAAGCTCTAATAATTCATCGGTTTTCGTATTATCAATGTCATCATTTAATAATGTTTCTAATTTTGTAATTAATTTCGTGAAACTCGTTCGTTCAACAGAACGTTTTGCTTTCAGCTTTTCAAGATTTTCCATTTTAAATAAAGAATAATTCTTATTTTAAAACATTAACCATTCATAGAAAATGAAAAAAATATTTTCTTACCTGTTAATTCCAGGTAATGTAGATGGCATGTCGTAATCCAAATGGCACAATAATAATTCCACACTAATCACAGGTTGAAATATAAATCACACTTGTTAATCACAAATCACTTTGACAAACTGCTCACTATTCTTTCAAAAAAATGTTTCGCGGGTTGCGAGGCACCAAAAATAAATGTTGGCGCCGAAATTCGTCTGACAAATAAATTTTCAAAATCCAAGTGAGATGGGAGAGCAATTAGAATAAATAGTTTATTAAATAAAACTGAAATAGTATGTAAATTCTATTCATCATTAGAAGTTAATAATTGTTCCATAATAGTAATTCTCCGTATTTAACAGAGCCAATACAAAAAAAAAATGTGTTCTCTGCTTGGTTGCAGAGTCAGGACTTCCACTATACACTCTGTATTAAACAGAGCCATGATTTAACAATTGGCATCTCTGATTACAGAGTCAGGACATGTTACATGTTCTCTGCTTGGTTACAGAGTCAAGACTGACCATTTTAAAAATGATACATATTATATAAAATAAACATCAAAATAAAAATTACAATATGCAGTTATAAATCTTCTAAATAGCTATAATATTCATTTAAATGACATCCAAGTAATTATAAAACTAATAAATCACCATCAATTCAAAATTATTATAAAGTAAATAAATCTATATTACATGACCTTGAAATCATAATGTTACTCATAAATATTGATTCAGGGTTATAAACAATTTAGATAAACAGATTAGATTTTTTTCTGTCAAAAGAAATCACTTTTATAATTATGTTTTACAACATGAAAGATAAACAGAGTTAAATTATAAACAAATAAATTTGAGGTTATTTACGCCGTAACAATGTCTGTAAACTCTCTAAAAGCTGTAAACGTTTCTTATACTTTTTGAAATTTTGAAATTTATTTAAAAGTTTAATGAGATATTCATAAAAATGTAAATTATTTTTCTTTTTCAACAGACATAATAATTGGTGTTATCTCATTTTAGAAAATAAAAAACTTTAATAAAATTTACATTATTTTATTACTTTTTTTCATGTGTTTGTAAAAGATAATTTAAAGTAATGTATATATTAACGCTGTTAATCTTATGATTTGAAAGACAACTAACGAATGAGGAATTTGCACGTTTTCTAACATTATCACGAAACAATAGTACATGAGAAAATAAGAAGGGTATCCTGCATATTTTTTTTTGAGCTTTTATTATTGATTTATGATTGTTTTAATATCGCACTATTTACCGTATCCTGAAAGTGCTCCGTAATACATCTGACGTCACAGTTCATGAAAACAAACGACATATATTGTTTACGTGCGTCGCTTTTCAATTTGTCCGTTTTAAGTATTGCTGTTTCTAAAATTATTATGACTGAGAACACAAAGTCATATTATAAATACAGCGAAACCGCCCTGTGCGACCACCTCCATTAAGCGATCACCTCCATTAAGCGACCACCTCCCTGAATGATCATTTTTTCATTGAACGAAATTTATTCCCATAGGCTCAATACTAATTTTACATCCATTCAGAGACCATCCCAGTTGAACTCCTTCCATGAGCGACCCATTTCCTTGAAGTAAAGGAGACAAATTCCGTTTTTTTCTGGTCACTTGAAGACGATTTTATTAGAAAAATAATTCCGGAAGGCGCATTATTCATCAAACTTCTAGACTAAGTTTAGATTTTTTTTATTCCGGTAACTTTTAAGTGGTTAAACCCCTTTATGAGCTTTTAGACAATGAATTTAAGTCTGATGACGAATTAAGAATGACGATAAATAAACTCCCCTGCCCTATTCTGTTAGGAAACTCTCAAAGAAATATATAAATTAATGAATATATCATTATTCGTTCCCGTCAAAGAAAAAAAAAATCATTTATTTACTGAACTTCGAAAGGACTAGGAAATAAATGTTATGAAAGAGAAAACCGCAAAATCAAAGCAAACGTCAATATATTCATTTTTTAGACTCAGCAGTAATTATCTTATGTAATTAACTTTTATTTTTATACTTAAATATTTATATTTTTTCCTAATGTGAAAAATAAATTCTAGTAACAATATTTCTTACCTTTTTCCGACAATTAAAATCTGGATTTAAACATGACCCCCATTAAGAGACCATCTCTTGAAACGATCAATTTTTATTGGAACGGAACGTTGTCGCATTTAAGGGGGTTTTACTGTACTGTAATTTGCCACTCTGCACTAATACAACCAGTAACTTCTAGTTTTAAATTTTTTTTCAGTGTGAAAAAAGACCCTCCCATTAGAAAATTCATGGACTAAAGCTATGAAGAGAGATGACAAGAAAAATCCTAATTTATCTAATATGTCATATCTTTCATCTTGTGAAGATCATTTTTCAGTAAGTTCATATTTGATTTTGTTTAAATATTACTATTTTAGAACATTAATTGGTTGAATAAATAGTTACTCAAGAGAAAAAGAAAAGCATTCATATTTATAATGTGCTCATTCGTATTTAAAAACAAAACAAAAACACTCTGTAGTAGATTTCATACGTATATTGTATCTGTAAAGATTCATAAGCAATAATCCTGTTATATTGATTATTAAATAGGTAAAACGTAGAAACGTCTAAGAAATGACACACACAGATATGTTAGTTTTTAATTCAGGAAGTAAATAAAAATAGTATTGTGTAAGTGTACATTTTTTATTAAGTTAGGGTCTAGGTTCAAAAAATAAAAGATTTATTTCGAAACAAAATTTTGTCATGTCATAATAGAGATTATAAAACGTAAAAAAAATTGAAACTACTCAAAAAAATTTTATTATTAAATTTTTACATTCCAACGCAAAAATACTTTAGGTCCCCGCTGCCTGCGACACCGTGTAGCAGGCGTGCTTCGACCGCACTGCATAATCTTTAAAAAAAAAAATCAACAGAAAAAAATTGCGATATAGATCCCTGCTGCCTGCGGCACCGTATAGCAGCACGTGCTGCGCACGCACTGCAAATTCATGTAAAAAAATCAGTTCAAAAAATCATTTCAAAAGTGACCCCCAGTGGGGACAGGGGCACCGGATGTGCATAATATGAATAAGTTTTCATGCACCTTTCTAACGAAATTTCACATGAGGCGTTTACTCAAAATTTAGAAAATAGCTCCACCCCAGACGACTCTCCCCTCCCCCTGCATTTCCCACTCTTTCAAATATCTAATGTTAAAAAATAATATTTATTTGAGAGTTAAGTGAAAAATCGCATTTAAAACGCAATAAACAGTTGATCTGAAGAAAAAAAGAGAAAACTGACCCCCCAACCACCACCACCACCAAAAATCAACTCACCCTAATTTATAAAATCCTTGTTATGCGTTAAAAACAATGTCAGATATTAAAAGCGATTGGTTCTTTACATTTCCTAATTTTAACAATATCCCGTCAACTCTATGTGAAAAGATTTTTAATGAGTTTAAAAATCGATTTTTTCATAAACTTACAGTTCAATTTTTGTCAAATTGACAAAAATCCAGATGCGAAAGAACCAAATTTGTAAAATCGGTAGTTTAAAAATTTCGAACCTTGATTTCCAAAGCCTAGTATCTCTTTTCTTTCCGTTCTGCTTGCTAACAAAATGTAAACATTGGCATGTCGTGAACTGTGACGTCATAGTAAGTCACGCTCCGATTTGGAGAGACGTGATTTTAGCTTATATTTAGGATTAATTATTTAATACTATTGATATTTTTTTCGCGTTTTTGAGAACATTTTTGAAAACTGTGGATGTGGAATTATCAGAAAAATATATAAATGATCAAATCCCCCATGTGTGCAAATTCCTCATTAATTAAGCAACACGTTGTATAATCAAGCTGCCCAATATAGTTATGTATATATTATAGTCATATACACAATTTTAGGTAGCTTTCATTACAAAAAGTATCTATTGCAGCCGGTCGGGGAAAAGCGATTTCAAAAAAATTTGGTATATTTTCATCGATCACGACCCCCAGACCACGAAACCACCCCAGCTAAAAATGAACTGCAGAAATTCTATAAAAAAACCGCAGTTGGAAGACTGCTGTGATTTGGCCAATTCCACTACAGATTTTTTGTGGTCAATACAACCACAAAATTACTGCAGTTTATTAACCGCAGTAATTTCGCAGTTGTATTGACCACAAAAATTCTACAGAAAATTTATAGTTATATCAATATTAAAAATTCTGCAGAAATTTCGCAGTTCCATTGACCGCAAAAATTCTGTAGTGGAATCGGCCAAATCACCGCAGTTTTCCAACTGCAGATTTTTTATAGTTATATCGACCTCAAAAATGTTGTAGTTTTTTTACTGAGCATCGTTTCAAATCTGGTTTCTATAACATTATATGCTCTGGAGTGAAAAATCTGTCGAAATAGAAAAGTCCTAAGTAAAAAATCTCAAACATTTGTAGAATGCTTCAAGTTTATTGTTTGGCATGTTTACTTTATGAAAGCAACTGCATGTCGTTGGAAATGTGTAAGTAGCAAGTTATCTGTCAAAAAGCACGCATTGCGATTGGGAGAAAGGGGAATTTTGAGGCTGCCGAAATCACAGTTGGCAAGTGTGTCTGGGCAATATGTCTAGAATAATATAAATCGGCATCTTTATATCATATCCTGATATATCGATTTAGGAAAGTGCCCTCAGGGAGGCAATGTGGTGTGCGAGCAGCGGTAAGTGCATAAAATGATTAAGCAGTAACAGGCCTTTCCAATGATATGTCACATGACGACGTGTCGACAAAATGTAGAAAAGTCCCCCCCCGGGGGGGGGGAAGTAGCGAGCAGAGTACCAGAAATGCATAAAATGATTAAGCGGTCACAGGCTTTTTCAATGATATGTCACATGACGGGTGTTGGCGAAATATAGGAAAGTGCCCCCCAGGGGGGCAAGTAGTGGGCGGAGCACTGGAAATGCATAAAATGATTAAGCGGTCACAGGCCTTTGCAACGATATGTCACATGACGGGGTGCCGGCAAAATTTTGGAAATTGCCCCCCCTGAGGGGCAAAGTGGTGGGCGGAGTACCGGAAGTGCATAAAATGATTAAGCGGTCAGAGGCCTTTCCAATGACATGTCACATGACGGGTGTCAGGAAAATGTAAGAAAGTGCCCCCTAGGGGGCAAAGTGGTGGACGGAGCACTGGAAATGCATAAAATGATTAAGAGGTCACAGGCCTTTGCAACGATATGTCACATGATGGAGTGCCGGCAAAATTTAGGAAATTGCCCCCGCTTGGGGGGCAAAGTGGTGGGCGGAGTACGGGAAGTGCATAAAATGATTAAGCGTCACAGGCCTTTCCAATGACATGTCACATTGCGGGTGTCAGCAAAATGTAAGAAAGTGCCCCCAGGGGGGCAAAGTTGTGGGCGGAGCACTGGATATGCATAAAATGATTAAGCGGTCACAGGCCTTTGCAACGATATTTTACATGACGTGGTGCTGGCAAAATTTAGGAAATTGCCCCCCCCCGGGGGGGACAAAGTGGTGGGCGGAGCACTGGAAATGCATAAAATGATTAAGCGGTCACAGGCCTTTGCAACGATATTTTACATGACGGGGTGCTGGCAAAATTTAGGAAATTGCCCCCCCCGGGGGACAAAGTGGTGGGCAGAGTACCGGAAGTGCATAAAATGATTAAGCGGTTACAGTCCTTTCCAATGACATGTCACATGACGGGTGTCAGCAAAATGTAGGAAAGTGCCCCCCAGGGGGGCAAAGTAGTGGACAGAGCACCAGAAGTGCATAAAATGATTAAGCGGTCACAGGCCTTTGCAACGATATGTCACATGAGGGGTGACAACAAAATTTAGAAAAATCCTCCCCCCCAGGTGTGGAAAGGGGGAGATAGTCATTAAAGGTGCATAACATGAATAAGTAGTAAGAAATTTGCATATTACATGATCTATTGAGGAAATTCGCATATTTCGCACGATCTTTTGAAGAAATTCGCTCATTTTACAGGATTCTTTGGCGAAAATCATGCATTTTACACGACCCTTTGGCGAAAATCGCACTTTTTCCACAACCTTTCAAAGAAATTCGCATATTACACGATCTATCGCTGAAATTTGCGTATTTCGCACGAGCTTTTGAAGAAATTTGTATAATTTGCACAATCTTTGGATGAAATTTGCATATTTCGCACAATTTTTAGAAGAAATTCTTATATTTTACATGATCTTTTGGTGAAATTCACGTATTTTACACGATCTTTCAAAGAAATTCACATATTTTACAAGATTGTTTGACGAAATACAAATTCTTTCGCGATCATTTGACAAAAATCATATTTTATCGCGATTCTTTGATAACATTCGTGCTTTTTCTACGACCTTTCAAAGAAATTCACATATTACATGATCTTTCGGCGAAATTTGCACAATCTTTTGAAGTGATTTGCATACTTTACACGGCACTTTGGCAAAAATCTCCAATTTTCCACGATCTTTCGCCAAAAATCTCGCGTTTTCCATAATCTTTCGCCAAAGTTCACTCATTTTCCACAATCTTTTAACAAAATTCACATTTATTTCACGAGCATTTGACAAAAATCACTTTTCTTTGCAATTCTTTAACGAAATTCGCAATCCTTCGACGAAATTCTCTTTTTTTCCACGACCTTCCAAAGATATTCACATGTTACACGATCTTTCTATGAAATTCGCATATTTTACACGAACGTTTGAGAAAAAGCACATTTTTTTCGCGATTCTTTGACGAAATTCAAAATCCTTCGCTAAAATTCGCAGTCTTTCGACGACCTTTCAAAGAAATTTGCATATTACATGATCTTTTGATGAAATTCGTGTATTTCACACAATCTTTTGCAGAAATTCGAATATTTTACACGATCCTTTGGTGGAAATCATGTTTTTTTTGCAATTCTGCGATGAAAATAGTGTCTTTTTCGTGATCCTTTAACGAAAATCGCACTTTTACCGCAATCCTTTGCCAAAAATCGTGCATTTTCCATGATCTTTTGCCAAAAATCTGGTGTTTTCCACGATCTTTCGCCAAAATTCGCTCATTTTCCACAATCTTTTAACAAAATTCACGTTTATTTCGCAATCATTCGACAAAAATCACATTTCTTTGCGATTCTTTAACGAAATTCTCGTTTTTCCCACGACCTTTCAAAGATGTTTGCATATTTTACAAGATCGTTTGACGAAATACGCACCTTTTTTCACGATCATTTGACAAAAATCACATTTTTTTCACGATTCTTTGATGAAATTAACAATTCTTCGCCGAAATTCGCAGTCTTTCCACGACCTTTCAAAGAAATTTGCATATTTCGCACAATCTTTTGCAGAAATTTGAATATTTTACACGATTTTTTGGCAAAAATCATATTTTTTTTCAATTCTGCGATGAAAATCGTGTCTTTTTCGTGATCGTTTAACGAAAATCGCATTTTTCTCGCAATCCTTTGCCAAAAATTGTGCATTTTCCATGATCTTTTGCCAAAAATCTCGCATTTTCCACGATCTTTCGCCAAAAATCTCACGTTTTCCAAAATCTTTTAACAAAATTCACGTTTATTTCGCGACCATTTGACAAAGATCACATTTCTTTGCAATTCGTTAACGAAATTCGCAATCCTTCGACGAAATTCTCGTTTTTTCCACGACCTTTCAAAGATATTCGCATATTACACGATCTTTCTATGAAATTCACACGATCTTTCGAAGAAATTCGCATATTTTACACGAACGTTTGACAAAAAGCACATTTTTTTCGCGATTCTTTGACGAAATTCAAAATCCTTCGCTAAAATTCGCAGTCTTTCCACGACCTTTCAAAAAAATTTGCATATTACATGATCTTTTGATGAAATTTGTGTATTTCACACAATCTTTTGCAGAAATTCGAATATTTTACACGATCCTTTGGTGAAAATCATGTTTTTTTGCAATTATGCGATGAAAATAGTGTCTTTTTCGTGATCCTTTAACGAAAATCGCACTTTTACCGCAATCCTTTGCCAAAAATCGTGCATTTTCCATGATCTTTTGCCAAAAATCTGGCGTTTTCCATGACCTTTCGCCAAAATTCGCTCATTTTCCACAATCTTTTAACAAAATTCACGTTTATTTCGCGATTTTTCGACAAAAATCACATTTCTTTGCGATTCTTTAACGAAATTCTCGTTTTTCCCCACGACCTTTCAAAGAAGTTCGCATATTTTACAAGATCGTTTGACGAAATACGCACATTTTTTCACGAATATTTGACAAAAATCACATTTTTTTCGCGATTCTTTGATGAAATTCACAATTCTTCGACGAAATTCGCAGTCTTTCCACGACCTTTCAAAGAAATTTGCATATTTCACACAATCTTTTGCAGCAATTTGAATATTTTACACGATTTTTTGGCAAAAATCATGTTTTTTTTTCAATTCTGCGATGAAAATCGTGTCTTTTCCGTAATCCTTTAACGAAAATCGCATTTTTCTCGCAATCCTTTGCCAAAAATTGTACATTTTCCACGATCTTTTGCCAGAAATCTCGCATTCTCCACGATCTTTTGCCAAAAATCTCACGTTTTCCACAATCTTTTAACAAAATTCACGTTTTTTTTTTCACAATCATTTGACAAAAATCACATTTTTTGTGATTCTTTAACGAAATTCGCAATCTTTCAATGAAATTCGCGGTTTTCCAATGACCTTTCAAAGAAATTCGCATATTACACAATCTTTCAATGAAATTCGCACGATCTTTCAAAGAAATTTGCATATTTTACACGATCGTTTGACGAAATACGCACCTTTTTTCGCAATAATTTGACAAAAATCACATTTTTTTTTCGTAATTATTTGACAAAATTTGCGATCCTTTGCCGAAATTTGGAGTTTTTCCACGACCTTTCAAAGAAATTAGCATATTACACGATCTTTTGATTAAATTCGTGTATTTTGCACAATCATTTGAAGAAATTCACATATTTTGCATGATCATTGGCGAAAACAGTGTTTTTTCACAATTATTTGATGAAAATCGTGTCTTTTTCATGATCCTTTAACGAAAATCGCATCTTTCGCCAAAAATCTCACATTTTCCATGATCTTTCGCCAAAATTCGCTCATCTTGCACGATATTTAGTAAAATTCACGTTTTTTTGCTACCATTGATAAAAACCACATTTTTTTGCGATTCTTTGACGAAATTCGTCTTTTTTCCACGACCTTTCAGACAAATTCGCATATTACACGATCGCATCATTTTTCATTTTTTCTCCAACATTTTTTATAAAATATTTGTAAATTCCCTGACTTTTCCTACATATTTTGAAATTTTCCTGACTGTCCATGCTACTGGGAACACAGTAAATATAAAAAATATAATCATTGTAATAGTCCTTAGTCTCAGAACACAAAACAAAAGTAAAAATATTTAAAAAAAATCAGAAATATTATGCAAATTACTTATAAATAAAAGAAATACTTCTTTGACGGGCATAAAGTAAACACCACCCATATGTACTGTTTTAAGACATGTAAACAAAAGAAAATTATATAAAATAAAATTTATATGCACTTAGCAAAACACACCAAGCTGCTATGCTTTATTAAACAATTATCAACCAATTATGTTCTTAAAAAGAAAATAAATCACTTACCGGTGAAATGGTAATCCAACTTTAAATCAATAAGCTGTAATACGATAATAATAAGCGATAAATGTAATATATCTTCATTTGGCACAGATGTCATATACACTCCATATTAGCACGATTTTTTTCTGACGCCAATGTCATATAAGCACCGGGTACTTAACTGGTGCCAAAGTGTCATTATTTTGCTTGATATGGTAAACCGGATATAGATGATATGGTAACGAGGTTTGGTTGGTGTTATGGTAACATCTGTGCCGAATATTTTTACAAGTGCAGTGACATGGTTTTTTTTAAACTGCCAAAATGCACTCTTACCAGAGTTTCCTTAGGCAGTTTAGGGCGGGGTGGTAGGTGTACTGCACACCACCTGCCCTTTGGTTGATTTGATTTGATTATCGGAGCCTACGCTCGATTATGAGGTTTTCAGCTTCGCTTCACTTGGCGGCTTTTTACCTCTAATGATCCAAAATTGCTAATACAGTTCTCTATAAACAGCTCTTTCAGTAGACGTTACATTCACAGAAGAGAACTTGTTTTTATTGGGATTAAATTCCAGGAAGAACTCCCCTTCATCAGAATTCATCGCACTGTCAGCAGACAGATCTAATCGCTGATAGAGTTGAGCTTGCTCTGTGCGAAACTTTCAGCATTCTAGAAGGTAGTGGTCAGTGGTTTCCAAGACTTGACACTCTGAGCAGAGGTATGAATTCCATAGGCCAAAACAATGAAGTTGTGCCATGGTAGGCAACAAGCGGTTCTGTATGCCCTTTGGTTTAAAAAAAGGCGTTCGAAATCCTTGGTGGTTCGCTGGTCTGAGACCACCAAAAATGCAATCGACCACTAATTTGAAAAATTTAGTGGTCTGCAGGACCAGTAACTTTTTCCCCCCTTTCTCACAGGTAAACTTAACTTACCCGTCCCCTAGAAAACCACAACCAAACACAAATCGCACAATAATTTTAAAAAAATTGCATTAAATCTCAGTCATTTGAAATAAATAATCAGATAAATAAAACATCTAATTAATAATTTTATAGTTTTTCGTTATGCATACTGTTTATTTAATTTTTAGTAAATTATAATTTTACTATGCTGAAAATTTTGGATGGCTGTAAAGGAAGTTTGGTTTATATTCTAAGAGGGGGGGGGGGGGGTAGGTCACTCAAGGGTTAAAGGGACTTAATAGAATTTTATGTAGCGGGCCAGTGATGATAACTGAAGACCAGTAAATTCTCATGCTTACTGGTCCTTGGGACCAGTGACTTTTTTTATCAATTCTACCGCTGTAAAATATCACCCTTCTTGCCCCACATCCAAAAAAATTTGCATGCACATTGTTTTAATTGTGGTTGCCATACACATTGTTTTAAATAAATTATATATCTAAGTTAAAAACATTTCATTGTTTAAAACCAGCAGCACTACTTGAAAATTTATATATTAAAAAAAAAAACGAACAATACACAAAAACTGCAACTAATCAATAAAAAACTTAAATTGATTCTGAATTACTCAACTAGCTTCTAGTTAACTAGAAAAAAAAAAAAAACTGCACCTCTATTATTCTTTTGAAAAAAGCAAATAATAATAATGATAATATCTTGAAACTACAAAATTCTCCTCCGAAATATTTGTATTGGTAAGACTTCGTTTTATTTTCTATTGTTGTCTCTATTCGATTTGTTTTAAAAAAAAGGGCCTGTTTTTTGGAAGTATACGAGTCCTTTGCTAAAATTATGTACCGAGCTAGATCTCCCTTTTTGAATCTGCAGGCATGGTCTCAGAGTCCTTTCAAAGAGACAAATCTAGCTCGGTACATAATTTTAGCAATCTTGTGGTTATGGACATTCATTTAAAAAACAATAATTAACGCGGAAGTATTACAAGAGCAAAAAGGGCTATAAAAATTAAGAGGAACGATCAAGCGTAGCATTAGAAAAAGTGAGCGGGTATGGAGTCACATGTATTGTAAACAATCGCCGGATATCGACAGTTGAGTTGAGGAGTTCTTCTGCTGCCGAGATACAGATACATTTACGCTGTTAGCGAAATGAGATTGACCAATCAGAAAACTTGCTTCCTTAAAGCAGGGAAAAGTTCCCGAAATACAAGCTTCTGATTGGTCGATCTCGTTTCGCTAACAGGGCAAAATCTATCTGGATTCCGAAAAGAATTTAGAATAAAAAAAAATATTTAAATGATATTAATTATTATATAATATTAATAATTATTAATTATAAATATTTATTATTTATTATTAATTATTTAAATTAAATTATATTATTTATATTATGTAATACATAACTAATATTATATATTAATATTATATTATGTATTATTAATAATTATTAATTATAAATAATTATTATTAATTATTTAAATTATATTAGATTATTTATATTACGTAATATAAAATTAATATTATATATTAAAATTATATGATTTATATGTTAATAAATATCAATAATTATTATTTATAAATATTATTATTAATTATTTTATTAATTATTATATTAATAATTTAAATAATAAATAATTATTTAGAGTCAGAAATGCAGCCTCAGCTGCATAAACAATAATCAAATGTTCCAATGTAAATTTAAAATAAAATATTTAATAAGAATTATTTTTTTTCATTCGTTTTTATAAAGTAGAAATAATTTTCATGCAAACTGGAAGTCATGTCTTTTCGGGGAGAAGGGCAAATTGAGCATTTAGAAAATCCGGGTCCGGGTGTGCTATGAAAAAGAAGAAAGGGGGATGGGATGCCTTCTCCCTGGATTTTGAAATTAAAGTTTAAAAAAAAAAATTCTTCTTTTGAAAAACATAGTAGAATTTATTCTTTTCAAGTAAGTAAAAAAAAAAAAAAAAGGAAGCGTTTTTCCGTTTAGGGGAGGAGGGTGACATAGGAGAGCAACTACCCCTGCCTAGATTTTCAATTCAGTAACTAGTTTTATTTTCTTAATTTGTAAAACATAATAAAATTAATTCTTTGCCAGTGATAATAAAAAAAAAAAAAAACAGAAACCAATAACTTTCCGTTAGGAGGAGGGGGGGGGGGATGTCATATGACAGTCATTTGTTCCTCCCTGTATTTAAAAATATAAGTACCTAATTTTTTTTTCACCGATTTTGAAATAGTCAAAATTTTTTAATTCGAGTGATTTAAATTAAAAGAGGAATTAAAAAGTTTCAGTTGAGGGAGCGGTATAGGAAGACCATTGCCCTTCCGTGGATTTTGAAATTGTACAAAATACATTTCTTTTTTCGAGTAACTTAAAAAAAAAGGAACCAAGAAATTTCAGTTTAGGGGAAGGTGGCACAGGAGACCAACAGCCCCTCCCTAGATATTTCAATTTAAGTAACCCAATTTTTTTTCTCCTGCCATGAAAAATCTAGTATAATTTATTCTTTGCGAGTAACTTAAAAATTAAGGTAATCAAAAATTTTTCGTTAGAAGGGGGGAACCTAGGGGAGTGTCATTGCCGCTGGATTTTGAAATATATATATATAACTGAATTTTCTTTTTCTCCGATTTTGTATATAGTAAATTTTATTTATACGCAGAAACTTAAAATATATAATAGACGGACAGTATAGCAGAAATATCAGTTGCCTGGGGGTGGGGAGGGGGATAAGAGAAAAGCCATTTCCCTTCCCTGGATTTTGAAATTTAAGTAATTAAATTTTCTTTTTTTTCTTTCTTTTTTTATGAAATGCATAGTAAAATTCATTCTTTTTCAACATTTTAAAATAAAAGAAATAAAAAAATTCCGTTAAGGAGGGTGGGGGGGATGGAAGGACCATGCCAATCCCTGAAGTCTGAAATTTAATTAATGGAATTATATTATTTTCTCCGATTTTGAAAAATATAGTAAAATTTATTTATTCCGTATAGCTTAAAATTAAACAGAAACTAAATTGTTCTGTTGGGGGAGAGATTCACCCCCCCCCCCTATATCTCACTCTTAGTAGTTAATTTCGGTCGAGTTTTTTTATGTTTATGTATTTAAACTTTATCATAAAGTCAGGTTAAAAACAGTGTAATTTTTTTTTTGTGTGTGTGTGTGGGGGGGGGGAGATGTAGCCCGAGGTTATCGGCATTCCCCTCCCGGATTTTGACATTTAGTTTTAACTAGATATTTTCTTTTTCTCTGATTAACACATAATAAAATTTATACTTTTCGGCCAAGTAAAATAATTAAACACTAAGAGAAAGACGGGAAACTGGTAAAATTAAAGAGATGAAATTACTTCAATACTGCTGTATTACTACAGACGCAAAATCTCATTATTTTAAAAGTTTATGATGACTTCACTTAAACTATAGTATTTTTGAGGTTAATAGCACAGAGAATTTTTTAAATAAAGGACCACAAAATTACGCCACATTAGCCGCAGAATTTCTAAAGTATTTTTATAGTCGAGATTGCACTACAGAAAATCTATAGTTGACTATAGAAAAACATCAAAAATACCCCACTTCTGTAGAAAAACTGCAGTTCATTTTTAGCTGGGACCCTCCGTTCAAAAGTTGATATATATATATATATATATATAGGGGAGCTAGGGGATGTATGGGACAAGGGATGGATGGGACATTCTCAATATTTCAGGCAATAAACATTTATTTTAAATTGCTTCCTAACCCCATATACCTCTACCACAGTGTGCTTCAGAACTAAAAGTAGGACCACATTGCTGTTTTCATTTTCCTTCAAAGTTGCATTTTCTGAAATCTCTGCTTAAAAGTAATTTTTATTTTTTTTTTTTTACATTTGAAGATGTGAAATATCTTATACAATATAAAAAATTAAGGTATGTTGTAGTTATTTATTTTAAGGTTCAATATCAATAATTAAAATGAATGAATAGTAACCATTGTGACAAAATAATTTTTGAGATAAAATGGCTGAGAAGGGATATTATGCATCATGGGGATGATTGTAACTTTTCAAATGGGGATGAATGGGACATTCTCACTCCTCCCTAGAGATGTTGAAAATTTTATTTATTAATTAAATAGTATTACATAGAATGATAAATCAATAATTTACGTCAATTAGTAGTATTAAATTGTATTATTGTTTAAAATATCTGAGTGTTACTTATTGTATTGTAATAATTATTAATGGATTATCAAAAAATTGGTACTAAAAATTAATCAAAATAGATAAAATTGATAAAAATAGTATATGTGTATTGATCAAATGGGGAAACTATATTGAATTTTGAAATGTTGAACAAATAAATCCCCACCCCTAACATATTGGATCAATCGGAAAGTCGGGTCCTGTTGGGAAAATCAATTCGTACCGGAAAATTCAATCATTTAATTATTAGACATTGATTCCGATATCTAATGTCTAATAATTATAGGGCAGAATTTTCTGGTATGAATTGATTTTCCCAACACGACATTACTTTCCGATCGACACAATAATTTCCGTTCTGCATGTTTCTACGATACATTTAATTAATATTAATTAATAAATTATGATTGAAAATTATTAGCTTTGCTATATTTAAAAGACATTTTTCACTTTCATTTCAAATCTAAAATGCCTCATAAGTGGAAAAAAAGAACAGGTTGATAGCCGAATTCCGCATTAAAAGTTAAAACTGCAATAAAAGAAGTTATTGAACAAAAAAACATATCGATTTGTGCTGTAAAATCATATATTACAAATATAATTTTCATATAAGATTATAATTATAAATTTTAATTTGGTAAAATTGAATACAGGGAGGAAAATCTTTGTGTTTCATTCATCCCTGCTGTGGGGATGATTGGGACAGGGAGGAACGTTTTTTTTTTTTTTTTTTTTTTTTTATGAATAAATCATAATCTAGAATAAATATTGTTCATATATGTTGGCAAATACTTAGTCTATGAAATGTGATATATAATATTGATAGTAACTTAAATATAAAAATATAAAAAAATATTTTTGTGAAAATGTCCCATTCATCCCCCACCTCCCCTATATATATCATCTTTGTCACGCTGTAACTCTCGTATTTATGAACCGATTTGGATGTAACTCGATGTGTTCATAGTACATACCAATGTCTCGACCGAGTTCGTTGGCCAGCACCATCCGCCATTTTGTTTCAAAATGGCGGCCATTTAACTTTTTTTTTTTTTTTTTTTTTTTTTTTTTATTTAAAATTTGAAATGTGGTACCAAAAAAATTGAAAATGGAAAAGTATTTTTTTTATGTATATGACCGTTATAGAAAGATTCCGGAGCAGTTTTGTTTCGTCTCTATAAAAAAAAAAAAAAAAAAAAAAAAAAAATGGCTGAGTTATGGCATTTTGAATTTCTATTGTGGCTGATATTTTGAAACGACCTGATATTTGTCATGCGATAACACGCGTATTTATGAACCGATTTGGATGTAACTTAGTGTGTACATAGTACATACCAATATCTCTACCGAGTTCGTTGGCCAGCTTCATCCGCCATCTTGTTTCAAGATGGCGGCCATTAATTTTTTTTTTTATTTGAAATTTGAAATGTGGTGCCAAAAAATTGAAAATGGAAAAATATATTTTATTATGTGTTTAACCTTTATACAAAGATTCCGGAGCAGTTTTTGTTTCATCCATATCTTACAAAATGACTGAGTTATAGCATTTTGAATTTCTATTGTGGCTGACATTTTGAAATGACCTGATTTTTATCACGCGATAACAGACATATTTATGAACCGATTTGGATGTAACTTGGTGTCTACATAGTACATACCAATGTCTCGTCCGAGTTCGTAGGCCAGCATCATCTACCATCTTGTTTCAAAATGGCGGCCATTTAAACAATTGAAAAAAAAATTAATTTAAAATGAGGTATAGAAAAATTGGAATATGAAAAAGATTTTTTTATGTGTTTGAGTTTGATACAAAGATTCCGAAGCAGTTTTTGTTTCATCTATATCTTAAAAAATGGTTGAGTTATAGCACTTTGAATTTCTAGCATGGCTGACATTTTGAAACGATCTGATATTTGGCACGCTATAACACACGTATTTATTAATCTATTTGGATGTAAGGAGGCATGTGGATATTACATAGCAATGTCTCGTCCAAGTTCGCTGGCCAGCTTCATCCGCAATCTTGTTTCAAAATGGCGGCCATTAAATTAAAAAATATATATTTAAAGTGAGGTGCAAAAAATTAGAAATTGAAAAAGATTTCTTTTTTAAGTATTTGACCTTGATATAAGGATTCCGGAGCTTTTATTTTTGTTTTGTCTTTATCTTAAAAAAGTCCTTCCGGCCAGTGCCGGGAGGAAGAGGTAGCTTTCATAATCCTTATTTAAAAAAGCCAACTTATATCATGCAAACACACGAAGCTCAATTTAGTGGAAACCAAATATAGGAGGTTCAATACTAATTTTTATCAATATAATGAATGAGAATTTCGCTAAATTAGTCAGCTTTATCCAAGCTGCTTTTCTTTAAAGTAACTTATATTTGGCTGCCAAATTCGGCAATTTCTTAAAGTGCCTCTCATTTTAAGACAACATGGTGGATGAGGCTAAGCAGTGAACTTGGTCGAGACCTTAGTAATTGCTGTGCACATGCTCACTCACATCGGGATCGGTTAATATATAGGAGTGCTGTCGCTTGCAAAAAATCAGATTTTTCAAAATGTCACCCACAATAGCAATTGAAACTGCTATATCTGAGCCATTTTTTAAGGTAAAGACAAACAAAAAATGCTCCTGAATCCTTATATCAAGATCAAATACTTAAGAAAGAAACCTTTTTCAATTTCTAATTTTTTTGCACCTAAATTTAAATATATATATATTTTTTAATTTAATGGCCGCCATTTTGAAACAAGATGGCTGATGAATCTGGCCAGCGAACTTGGTCGAGGTGTTGATGTATACTATCCACATGCCTTCTGACATCGAAATAGGCTAATACGTGTGTTATCGCGTGACAAATACAAGATCGTTTCAAAATGTTAGCCATGCTAGAAATTCAAAGTGCTATAAATCAACCATTTTTTAAGATATCAACAAAAGAACAAATTTTCAGAAACAAAAACTGCTCCGGAATCTTTGTATCAAGGCCAAACACATAGAAAAAATCTTTTTCATTTTCCAATTTTTTAATACCTCATTTTGAATTTTAAATTTAATTTTTTTTAAATGGCAAACCTTTTGAAACAAGATGGCGAATGAAGCTGGCCAACGAACTCGGTCGAGACATTGGTATGTACTATGTACAGACCAAGTTACATCCAAATAGGTTCATAAATACGCCTGTTATCGCGTGACAAAAATCAGGTCGTTTTAAAATGTCAGCCACAAGAGAAATTCAAAATGCTATTACTCAGCCATTTTTTTTTTAGATATAGACGAAAGAAAAACTGTTCCGGAATCTTTGTATTAAGGTCAAACACATACAAAAAAAATCTTTTTCATTTTCCAATTTTTTGGTATCTCATTTAAAATTTTTTATTTTTTAATTTTTTTAAATGGCCGCCATTTTGAAACAAGATGGCGGATGAAGCTGGCCAACGAACTCGGTCGAGATATTTGTATGTACTATGTACACACCAAGGTACATCCAAGTCGGTTCATAAATACGCCTGTTATTACGTGAGAAAAATCAGGACGTTTCAAAATGTCAGCCACGCTAGAAATTCAAAATGCTATAACTCAGCCATTTTTAAGATATAGACGAAACAAAAACTGCTCCCGAATTTTTTTATCAAAGTCAAACACATAAGAAGAAAATATTTTTTCAATTTTCAATTTTTGGTACCACATTTCAAATTTAAATTTTTCTTAAAAATTTAAATGGCCGTCATATTTAAACAATATTTCGGGTGAAGCTGGCCAACGAACCCGGTCGAGACATTGGTCTGTACTATGTATAAACGAAGTTACATCCAAATCGGTTCATAAATACGCCTTTTATCGCGTGACAAAATTCAGGACGTTTCAAAATGTCAGCCACGCTAGAAATTCAAAATGCTATAACTCAGCCATTTTTAATATATAGACGAAACAAAAACTGCTCCGAAATCTTTGTATAAAGGTCAAATACATAAGAAAAAAATATTTTTCCATTTTCAATTTTTTGGTACCACATTTCAAATTTTAAAATTAAAAAAAAATTTTAAATGGCCGCCATTTTGAAACAAAATGGCGGATGAAGCTGGCCAACGAACTCGGTCGAAAGATTGGTATGTACTATGTACACACCGAATTACATCCAAATTGGTTCATAAATACGCCTTTTATCGCGTGACAAAATTCAGGACGTTTCAAAATGTCAGCCACGCTAGAAATTCAAAATGCTATAACTCAGCCATTTTTTAAGATATAGACGAAACAAAAACTGCTCCGGAATCTTTGTATAAAGGTCAAATACATAAGAAAAAAATATTTTTCCATTTTTAATTTTTTGGTACCACATTTCAAGTTTTAAATTTTTTGAAAAATTTTAAATGGCCGCCATTTTTAAACAAAACGGCGGATGAAGCTGGCCAACGAACTCGGTCGAGACATTGGTATGTACTATGTACACACCGAATTACATCGAAATCGGTTCATAATTACGGGAGTTACAGTGTGACATAGGTCATATATATATATATATATATATATATATATATATATATATATCAATTTTGAACGGAGGGTGGTTTCGGGGTCTGGGGGTCATGATCGATGAAAATATACCAAAATTTTTTGAAATCGCTTTCCTCCGAACGGCTGCAATAGGTAGCTTTTTTGTAAAGAAAGCTACCTAAAATGGCTCAGATATAGCAGTTTGAATTTCTTTGTGTGGGTGACATTTTGAAGAATCTGATTTTTTGCCTGTGACAGCACTCGTATATTTCAACCGATTCCGATGTGAATGAGCATGTGCACAGGAATTGCTAAGGTCTCGACCAAGTTCGCGGGTTAGGCTCATCCACCATGTAGTCTTAAAATGGCAGGCACTTCAAGATATCTCCGAATTTGGCAACCAAATATAAGTTACTTTAAATAAAAGCAGCTTGGATAAAGCTGGCTAATTTCGCGAAATTCTCATTCATAAGGATTTAGTATTGATAAAAATTTGTATTGGATCTTCTATAATCGATTTCCACAAAATTGAGCTTCATGTGTTTGAATAGCATAAGCTAGATTTTTAAAAATAAGGAATATGATAGCTAACCCTTCCTCCCCGCACTGGCCGGAAGGACTTTTTAACTTCCTAATTGTGTCATCTATCTTCAAGAACGTGGTATCTAGATAAAGTAAAATGCAATTCCCTACACAAGCGGAAAACTTACAGCTCTATCTTGCGGAAAACTTTGCACTTATCTAAAACAGCAATTGAAGACACCAGGAAAAGTTATTTCAAATCTGTACAGTATCCGCTATTTATTGTGGAAGAATTCACTGTAAAAAAACGGACTAAAATACGGAAATGCTAATGGCAATCTAGACGCCAGTAATATTTCCGTATTTCAACGGAACTTTTCCCCGATAAATTACAGAAAATTTTCCGTTC
Organism: Maratus speciosus; assembly: GCA_963932465.1. Taxonomy (NCBI): domain Eukaryota; kingdom Metazoa; phylum Arthropoda; class Arachnida; order Araneae; family Salticidae; genus Maratus; species Maratus speciosus. The sequence goes on along the minus strand of OZ010795.1, from coordinate 432,161,116 downwards.
TTTTGGAATTTAACGGAAATTTTTCTGTAATTTACCGGGAAAAAGTTCCGTTAAAATATGGAAATAGTACTGGCGTCTGGATTGCCAGCAGTATTTCCGTATTTTAGTCAGTTTTTTATGAGAAAATCATGTTACATATGCAGCACACCATCAGAAATTGCACAGAATTCATTATGCATTTGCGGAGAATTCACTGAACTTTATTAAAATAATGGTCATGATTTCTAGATCAGTTAAAAGAGGGACTTGTCAGACCTCATTTATATCATATACAAAAAATTTCAAACGTTATAACAAGTAGAAGTATTTTTTAAATATAATTTCAGAGAAGTTTTGGATGAAAACACTATAAAACAGGATTTTTATTCAATGTTTTAATAGATATAACTTTTTTGCGTGAGCTGTAAAACAATTGCATTTATGCACTATGAAAATTGCACAGAGTTCGGTCAACAAGAAATAGTTAAAACAATAGCTATAAGACGCCTATACGTTCAAAAACAAGAAAATATCTTCATAGGAACGTTTTTAACATTGGAAATCAATATTTTTTCGCGAGTTTACCATTTAAATTATAAATTAACACAAAATCGGGTTAAAGTCAGAAATTCATACAGATTTGAAGATAATTTAAAATAATTATCAGGGGCACGGGCTTGTCAGCCAGTGACTCATAAAAATTTCAAAAAAGTTTGAATAATAAGAACCTTTTTAAAAAGTATTATGTGACCCAATGTCAAAGAAAAGAAAAGAAAGAAAGAAGAAAAAAAAACCGTACATATTTTGAATATATTTTGAATGCCACAAATGTTAGTCAAAATAAGGAAAAGTATGTTTTACATTGAGCGACTCGTTTGGAAATATTTTGTCTTAAAATTATAAATTTTCACAATATATGGATAAAGATATAAATTAAAACAAATTTTAGTTTTATTTAAGATTATTATAATGTTCCCTAACAATGCCGGAAGGGTCAGCTCGTTTTAAATAAACTAAGGAAGAATAATAAAGAAAATCAAATAATCAAAGCCATTAATGAAAAGAGTAGACTAAAAATTCAAAAATAAATATAATAAATCCTTAGAGATGTATTATATAGTGTTTAAATTTGTGAAAGGAAAATTATGATATTAAAAAATATAAATGTATAAATAAATTTAATATATATATTTATAATACTTTGTGTTATTTATAAAAACATATTTCATTTTTTTAATAGCACTTAAAAAATAAAAATAACGAAAATAATGAAAAAATGAAAAACATTAAAGGGGGGAGTACATTTATGCATACAAGTGTTTATTACTTAAAGATAATGAAATATTTTTATGCATATTACATTGTGATGATGGGTGAACTGAAGTTAAGAATACATGCAATAATAAAACAAATCTCTTTTTTAAAACTAATGTTTCACAATATTATACAAATCTGTACAAAACTTCAGTAAAAATGGATTTATTGAATTTTAAACTTAATTCTCATTTCTATGTTCCCTGCTGTTTAAAAGCTGGAATAGTTATGATAATTTAATAAATAATATAATATTTTGAGCATATTGCAATAGGATGTACGATAATCAAACAAATGTGTTTCCGAACTTCAGTTAATATATCTGAAAATTTTCCAATAATGAACGAACGAATCATGTTCTCTTTGTAGCAACAGCTACATTTGGGAAATAATTTGCACATTTATTACCTAGGGAAATGCTGATTACTAGACAAATTCTGCTATAATTCGAAATGCGACAATTTAGTTTGAATTTAATTGGTTTACTTTCCGTAATTTCCCTCCTGCCATTCGCTAAAATAAATGGAACTATAAAATGCTACTGTTATTTAGGCTAACACGCATAGAAATATTACTTCATACATCCTATAATGGAATGTTTTATAGGCCGAAGAGAACTGTCATAAAATTAAAAGAAAAATTTATTATTTTGAAGAATCTCTACACTAAGTTCAATTGCTTTAAATTTGTTTTGAAATAAGAATAACCAAAACTTGTACAAATATTGCTTAAAGGTTACAGACGTTACTGAAAATATAATTATCTGTTTAGTTAATTGAAAATATCAGGGTAAAACGTCTTTGTTGATCTATATTAAATTTTCTATACATGGTGTAAAAAAAAATTGTCTAACGTATATATTTTAATAGCATCAACTGTAAGAATTGTAGATTGTTAGTTTAAGGTAAGGTGAAAATCTAATTGTTTAGTTAATTGAAAATATCAGGGTAAAACGTCTGTGTTGTTCTATGTAAAATCTTTTATACAGGGTGTACATAAAAATATGTCCAACATATATATTTTAATAGCATCAAGTGTAAGAATTGTAGATTGTTGGTTTAAGCTCAGGTGAAAATCTAACTCTTTAGTCAATTGAAAATATCAGGGTAAAACGTCTGTGTTGTTCTATTTTAAACTTTTATACAGGGTGTACATAAAAGTATGTCCAACATATATATTATAATATCATCAAGTGCATGAATTGTAGATTGTTGGTTTAAGGTCAGGGAAAAATCTAACTGTTTAGTTAATTGAAAATATCAGGGTAAAAATTCTGTGTTGTTCTATTTTAAAACTTTTATACGGGGTGTACATAAAAGTATGTCCAAATTATATATTTTAATAGCATCAAGTGTAAGAATTGTAGATTGTTGGTTTAAGGTGAGGGGGAAATCTGTTTAGTTAATTGAAAATATCAGGGTAAAATTTCTGTGTTGTTCTATTTTAAAACTTTTATACAGGGTGTACATAAAAGTATGTCCAAATTACATATTTTAATAGCATCAAGTGTAAGAATTGTAGATTGTTGGTTTAAGGTCAGGGAAAAATCTAACTGTTTAGTTAATTGAAAATATCAGGGTAAAAATTCTGTGTTGTTCTATTTTAAAACTTTTATACAGGGTGTACATAAAAGTATGTCCAACTTATATACTTTAATAGCATCAACTGTAAGAATTGTAGATTGTTTGTTTAAGGTCAGGGGGAAATCTAATTGTTTAGTTAATTTAAAATATCAGGGTAAAACGTCCGTGTTGTTCTATGTTAAACCTTTTATACAGGGCGTACATAAAAGTATGTCCAACTTATATACTTTAATAGCAACAACTGTAAGAATTGTAGATTGTTGGTTTAAGGTCAGGGGAAAATCTAATTGTTTAATTATTTGAAAATATCAGGGTAAAACGTATGTGTCTTTTTATGGTAAATCTTTTATACAGGGTGTCCGTAAAACAATGTGCCAATTAAAATTTCAATAGTATCAACTGTAAGAATTGTAGAGTATTGGTTCAAGGTCAGAAATAAAGTGTAACTCAAACCGTTTTATATAAGTACATGCGCGTGTACTGCTTTGTTATTTACTCGCTTGCACTGCCACTTACGCAAAATAATGACTCATGAGCGTAAAGCATTATTGATGTCTGAAGATTTAAAAGCCGTTAGAGCCATGCGATTTTCTTTCATTTGTGGCTTTATAAAACGTCGATTAGATGTTCCGCCGCTACCTAATGATTTTGCAGAATTGAGAAATTCAACTGAAGAGGCTATTGTTGACATTAAACTGGCCTTGTTAACCGTAGTGTTGGGAGAATTGGACTTTAGGTTAGATATGAGCCGTATAACTAAAGGTTCACAATTGTGAGGAAACTTAGGTTAGTTTACCTTCAATTTAATGTATGATTTGTTGCAAATAGTCTAAATTAAACTGCTATAATGCAACGTTGAATCTAGAATATTGTTTTATGTACACCCTGTACTGAATTATAAATTATAATTAAAGCACAATATCAGGAAGCGAATATCAAAGTAATGTAATATATAATTTAACTGATTTACATTGTGGTATTATCTATTAAATCATTAGTCACAAAACTGTTATATTCATGAAATACTTGTGGAAGGTTTGGTTGTGTGAATTGATTATTAAACCAATAACAAAATAAACCGAAAACACAGTGTTTTGTGATTGTAAAGTAGGCGGATGCGGCAAATCTCCCCCTTATGACAATTTATTATTTTAAAAATCTGGAAGACAGCTGATAAAGTTGCAATTGTATCATACATATAAAATAGCTGATTTATTTCTTCAATATTTATGTTCTAAAGAGTGAATTCTAGTGTTTTTATATATATGTACATCATCATCGATATTATTTATTAAAATAGTACATATAATGATAAAGAATCAAATAAGGAATACTTACAAGGGAACCACTCTTGGAGCTGCTCGCACCTAGCAGCCGTACCTCGTGCATTTTGTAGCCCAAAACATGAAAATTAGAGAACCGATAAAATTTCTCTAGTAAAATCATATTTCATATATTTTTTTATACTTTTAATTTTTTATTATTGGATTTTTATTTGTTTATTTCACACAAATAGTGATTTAAATCGGCAAAAATGGCGCTACAAATTTTTAGCCCGCATTATCCAAGGAATATGTACGAGTACGTATAAGAATTAAATCAGATTGCAATTTGTTTGAATACTGATAACATACACTGGTTTCCAAAAAATTAAGGGAAAATAACAAAAAGAGCGATAACTCTTTCAAATATTAAACTATCCGTATGAAATTTGTATATGTTGTTAATTAAATGATGCTGAATAAAATTACAAAAGTCTAATTAGTGACGCTTCAACCGAATTGTATTATGTGTGAGGAGCATAAAAATGCATGTTAGAGAGTACGGCTGCTGATATCGCTGTGGTTATGAGATGAAAAATCTCAGATTGTCAATTCATTAGTATCACCTCGAGGTATAATTTGTCAACAGAACTGCGATATTTAACTATTGGAAGGTTGAAGGTAGGTCAAAGTCAGACAGGGGTGGCCAGATGGATAAATCTGAGTCCTTCCGTTGTTCATAGACATTTGAAACAATTTCAAATCACTGGTTTGGCCTCAAAAATGTTCAGCCAAGGACGAGCAAAAGTTATGAGAAGTAACAGTGAGAGATATTTGCTGTTATGCGTACGAAGGAATAGAACACCAACCCCCTCTGCCTCCCTTGCTTCAGCCACCAGAAGGTTGGTATCAACGTCTACTGTGCGTAGAAGACTTCATGAAGATGTTCTTTACGCGATGCAACCAGAAATTTGTGTGCCGCTTACCTACGTTTAACGTGGGCATGACCACTGGACACCTGATGAATGGTGGCGTGTTCTCTTCACAGAAAGGTTCCGGTTTAGCCTACAAAGCGATAGTAGGCGTTCTTAGATTTGGAGAGAACATGGAACACACTCTCGTTCATCAAACATTCGTGAAATATATTCGTATGGAGGGGACAGTGTCTGTGTTTGGGGTGCTATCTCTTTGGTTGGATGTACAGACATCCATGTCTTTCCATGTGGAACTGTGAATGCTCATGTCTATAGAAATTACATTATTGATGCTTATATGAGCCCTTATGCCGGCGTAATGGGTAATGATTTCATGTTACAGGACGATAACTCTGGACCGCATAGGGATTGCATCGTATAAGATTATCTATAGCACCAAATAATTCAGCTCATTGAACGGTCAGCTCGATAAACGAACTTTAATCCCATCGAGCATGTTTGGTTTGGCATGTATGGTTATGAGATAAAAAATCTCAGATTGCCAATTCATTAGTATCACCTCGAGGTATAATTTGTCAACAGAACTGCGATATTTAGCTATTGGAAGATTGAAGGTAGGTCAAAGTCAGACAGGGGTGGCGAGATGGCTAAATCTGAGTCTTAAACAATAGAGTAATAAACTTATACGTCTTAGCCTGTATCAATACAGGTCTGATATACACTTATACTGCTATCAGCAGAGGAACCGTAATCGTGTTGTGGAAGATACCTGTTACGAAACTGTGTGTTGAATCCATAGAAAAGTCAGATATTGTTGACGACAGTTCTTTATTTAAATTCTATTTCATTCAATTACTTTATAAAAATACAGCTTTAATTTGAAAAATATTTAGAGCCAACTTTGTTTAAAAATGCTAAGTGAATCATTAAAAATAACTTTGGTTAAAACCGGATTAACTTCAATACACCTGGAGCTTTTCAAAACAGCTTAAATTTAAATCATAGCTAAAACCGTTTTCTAAAAACATCGTAAAACTCAAACTAAATATCTTACTGTAACTTAAACTCAAACACATTAAAATCATAATGATAACTTTAAAGAAATGAACAGAAAAGAGAGAGCGCCGCAATTGATCAGCGAAACGCAATTTATACCTTTGAACTGGAGACGATTCCACTTTACAAAAAGGGTAGATCCGAGAATAGTCGACTACGGAACGGCTAACGCCATCTATGAAACACTTTAAATTTAATGTCAGTTCTTTTATATTAATTTACTTTATAGGAAACAATTAACATTATATTCCAGGTAATGAAGTTATTGGTTTTAAAATAAAGAACTTCTATAAGCATTAAAATGTAAAAAGGAAAGCTATTAAATCAATATAAGTTTACGTAAAGTTTTAAACCCATATTAGCCATAAGTGACAAGTAAAAACGGTTCAATAGATAACAAAGCCCCCCACTTGTCACTCATGGGAAAGAAAAATTTAAACAGTTGACAAATCCCTAGAATTTCCAAAATTCGCTCTGAATTTACAAAGGTCAAACAAAAATTCAATCTGAACTTTTACCATTACATCTTCAATCTTCTCATAAAATCCAACATTTTTATCCAAATAAAACTTGTCGCCTTTTAAACAGTAACATACAATTACTAAACATTATAAACATTAACAAGATTTATAACGCTATATAACAAGAAACAAATTACCCTCATGCATCTAAAATGCAATATTTCCAACTACAGTACCTAACTTTAACTCTGGTTTAAACTTCAATAGTCCATCAGCTTCAATTAATATTGCTAATACATTACTAGATAAATTCAAATCTTTCTGTAAAGCAAATGGTTTTAATACAAAAATTTAACATAACTTCATTGTAAAACAGTTTCAGTTCCATTTCAATACATTAGCAATCAATATATTTCAATATAAATTTCTGAAAAATTATACATATTCAAAACTTTAATAATCACATTCATCCATCCTCTTTCATCCTTCATCATACATGGGCCCATGATTCCATTCTCTTTCATAAAACATAATATACTCTATAAATGTTTAACTCATAATTTCATATTTCCACTGTATGTAATAAATGCAGATTTTTTACATGTCAATAATTCAAATTACGCATTCAGATTTCTATTTCAATAACTGAAACAAGATTAAACTTTCATTTCAAATTTAGCTCAAAAATTCTTAAACTAGATCTTAAAGTTCATGGTTAATCTCAATAAACTTATAACAATGTTAACGTAATGAAGTCGACTTCATTTATAATTAAACTCTTATATTTAAGTTTCACCAAGTGAACCGGGATACTAAAGTGGCATTTCCAATTTTAAAATGAAGGACTTACTGAATTAAACTTTAACATGCCCGCAAAAAGGGCCTTCCTGCAACAGTTACACCTTCGTCCGACACTATCCCCTGTTGACTCTCTGGCCGGATTACATTTTCACCTTTCACGAGACGTTACGAAAGGCCGCTCGAGTCCCGGAGAATGGAAGGGCAAAGGGCACTTATTGCATTCCAGCGGGATTTTAAATTGGTTCACAAGTCTAAACTAAATTGAATTTTTACACAAAAAAATTGATCTTATACATAACCTTATATAGTCAAAACTTTAAAATACATCTTTTATACAGAAGCTGGACTATCTAGTACAATAAATATTATATAAATACACTTTAATGCAATGAGGAGTATTTAACAAAATTTAACAACAAATTTAACAATCCAAGAAAACTTTCAACTTAAACCCCGATAATTCAAATTTACTAAGGGGCTTGGTGAATATGTCCGCGTAATTTTCTTTACTTTTAACATACTTTACTTCAAAAATATTTTTACATACCAAATCTCTAATAAAAAATAACTTTACATCTATGTGCTTCTTTCTGTGGTTTTCAATGGGGGATTTGACAAAACTAATGGTGGCCTGATTATCATCCAATACAAAAGATTTTTCCTTTCTATCACAAATTATCCTTCGACCAATGCATTCGTCCATTATTCTATCGAACCATAAGAGCTCTCTTGCAGCTTCTGTCATCTCAATAAATTCCGATTCCATGGTTGATAAACTTATAAATTTTTCCTTAAAGGACCTCCACATTATTGGTGATTTATCTAAAAGTAATAACTGACCTCCCATTGAAGTTCTGTCATCCCTGTTTGCGGCAAAATCGGCGTCTGAATATGCAATTACATGTACATTTTTACAATTCAAATTCAATTTTAAAGATTTAGTAAAACAAACATATCCCAACAGCTTTAATAATCCATGCCAATGTACTAATCCAGGGTTATTTTGAAATTGGCTAAATATATTTACTGCATAAGCAATATCGGGGCTGGTTCTATTAGATAGGAACGACAATCATCCTAAAACACTTCTGTATGGAATTTTAGACATTTCAAATATTTCGTTATCGGATTGAGGGGATTGGGTCTTCGAATAAACTACACCTTTGCTTATTGGGAGTGAAGTGATAGGGAACTTAAACTTTTTAATTTTTTGACAAATCTCATCAATATATGGAATTTGATGTATTGCTAGATAGTCATTACCCTCCTCGAATTCTACACCCAATAGCTTTCTGGTTTTACCTAGTATCTTAAGATCAAAATAACCAGTCAAAAGTTTAACAACCTTTTCCACCACTCTTTCATTTTTACCGAGAATTACTTTGTCGTCTACATAAAGAAGCAGAATAATGTTATCATCAAAACTATACACGCAATTGCACCATTCAAACTTTACAAACCCTATATCATGCAAAATTTTATTTATTTCAAAATACCACATTCTACCAGACTGATGTAATCCATATAAAGCTTTTTCTAATTTACATACTAAATTTTCGTTTTCCACAAATCCTGGAGGTTGGGACATATATATTGTTTCGGCCAAATGTGCATATAAATAAGTACATTTTGCGTCGCATTGTAGGTGTGTCCATTTTTTACAAGAGACTAAAAGGGAAAAGAAAAATCTAATAATAGCAAAATTAACAACCGGTGAAAAAGTTTAATCATAGGTTTCCCCCTTTATTTGTATGAAACCTTGTGCCACTAGGCGGGCCTTATACCTTACAATTTTGCCCTTGTCATCCTTTTTTAATGTGAAAACCCACCTACAACCTAAGGGTTTAGCATCGCTTGGTAACTTAACTAGTTTCCAAACTCCCCTTTCTCTCATAGTTTTCAATTCTTCTCTCATGGCCTGTTCCCAAAACTTCCTTTGTGGGGATTTTAAAACTTGTTTATAGGTAGTTGGTATTTTGATGTCATCTAGTCATATATCTTTATTAATATCAGAAGTCTCCGTATTTGAACAAGAACTATCCTCTTGGCCTGAAACCACTCCTTTAAATTTATTTGATCCTTTAAAACAGAAAATATGAGGTTCAAATTTAAGATGATGCTTTTTACAATACTTTTCTACATCGTTTAAGGATCTCAACCTTTCAGATTTTCCCTGTTCGTAATAGTAAATGTAGTTACGATTACCATAAGCACTCGGAACAACTTTTCTTAACCAAACAGTATCAGAGAGTGGAACCCCCCTCAAAACATCTTTACTTGATTTTATTTCCTCTGTGGAATTCTCCTCCTCCGAAGAGGATAAATCTGGAGGTGTATACGAAGGGAAATAATTTATATTTGGGGTATCATTCTCAACCTCACCTTCAAACTCTTCATCAGATTTCTTATCAAAAATAGAAGATCCTATTTCTTTTGAACCCATCACGACTCCACTGCGCCGGACACTATCTGGGAGTTCCTCATTGAAAGAAACTTTAATGGTTTCAATAATTTTGTTTTTTTTCAGGTAGCCAAACCCGGTAACCTTTAGTACTAAAGGCGTAACCAACCATTACCCACCTTTTTGCTTTTGCATCAAGTTTCGACCTAAGTTGCTTGGGAACACCTATATATGCTATAGCTCAAAAGGGTTTTAAGTGTCTAACGGATGGTTTAGAGCCACTATAAAGTTCGAAAGGAGTCTTCGACTGAGATTTGTGACAAATGCGATTCCAAGTATACGTAAAATACAACGCGGCCTTCGGCCAGAAACTTCGCTTTAAACCACTTTCGCTTAAAATTGATCTGATGCCGTTAGCAATCGTTTGATTGTATCTCTCAATAGTCCCATTCTGTTCAGGGGAATACACGTCCGTAAATTCGTGTTTAATGCCTCTCCCTTCACAGAAAATCCTAAAATTATCATTTTTAAACACCCCGCCATTATCTGATCGGATGTATTTTACTTTACGTTCGAGAAATCTCTCCGCCCGGATCACGTGATTACGAACAATTCCAAACACTTAGGTGTTTTCCTTTATAGGAAAACTGTGGCCTTACGCGAAAAATCGTCAATAATTGAGAGAAAATATCTCTCTCCGTTTCTTCGTTTCTCTCTTACAGGCCCCCAGACATCCATAAACAACAACTCGAGGGGATGTTTAGATCTAATCCTATTAATTGATTTAAATGATGTACGTCTATGTTTACTAAGTTTACATATTTCGCAAAAAAATTTTCCTGATTTAACCCGGGGAAGAATCTAACACTTTCATTTTTGGCCGTATTTTCTATCAAATCTGGACTTACATGCGCAAATCTGCGATGCCAAATTCTGAAATCATCTTTAGATATATGGGACGTTTCAAATTTAACCTTTTTAGGAACTAAACTTGGAATTTTAGGATACAAATGATAAGTACCATCCCTAAGAAAACCAGTAAATAAATATTGACCATCTTTGGACACCTCCACCTTACCACCTTCACCAGTAAATTTTACACATTTTATATCCAATTTTGGACCTGAAATAAGATTTTTCCTTAGTTTAGGGGAATACATTACATCAGAAAAGAAAAACAGCCTTTGGCCGAACTTTAACTTTACATTTCCCACTCCTTCTATCGGAAAAGTAACACCATTTACAGCAACAAACATTTTTTCATCTTTCAAAGGCTTAAATTTATAAAACAAACTCTTATCACGGCAAAAATGGTGTGAAGCTGCGGTATCAAATAACCAGCTATTTTCGCTTTCACTACCACTCAAATTTGCCTGAATATAAAACAAGAAAGGATTGTTTTTACCTTTTTGTTTAACGCTGTTAGAGTTTGATGATGATTCCTTCGCTTTGCCTCTGCGATTCCTGTTTCTCTTAACTGGAGACTGGGCACGTTCGGAACTGGATTCGGAGGCATCAGACACACTAGAAACAGATGGCACACGACGATTATAACTTCTAGAGTCTCTTCGGCGTTGTCGACAATCCCTTTGTAGAAGGTTTGTGCTCCCACATCGGATGCATCGAAGTCTACTTTTCTGTATATATTGAGTCTCAACGAAAAGTTCTTTACGTTTGTCTAAATCTCGCAGGTCTAATCTTGATTCTTCGGCGATTAATTCCATTAGAATATCGTTGAAAATAAACTTTTCCTCCTTCCAACGTAATATAACTTGCACTATGCTGTCGAAATGGCTTGGGAGATGACGCAGGAGTTGAAATGATTTATACACCTCTTCAACAGGATGACCAAGGTCGTTCAGTTGATCGGCAATTCTATTTAAACTGGCAGCAAATAAATCTATCTTTTCATCTGGCTTTACTTTACAGGACATGAACTCAGAAAACAGGAACATATGCCGTGATCTATTATCAGGCTCGAAATGTTTCTTTAATACATCCCATACATCTTTCGGATTATCTTTGTCCTCTATAATTTTTCTAAAGTCCTTTCCCATATTTAAATAGATTGTGGATAAAGCAATCCTTTTAATAGTATGAAAATCTTTCACATCCTTTACTGTAATTCCCTTATCGGCATCAATTTCAGGTTCCTTCTCAATTCCAGCGACAATATCCCATGCGTTCTTTTCCAACAGAAGGTATTTCATATCCATTTGCCAAGTTGAGTAGTTTAAAGCTCCAAGCTTATAGATCTGTACTTGCATACTCGCCATCTTCAAAAAATATCAGCCCCCTTCTTAACAAACACACATGTCTTTGAAATGGGGCTAAAATTTATGACTCTTCTTATTTAAATTCAACACGCTTCTATTATCCAGGTATGGCATTGTTTGCCCATAACCTCTTCTCTTAGCCTGTATCAATACAGGTCTGATATACACTTATACTGCTATCAGCAGAGGAACTGTAATCGTGTTGTGGAAGATACCTGTTACGAAACTGTGTGTTGAATCCATAGAAAAGTCAGATATTGTTGACGACAGTTCTTTATTTAAATTCCATTTCATTCAATTACTTTATAAAAATACAGCTTTAATTTGAAAAATATTCAGAGCCAACTTTGTTTAAAATAGCTAAGTGAACATTAACAAGTGGGTAAGTGTGATCATACATCGCACAACGGGTTTCGTTTAATATTCCTTTCAAAACACTTTCTTTCAAAACGTCCAGTACATTTATCGCCATGGAATACCTTCTAAATTTTGGCAAACACATCCTAAACTATGTTAAAGTTTCAAACATATTCGCCTTGTTATATTTCCTAATTTTGTTCGCCCCCCCCCCCCAAAATGCTACGATATATCAAATGACGGGTATCTGCCAAATTTAGAAAAGTGCCCCCCGTGGGGGGGAGTGGACAGATGGTCATCATGATTTTTGACGCGGCCTGATTTTAAAAATTTGTTATGTTTTATAAGCCATATTAAAGTTTCAAACAGATCGTCCAGTTGTATTTCCTAATTTTGTTCGCGCACCTCCCTCAACCGCCCCCCCCCCTCCTCGAAATGCGACGCGCCCTTCTTCTTTATAATTTATTATCGTGTGTTATAAAGTATCTTAAATTTTAAAACAGATTGAATTGTTAGATTTCCTACTTTAAATGAAATCGCGGTCTGTTAATTCCACATTCCACCACCAGGGAGCGCACTGTATTCTTAACAAAAGCGTATCTGAACGAAACTCCTTTACACAACCCATTAGTAGATATGTTACTCGAGGGGTTGGCGGTCTTCAGCAAGAATTTAAGATAATTGCTGAAATTACTATTCGGAAATAGTGGTAATTTAACTTTTGATATATTTATATTTAATAAGTATAAGTAGCATGTATCTGAGGACTCCATCAAAAAACGCACCTGAAACGGTATGAAACAAAAAAGAAATATTTTGCCCCTCGCCCTCTCCCCAGATTCCCGAAATTTCACGCGCCATTTTTTATAAATTTTTTCTAATGTGTTATAAACTATCGTAAAATTTCAAACAGATCGCCTTGTTATATTTCCTAATTTTAACAAAAATGTTAGTTCCACATTCCACCACCAGGGAGCGCACTCTATTCTTAACAAAACTGTATCGGAAGGAAACTCCGTTAAACAACCTATAAGTAGATATGTTACTCGAGGTGGTGGCGGTCTTAATAAGAAATTAAGATATTTGCTGAAATTACTATTAGGAAATAGTGGTAACTAAACTTTAGACAATTTTATATTAAATAAGTAGCATATATCTCAGGACTCCCTCAAAAAGTCACCTAAAGCGGTCAGAAACGCTAATTTTTTAAATAGAAATCTAGCGTCCCCCCCCCTCCCCGGAATTTCGCGTGTCATTCTTTCTTACACTTTATCTTATGTGTTATAAAATATCTTAAAGTTTCAAACAGATCGACATGTTAGACTTCCTAATTTTAACAAAATCGCGTTATGTTAGTTCCACATTCCACCACCAGGGAATGCACTCTATTCTTAACTAAAGCATATCTGAACGAAACTCCTTTACGCAATCTTTCCGTAGATAGATTGGTCGGGATGGTGGTGGTCTTAAACAAGAATTTAAAATATTTGCTGCGGTAACAAACGCTAAGATTTTAAAAATAATTCTAGCTCCCCCTCCCCCCCCCCCATCCTCGAAATATCACACTCCATTCTTTTTTACACTTTTTTCTATGTGTTATAAACTATCTTAAAGTTTCAAACAAACTGAGTGGCGGTCTTAACCAATAATTCAAAATATTTCCTGAAATTGCTATTAGAAAATAGTGGTTTGAAGTAAACTTTCTGATGATGAATGAGTTATACTTATCTCATATCGCTGTTCAAAAAGCCCAGGCAAATTATTAGATTTCCTAATTTAAGTTAACTCGTGGTTAAATAAGCGTCTCTTCATTTTAATCGATGCATTTGATAGGAATAAACCGATTAATTAAATAATAATTGATATTTCAGTTTGTAATTAAGATAGGACTCATAAGATCATTAAGATAGGTATCAATGAAATCAGCGAGAAATTTGACATCGGGATGCCAAAAAATTTAATCAAAAAATTTAATATTTAAAAAGTTAAAATTTCGTATTAAAATATGCTATTATTGAAAACCGCAGCGTCGTCATGTCTACCTGCTTTCCCGCCGAATTGAAATCTTTTTATTTCCTTGTCTTTCCAATTAAAGAAATTAAATTTTTATCGATCGATTTTTAGTGGATATTTTAACTTATACAGATCGCAGAAATGTGAACTTTATACCAAATGATTTTTTTCTGCGTCTGTCTATTCCATTTACAAATTTCTCGCACCAATATTTTCTGATATACGATTTCGCTTTAAAATCTCCACTTCATTTTTCGGCTTAATTTCCTCCGTGGTAACCGTGCATTCGGCTGATTTTACTGGCAACCCTTAGGAGAAACAAGGATGATTTCGAGAAAGTCCGTTTGAATTTGCGTTAAAAAGGTGGATTGGTTAATTTTAGAAGTTAATTAGCCCGTAATTCGGTTAATTACGAACTTTTTCAAAATTTTATGATTTGTTGTTTGATGTGAGGTGTTCAGCTATAAGTACCCAAAATTTCAAGTCTCTAACATGTATAGTTTCTGAGAACGGGCTCTGTGACGGACAGACAGACAGACAGACAGAGGAGCGAGACGAATAGGGTTTCGTGAGATGAACGAAACCCTAAAAATAACTTTGGTTAAAACGGGATTAACTTCAATACACCTGGAGCTTTTCAAAACAGCATAAATTTAAATCATAGCTAAAACCGTTTTCTAAAAACATCGTAAAACTCAAACTAAATATCTTACTGTAACTTAAACTCAAACATATTAAAATCATAATGATAACTTTAAAGAAATGAACAGAAAAGAGAGACCGCCGCAATTGATCAGCGAAACGCAATTTATACCTTTGAACTGGAGACGATTCCACTTTACAAAAAGGGTGGATCCGAGAATAGTCGACTACGGAACGGCTAACGCCATCTATGAAACACATTAAATTTAATGTCAGTTCTTTTAAATTAATTTACGTTATAGGAAACAATTAACATTATATTCCAGATAATGAAGGTATTGGTTTTAAAATAAAGAAGTTCTATAAGCATTAAAATGTAAAAAAGAAAGCTATTAAATCAATATAAGTTTACGTAAAGTTTTAAACCCATATTAGCCATAAGTGACAAGTAAAAAACGGTTGAATAGATAACACTTCTGTTGTTCATAGACGTTAGAAACATATTCAAATCACTGGTTCAGCCAAGGACGAGCAAAAGCTATGAGAAGCACCAGTGACAGATATTTGCTGTTATGCGTACGAAGGAATAGAACACCAACCCCCTTTCACTTTAGAGCCTCCCTAGCTTCAGCCACTAGAAGGTTGGTATCAACGTCTACTGTGCGTAGAAGACTTCATGAAGGTGTTCTTTACGCGATGCAACCAGAAATTTGTGTGCCGCTTACCTACGTTTAACGTGGACATGTCCACCTGACACCTGATCAATGGTGGCGTGTTCTCTTCACAGATAGGTTCCAGTTTAGCCTACAAAGCGATAGTAGGCATTCTTTGATTTGGAGAGAACAGGGAACACACTCTCGTCCATCAAACATTCGTGAAATATATTCGTATGGAGGGGACAGTGACTGTGTTTGGGGTGCTATCTCTTTGGTTGGACGTTCAGACCTCCATGTCTTTCCATGTGGAACTGTGAATCCTCATGTCTATAGAAATGACATTATTGATGCTTATATGAGCCCTTATGCCGGTGTAATAGGTAATGATTTCATGTTACAGGACGATAACTCTAGAACGCATAGGGATTGAAGATTATTTTAGCACCAAATAATTCAGCTCATGGAACGGCCAGCTCGATCAACGAACTTGGATCCAATCGAGCATGTTTGGGTTGCTTTAGAAAGCATCTCTCAATTTCTCACCTCAGACCCTTGTCACGCTTACAACTGCTTTACTAGAGCAATGGCTCGCACTTCCCAGCAAACTTATAGATTGCATAATTGACATCACACATCGTTGTATGTGCTGTACTTCTTCTAGGGGTGATCATACTCCATATTAAAGGTACTTTTACTATGTCAATCTGACTCAGACATTATATTTATTTTATAATTGTGTTCATTTCTGAAACACCACAATCGTCTTGTAATTTTTTAATGCTATTTTACACCTTACAATATTTTGTATATCGTGGCTCAATTTTATTAAAATCTACTTGTAACATTTTGAGTAATCACTATCTTTGTTGTTTTTCCTTAAATTTTGGAAACCAGTGTGGTAAAAATTAATTACGCTTTTTTGTCAATGCAGGCGATAAATGTATACATAGTAAAGATATTTCTCTTAAACGAAACCAAGGTCATTGAAATCTTTTTTTTTTTTAGTGATATACAAAGTAAGCAAACTATTTTCTTTTGAAGTCGGATGGAATGAAGTTTCTAATGTTTAAAATGAAATGTTGTAGCTTTTGGTAAAAGTAATCATAAAGTAAATATATATTTTTATACAAATTAGGAAATTTACTGTGCCTAATTAGGTCGGATATTACGATTTCCAGTTAAGTCCAAATCACAACTTCTGCTTACATACGACTAGCAGCTATGGCCTTCAGTTAGGGTTATGGGCCAGCTCTACTTTAGAAAAAATAAAACGCCAACATTTTCCCCGCCAATAATGTGAATATAATTTTGTAATCTTTCAAACTCACATTCGTAGGTTCACGCAGGAATTTTAAAACTGTATTTCAATATTTTATACTTATTATTAATTTATGTTTTTGAATACTTTTCTTTAAAATCTTCTATGTTAATAGTCCGATAAGTGGTTTCGAAAAGTGCATTTTCAGTAAATTATGCTGCTGTCAAATAATAAAATTATTATATGCTGCTGTAAAATAAAATAAAATACAATAAAATAAAATAAAATAAAATAAAATAAAATAAATAAATAAATAAATAAATAAATAAAATAAAAATATGATTTTAACAGAAAAAAAATATATTCCCAAATTTCTTAATATAGGGCTCTAAAATGCACCAAGATGCGAGTTCCACCAAAAGTGGTTCCGTTGTTAGAGTAAATGAAACGTCAGAAGTGATTCAACTCGATTTTCCAAGAACATAAATACAATAATATATTTTTGGCACTATTGAACTGGTTGGATTCAAACACAGTATGTCCAGTATTGAAATTAAAGATCTCATCTTTGTGCTATTAATACTTTATTACTTCATCGAAATATCTTATACTATAATACGAGCAAAAATTGTGTGTATGTGTGTGTCTGCCTGTGTATGTAAATTTTATCATAAAATCGGCTCCAACGATTTTGACTAAATTTTGTATTTTTGTAATTTCGGGCTCGAAAAGACCATTGGTCTAAATCATGTGTTCGAGAAAATTCGATTAGTGGGTCATTTTGGGTCATAATGGGTCAGAGTCAAGCTAATTTTATCTAAAAAAGCGATCAGTCGATTTTGTCTAAATTTTATATCCAACTGTTTTTGGGCACAAGAAAAAGTATTGGGCTAGGTCACATGTTCGAGAAAATTCGATCAGTGGGTCATTATGGGGTCACTATGGGTCAAGCTAATTTTATCTAGAAAACGGTTCGATCGATTTTGACCAAATTTTGTATCCAACCATTTCCCGGTACCACAACACTATTGGGGCAGGTCACATGCTGAAGAAATTTCAATTAGTAGGTCATTTATTTTGTCATTGCGGGTCAAGCTAATTTTATCTAAAAAACGGCTCTAACGATTTTCACTAAACTGTATATTGTACAGTTTTGGATTACGAGAAGACCATTGGGCTAAGCCACATGTTCGAGAACATTCGATTAGTGGGTTATTTTTGGGTCACTCTGGGTTAAGCTAATTTTATCTACCAAACGGTTCCAACGATTTTGATTAATATTGTATTCTATGGTTTTAGGGCTCGTGAAGACCATTGAGCAAGATCGCGAGTTGAAGAAAATTCGATTAGTGGGACATTTTGGGTGACAATGGCCAAGAGTAAAGCTATTTGTATCTGATAAAAGTTTCAAAACATTTTGCTCCGGGCATAATAAAACCATTGGGCTAGGTCGCATGCTCACGAAAATTCAAACAGTGGTTCATTTTGGGTCCAAATATATCAGGATCAAGCTAACTGTATCTAAAACAACGGCTCAAATGATTTTCATCAAACTTTGTATTATACCGTTTCCGGGCACGAGAAAACCATTGGGGTAAGTCGCATGCCCGAGGAAATACTATTAGTAGGTCATTTTGAGTCATTGCATAATGGGTCAGGGTCAAGCTAATTGTATCTCAAAAAAGTTCAAACGATTTTGACAAATTTCTTTACTATCCGCATGTTCTATAAATTTCGATTAGTGTGTCATTTTTGGATCAAAGTGGTTCAAGCTTATTTTATCTATAAAGCGATTAATGATTTTCAATAAATTTTATATTTCATCATTTTAAGCCTCGAGAAGAGCATTGGGTTAGGTCGCGTGTTTGAAAAATTCAATTAGTGGGTCATTTTGAGCCACTATATCTTAAGGTAAAAGTAATTATATCTAAAAACAGCAAGAACGATTCTGAGGGAATAATATATCGAGATAAATACAAAGCTAATTTTGATCCAGCTTAGCTCGGTCATTCCTGCTAGTTCATCACATATACGTTGTCGCCTTTTCTGGGTAGTTTTGTCTAAAATATTCTTTGCAAAATGGATTTAAAAAAGATTAAATAACTTACAAATTGGGTGATTTCTAAGAAAATTAATACAGTTATTACATCAGTGGTTTATAACATATTCGATAGAAAATATGAAATGAAGTCTAAAAGGGAAATAATATTTGCCTGATATCGTGCTTACTCAGATACACCAACAGAAATAAAAATTAAAATGCTACTTTTATACAATGCGTTCAGAAAGTAAATATATATAAAATTATGCATTATTTATGGATTTATTGGATTTATGGAATTATGCATTATTTAATCTTATGGAATGAAAATTGAGTTCTAAGCTTCTCCATCAGCTGTACTCTATATAGACGGCTAATATGACTCAGGTTTGCTCCCCTAGTTTAAAAAAATAATTTCGGTAACATTTTTATATATTTTACTTGTTTATTTATTTATTTATTATACTCACAAATCATTAAACCACTTTGTGTGCCTTTTGAAATTCTGTTGAGAATACCGAATTAACATTTTATAAAGAATTTATTAACATAATTAAAATAATAATATTAATGAAATTTATATAATCGTATAATTCGGCGTATAACATATTTTATCCGACGTTTTTGTGAAATAAAAATTTTAAAATAATCAATAGTAATTACTAAAAATATTTTTAATTTCTTAATCAGAAAAAAACCATTTACTTTTTTAATATATATATATACATATATATATATATATTTGTAGAACTATAAATTATTTTAATTTCAAATTTTGCATATTCTAAAATGCAAAATTTATTTATTTATTGTTTCTGGATTTTACTATTTTTGTAATTAATATTTTTTAAATTAATGTCATTAATTTGTTTAATTGCCGCAAGAAATCCAATTTTACGCTTGTTAACTTCCGATTATTCCCTTAACTGGATTTCAATTTTAATTTCGAATGTTATATTCTTTATTATATTAATTTATTCATATTTCCTTTTACAGGTTTCTGAGATATTTAAAGTAAAATTTATTGGAGATTTACACAAGACATTTATATATTTTTAGGAGCGAATACATTAAATTAGTTATTTAAATGTACAATTTGTATACTCTGTAGTAGATGAACGGATAAAAAAGAGTACCGGTTAAAGAAGGTTTTGAGATGAAAGACATTATCATATACTATGTTTGTGGAATAAAATAATTAAAGAGGTGCCGTGAAATAAATAAATTGAGTTGCAGTAAAAATAAGATAGGAATTGTCTTACTTAAAGGACAAACAGTTGACACAAGTTCAATGAAGACACATATTCATATTAAATCCAACATTATTCTTGAGAAATGGAGAGAGGTGATGCAGGAGGTAGTATATAATCTGGTCACTGTATCAGATAATCGTTCCATGTAGAATTATTAAAAACTTGAAGTAATTCCATGATAAAATAAATGCTGGATAAAACTGGTTCTTAGAGAATTTCTTGAAGATACAAAGTCCAAATTCGAAAAAGCGTTGAATTAAATTCCATCGGCGATCTGCGACAAACTTTTACTTATTACATGAACACCTTAGAATAACATGATCGCTGAAACACGTTCGCAATCCTTCAAACAGGCACTAGGCCCAATTTGAAAAAGACAAATCACGTTGTCAAAAATACATCTTAAACTTTCGTAAATCTTAAAAATCTGTTAAAAAACTGGCTGCATTGATATATATACTACATAAAAGGGGTTTACAAAACTACTTCCAGAAATGATTTAAATCTATTTGTTAAATTAAATTTACGTATTATGATTAAATCCTATGAAAACAGAGAAAAGAAAATCGAAACTTAACAGGGAGCGAATGAAGCTTTTTAATTCGCCAAGCGAAGACACACCCCACTATGATGCGGGCGACGTCACGCTGATTCTCAAAATAGAACAGAGGAAGGGGAAAATCTCAAATAAAAAGTTCTGTTACTTGCGGTGAAAAGGAAAGAAAAAAAGCGATTTGAACGATGTTTTGAGTCGAAAATAAATAGTTTAAAACCTGAGATAATAATGCTGCATTACAGTTAAAAAAATAAATAATAAATGTGATTACTACATCACAGTGTTCAGGTATCTGAAATAATAAAATATTTCCTTCATAAACTTCCAAAAAAGTATATTCTACTGAAAAAAAAATTAAGAATAATTATAAATCATTTTTGAGGGAATAAATAGGAGATTTGGAATATTTTCTCACTCATTATAGCATGGAGAACTTGAACCAATTTGAAATTTCAATGTATTCAGAGCCAACAATTCAATGAACATGGTTCATTATATGTTAAAAATGCACATTCTACATTTTCATTATCAAATATTTACATTTGCACAGTTTTCATTTAAAAAAAATATGATAGATATACCTCATGAAATAGTTAATAAAGATACCTGGCTTCATGATAAAGAACCTTCTGAGGTTTATTATTATTTTTTTTAATTTAAGTATCACAAAGTTTAAAACCAGATTCTTCATACACAAAATATAAATCACCTATTTAGACAAAACTTATTTTTTATTGACCTTTCAGATTGTAGGTAATTGAAATTTTGGACTACATTTTCAGAAAATAGTCTCATTTCATTCAGTACAACATTTGGCCTTTACGACTTGAACTATGTTTTAAGAACTCTAAACTCCTGTGGGTACTCATTTATAAACACCCAAATAAAATCGTACTAAATAAATATGAAAAACTGTTAAGTATAATTTATAACTAAATAAAAGTATTCTGACAAAATTTCAAAACAGTTTAATTACTGCTTTACTTACGGCTTTCATTATCTAAAGACTATAATCGCCATTTTCTGACGCATTTATCAACTTCTGAATGATAAACAATATTTTTAATGCTTTAAGAACTGGGAGAATTATAGTTCCGAAATTCGAGACTTGGTTTTATTTCAGAGTGTGATTAGGGACAATTATTATAATTGTTTCTAAAAAAATTTTGGTGGTATTTTAATATTGCATCTATTAAAAAAATCAACCTTTAGTTCATTGGAAGTCCATCGCTGATTTTGTGATAAAATGAGCATTTAAAGCATACTGTTTTGTGAATGTTGAACAATAAATTTTAACAGTTAGTCAGTCAAACAGGAAACAAAAATAATTTGCCAAAATGATTTGATTCATTTATCGACATTTAAAAGATGTGTTAAATTTATTTTGCCAAAACATTATAGAGATTCAAAAATATCAACTTTAGTAAAATAAGTTCATAAAAATCCATTTTGTTCCTTAAAAATATACTTTTATAGTGACGAAAATAATTTCTTCATATCTACCAATTAAAAAAAATGTATTTTCCTTTAATTGATGAGAGAGAATTTTAATAAAATGTTAATTCTTCTTTACTCATATTTCCCGATTAAGTAGCATCAGTATTTAGCCAGTGATTTTCGACAGGAATTCCTGTCTTATTTAATGCCCATATTACACTTAAATTTTCTTATACCCATATTTCAGGCATTATAGTAGCCATTAGTATAGACACTTTTTCCACATCTGTTTAACATTAATATGTAAAGACTCATGACACTTAATTTTCATTAAAAAAAAATATTTTATCTTTCTTTTTGTACATATTAAAATCGAAATTTATAATTTACATTCTCTTTACTTTTCTTAAAAACAAAAACACATCTTTATTTAAAAAGTACATATATTCCGGTATATCGTTAAAACTATGCTATTTACCAATATATACTGCATTGTCCAATACTCATTGGCACTTCTCTGAAAAAACGTTTTCGTTCCTTCTAGGTCTTCATCAGTTTCAAATGGCGGCTCGCACTTTCGCTTTTGACCTTTTAAATCCCTCTCTTTCCTCTTTTTCCCTCTTCTCCCTTTTCACGTCTCCCTTCTTTCCAGCATTTTTAGCCAACGGGAGTCAACATTTGCATGTGTCATATCGTTGCATACATTTTGTCTGTCGAGGTTAATCTCTATAGCCTCTTTCATCAGTGTGTTGTGGGGGTTATCATACGTAGCTATTTTTTCTATTTTAATTGATTGAGGTATTATATGGTTTTTTAAATTTGGTCTTGAGAGGGTTGTTGCTTGATTATTATATTTTATGTCGCGGATATGCTCCTTATAGCTTTCGCTTATTTTTCGCTTGGTAATCCCGATGTATGTAATTTCCTTATTTTCTATATCTGAGGCTTTAATTTTATATACTACTTCCTCTGTAATTCTTCGTATCTTTCATCTTCATTTCGTATCGTTTTAAATAGGGAGGGGTTGGGTGTGATTGGGACTATCTTTCCAAGTTTACTTATTTCGTGTTTTATTTTTAGTGCTACCCCGTTCATGTATGGTAGGGGGGGGGGGGTGTATAATCTTTTTTATTTTGCCCTGGTTGGATCCAGTTAATTTTTTCTTTCGCTTTTCTGATTAGCTTTTCTATTGTTTACCTTGGATGGCCAGCGTTAAGTCCTATGTTTTCTATAATCTTTAATTCTTCTTTTAATAACTTTTCTGTTGAACATATATACAGTGCTCTATAGATGTAGGTATTTAGCGCTGCAAGTTTATAGTTTATTGGTGTATTTGTTTTGCTTGACATTATCGCTAGGTTTGCAGTAGGTTTTCTATAGATTGTTGTTTTTATCTAATCATTTTCGTATATTATTTTTACGTCAAGGTATGGTAGGGATCGGTTCTTTTCTTCTTCAATTGCAAATTGTATATTGCTATCGTATTTATTTATTTCGTTTAAGATGTTTTTTAGGTTTACTGTTCTGTTTGTTATGATGAATATATCATCCACTTAACTTACCCAAAGGCGTATTTCATTTTTATGATCCTGTATTATTCTTTTTTCCATTACTCGCATTTTCCATTCGGAAACCACATTTGAAATGGGGGACCCCATTGGTACAACCCTCAGGTGTTTATATATCTTATTGTTAAATTTAAAATAACTTTCGTTTAGGATCAGATTTGTTGCACTTTCCATTGTATTTATAATTTCTGGGTCTATATAGTGTTTCTGTATAGTCTTGTTTATTTCTTCTGTCATTCCGTTAAAGTTAATCGACAGGTATAGGTTTTTACGTCTAAGCTTATCATATAATCGTCCGGTTGCGGTTCATATTCTCTTAATATCTGTATGAATTTCCGTGTTGAATTAACTGATATATCAGAAGGGGGGAGCATTTCTTCATATTGTTTTCACATATATTTTTCTATGTCATAGGTTGGGCTTAGCTTTTTGTTAACAATAGGTCTCATTTTGTATGGATTCTTGTGGTCTTTCAATTTTCCAAATATAATTGGTGTATTTGGTGTAAAATTCTGTTTTATTGGTTTAGTTCCATTTGGCCATTTACCCCTCTTAATCAATTATTCTGACTTTTTCGTTAGTTTATTTAGGGGATCTTTTTTTTTTTACTATTTCGGTCCCTAGTTCATCTATTGTGCTCTCCATCATATCAATATATTCATTTTTATTCATAATTGCTATTTTTCCTGTTTTATCGGTGTGTAAAAAAGTTAAGTTTTGGTTTTCTTTAAGTTGTTTTATTATTCTAAGGTCGTTATCATTTCTCCCCCTCTTTTTCCACTGCTTTTTAGTCTCGTTCTGAGCTAGGTTTCGTAATGTTTTCGCTTCCTCTTCAAGAATAGATTTCAATACTCTTTTGATTTTGGGGATGGCTTCTTTTAGATTTATTTTCCTTTCTACATTATATTTAGGGCCTTCCTACAAACCGACCGAAGAAGAAGACGCTTGCCTAAAGAAAGGCCCTAAATATAATGTAGAAAGGAAAATAAATCTAAAAGAAGCCATCTCCAAAATCGAAAGAGTATTGAAATCTATTCCTGGCGAGGAAGCGAAAAAATTACGAAACCTAGATCAGAACGAGATTGAAAAGCAGTGGAAAAAGAGGGGGAGAAATGATCCGAAGCTCTTTTAACCGAAACTCTCGATTAACCAAAATCCATTTTTGAAGCGCTTTTTTTTTTTTTTTTTTTTTTTTTTTTTTTTTTTTTTTTTTTTTTTGGGGGGGGGGGGGGGGGAAGTCCATTTTGAAAGCTTTTTTTTAACTACGATATTCCTTGTGTGCACGCGATCCTTTCCGAAATTCGAGTACATTTTTCGTAAATACTTTCGATCCCCTTTTCTTAGAGTTCCTTTGAATTTAACTTGAGCTCCCGTAAGCTGCGGAGTGGAACGAATAAATCGAACAAATTAGCAATTCTGAAGCTTTTGAATGTTTTTCAAAAGGTTTGGCATGGCAAGAGCAGCAGAAAGACTGTGATACTGGTGAACTAATACATTAAAAAACTCCGTGATATAGCTTCAAAGCAAAAGCAATCGCAACTGTGACAAACAAAACATTTTTTTCAAACCGTTGTGATATGTAAATTTCAAAATCAAAGCTCAGGTAATTTATTCTTGTTTCTATTTAGCTGTTGCTTTATTTTTATTAAGCACTTGTTACCATAATATGAAATATTGCATATATTTCTCCTTAATCTTAAAATGGAAGCATTCTTGATTATCCGAAAATTTCGATTTTCTGAAAAAGGGTCGGTCCCAATTACTTCGGATAATCGAAGTTCTACTGTAAATTAGTAAGAAAACGCATAATAGGTTGAAAAATCAGCATTTTATACCAATAGACAGAAACGTACTAGTATTCTTCCGTACAACCGTATATTACCTACAGATCTCTATGGATGCCAAATATTAACCTAAAATTTAATTCAGGCTAACACAAGCTTAAAACTACTAAAATCAATCATCCTCAAATAACATCGAAATACTGCCATGTATCCAGTTATTTCGTGGCCCTGTATGTGATTTTATTTATATTATACAAACTTTCCTAAATATGGTAAACATAGTTCATCTTGAAAAAACCTACTCATTTAAAATCATTGAAGAAAATGACGCTCATGCTCAGTAATGCTTACGGATATTTTGTGTACCCTTGTATATAATCTAAAGCATTTATAAGCACTAGTTGTATATAAAATTTTGTAAAACTGAAAAATGCATACCATAACTGAAACCGAACTTTTAGCAATTATCCCTAATAGACAAATCTTCGGATACCGTATTGTTTCCGGAATCTTAAAGTGCCCCTGCAAATGAACGATAAATATACGGCATGTATCACAGCATGATCCTTTAAGTAAACATCTGTAATATGTATCATTTTCGTCATGTATGAGATTGTGAAACATAATTGAATGACACTGGGAACAGTTTTTCCCCCTCTGAAAATTATATAATTGAACGCTTTTGTGTGACACTGTAATTGAATTGTTGCACCCCATACTCTATAGAAAGCATGCTCCTCGGAATTTCACATCAATTTCATTATGTTTGTATGAATTTTATTTTTGTAACTTTTAGTGCAACTTTAAAAAGAATACCATAAATGAATACTAGCTTAATGCAATTATCACTTATAGACAGTACTTTATATGGAGTAAATACGAAATATTTTGTGTGTCCCTGACAATAAACGATAAATGCTATCAAATTCAAATCCTAAATTCAGTATCTCGTCATTAACATCATAGACGAGAGCACAGACACATGGTTTGTACGGGTACAGTTATTTTTCCAGGAAAAGTGCCAGTGTATTTTTATAGAAAAAGAAATCTAGGTTAAACGCGCAAAATTTCTTCTTCTTTTTAAAAAAAAATTTCAAGATAATACTGTTGCCTAAAAATTTTCTAGTCTGCCAAATTGATGCAGGCGTACAAACCATGATACAACCACCTCATCGACTTGGAAGCTAAAATTCCAGAATTAGCTAAAACTAGATACGCATATTAAAACACAATCGGTCTGCCAAGTCATATCTTGGTGATAAACACCTAAAAACCCGATTTTAGCTGTCGACTCGTAGGTTTACCATTGCGTTTTCCTGCACCCATAGGTATGAAAATATGGCAGACTGGGAGCAGGAAAACACAATGGTAAACCTACGAGTCAACCAGTAAAATCGAGTTTTTAGGTATTTTCCATTAATATATGACTTAATAGACCGATTGCGTTTTAATATGGGAATCGAGATTTAGCTAATTCTGGAATTTCAGCCTCCAACTCGGTGAGGTGGCTGTCTATGCTGCCGGCTCCCGGTCTATCAGTATTGTGTATCAATTTCGTTTTAATTAAAATATTGTAACATAATTAATTAATTGTTTAACATCTAAAATTGCCGTACGCATATAAGAAATTGAAGTGTCCATAAATATATTGGCATGCTAATTTTAATATAACATATGTAATGTCATCAAAAACATCCAAATAAACACGTAAATAGAAGTAGTAATATTTCTTTCCTTTTTAACATTTTGCAACATAGTTGACAAGTGGTTATGAATTGTGTCTGTCCGTCCGTCTGTCTGGCTGGCTAGCCGCCTGCATATATAGTGGATATACATTGGAAAAATAATCAGAGTGTAATATTATAATATGAAAAGCTCAATTAAATTAATAAAACAAAATCGTAGAAACGTAATTAATTTAAAGAATTTCTTCCCTGATGAAAATTATTATCAGAAGCGTTGATTTTAAACCTTTACAACATAGTTGAAAATGTTTATGACTTCGGTTTGTCTGTCTCAGTCTGTCTGTCCGAGCTCTAACTCGCATAAATGTGCTCAGACTGCCATTTCATTGATATACATTATTGAGATTCGAAGTCGTATGTTCGGTATTCAATATGAAATGTGTACCATTCATAGTTCATTTTCATGGGAACTCAAAAGTATTCCATTACATTAAAGCCTATGGGGGAAAATCATTTGCGATGAATTTTGACTGCGTTACAAAATATTAAACATAATGAAATTCATATACATTATTGAGGTGCACAAGAAGATGGTTACTATTGAATGTGTTCTGTGTAGCATTTAAAGTATTTATACAGGAAACTCAAAAGTATTCTGTATAAATACTTTATTATGGTTTATATATTATGGTCTATGTAGAAAGCGGAGTATTTTATGAATAATAATAAAAGGGATACGAATTTCTGAGATTTACCAATACATGCTTTCTGTCGTATATGGGTGCAAATTATTTATCATTCATTTACAAGGTTACAATAGAGTTCTGCTATATACTGATATACGAGTGAAAACTGTTCGCATCTTATTTCTGTTATGTCGCTTTACTTCAAACATTATGAAATTGATATGCGTTACTGATGTTTATTCCAATATGCCTGCAGTTAAAAATGATGTGCATTGCATTAATCATTCATTTACTCGGCAACGCAAAAGAATACGGATACAGTACTGTACCCGAAATGTTTGCTATTAGGAATGCTTGCGAATGTGCGTTTTTAAATTTAACTACATTCTGTATACTGCGCGATGTGCATAAATTCTTTAAATCATATAAAGGGCTACAACAAAGAATTCGTAAGCATTACTGAGAAAGAGCATGAATTGCTTAAAGGTGTTTTTTAATTTGGTTTATGCATTTTCAAGCTCAACAACATTTATTTTATTAAGCGATATTTGTAGTATATGTTGAAAATCATGCAATATAATAAGAAATGCATACATTTTCCCTATCGATAGTAAATTCAAGAAGTGTTATTTCAGCCGTTTTAAGCATATTTTTGTCTGAATTAAACTACATCTTAATATGGGGAGTGCATAAAATCTGTATGTAAGAAACAGGGATTTTTAAAAGAATTCAAGTCTATTTTAGTTTATTGCTAGAAATTACTGAAGTTTAATTTTCATCTGTATTATGCATTTTCTAGCTAAAATAAATTTTAGTAAACAATGTAGAATATATACAAACATGCAGATTATATGCACAGCTGCACAAAATATTAGAAGTACCTTTCCGAAGAGTTAGGCAAATTTGTAATCTCAATTATCTGCAATGTAATTAGAGGTTAACTGCATGTAATTGATTATAGTTACACGCATTCAGAATCAGAAATTTGATAAAATAATTGGACAGAGGCGGTAGAGGCTACAGTACTACAATAATTTTTTACGACATATAATTTTAACTATGATTAATTACGCACAATTTAACTGTAATTACATTCCAGATAATTGCAATTACAAATTTGTCCAACTCTATCTTTCTGGCTGTTAATGGCAATTATTAAAATTTGGCTTTTAAATGCGTTACGTAATTTCTAAATGTTTCCTTAAGTATCTTATTTACCTTATTAAACGGCTAAGTTTTGTTAAAAAATTCTGGAAGTGTTGAAAAAATAGTTTCTCGAAAATGGGTAAAATGTACGCAATTTTAAACACGCCGCGTACTCAAACTAACCCCGATCCAAATGTATTCGAAATTAAGAAAAATATGTACTCATTTTTTATTGCACAGATGTGTTCAATTTGATTTGTCTTGTACTCATTTTTAATCTCATGAATGTATTCAAATATGAACTGTTATGTAATCATTTTTGACGATTGGCATGACTGTCATGCACTTCCAAGGCTGATGTGCCAGCTTTTATGCGATTTGGAGGTTTTGTATCTCCTATCTATTGGAATGTTGTAGAATTTTCTTATCTTTCTTACGCGTTAGAAAATAATATTCAAGTTTCACATGTCTATAGTGATTGTATCACGCCGGAGGTATCGCTCGAATAATAAATTTTTTTAATTGCTAAGCTAACATTCAAAAAATTGTTCTTGAGACGAAATAACTTCTGATGTTTTGGAAAATGTTTATAGTAATGGAAAATCGAATTTTGGTAAAAATGCCGATAAACTGTTATCATCCGAATCCAGGTCAAGTGACAATAAGCTGTATGAAAATATACCAAGTAAAAGTCATGAAACAACAGTAAATAGTAAAAGTGCTGTGAAGAGAATGTTAAATAAAGTAGAGAATAAAAAAAAGAGAAAAAGGTGCAAACTAAATTACCCCTTCTAAGTGATTTGGTTTAAGGAAAAACCCGCACTGATCATATTCTTCTATAGAGTCAAAACACTGTTTTAAAGGAAATTGTTGCGAAGGAAATTTTCCCCTTGTTATTAATAAACTTTATAATATATTTATAACTACTTAAAAGGTGACACAAACATATAAAAATATTATTTAATGCAACCCTGAGACGTTTCGAACACATACGCGTTCATTTTCAAAGGGAAAAAAGATTATTGACAGAAATAGAAATACATTTTAAAAACAAAAACAAAAATAATACGCATGCGCAAGCGAATTTCAGTCCATTTCTCTGCAGAGAGGTGAAAAGATCAGTTCATATTATCAGGAGGTCTTGAAATATTTAGAATATTGTACCAAATTGCGGGAATATTATAGGAAAGGACATCGTTACAAACATTATCACTTCTAAGTAAAATTTCAGTGGATTCACGGATTATTGACGAGTAGTGGTTAGACGTTGAAATGATCATTTTAGCTTTTTCGAAGTTTATCTTAATATTTTCGTTTTGATGTAATCTGGATAATGTTGTATTTGGTTTGTTAAACTTGATATCAGAAATGTGCTCTTTTAATCTTTCCTTAAATTTTCGAGATGTCATACCAATATAAAATAAACTTTTATGCTGTTCTGTGCTGAATGGGATGATGTAAACTCCTGCTTTTAAAATGAACGCGTGTGTGTTCGAAAGGTCTCAGGGTTGCATTAAATAATATTTTTATATGTTTGTGTCACCTTTTAAGTAGTTATAAGTATATTATAAAGTTTATTCACATTCTTCTAGTCGATGAGTTATTGAAAATATTCTAAAAGAAAAGTCGGGACTTACACGTTACTCGAAAGAAATGCTGCTAAAAACAGTCCTATAACTTACTGACCACTTTTCATAATATCCCAGTGGTTGGGGAGCAAAAAATTGTCGAATTCGGAATTAATTAAGGGAACGCTATAAATTGTTTTAATCCATTTAGTTTAGGTCTAGAATGAATATACTAAGTTTTCCCTCTCGTACTAGGTGAGCGTTAGGAAATATGTATAGATTTATAGTCAAAAAACACGTTTAAAAAAATACCTTAACAATATCGCAAAACAAATAACTATCAAAAACGTTGTCAATACAAATGTTGCAAATCTTAAAAATCTAAATGAAATGAGTACCCACACTTAGTATTTATGTTTAAAATTAAGCTTACATTTCTACTTCAAATTTTAGACTAAATCACTAATAAAGAGCTTGAATCCAGAACAGACAAGGTATCAGTCTACCCTGCTTCTAATTTTTAAATACATATAATTCTTTTAATTTATTGAGGCATTTACGATGTTTTTCTAATTATTTTAGCTCATTATTTTGGATAATTTGAGAATTACGGTTTAACTTCTTGAATGCGAGCCCAGTGTTAGGAGATGAAAAAAAGGCCGAAAGCGAAATTAATTTGGGGAAAACTAAAAATTGTTTTAATCACTTCGACATAGGTCGAAACTTAACAAAATACATGTATATAAAAATTGGAAGCAGTATGAACTGATAACTTGATCTCTCCTGGCTTCAAACTGTTGATTAACGATTCAGGAACATTTTTGAAATAGAATTGCGGCCTTAATATTGAACAAAAAATTTTAATGTGGTTACTCATTTTATTCAGAATTTCTGGCTATATAACGTTTGAAATGACAAATTGTTTGACAGAGTTATCTGTTTTGAGATATCGTTAAGTTTACTTGATCTCTCCTGGCTTCAAGCTCTTGATTAGCAGTTAAGGCAAATATTTGAAATAGAATTGCGACATCAATTATGAACAAATGTATTAAAGTGGGTGCTCATATGAATAAGAATTTTAAGCTCTACAACAGTTGTACTCACAATGTTTTGATAGATTTAGCTGTTTTGAGACATTGATAAGTTAACTTGATCTCGTTTGGCTTCGAGCTCTTGATTAGCGATTAAGGCAAAATTTTGAAATATAATTGCGACCTTAATCATGAACAAAATATTAATGTGGGTACTCATTTTATTCAGAATTTTAAGCTCTACAAGATTTGTAATGACAAATTATTTTGGCAGAGTTAGCTGTTTTGAGATATTGTTTAGGTAATAAAAAAACGTGTTTATCGGAAATAAATACGTACATATTTTCTAATGTTCACCAAGTACGAGGAAGAAAACATAGTACGTTCATTTTAGGCTTAAATTGAAGGGATTAAAACAATTTCAAGTTTTCCCCTAATTAATTCTAAGTCCAACCTCCTTACCACAGTGCTAAAATTTTGATGTAGAATTGTGATCTTAATCTCTCTATTCTAAAAAAAAGTAACTCCCGCTGTCACCGCCGCCGCCGGTTTTGATTTTTTTGTGACCGGAGGCCTTTCTTCGTTAATATCAACAAAAATAATGCATACAAAAACATGAAAATCGGTGGTTTTATACAGAAATGTTTGATAAACACGCTGATGCAGACAGTTTTCAAATCGAAGAATTATTTTAAGAGTTATTTAATGCTAAATTTGGACAAAATCGTTCCACTAAAAAAGTTTTATAGCAGCAAAAACTATACAGGGCAGTGTAATCATTTTTAGATCATTTTATGCGTTAGAATTTGCCGGAGTGCAGATTGCATTAATTTTTTTATTTTGACTCATTTTTTCAGGTTTTATTTCTATTTTAAATTCAAATTTTCAGCATTTCTAGAGATATTTTTTACAGATTTCAGAAAATTGTACTAATTTAAAATGTTGCCATCTGTATAAAAAGCGCAAGCAATAATGTTTGCTTCAAATTAAAAATTTATTTACACGTGACTATTATAAACAGTAAAAAAACTTTCAAATTAGTATTAAATAATTACGTATAAAAAGCAGGAACTTATTAAAAATTACGTCCTAAAAAGTATACACGTGAATTTTATAGGAGAAAGGATATTGTAAAATAATAAATTCATTAACATGCGTTAGAAGTCTTAGGAGAAATTACGTCATATTTACGTCACATTATAGTTATTACATAAAATGAACACAAAATAATATTGCAAAAAAGTTTAAATTTAGAAATTGCGCTAGACATTTATTTGATATTTTGAAAATTAATTTAAAATGTCTCATTTAAAAGAACTTTCTTTTCGCTTTGTTAAAAAATACCAGGAGACAAAGACTCTCTTTACTTAATTCCTTTTATATTAGCTTATTTTGAAATGTTGTTACAGGTGTATACGTCATCAAGTTATTTTTATTTCGACGTTTTATTTGTGTTTTTATTAATGTTGTACGAATTTATTTGTTCTTTCGTTATTTAAAATAAAAATTATATCAATTTGTATAATTTGGCGAGTGGTTTGGCGATTTATAAATTTGGCGAAATTGGTCGACAGGATAATCAAGTAGTACCGCAGCGGATTTGGCGTTAAAATTCCCCAATCAAAGAGAAATGAATAGAAATTCGTTTATAGGGAGATCGCCACTGTTTTTTAAATTATAATTCAATCTTTCGAAATATCTTTAAAACAGATCAAATTAGCGTGCATTTAGAGTCTGCGGTGTCTGGACGGGGGTTGGCGAGCGTAGCTCGTAGGGGGCCGAGCCCCCTAGTATTCAACAAAAATATTATGTGTAGGTACTCATTTCACCCAGAATTTTAAGCAATACAACAATTGTATTTACAATGTTTTTCATAGAGTTAGTTGTTTTGCGATATTGTTATAGTATTAAAAAAACTGTTTTTGACTATAAATCTATGCATATTTCCTAATGCTCACCTAGTACGAGGGGGAAAACATAGCACATTCATTACAGACCTAAACTGGAGGGATTAAAACAATTTCCAGCTTTCCCATAATTAATTCCGAATTCAAACCCCTAACCTCTGGGCTATAAATGATAATCTTTAAAATATTATGTCAAAAGTATTTGAAGGAAGATCAAAACATAATACTGAAATATGGAGGCTTTCCCCTGTTTAATTGGATTCCTTTATTTCGAATTTGCATGTTCAAGGAGTTGTAGCAGTAAAATTGGTCTCCATATTTTGCCTTTGGTTATCGAAGTGAAGACACATTTTTTTTCTTCAACAATGAGCGTGAACAGGTTTATAGAAATCGTATGATACATGGGTTTTGATATAAATATTTCAAGATCAGATAGATTTAAAGATGATAAATTTGCGCTTATATGAGATGTTTGGATACATTTATAGAAAATTATTGTAGGAGTTATAAATCAGGAGAAAACATTACTTTGGATGATCAGCTGTTTCCGTCAAAGACACGCTGCAGATTTTCGTAGTATATGCCAATCAAAAGCTATAAATTTGGAATCAAAATTTGGTTGGCCTGAGATGTGAGGTCAAAGTACATAATCAACAAAGTTCCATAATTAAGGAAAAAATCATTTGAAATGAAGTGATCTAAGCGTTAGGAAAAATGGTGACTTCGGTTTGTGGAACCTTACCTCAATGCCGGATGAAATGTAACACGTGATAGTAATTTTACATTTCTAAAACATCAAGAAAGCCTAAAAGAAAAGAGTTTGAGATACGTAAGAATAATTAATAGAGAAAAAGAAAATTCTAAAATACGTGAAAAAAAAATAATTATATTCAACAAAATTTTATGATACACAATAACACCATTCTTGTGTCTTAAGTAAAAAAGTATGTAGAACGTTCCATTCCTCACTACTAGTTATACAAACTGAGAAGAAAACTCCTGAAATAATAGGTTTCTAAAATTCCACAAAATTTGGAGTTGATGTTGATCAAATGTCAGAAGATATTCCGTTAAATATGCATCAAGTGTTAGCTAATGAAGTTTTTTTAATAATTTAGTTCTAGCAATCTAAAATGAATGGATAGTTTTTAAAGAGACAACAGGTTCTGATATGAGTAGAATAGACTATATTCTAAAATTAGCAGATGAGCTAATAGATAAATATATTGCAAAAAAAAATGAAGTTATTCGTCCAAGAAAAACCACAGAAATTTAACAAAACGAAAATGACGCCCAGACAATAAAACGAATTTTCTGCGTTTGATTTTTTTGTGACTGTCTACTGTGCAAAGCAAAAAAAAAGAACATTAACTTTTTATACGAATTGTTTCGTTGGAAAATAAAAAGTCATAAGAAAAATATTATGGTGATACATACAATTATTATATATATATATATGTGGAGATTTCGCAAGCAGCGCCTGCATTCGACTGAGTGTCTCCGTATTTTCCGCTTCGAGATTAAAAAGGAAATGAGCCTTTACGAAGCTGTGTGAAGTGAAATTGCAGAAGAGGTAAGGAGAACGAAATGAGTTCGACGACGGAAGGTTTTGTTAAAAAAGAACGGAATATATTACGGTGAAATAAGATTGAATATTTACACGACGTAAGAAAATCATAGAAGTATTCAACGACGTTTATGCCTTTAAGTAATTAAAGAACGAGAAGATCGTTTATATCTATATTTTTTGTGTATGTATTCGTCTCAATAAATGTCAGTGTTCGTCCTAAAAGTGAGTTGTGAGTTAAGTATGGAGTCTCGCCCCCATAAATTGGTGTCAGAAGTGACAGTTAACCCACCAATATGATTAATTAGAGTTATTCATCCTACATATTCAAGCCGGATATTCTTCTAACGGTGAGTTCATTGCTATTATTTTATTATGAAGTTAGTTGAAATACCAGAACTGGAAGTTGCGTTTAAAAACGAACGAACGCATAAAATTAAATTGCTGCATAAATTCCTATTTGATGCTGACGGTGATCGCTCTAATAGAAAGAGAATACGTGATTTTACTGGTTTCGGTTTTCAAACCGACAGCACCGAATTCAAAAATAAAATAACTAAAGTTCAAACTGATTTTTCATTAAATGATCTGATTACAGTGTGCAATCTACTTTGTATTGATAATGAGGGATCTTTAAACGATCTCGCAACCCGATTAGTGACATACCTTTCAGACTTGACCTTACTACAAAATAATATTATACAAAATGAAAGTGACACCGACTCGGAACCCGAACTGCCTTCAAATAATATGACTTCAAGTAATAACACTCAATTATCAAATTTTGACAAACAACAGCAATTTCCAGTTCAAAGTTTTATGCAATCGTCTATTAATTTTACTGATAATGAAAGTGTAATACCTCCTTTCGATGGTAGTTCTTTTAGCGATATAACCGTATGGTTTAATAATTTTGAGGATGTTACTAATATGTTTAATTTATCTGACTTTCATAAATTCATATTTTGTAAAAGATCATTACGAGGAAAAGCCCAGTTATTAACACAAACAGAATTTCATATAAATTCATATGACAAACTTAAACAACTCTTAATATCAGAATTTAGCACCACTTATAATTCTGCCGAGTTACATGATATATTAAATAAACGAAAATTGCAAGAAAATGAATCAATAGAAGAATATTTTCTTATCATGAAACAAATATGCTCGCGTGGTAAAATCGAGGATTCCGAATTAATGCAATACATCATAAACGGCATAAACGACCCCGTTTTCAGAAAATCAATGTTATATGGATGCCAATCCATTGTAGAATTCAAGCAAAAGCTCAAAATTTATGACAAAATTCGACATGACTATGAGGATACTAAATTTCGTAAAGTCAAACCTGAAAGGCCAATGAAAGAGAAATCCTTTCGACCAAAATCTGACCTTTTTTGCTTTAATTGTGGTTTGTCGAATCATAAAAGTAGCCAATGCAGACATAAAGATAAAGGCCCTCGTTGTTTTAATTGTTCGAATTTTGGCCATAGATCGGCTCAATGTGATCAACCAAGGAGGCCTAGAGTTAAGTCAGAACCCTCCAATGTTTCCACTGTCACGTCGAACACTTTCATGACCAAACAAGTCATTATTTCGTCTGTAAATGTTACATCATTGGTAGACACAGGTAGTGAAAGAAGTTTACTAAAGGAAAGTATTTATCGCAAACTCCCTACAATTTCGAACCTTGAACATCCAACTATCACATTAACTGGATTAGGAAATACTATAATCAAACCCCTAGGTTTTTTCTCTACGAACATTATGATAGATGATTTTAATTATACAACTAATGTTTATGTAGTCCCAGATTATTCCATATCTTTTGATCTTATTATTGGTACAGATATCATTCAACAAAGTATTTTAACAATTTCTGGAAATAATATTTCGATGCAAAAAGTCGAGAAAAATGACGACACGTCCAATAATTTTTTGATTAATATTGCTCATGTGTTAGACGATCTTAATCTTTATTTATCTCATATTACCGATGAAACAATACGTTCAAAAATTTCAGAACTTATTCAAAATTATTCTCCCAAAAAAATAAAGACAACTGATGTTAAATTATCAATTCATCTGGAAAACGAAGAACCTGTTACTTGTCCTCCCAGGCGCTTGGCGCAAATAGAGAAAAACTTCGTCGAAAAACAAATTTCTGAGTGGCTCGAAAAAGGAATTATTCGTAAAAGCACTAGTAATTTTTCATCACCTATTGTCCTAGTAAAAAAGAAAGATGGTTCATATAGATTGTGTGTTGACTATAGGAAGTTAAATTCTAAAACACATAAACAACGTTTTCCCCTCCCAGTAATTGATGACATTATTGATCAGTTGCATTCTGCAAAAGTATTTACTACTCTTGACCTTAAAAATGCTTTTTATCATGTCGAAGTAGAAGAAAATAGTAGAAAATATACTTCTTTCGTAACACATTCTGGTCAATTTGAATTCTTATATATGAATTATGGCCTTAGCGATGCACCGTTAGTGTTTCAAAGATATATTTATAACGTTTTTCGAGACCTCATTAATGAAAAAGTACTTATTGTCTATATGGATGACTTCATAATACCAGCTGAAAACGAAGTCGAAGGACTCCAGAAATTACAACGCGTCCTTACAACTGCATCCGAATATGGTTTAGAACTGAATCTTAAAAAATGCCACTTTCTACAACGAGAAATTTATTTTTTGGGTTACCACATTAAAAATGGTCAACTGCACCCATCCCCCTTAAAAACTAAAGCTTTCCTTAATTTCCCAGAACCTAAAAGTATAAAAGATGTACATTCATTTGTCGGATTAACTTCATATTTTCGTAAATTCATTCAAGATTACTCTTTAATAGCTAAGCCTTTAACAGATCTTCTTAGAAAGGACACTAAATTTCACTTTGGCGACCAGCAACGAAATGCATTTAATCAGCTGAAACACATCCTTCCTTCAGGTCCTGTTTTAAGCATTTATAACCCTAGTAACGAAACAGAAGTTCACTGTGATGCATCTATTGACGGTTACGGAGCAGTCCTCCTTCAAAAGTCTTCTATTGACAATCAATTTCACCCTGTCTATTTTATGAGCAAAAAAACCACAGATGCCGAACGTAAATATTCGAGTTATGAATTAGAAGTTTTAGCTGTCATAGAAGCCCTTAAAAAATTTCGCGTTTACATTCTAGGTATTCCTTTCAAGATAGTCACAGATTGCAACGCATTCGCCCTTACTATGAATAAAAAAGATCTTTGCACCAAGATTGCTCGATGGGCTTTAATGTTAGCTGACTATAACTATACAATCGAACACAGACAAGGTACACGCATGCGCCATGTCGACGCTTTAAGTAGAAATCCAATATGTATGGTCATTCAAGATAGTTTTACTACCAAAATCATACAATCACAGAACACTGACGAACATATTCAGGCCATCAAAGAAATTTTGAAAACAAAGCCATATGACAACTATTTCCTTAAAAATAACGTTCTCTATAAAAATCATAAAGGTGTCGATCTGATAGTTGTGCCGGATGAAATGCAGCTAAATGTCATTAAACACGTTCATGACAAAGGACATTTTGGCCGTAAACGTTGTGAAGAACTCCTTAACGAAGAATTTCTCATCCCTAATATGTCAAATAAAATTGATAAAATTATAGCAAATTGTGTAACGTGCTTTTTGTATAATCGCAAACGTGGCAAACAAGAAGGTGAATTGCATCCCTTACCTAAAGAAGAGACTCCTCTCCAAACCTACCACATTGATCATTTAGGCCCTCTTGAAACAACCAACAAAAATTATAAACATATTTTGTCTTTAATAGACGCATTTACTAAATTCGTCTGGTTGTATCCATGTAAAAGTACTTCTGCTACCGAAGTTATATCAAAACTACGACAACAAAGTCATACTTTTGGCAATCCTTCCATTATCATTAGCGATAAAGGTCCTGCATTTACAAGCAAAGAATTTGCTGATTATTGTCAAGATGAAAATATAAAGCACGAGACAGTTACAACTGGCCTTCCCCGTGCCAATGGTCAAGTAGAGCGACTTAATTCCACCATAATTTCTGTAATCTCTAAAATGTCCAAAGACGAACCGACCAAATGGTTTAAACATGTTCCTAAAGTTCAACAAGTCATTAATTCAACTTACCAAAGAAGCATTAAGAGAACACCGTTTGAAACCTTGGCCTGACGATAACTGAAACTTCAATTTTTTTTTTTTTTTAAATCTTTTCTTCTTATGTGTTTGTAACAATTTTATAAGTCAACCCATATGATGTTACGCTACTTCAACTATGATGTGCAGATTAATTTTTTTTTCTTCTTTTCCCCTAAGAACAGTTACTGGTTTTTGTTTTTTGTTTTTCAGATTCTATTTTACCACATGTCGCTGCGGCAGCTCCAGATGTCAGGACGGCCGCTTGTGGAGATTTCGCAAGCAGCGCCTGCATTCGACTGAGTGTCTCCGTATTTTCCGCTTCGAGATTAAAAAGGAAATGAGCCTTTACGAAGCTGTGTGAAGTGAAATTGCAGAAGAGGTAAGGAGAACGAAATGAGTTCGACGACGGAAGGTTTTGTTAAAAAAGAACGGAATATATTACGGTGAAATAAGATTGAATATTTACACGACGTAAGAAAATCATAGAAGTATTCAACGACGTTTATGCCTTTAAGTAATTAAAGAACGAGAAGAGCGTTTATATCTATATTTTTTGTGTATGTATTCGTCTCAATAAATGTCAGTGTTCGTCCTAAAAGTGAGTTGTGAGTTAAGTATGGAGTCTCGCCCCCATATATATATTCATATATATATCAATAGTTTTATAAATAATATTCCAATAATCTGTAAAAAAGTATTACGAAATTTACATTTATATTTAAAATATATATTATGTGTAAGATATTTATTACTTTGTATTTCATACAAGATATCAAAATCTCAAGTTGCCTATTGTGAAATTATAAATTTAAATTTTCTATAGGGTATATATTTTCTACATTTCATATTATGTACTATTCTAGTAGGTAAATTATATTAATCATTAATTGCAAATCATTCTATTAATCATCAAAGCTTATTGTATGTCTGTATTTCTCATACAAAACAACAATAACATCATTCACTGTAAAATAATTATGTAGTGTTACTTCATAATAATGATATCATGCACAAATTTTATTGAGTAATTTAACTTACATAATGGTGCAATTTAAACTGATATAACTGGTGTAATATTACACATTAGTGCATCGTAACAAAAGTTATATCTGTTAAATTAGTTCATAAAATTGAGGCAGCAGGAGTGCCACGAATTTTATGAGGTAGATTTCCATAATTTATTAACAGTGTTGGAATCCATCTGTCATCTATGACGCACCTTGGTAGTTCTGGGTATACAAGGAACACCGTAATTCTAGTATTATGAATAACAAAGTAATGATATTGGCATCTTTGGGGAAAGTTGAATATTTTTTAAATTATTTAAACGTTGAATACTTTAAATATTTCCTCATTCCTTTTTTTTTTTTTTTTTTTTTTTTTTTTTTATTATGCTCTTGATTTCTTCACGTAAATTTTTGAGGAGCTATTTAAGTATTAGTACATAATATTGTAATTAATTCAGAGCTTGATTTCAGTGCTTTTTTGAAAATAATATTGGTGCTTACTACTTGTTTTAAATATATTTAGTCACAGTTTTTTTAGTTGAAAAATTATAATTTTCTAATATAACACTAAAATTTACTTTAAAATAAATCTATAAAGTTAGTGAGCATGTAAAACAAAATTTAGATTTATTCCGTTTAAAAAAAAAAATTAGGCAAAAGCATCCAATATCCTATTTCAATATTTACAATTCATAAAAAAATTCATAATGATTGTGCATTCTAGCGTAAATAAAAAAAAATTAAAGATGCTTACAATTCTATATATTTTAAAAATAAAATTTAATAATACATAAATCATCCTCACATTTTAAATAAAATGCCATTACATTGAATGTTTTCATTCCAAGCTATTTTGCACATATTTTCATGTGTTTAATAAATGAGATATTCTGAAGTGTTTTCTTTGAAAACATAAAAGCTATTATGAAATATTGCTTTGATTCCAAAATTCCATAAAATACTTATTTCGATAAAACTGTTGTTTTTTTCTTAGAAATTTTTCGAAAACAAACAATGCGATTGTTCTAGTCTTTATGATAAAGAATGTCCTTTTTAGTAGATTAAATAATATTTGTGTTTATTTTTTAAATAACGCAATCAGTTACATTGTTACACTTGTATCTCTTATGTATAACTAGTCTAAAGTCTGTTTGCACAAAGAAAAAAAAATGTTTAAAGCACACTCAAGCTCTATTATGAATAGAATATTTAAACTGAATAAAATATAATAATTATTGCATGCATAATTAAGTGTCTGTTCTCTGCTAAGAAGATTTTTAAGCTTTTATAGAAAAAAAAATCTAGAAATATTTTTTTGCTAAGTTTAAGCATATACTTTATTTCAAGAGAAAATAACAAGTAAAAATCAAGAAAGAAATAGCATGCCACAAGCACAGATTATGAAACACTTTCCAACACATTTAGAATAATGTAACAAAACTTCACTGCGCATAACACATTTGAAATGACGTCATTAATCGGAAAATTATCCGAATTTTTTAGCAGCCTTGTCTATGGTGTATATATTTTTATCTATTAACTGCATGCATACAAAATTTACTTCAATTAAAAAATACATACCTGAGTAGAAAATTCCTCTTCAGCAATTTCAGCTAATATGCAGAATGGTACGTGAATTCATTTATGCAACCAAATATACGAGGTATAGAATTTATAAGCAACAAGTAACGTGTAAAAAATTTTTAAATTTAAAAGTGCATACTAAAATGGAAACGCACTTCTAGCAAGTTTTGCTCAAAGACAGTATTGTGAGCGATTTCTTTGGTGTGTCCCTGTATATGAAAGACAAATGCTATGAATGTCATGTTCTATAGTAATCATATTGTAGTGAAATTCAGTGATTTATATGGATTTCAATACATTTGAAATAGCTTAATCTGATTAAAATACTCTACTAACGATTTTTCCCCATTGACCATAATATAACAAAATTCTTTTGAGTGTCCCTGTAAATGAACTATTAATGCTACACACTTCATATTCAATACCAAACATTCCATGGTAAACATCCTTAACATGTATCAATTGCATGAAAATCCGAGTATATTTACATAAGTTAGGACTTGGAAAGACAGACGACAGACAAACCGAATGCATAAACACTTTTCAGATTTGTTGAAAAATGTTAATAAAAACGAACAAACATCTTTAAACTATTTCATTTTCATTGATTTTCATCAAGTAACGTTGCGCTAACTGTTTGGCAAGAAAGTCACTACCCGGCGATTTTTCTGCCTGTTTATACGGTTTTGTTTCTATGATTCATAATTACTACATGGTGGACCAACAATTTCTGACATTTTTTTTTTTTTATTTAATCAATACTAATATTAGTAAAGTTTGTTTATTTTTAGGAGGTAATCTCTGGAAGTACCGAACAGATTTCAAAATTAATGGTATCAAAATAATGGCGTTAGTCACTGTTCGAACATAGGCTATATCTTATGTTCACGCCACTAATTCAAATGGGGTGCAAGATCAAAAAACGTTCTAAAAATTCGATTCTTACGTTTTTGAAGGGCCTAGAAACATGACGTTTGGCATGGTAGTTACTTATTAGATATAAATGACCTTTAAGAACATTTCTTAAGACAGTCAAAATTTAAATGGGGTGAAAATCCAAGAAAAGCGTTCTAAAAACCGTTCTAAATGGCGATTTGTACGCAATTTCAGAAAGTGCCGAACTGAAATAATAAACCGATTACAAAAGTAATGGTTGCGAATCAATGGTGACAGTCTCTGAATCAACACAGACTATATTTTATGCCGGTACCACTACCACTTTGGGTTTCCAGAAACAACAAATGCCTTTAAAATGCTTCTACAAATGCCTTTAAAATCTTTCTAAATTACGTTTTCTATGGAATATTAGTAAATGTCAAACCGATTTCAAAATTAATTTTCGCAAGTTAATGATGACAGTCTCTGTTTCAACATAGGCATTTTATGTTAGTGCCGCTACAACCAGATAGGTCGTAGACCGATAGACAAGAATCTTGGAAATTTGACATGATGGTTAATTTTAAGGTGTAAATGCGTACCAAGAACGATTTCTAAGAAATCAAAACTTCAAATAAATACTAAAATGAGCATAAAAACTTCAAAATATTTTCTAAATTATCATTTATTTAGAATAAGTTTTAGTTCTTTTTATTAATTTAAATCTCACTTCTGCTTCCTACAGCAGTGTAAAAATGGAGTTTTGTCAACTCTGTCTTTATTAGTAATTATTGAATTATTCCTAAAAGTATATCTTCTAATAAAAATTAGACATACATATATGACTTAGCATATTTCAACTATTATGCGAGTAAAGCCGCGTGTTTTGCTAGTATAGAATAAAGTAATTAGCGTAGAAGAGAGCGGTTGACAAAATTGTCAATTAAATATAAAGTGTTATTACAAATGAATCATCGGGTTTTGATACGTTACTCCGTGCGAACTAGGAAACGTATAT
The DNA here is from genome assembly GCA_963932465.1 of Maratus speciosus. NCBI lineage: Eukaryota > Metazoa > Arthropoda > Arachnida > Araneae > Salticidae > Maratus > Maratus speciosus. The sequence goes on along the minus strand of OZ010795.1, from coordinate 432,117,232 downwards.
GTTTCCACGACAACTCAAACGAGAAAGCGTTAACTACAGTTTCGCGCTGCGCATGTGTTATGCGCGTGTGGTTGCCATGGTTGCTGCGCGAAATTCATATTCAAAATGGCGACTGGACTGAAGAAAGCGTTTTGTGCACTAGAATTTTCAAAGTGTGTATTGCTTATAACCGTTCAGAGAGCATTCCGGAAGGCATACATACGAAAACCATCAACCCAACAAAGCATTCTGTGCTGGTTTCGACAGTTCAAAGAAAGTGGTTGTTTATGTAAAAGCAAAAGTTCCGGCGGACCCACAGTTACTGAAGAAACAGTGAATCGAGTTAGAGAGAGTTTCATCCGTTTTCCCAAGAAATCAACAAATTGCGCTAGCCGCGATCATTCCATTCCACAGCCAATCTGTGTGGAAAATTTTTGCTGTTCAATCGTAATTTTGAATATAAAGTTCGCGCAGCAACCATGGCAACCACAGAAATCACAGAAATCACCCACTCGTGGACAGCCAACCTTGCGGTATAGGAGCTAAATGTCCACGAGGGGAAAAAAAACCATATCCCCATCCCACGAAACCCCCAGACACCGGAGTGGGCCCAGAGGCCTCAGCAGGATGGAAGACCCCTCTTTTTTTAAATTTCACTTAGGATGTAGTACAATCTTCTCACACCCAATGCTGCATAAGCTGGGCGAGCCCAAATTAAACAATGTTTTGAAACTTTGGATCTTTTTATGTATGGATATTACAGATCATCAATCAGTTATTGTGAAAACTACTTGTGAGTAGAAAGAATATGATTTATTTAAAGTTTAATAGAAATAGCTTAAAAGCTTAAAATCTTGAAGCCTGAAATTTAAAATTTGAAATTTAAAAAACTAATTCATCAAGGAGATTAGCATTAAATCTTAAAAAGTCATAGAAGTTTTGATAAATCTTAATAAATTCTTAATACAACTAAATAAGTAATCCATTTAGGATAAAACAGATAATTAAATCAATGCAAGAATTTGAAAATTTGAATAATATTTAAATTAGATATTACACTTGCTGAATTTAATTATGTTCCTGAGTGATGACCTGTTAAACAAATTTGAGATATAGATCATTGATTATTATTAATTTTAGAGTTCTAAATTCGAAAGTCTTTGTATTTCACAGTTCATAAAGTTTGTTTCACAATTTTGAATCATTATATTTTACAGATCTAAGGATTATATTTCATAGTTCGTAGGCATTATTTTACAATCCAGAGCACTATAAATTTGAAGATTTAATTCACAGTTTGAGGATTTAGATCACAGTTTGAAGATTTAGTCATATATTTCACTATTTTGGATCAAAGATATTATATTTCTTTGTTCTTGGGCATTATTTTACTGAGCAAGGCACTACAGCTTTCTGTTTGAAGACATATTTTACAATTTGAAGACATATTTCACAGTTTGAAGATTTGGAAACATATTTCACAGTTTTTTGATATACTTCATTTTTCACAGTTTTAAAATTTAAAGATTTGACGATTTTTTCAAAGTTCAGAAATTTAGTTTTTTTTTCAAATCAAGATATTACTTAACTATTTTCTGAATAATCTTGGTTGTTTAAGGCATTTTATTATTTTCTATAATATTCTATGACACTGTTTATAAAATCTTTTTTATGAAGGAATAATGTTTATTGAGAATATTGCAGTTTTCATTTAGCGCTGAAAAGTTTGCTGGATCCAGTAAAATTTTTTGGAAGTTTTTCCTTAAGGTTTTGCTTTTATTGAATTTGAAATGATTAGGTAAAAGAGAGCAATTCCCAAAAATATAATGTTGTACTGTTCCTCTAGCTTTGGTGCAGGAGCACATGTCCGAATTTAATTTGCCGATTTTATGTAAAAATGCAGGAAAACTGCCATGGCCACTAATATAATAGACTGATGATCTTGAAATGCAGATAAATTCTTTGTTTACTTTATCTAGAATTTTGTATGTATCACGTCCTTTTTCTCAGTGTTTCCAGATATCTTGCCAGTCAAGGATAATTTTCTCCTGTATATAATTTTTTATTATTGAATCTGGGTATGGTATATATTGAATTTCATCGTAGTGGTCGTGTTTAATTGCGTTTTTAGCCAAGGTGTCTGCACGTTCGTTCCCAACAGTTCCTATATGAGCTTTTGTCCATGCTATATTTATTAATTTTTGCGGGATTTTTTGAATTTCTGTATAAATCTGTCTTATGATTATATTTCTTGGGAAAATAATTTTGAGGGCATCTAATGAAGATCTGCTGTCTGTCAATATAAGAACTGATGTGAATCTGGAGGTTGAAAACCATTCTATAGAATTTAATATTGCTTTAAGCTCTGCCTGATAGATTGAATTATGAGGATTTAGCCGTGCAGCACTATCATGGATAAAAGCATCGTTTAACATTAATGTAAAGGCACATGATGTCCCCTGCTCCATTAAAGAGCCATCTGTATATATCTTTAATCTGTTGTTACGAATCTGTGACTCCGTTATTTCTTCTATTATATTCAGGTTATTGATTTTGTAGTAATCCAGAAAATCAAACGTACTTTCCTTCAACATTAAATTATCCTTATTTATTTTCATTGATTGAATTATTAAATTTCTTTTTCCCATTTTTGTCTGGTATGCCATGAATTCATTCTGGATTTTCGTAATGATTGGTGGTATGCCTGTTAAGACATTTAATGCTTCGTGTGAGATACTTCTGTAGGTTTTGATGACACTCATTAAACTCATTCTTTGTATTGTCTTTAATGTTCTAATACCACGACTGTTTAAATTAGGGAACCAAATTCCATGTGCATACAACATTTGTCTTTCCACTACCGTCGTATACCACATCTTTTTTATTTTTGGATTAATTCCTTTCTGGTAATTTCCCAGAAATTTGAAGCTGGTCACGAACTGAGATATTCTTGCCTTTAAGTCTTCTAAGTGAATTTGAAATTTTAATTTTTGGTCAAAGATAATTTCTAAGTATGGTAGTGATTTTTCAATTTTAATTGTTTTATTTTTTAATTTAAAAATTGGATGTCTGTTATTTAATAGATTTCTTCCAAAGAGTAATGGCTTTTGTTTTTTCTTGTGAGATGTTCAGGTTTAGCCTGTTACAAATTTCTTCAAAACTTCGGATCTTATCTTTAGCATCTTCTTCCAAGCCAGTTCTTGTATTTCCCTTTACTAAGACCACGAAGTCATCTGCATAGACTACTAGTTCAGGAAATTTTTTAAGTAGTTCCTTAATAATGAAATCTGCCACTATTAACCATAGAAGCGGGCCTAAACATGAAACCTGCGGGCATCCCTTGAAACTGCGAATCCACTGAATGAAATCAAAATTGTTTGCCCCAATAAATCTTTCACTTATATAGTTTATGAGTAAATTTTTTAAATATCTAGGTAGTTCTGAATCTTCAATTAGTTCCGAGATCATATTCCAATCTATTGAATCAAAAGCCCCTTGGATATCAAATGATATTAGTCCTACATATTTATTTTGCTGGAGAAGTTCCATTATTTGATCTTTTACTGATTGTAATGCCGTTAGTGTGCTTCTCTTCTCTCTGAAGCCATGTTGCTGGTTTGCTAAGAGATTTCTGTTTTCTAGATAAGTTTGTGTACGAATTTTTATGACTCTTTCTAACACCTTACCCATCATTGGGAGTAAGGTTATTGGTCTGTAGGACTTTGGAATTCTTGGGTCTCTATTTTTCTTTCGAAAGAATATAACTACACCTTTCTTCCACGCCGTTGGAAAATGGCCAATCTGAAGACATTTATTGTAAAGGAGTAGCATCAGTTTTGGATATCGTTTAGTTAGATTCTTTATTATTTTTATGTCAATTCTATCATACCCTGGTGCTTTTTTAGGATTTTGTTGGCTGATAACATATTTGAGTTCCCTCATATTGATTTTAATCTTGTCATAATCTTCATTTGTAATAGGGTCCCGATTTATTCTCGAGTGGATTTGCTCTGTATCTGGATTCCCAAAATGATGATAGATTAGATTTTGTTGTATATCAAGAAATGAGTCCTCTGTTGCTGATGTTTCTAGTGTTGTGTGGATTAAATCGGTATTTTTTAGGTATTTTCCCTTCATTATTTTGAAAGCTGTGCCATATACACTTGTGGTTTGTTGACAGAATGAATACCATGAGTCTTGTTTAGCTTTCTTGATATGTAGTTTGTATTCAGCCAATGCTTTTTTATATTCTTTCCTGTACTGTTGATTTTCTAAGTCTCTTCGAAATCGTTTATGTAGTGCGTTAAGTCTACTACGCTCAATTTTGAGTTTGTCTGTGTACCAGTTGATATTTAGGTCTCTTTTTTTATTTTTCTTTTTAAGTGTCAAATTCATTAAATTTTCCATGTGTATTTGAAGTTGTTTACCCATGTATCTAACTCCTCAGGAGTTGATGTTTCTTGAAGTGTTGTCCATAATTCTTCTTCCTTTTTATCAAATTCTTTGTTGAATTTTTTAAAAGTTTCATATTTGGTTTTAAATCTGTACAGATTTCGTAAAAGAGGTTCTAATTTCAATGTGAAGTTTATGTATCTGTGATCACTTAATGATGGAAAGTCCACTTCTACTGCCCAAGAGTCGAGTAAGTCCTTCGTACTTAATCCACATAATGTAAGATCAGGGTTACCTTTCTTCTTTCCCAAGAAAAAAGTTTTTTCTGCTTGTGGGTAATTCACTATTGTTAGATCTCTATTTGCAAGATAATCTAGTAGGATTTCACCTTTTGCGTTATTTCTGCTGTAACCCCAGGCCCTCAGATTGGCATTAAAGTCGCCTCCTAATACTAGATTAGTACAATTGTGAATGATATTTGACCAGTCCTCAAAATCTTTAGCTAGATCTCCTTTCGGCTTTGAGTATTGCGAAGCAAATTTAAAATTTTTTAACTTCGTTGTTACATTTATAAATACACTATTATCTGTTTGCAGAATCTTATTATGTACAAATAAGGGGTTGGCGATCAATATTCCCGCTGTTTTTAATGTTGATTGATATAAAGCCCAAGAAATCGGGAGACCAGTAAAAGAGTTTTTGCTTCTATGGTAGTCCTGGATTAGTGCTATGTCCTGGTTCATGTATTTAATTAGTTGAAAATTTGCTGCACGACAATTATTTAAGTTTATTTGGGTTACTTTTATATCTTGTTGATGTAATGGTGTACAATAAAGAAGTACGTTGATTGTGATGATGAAGCTTGGTTTTGATTATAAGTGCCTCTATCGGCGACTGGGAGGCAAAGCCTCCCTTGTATATTTTGGATATGTATAATTATGATTCTTTCTGTTCGAGTTTTCGAAGGTTCGCATTGTTATAGTTGTTGTTTCTCCGTATCTATCCTTCGCTTCATCCTCTTTATATTTTATCTGATTATCACTTCTTCCATATCTGTTATTTGTATATTCTTTACTTTTTGTATAATTGTTGTCATATTTATTGTCATTTTCATATCTATTTCCTCTAATTCTGTTTTCAGAAGGTTGGTTTCCAATATGTTGGTCTTCTCTCTTATAGTTTCTTCTTGACATTTTTTCAATTTCGTCTTTGTTTTCTCTTGTTAGAGTCTTCATATTCGGAAAGATTTCTTTTGATTTGTAGTATTCTTTCAGTCTTTTGTTCTTTTCATATTGGAAAATGGGACATTGTGGGGAATACGCTGGGCGATTGACTTCGTTTTTATTGTATCTTATACAATTTATACATTTTATTACTTTGTCTTCACATCCACTAGTTTTATGTTTCCCCGAGTACTTGGCACACCTTGTCCGAAATTCGCACTGTGATTTGACATGGTTATTAAGTTCTTGACAGTTTGTGCATCGCATTACTCTGATATAAAATTCAACTCTAAAGATTTCATAAAAGAGTTTTACTTTACCCATTTTTACCATTTTCCTACAGCCTGCTGCTGGCGCTTAGACTACCCAATTGTTGTACGATGTTTTCTGAATTTCTATTGATTTAAGTATGGTAAACGTTTCTAAATATTTTCTTTTAGTTAATTCATCTTCTAACTCTTCTTTAGAGATGTCTTTATTTATTTTCAGTAGTAATATTTTCATCGTTCTTTCTTCCGGATGCATGATTGTAAAGTTGTCTTGTTTATTTTCTAGTAACTTAGATATTGTGTCTATTTCTTTTTCTGAGGATTTTAGCTCTATTTTATTATTCATGATTTTTCTTATATTCTTGATTTCCGGAGGTTTGTCTGATTTTTTAGTCTCTTCTCGTATTATTTTTGAGACTTGTGAAATTTCCATATTCTCGTTCGGTATCAGAATGAGTTTTTTAATTTTTTTTATTTGCATCATTGGTTCTTGACGTGACCTTTCATTTTGAGGGTCTAATGCTTTTATTATTTCATCTAATTTTTTAACTTGATCTTTAAACTGCTTCTCCATGTTTTCTAACAGACGTTTCCTTAACTGTTCAGTTTGGTTCTCTTGAGATTCGTAATAGATAGATTGTAAGGTTTCTGTTTGTTTTTCACAGTTTTGTTGTAGTTTATGAAGTTTCCCTTGCGTTTCGAATTTATATTGTTCCTGGTATGTCTGGAACGATGTGAACTTCTTCTTCGAATTTCGTACTGTTTCTAATTCATTTAGGATTTTATCATGATAACTGTTTAAGGTTTCAGTGAGGTCTTGTGTGATTGAGAATATTGTTTTAATTGTTGCCGTTACTTCTATTGTTATTTTCTGCATGTCTAGCTGAAGAGTTGATTGTTGTTTCGGTGAGGTACTGTTTTGTTTCTTGTAGATTCTTAGAAAATTTGTTACGTCTTTGTCATTCCAAGTTTTACGTCCATGTCTAATGAACTCTTTTTCGAGTAATTTGTGTCCTCTTGTTATTTCTTGTTTCGAATTGTCTAATTCCTCGTTTTCTTCGTCATCACTCCCTGCAGAAACTAATGAGTACTCATTTTGTGAATCCTCTGTTTGTGTTGATTCGTCTGATTTCCTTTTATCTTCATATTGCTTTAGTTCGTTTAAATACTCCTCTATTTGTTCCTTTTTGAGAAGCAATTCTTGCTCCTTTGTTTCCAATTCTTCTTTCTTTTTCTTTATTTGTTTGTCTAGCTCTTCTAATTTTCTTGTTTTGATTTTTAATTCCTTTTCTGATTTCTTATTTTTATCCTCTAGCTGGTTTATTTTCTTTCTTGCAGAGTAACTGTCCGTCCTAAGTGTGTGGATCCTGCTTGGTGTAGATTCCAATATCACGTCTTCTTCCTCTATCAAGAAATTTGAGGTATTCTTTCCAGTATAAGAATCTTCTAGTTTGTTGATTTTTTATTTTTTCTATTTCTTTACTCAATAAGTTATATTCGTGTGTAATAAATCTATGTCTTAATTCCTCGTGGAAGTCATTCTTCAATTTTTGTAGGGTATCTTTTTTGTCTGTTTGTTTCTTTTTATAGAGATCTGCGATCTGAGTGAGACCTCTAAGCAGTGGGTCCTCTTCATCAAAAGTTTCACTATCTTTATCTGTCTGGTTTTCATCTTTGTCATCTACTGTAAGAATATCTGATTTGTTGGACATCAACTTGATTTTCTGCTCCAGGGCATTTTGATAATTTCTGGCTTCTTTATCGCTGCCTGACGCCTTACGTTGATAAAACCTTTCCATCAAATCGTACAGTTGAAAAATACTAACGTCATATTTTTGCACATCTTTGTATTTATACAGTAGCCTCCCTCTTGATGGTGGCAGGGAGCTACCGAAATTTTTCTCTGACATAATGAAGCTTCTTTGTTTTTCTTCAACAGATATAAGCACGTGTTAGCCTACTTTCCTCAGCGGACCAACTTAATAAAAATTTCTATCCCTAAGAATTAGATTCTTGAGACGTAATATATATATATATATATATATATATATATATAAACTTTAAGGATATAGGTGCTATTTAAATACTATTATTAGAATGCAGGTTGAGGAATCACCAGCCGCCCACCATATATCATTGAAAGAAAGGTAGTTAGGAAAGATAAAGCAAAAACCAATGGTCTAGACCATTGAAAATAACTAAGAAAAAACAATTTGGAATATTGGAAAATTTAGAATATTAAAATAAATTAAAAAAAAATAAAAATAAATAAATGATAGAAAAAATTAATACTAAATAGTGAAAAGAAAATGGGGTACATGTTGTCACGACTTCCCATGCACACGGTCACGTCTCAGCCTGAGAACGACCAGACTAATTCAGTAATATAATTCAATAATATAGCTCATAGCTGCTATGTTGTAATATTTGTTATTTTATACAGTTTGATTATAATGATGATAAAATAAGTAATAATAATGAATATAATAATAGAATATAATAAATGAACAATATATATACAGTATATACAAAGCATTATGATTGGTGCAATTTGTTTAAATAATTAATTACAACATATATACAATTTGTTCCTTTACAAGTCGCTACTCGCACCTTAGTGACGAGAAATATTGCAGCATACTACAGTGAATTCATAATTTTATGGTCACTCTTTGTTATCGACTAGACCATCTTAGCACTGCCTACAATTTCAAATTTCTGAGATTTCTGAAACTGTCTGAATTTATAGCAGAGCCCAAATCGTTAGAGAGTTTATTTAGTTGAGGATTTGGTGGTCAGGTGCCATTTGTACAATTATATGCAGTATTCAAATTTAAAATTTACTTACCTCTATTCATGTGAAAGGCCCGTGCAGCGCCTGTTGAAGATCACCCACCTTGGACAGTCACATGGTCCATTCTAATGATGTAAGCTTGATTATAAGTTCCTTATTAAATAATAAACTTTTTGTTCCAAAATCTAGAGAAATTTCGTGCTTTTTCGGAAATTTAAGTGAGGGTGTGTGTGGGGGGGAGGGGGGGGACAGGTCAAGCTCGTAAGGACCTTCAGTTTGATAGATCACATGGATGGTCTAAGATAATTAGGTAAAAAACAGCCATTGTTAACCCTTTCAGGCACCAACGCCGATATTGGTAAAACTGAATGCACTTGCTTAAAATGATGTAACTAGATGATTCCAATAAAGAAAAAAGTTAGAAAAGTATATAAACTTGCTGATCCCCTTAATACCCCCTTAAAAAGGCTCCCCTTTAAGTTAGCAAAAAACCAATTGCATATTCAGACCCCTCGTGAAAAGTTCTCATATAAGGTGACTTTCCTAAGTCTCGACCTAATATTAAAAATGCTGTAATTTACTGAATTATTAAGCTTTTAATTTTTTTTTTTTGTATAAAATGGCCCGAGACTTTATGGACATGCCTCATAGGGCTTAGTTGTTTTGAAATCCAGTCCGCATTTTCCATGATCTTTAAAATGAGGTATTATTTATGTGGGTTAATCCTATAACTTACATTTTTCAATAAAACCAGACAAAACTTTATGAACGTGCCTCGTAGCTCATAGATTTGGTAATTTTCAGTCCGGATTTTTTTTTTCGTTTTTTTATTATTATTACCTACATTTTAAGGTATTATTTGTGTGGGTTTAAATTTTTTTTTTTGATATTTTTATTAACATAGGAAAATTAATTAATTAATTAAGATTAAACAAAGCAAACTGGCAGAGTTTATAACAGTAATATTTATGTTTTCTTTACATAAGCCCTCAACATTAGCCTTGTGACCTAAAATGGTCGTACACCTCTAAAGTTTTCTATTATGATTTACTTTTTACTTAATTCCATTAACCAGAAACAAAATGGCCATAATTGCATTGGGAAACAAAATGGCCGAACTATTTAACTATATTTGTCTTATCTGTTTTCTCTTTAACCTTACTCCATCTGAGAACAGCCTATAGGCGTCAGTTTACTAAATTAATATTTAACTCTATCATTACCTTAAAATTCTTTGAAGAAACAAAATGGCGGAATAGAAAAGATAACTTAAAATGAGGTTGTGTCTATATTTTAACAGTAGCTCACCCCTTAAGACTAAAAAGAAGCACAGGAAGATCATATCCTTACATTTACAAAATTACTGGTATTGCTACCTATCAAAATAAAATTCCATGAAGAAATCCCCATTGAAAACAGATGGGAACACTTTTGACATTACGGGACCTTAAAGGGTCAACTGGATATATCCAAAAAGCCCTGCATGACCCCTTAAGATTTCAATTATGAAGTTATTGTGGTGAAAATTCCTTTTAGAGGAAGCTGGCAACATATTAATAAGTCTAACTACTAATGTTTATTGCAGGTAGAACTCGGTGTCGGATAATATCCGAGATGCTTACAATTTAGACCAATCAGAAGATATTAACGTCATCACAGACTACTCTGTCATGAAGGCAGACCAGCTGCGATGAACCGAAAACAATTTTCAAAATACAACTTAACATATATATTTAGCTAAAAACCAGTGTATTGAAACGAGAAACCACCAACCTCTCAATCACACGAAAGGATAAATTTTTACAATTTTCAAATGCAAATTAAAAATACTTATAGTTATAGGAAAATAAAAAACTTATACCGCTAAAAAGCTTAGACTTTTATCTTTCCGAAGAGTATAAATTTAAAGCATTAATGATAAGAAAAAGTGGTGCAAAAAGTGTTTGAAAAATGTACACAAAACTCATAACGCTATGGGAAATGGGATCAGAACAAAGTTTTTCACGACACTTTTCAAGATTTTTTTAAAAATATAAAAACACTATTTATAATGATATAATTGGCATGTAAAGAAAGCTTATACTTTACTGTACACAAAACTGGTATTAGTTTTTTAAAAATAAGTGGCGGAAAGTTGAATTATAGCGTTTTGATTTTTTTTTTCCCTTCTTTCTTCCTTTTTCTTTTTCTTTTCCTTATCTGCTAGAAAAATCCCATAGGAATAAGTGGGATAGTGCTAACGCCAATTTCCCAAAACAGTTCTTTTTAAAACGCTCAGCAAATAATCAAAAGTTGTCGAAAACTAAATAAAAATGATATTAAAAGAAAGATAAAACTCCAATTGAGCTAAAAATACCGATTATGAAACAAAATTAACAAGATTTAAGTGTTTTCAAAGCATAAGAATTTCGTTGTTTACGTAATGTTAAAAGTCTATGGGAAATTGACGCTAAAAAAAAAAAAAAAAAAAAAAAAAAAAAGACAACATTTAAACACTTAGTTTATATATAAAACTTGTTGAAAACTTAAAAATAAAGGAAGATAAAAGAACTACGAACATTTCTGAAGGTAACACACGAAAGAATTTTGAGAATACGATAAGACATATATATGTAATTAGCGCTTGAAAATTGTCACTTTTGGCACAAAAATGAAAATGGCTCTATGAACTCTAAAAAGTGAATCTTGCATTTTTACTTATAACTATATATACATATGTGATAGAGAGACATACTATATACCAAATTGAAGGTAAGATTCCGTAGAACATGAAATATACATTATTTGTCAAAATCGGTTTAGTTAAACACATGTAATAGGCATAGGAATTTCGCACATATTTTAGAAACCGAAAGTCATGTAGCAAAAAAGAGAGAAAAATTAATTAAACATAACTTCGGTTCTAGTGCACATAGCAACATGTAATTGGTACCAAATTAAAGAGCATAAAGAGAGGAAAAGAATGATATATAGTAGGATATGCCAAGAAATTAAGCGATCATCAGGAGCAAAATTTTGCCGATGCTACCCATGGAAAATACGTCACGCGATCCCCATGGCAACCACACGCGCATGGCACATAGGCACAGCGAAACTGTCATTAACGCCCTCTTATTTCAGTTGTCATGGAAACATATATGTTTCCTAGTTCGCACGTAGTAACGTATCAAAACCCAGTGATTCTTTTGTAATAACCCGGTATAATTTCTATCTGTCAGTTTAATTGGTTCAGATTGGGAAAAAACTCGCACGCAACTGCGGTTGTCAACACATTCATTTTCAAATCTCCTACTAGATATTTTTTTTTCTTTTGGTTAAAAAGTTCAAATTATTTTTTATTGTAATTTTAGTTTAAATAAAATTTCAGGAATGAAATCTTAGAACGTAAAACAATGAGAACTGGAGAAATACAAAATCATTTAAGGCAACTACCGTATTTAACATCTGATTCCTCATCCTATTTTCTATGCACATATAAAACACCCAACGACGAATGAGGGATTATTCGAAATGTTTTTTTTTTTTTTTTTTTTTTTTTTTTTTTTTTTTTTTTTTTTTTCTTTTAAACATGATTTTCACATAAAAGTGAAAGTAGACATAGTTTAACCCTTATGTAAATGTCCGGGTACTCGGTTACCTTTTCTCTCTTTTCATCCCTTTTTCGGGGTGTTAATATAAAAAGAAACTATATTGGATTTAGATCCCCATTATTTATAGAATTCACCGTCCATTAGTATTCTAACATTAAAATATTGAATTTTTTTTATTTCTCTTATGGGGCATTAAACATTTTTATACCTGTCATCAATGACCAGGGTACCCGGGTACCCACGCGAATTGTCAGTAGATTATTTATATTTATGACAAGAAAACTTGAAATTATTTTTAATATAAGAGTTAGACATATTTTGTCAGTAAAAAAGATTTTATTTACATGAAATTTTGTGGACAAGCTCTACAATAGCAAAAGGTGTACGAATGTACTTCGGATACTTGCTTTCCAAATTGTTTTTATGATTTTCTAGTTTTTCTGCGCCGTTTTTATGGCTCTAACAAGTAGATCTAGCTCCAACTCCTTTTATCCTTCTTGCTTCATCTCCCCTTAAGCTTTTTGGACTGGGTTCTGAAAGTGTGGCATCTTCAAATACGGAAAAAGATTTTTTTTCAAAATACTTTCAATTCTTGATTTGGTCGAAAAATGTCTCATAGCTAGCACATTTTGCGATTGTTCGTGAATTGATGGGAGTCTCAAGATCTTACATAATTCCCGCAATAACAGGCGACGATTGTCTGTTTCATTTATAACCATACAATTATTTACAGTATGTATAATTTAAGTATCAAGAGTTGCTATATTCACAATATAGAAAAATAATACAAGTGGCCCTGTGGTTGTCATCCTATGTGTTGTATATTGCCCCAATAATTTATCCATTATAACCCCTCCATATTTCGTTTCCTTACAAAACTGATTCATTTCGGGTTAATCTTTCGGTCCCGTGATGTTTTTATCATGATGCAAACTAAACATTAGAATGCCAGCTTTGTTCCTTTTTGGAATATACAAATACATACTTATATCATCATGTTTCGGGAGGGGCAAATTTAGTCATTGACATAATGTTTAATCAAAACTGTAGTTAATTAAATAATAATCGGAAAATATATAAAAATGTATCACAATGTAATCTCAAAAGTTGCATCCAAAAGGAAGCTTTGAATAACTTTATGCAAATATATATATATATATATATATATATATATATATAGATATATATTTTTATATATATATATATATATATATATATATATATATATAATAAGAAAAACTTGGACTTACGCTGTCAAAATTTAATAATTAAAAATCTTACGATACTCTTCAGCGTACATGTAAATGAAAACTATATTAAAAACACATTACAAATTATTCCCAACGTTTCGTGCTCTTTCTAACGAACCATCATCAGGGGAGAGAGTTCTTGACCTTCTCGAAGCGAAGTTTCAAACAGCACAGTCACTTTCACGACATCACGACTGAAAACATTTAGGTAAATGATCATTAAAACAACCAAAATCAGTACTGCACTGGATATGGCGCCATCTGTTGGTAGGTTAACACACTACAATAAGAAACTAGGAATAACCGAAATAAACATTACGAATGTACTTCTTTTAAAATATTCAACCAAAGATTAGAAATCTGAAATGAAATATTGTCACTGCATATTCCGTTTTTTCTCAAACTTATTTCTATGGATTCACGTATAAGGGCTTTAAGTGGGTTGGAATATTTAGAGATAATTTTTACACTGTCAAACTGAACTGTCTTGACACTGCCTTTAAATGCTAATCTAGATAAAGATTGTCTATTGAATTTTAAATCTCTTTTATGTTCTTTAATTCTTTCAAACAGGCATCGTTTTGTCATTCCAATATATGAAGTTAATAGACCAGTATTAAGTTGAATAGGAATTTCATAAACACCAGGATGGAATAAAATTGGTAGAGGATCTTGCTTTCTGGTAATCGCTGCAAACAGAATTTTTGAGGGGTAGGCAACAAGAAGAATTCTGAATCTATTGAAAATTCTCTTTAATCTTTCAAACATTGCCGGAATATAAGACATTTTTCTATAAGTAGGACGAGTTAACTGGGCGCTTTGGGAATAATTATTGAACTTCTCGATTAATTTATGGATAACCTGTGGGTTATATCCATGATCTATTCCAATCTTGTCAATATGGTTCAGTTCATCTTCCAAAAATTCATCCGAACAAACAATATGTGCCCTGTTAATAAAAGAATTAAACGCAGACATTTTATAACCCCATGGGGTTGAAGCAGTAACAAGAATAATGCAATCTATTTTCATTGATTTTCTGAAAACTTTTCTTTTAAGCGTAATACCAGATTTTATATCTAAGACATCTAAAAATGGGAGGGTGTTATTGACTTCATTTTCTATGGTGAATTTAATATTGTCGTCGAGATGATTCAAATCCTCAAAAAATTCAAATAAAGCTGGCTTTCCCTCTTCCCAAACTACAAAAACATCGTCCACATACCTTAACCATAATTTGGGTTTATGTTTGAAAGTGTTGAAAATAAAATCTTCCAAGGGTCTAAGCTTAAATTTTGCAAAAATACTTGAAACAGGTGACCCCATCGGTGCACCCTTATCTTGCTTATAATAATTACCGTTAAAATAGAATACATTACTCTGGTTAATTAAATTTAAACCTGCTTCTAATGAGGTTTTAATCCCTATTCAACTCAATACTGCTCTATTAACTTCATATATTGGAATGACAAAACGATGCCTGTTTGAAAGAATTGAGGAACATAAAAGAGATTTAAAATTCAATAGACAATCTACAGCTTTATCTAGGTTAGCATTTAAAGGCAGTGTCAAGACAGTTCAGTTTGACAATGTAAAAATTATCTCTAAATATTCCATCCCACTTAAAGCCTTTATACGTGAATCCACAGAAATAAGTTTGAGAAAAAGCGGAATATGCAATGACAATATTTCATTTCAGATTTCTAATCTTTGGTTGAATATTTTAAAAGAAGTACATTCGTAATGTTTATTTCGGTTTTTCCTAGTTTCTTATTGTAGTGTGTTAACCTACCAACAGATGGCACCATATCCAGTGCAGTACTGCTTTTGGTTGTTTTAATGATCATTTACCTAAATGTTTTCAGTTGTGATGTTGTGAAAGAGACTGTGCTGTTTGAAACTTTGCTTCGAGAAGGTCAAGGACTCTCTCCTCTGATGGTGGCTCGTTAGAAAGAGCACGAAACGATGGGAATAATTTGTAATGTGTTTTTAATATAGTTTTTATTTAAATGTACGCTGATGAGTATCGTAAGATTTTTAATTATTATATATATATATATATATATATATATATATATTTATGAAAATTCTCTGTCTTCTGAAGGTTGTCTTTTTTTAAAGGCCAAAAAGCACAGAGGTATTAAGAAAAGTTTGAATTTTAAAAATAGAATTATTATACGTTTAAAAATAGCTGCAAACTTTAAAATGAGTTTTATTTTTAATGGTAAAATATTACGCAATTTCGTTTGTTAAAAATAGAGATTTCCCTTCTATTAAATTTAGAGCCTCGAGTAAGTTCCAAACCCCGAAGAGAATTATCTAGGCATTGCATCGAACAAAGCATAAAGTTTGTCTAGTTCGGCATAACTAAGTATAATTTTTCTAATTAAAACCCACTACGGCAGAACCATTTTTCGCAAAGAATGCTTACATTTCATAATAAAACTTTATCATTGATTTATTTTTTTAAAGAATAGTTTATTTTCATAATTTGCAGAATATTCTTTATTATGCGAACACATAATAATAATAATAATAATAATAATAATAGCATATTTAAGATTTTATGTAACGGTAATTATACTTTGTGTTACTTGTAATATGTATGTGAAACTTATCACATTACATATTAAGGATAGATAAACATCATCTTAAATAACTACTTTTAGAATAAATCTATAAAATAAAACTGGGATAATTTAATAAATAATGCACATTAGAAAATACTATAAATGCACGATCAGTGAAGAGAAATTATTTCAAATATTAAAGTAGAATTTTGTTTCATTCTCAAGCTGCTCTAGGGCCTAAAATGTAATTATCGAATCGCTATAAATATTTATTTTACCCTTTCATGTAAACACACAAGGGAACTTTGCATATAAAGGTTTAAAGAAATTAACGAAACTTTTCCTCATTGCACGTAGTACATTCCGGTACATTCACTTCTTAATTATAAAGAAATAATGTCGTTGATTACATGATTTTAACTATCCTTATGTTTAGATACACCAAAAGATAGTCATTAAGATTTCTCTTTTGCATATTTGATAAATGATATTTCCAATGCATTACACGTTTCTATAATCAAATTTATCAAGTGATTATTCGGTTACAATAAATATGAAAATAATAATAAAAAAATGCTTGTAATTAATTTAGTTTTTTCCTTCAGCTTATTATGCTCCAATTCATTTAGTTTTACATAAGAATAGGCTTCAGCAATACGAAATAACAGATAAATGCAATAATAAAGAAAACTCTAATGTTTTAATAAAAAATTAATATTTAAACAGTTCAATGTTGAAGGCCAAGTTATTATAGTTGAGAAAATGTTAAGTATGAACGACATAAAATCACTGTAAAAAAAAATCTGTAAAGTGTCTAAAATTTTTCTAAGAAACTGGGATTCCTCGATCTTTTTATGTAACGGTAACAACAAAAATTCATGCGACTGATACACTTTTGCACCGTAAATCAAAAATTCTCTAAGGTTACTAAGGATCGTTTTAGGAAACCGGGATGCCTAGAACTTTTATGTAACAACAACCCGGGATACAGTTAAAATTTTAGTACGATTACTGTATTATTAGTAGATTCTTTTGTAAATTCATACATATTTTTACACATATGTACATACTTTTTTGACAGTGTACAGATAAAATTTTAGTAAGCCTGTAACTTTACATCTGTAGAATTACAGTTTTTTATTTTTTTTTTTTTCAGTGTACTCCGTAAGTTCAGTAAGGAAATTCATTCAATTTTGTGTTTCACTTCAGCAAAATCTTACCTACGTAATGTCTAATTTAAAATGATTATTAATAATAAAAAGATTTTTTTTTTTAACATTTTACACTTAATATTTTATAGAAAATATTTTTTGACTTTTCTTCAAGGATTTGATGAGCTTTATAAAAATCTTTCATTCCAATAAAACATATCATTTTAATTTTTAACGATAAATTTCGAAGTTTAAAATTGATACTTATAAGTTTGTTTGTTTTTTACTTAACTAGAAGGAACACTTCTTTTAGCATTTAATGAATTCTTATTATCTTCTATAAAAAATACGTACTCTAACTTTTTATTTTTATGATTTTTTTCTGTAATAACTCTTTAAAATTTCTCTTCCTTCCCTTTTCTGTTATTTTGAAAACGATTGAATTGTACGCTAGTTTATAAACAAACTGTATCATATAATTTCAATCTTTACCTGAACATAAGCCGTTATCAACAGTAAATATATGAACTAAGTAAAGTAAACAATTATTTGTCCATTCCAGCGGTTTCAATGTGACGTTATGCCACACGACGACCATGAAATTCTACCCAATGATAGCTGCTATGGACGGAACGGTTCGCCTTTAAAAAAATTACACAAATCGTGTACTTTAATAATATAGGTCTTAATCGTGATGGTTTTAAAGTTAAAAAATATATTTTAATCATCGCACGTGAGAGTTTATACAATTCAGGACGTGTTAGTTATCGGCTATTGTAGGGGTTGTAGGGGAGGTTTGTTACATAGGGAGGGTTGATACTCTGACAATTTTTCTCAACAAATGGCATTAATAGCCATTCTAACTCATGTAAAGTCTTCTTTTATTTGTAGAAGCCATCATTAGCTGGACTAAACAGTGAAAAACTAACGACTTTTCTTTCTTTTAATTTTCATGATTTTTGGAAGGTCAATGCAATTTTTTTCAAATACAGATTTTCTTTCTTAACTCTTATTATTGTGAAGATAATATCATGTATTTTTTTTTTTTATTGATAAATCACATTGTTAGGATTATTTAGATAAATTAAAGTAGATTAACATTTTGAAACTGCATTTATAAAAAGTGATTGAACATCCAACGACGCACATTAAGGAGAAACGATACATTAGTATTGAGGATAAATGATACACTTGTATATTTGAAATTTAATAGATTTTTAAGTTGCAAATTAATATAGGATTGTAATAGTCATTATTGATTTACAGCAAGAGTTACTGAAGATGGCAAGGAAGATTAATTGGTAAAGCTTTTCTGAAATCATTTACTCTAACAAATATGTTATTTCATTTGGATTTAAAAATACTGAAATTTATCCTTTTGATATTAATTGCTTCGACAATACCTATTTTTTTTTACCCTCAACATCTTCTTGTGATCATCTTTACGAATTCAGACGAGTTAAATATGAATCCGTTATCTACTGACACGACATCTAAAAAATCTTTAGAGAAAATACAGGGCCGTCACGTACCAAATTTAAACATCTCCTAAGGTCCCAATGATATTAGAGTTTATCACATGAAAACAGCTTCAACCGCAAAGGGGGGAAAACGTAAAGTAAAATCTTTAATATTGATTGAAATGATTGTCAAAAAATATTAATGAATAATTTAAAGTTAGATATATATTTTAGAAAAAGTTTGCTAATAGGTTTGTTTATTTATTTATTTATTTATTTGTAATAAATATTTCTGAAACAAAAATATCTTAACGTCATTTCTTTTTAAATTTTACTAAAATATTTCAAGATTTATCATAAAAAATTGTATGCTACAAAAATTGAATCGTCTGCATTTTTTTTTCAAGTTACATAACAATGTGTTTAATCTCCTTTGCAAGTGTATCTCCCGTAAGGGGAGATTTGATGCAATAGTGACCATTTAAAATAATTGGGATATATTTTTTGAATTATCATTTTTTAAATTCACTGTATTTTTAAGAAAACACGAAAGTTGTTATAAGAAAAGTAATTATAAGAAAATACGAAAAATTTGTTTAAAAATAGCTTTCTAAGGTTTATAAAAAATAAATAAAACAAATGTGTATCATATCACCCCTATCTCCCCTACTCTACTTCATGACACGTAAAAATGAACCACTGGTTACCTAAAGGTGTTATTGCAACGCTACTTCTCTTTTCTGATTTCAAATTAACTTGTCGAGCTCATTGTCTCCAGATCCCACACACGTGTCTGTTATATTGTGTTGTATAGTATGTCTTTTTTAGTGTGTTGTGTGTCATGAATTGAGTAATTATCTAGCAGCTGTCTATAATTAAAAAATATATCCATCTATTTACAGAAAATTTGTATTTCATAATAACATAAAATTTACGACTTATCAGGAAAAAAAAAAAAAAAAAAAAAATGATTCATTATAATTTAAGCTAAATATCTATAAAAACCATGAATTGAAATGTAAATTTTTATTATTGCTAAATCATTTTCCGAAAAAAGAAAATTAAAGTATATGATAATACAATGCTGTTTAGTGTTATATAAACAAGTTCTTATGGGAACTGTATACCATTTACTTTTCAATTTCCTTTCTAAAATAATAATAGTTGCAAGTTTATGCACTTTAAGATAATGAATAAAATTGTATGTTTGCGTTCTTAATTGATTTTTCATTTTATTCTTTATTCAAGATATACAAATTTGAATTACATAAATTCATTTTTAAAAGTCTATACTTGTAGTTTTTTTAATTACTTCAAATATTTATTTAGAAGGTATTTTGGAATTGAAATCGAAAATAGCTTATTATTAATTTTCTCTTAGCTTTCAAAGATGAAAATTTTCTATTTGTATACTGATTATTTAGATAATTTTACTTTGATATTCAGAAATGCTAAAAATACAATAAAAAATAAGCCTCTTTATTCTGAGAACATAAATATTTATTTTAGAAGAATTTGATGCTAATAAAAATGAAGAAATATGACTTTTATTACAATATTTTTCTTATGGTTTGGATATAAACAATCGATTGTGCTTATTACATTTTCACTAATTTCTTAATGAACACATGTTAAAAATTCAACTGGAATATATTTTTACTATATAAAGCTATCGTCTATAATATAATAAATTTTATACAGTACTCTGGAAACAAAAGCAACCAAAAGGAAGATACATATATCTACATTTTACATTAAAATTATTTGCATGGGAGTTAATTTATTTTTCACGCCACATTATAGTAAAATTCAAAACATCTTAAAGCAGACTTTTTCTATTAAATTACACAAGCGTTGTAGACCGTGAAGCGGCAGTGCATACAATCACCTCATCGAATCCACGGCTGAAATTCCAGAATTATTTAAAGCTCGATTCGCATATTAAAACGCTATCGGTCTGCCAAGTCATACCTTGGTGCGAAAGACCTGCAAACCCGATTTTAGTGGTTGACTCGTAGGTTTACCATTGTGTTTTCCTGCACCCAAAGGTACGAAAATGTGCAGGACTGGGAGCAGGAATACACAATGGTAAACCTACGAGTCAAACTCTATAATCGGATTTTCAGGTGTTTTCGTTTCAGGTGTTTGCGTTTAAATATGCTATTCCTGACTTAACTAATCCTAGAATTTCATCTGAGAACTCGATGAGGTGATTATCTCTGGTGCCGTCTCCAGGTCTGTTAGAAGTAAAACTATTTGCGTTAAGAGCTTAAAAACTTCCATTTAAATATACTAAACTGATAAATTCGACGCTCCTAGTGTAATAGAAGATACGTTACTCTTCATAAATGTACTTTACTGGAAGAGTAAGTTTAGCACATATGTATGTTTCGTTGCGAAGGAATAAACATTTTATGTCCGAACCTGAATCCTGCTCAGCCTTTCTTTAAATTTTGCAAATTGTAAAAGTCTCAGCAGAATTGGAACATTCAATTGGGTTTTAAAAAATATTATAATTAGGATTTACAAGGTATCTTCCTGTACATTTTGAACCTTTGGATGATCCCGTTTGTCTTAGCTACTGACTGACGAGGGAAGCAAGTTGTATTAAGTTATCAAGTATAAAACTTGTGATTACGAAAAGGCCGGGTTAACAACGGTGCACAGGTCCACTAGTAAAAAAGAATAGACATTTTTGTGTTATTTATGACAGAATTTATTAATATGGTGTTTATGTAAGGTGAAAAGTTCTATTAAAGTTTACTGGTGGAAGATTGCCCCGTTGGTAATCAGGCCCGTCTGTAATGTATCATATTTGATGACCTGATATATATCACTGACACTTCACAGTTGTGATTTTCATCAGGTGTTTATCAATTTACACTGTGTCGCTGTTTTGAAAACCAATTTTAGCGGTGCTATATGTGTTACTATCAAAATGTTTTATTTTATTAGTAAACTAGCTGTTTAACCAGTTTTACTCACGTTAGTTCGTGACTTTAATACTAAAGCCAAAATTAAAAATAACTATTCGATTTAAACAAATATTTTTCTACTACTGTGCATTTTTAAAAATAAATTATCATGTTGCTACGGCAGCAGACTACAACACGATATCTTTTGAATAAGGGAATAAATAGAATAAAAAGCTTTGTTGATGTTTGTGATAAAATGTTTTTCTTTATTTTTTGAATAAGGTAATAATTAAGCGCAATTAAATAATCTCTATTTATTCGCATGTGAGGTAAAAGAATTATCGTAATACCTTCTGCAGCTTCTTAGAATTAGAACGTGGCGTACGTAATATGTATATCACTAACTATTTGCAGTGAGGTAAAAGAATTATTGTAATACCCGCTACAGCTTCTTAGTGTTACAGCGTGGCCTACGTAATTGGTATATCTCACATTTCATTAAACATTTAGAACTCGTTAGAACTCGCGCGATTACGGGTTGAACATAAAAAAGGCAAAAATTCGTCAATATATATATATATATATATATATATATAATTTTCGGAGTTTTTGTCCCAATCGTTCATGGGCCCCATACCAGCAACCCGTGTGTCAGATTTCGTAGCCCTGCTCCTTGTGGTTTCCGGGTGTTTGAGCTTACATAGATACGTGTACGAATTTTAATAGGGTAGATCTTTGATAACGTCAAGAATATTATTACTGATATCCACAAGATTTCTTGCATTATTTTTTAGTGAGTAGTTCATTTCTAGAGAGGAAGTGCAACTTCCTCCAAGTTTTATTTCGTAATTTAAATTAAAGTCCCTTTATTCAAAGTCCTCTCTTTTGCTAACATTTTATTAAAATTTTTAATTCATCTTATTGAATACAAATACATGGATATTTTCATAGGTGTTTCATTTGTATAATGGTCTTTACATGTGCGTTTCATAGAATCCGTTATAAGATCTTCAGAAAAATATTTAAATCGTAAAATGCTATATTTAGAAATAAACTTTACATTATAAACATTTTTGTAACTTTACTTTAACTGCTCTTACTTTAGATCTTATTTGTTTAACATTTTTCGTTTCAGATATTTATTCTTTGCTTGAAAGTCTAATAAGAGAATTGTTTTTCTAGGCATTATTCAATTGACAACATTGTGGATACTTTTTTTTCACGTACATATGTGGTTTCTTAAAAATATTATTACAACCAAGTTTCCAGAAATATGTTTAATGAATTAAGTTTTTAAGAGTATTATTTATCTTTTTTTTTTTTCTAATAAATGCTCTTTCCCTTCTTTCTTTGTTTGGTTTCATGTTCAGAACATGAAGTTAAATTCATGTCATCATATTTCCATGCCATTTTTTGAGTGTTGATGAATCTTTTGTTGATTCAGATTTGAAAGTTCTATTTATTTATTTATTTTTGTTTTGTTTTCTTTTATTTCCGAATATATAATTATCATGTTAATGTAAATTGCTAGCAATGTTTCCCCTTCGTAGTATTCTCACCATTAGATTATTGCTCTAATTGTTTATGTACCTGTTTTACTATCTCATTCCCGGTTTTAGTGTATCGTTAGAAATAAGTTTACAACTGCAGAATTTTAGAACATGGTAGCTACTTTTTTTTTTTTTTTTTTTTTTTTTTTTTTGTATTTAGAAAATAAAGTTATCATCAAATTTTGTAAAAATACTGCATAAATATAGTTTTTAAGTGTAATTATTCATCTAGTTTATTTTCTGATATAACATTCCAAACAACAGACGTTCGAAAGATTACTTAGGCTTGCAATTTTTCTATGAGGAGCGTTCTTAGAACTAATGCTCTAAAATAAAATAAATCGTTAAATAAAAATTTTTAATCCCCCTTTTTAAAAGTCTTAAAATTAGATACAGAGGTTTACATCCCTTTGGGGATGTTAAGTTTAAAATCCAGTTCCACCTTATCTATAAAGATTTAACATCTACAGAGAGCTTCACGTCTTGAATCATTTCAACATTTTAAGAAAATATTATTCGTAGCTTTTAGAAAGACACCTAAATTGAGTTCTAAATAGTGAGATGCTTAGCATGAAACTGTATCCAAAACGATTATCAGCAGTAGGAAAATGACAGTTACGTGAACAGCTGGGTGCGCCGTACTCCAGACACTCGTGCAGCCACAGTCATACCTCTGCTTATGTACTCACAGCCTACGCAACCTCCAAGGCGGATTTGATCCTCCTCTGTCGTGAAATGCTTACTGTGGAGTTTTGAAAGCAAAAAGCTGAACTTCTAATGATTTTATTATAAGAGAACTATGAAGATACAAGATGAAAGTGAAACTTATATTTTTATTATTGAAACACTAACATCTTAATTTATATGAGATGTAATTTCCAACTGGACGAAAAATATCCTGATAAGGATTTCAATCAAGGATCTCTTGACATAAATGCGCTACCAACTGAGCTGTAACGGACGAATCTGGAAGATCTAATTTTCCCAGCTAACCCTTTTGTTCATAGCATCTGTTCTCATATATGAAATATGGCTGTTCGAATATGTCTTGGAAGGTATGCGCCAAAAGCGTGCGGCAAAACTCTGGATTATGATACATTTTAAACTGTTCAAGAGTACACTGGCAAAGGGCACACTAACAGTGGATTATTCTTTATATCAAACTGTACAAAGAAAATAATTATATTTTTAATCATTCTTTATTTGTATTTCTGAAACAGACATTTAAAAATATCATATCGCAGTTTTATAGTGATTCTTTTAAAACAGCAATGAATTAAAAATTTCCATTAAATATAGTGTCATCTTACATAACAAGCGTGAAATGAATATTTTTATTTACACTATTCGGAGAAAATGACATTTAAACGATCCACTCCAGAATGTATTCATGTTTTTGAAATTCGCTTTTAAGACAGTTGTTTTTTAATTAAAAAAAAATATTTTAAAATAAAAAATATTGTTCAAGGTTATGCGAAGTTCTTTATTATATACCAAATAAATTACATTTAAGTACTTACTGTGTAATTAATTATTATATTTCCTTTTACAATTTATTGTTAGATTTTCCTGAGTGTTGAAAACTTTGATACTATTAATATTATAAATGTAAATTTCTATTTTTTTTCTCATTTTACAAGTTAGAAATATTGTAATATTGAGATATACAGTAGGGTGGAGCGCTCGCCTATGGAAATAAAAATCTTCAAATCAAAATTGTCCGCGGTGGGAAAGTTGCTCCATCATATCCTCATTCTGAATATAAAATATCTTTGAAAAATATTGATATTAAATACTGTACCAATGTCATTGAATATTGGGAAAAAAGGAAAAGTTGCGCATTTTCCCATTTTTCACCTAAAATATACAAACTATTAATATTACTTTCGTTTAAAAGGATGATCACTGAATTACTATTATTATTATTATTATATATTTATAGTAAAATTATGTACTATTTATATCAAATTCACTTTTATTATACTAACTCAACGACTATACTTTTTTTAAATCTATGAAATTTGCGTAATTGTAATTTTTTTTTTTTATACTTTTTACTTAACTTATGTAAGAAAATATAATTTGAAATTATTCTTAAAGAACTATAGTAATATTGTAAAAATAATTTACTATTACTATTTGCAGGCAATGAAGTTACCATTTTATAGTAGTCCATTTTTTTTTTTTTTTTTTTTTTTTTCGAAAACTGGTATTTATTTCAGAGACTCCAGAGAAGTTTTAAAGAAATCATCGCGTCTCAAAGAACCACGAACAACACAAGAAGTCTCTGAAACTAGTTTCACATATCTTTCAGTGGCTTGATTGCGACAAGGGAATAGTTTAATCTTAGGTAAGATGTCTTCATCTATTGCCTTTGGATTTAGGATACACTTTGTGAGAATATTATGATGTAAGAACTTAATTAATGGTGGTTCAGCCATGGTCACTTGAGCCCAATTAATAAAATTGATCTAGTCTTTGGCATCAGAATTAATCTCAGGTAACTTGAACGTACGAAAGAGTTTCTTGACTTTCGAGATTGTATTATTCTGCGTAGTGCCAAAACTCTTACATAGTGTCTATCGTCAGCCAACATGGCACACAATATATTTTCGGTGTGACAAAAATAACCATTTTATTGAATTACGTGATCTATTATTGTTTGTAATTCCTTTGGTAAATATCGTGATAACATGATTGTTTGTTGCAAATGCTTAGCTCCGTAAATGCATGAAGGCTTAATTTTAAATTGAAACCATATAGTTGCATAAACTCTTACTATAACATTTGTCAGAATGAACAAATTTTCAAACGGTTCAGTTGAAGAAACGTATAGCCTAAGAATTCTATTTGGCATCGTAAGCCACCTAGAATGCACAATTTTACTGGGATTTCTTTTATACAATTTTTCGGGACACAATCCCGAGGAAAGTGCTTCACAGAGCTCAAAGAAATACATTTGATCCGTACTTAAATTATTAGTAATTACTTTTTATTAGTAATTTCTTGCAAAATACAGCTTATTCTCTTATAATGTACAAGAGGAAGACGATCATAATCAGTTAGAGATTTACCAATAGGTCCTGTAAAACTTTGAGGCCCATTTGTTGTACCGTTAAGATGCTCGAATAAATGGCGCAAGTAAAGGTCATTGGCATGTATTTGGCAAATACGCCGTTGAAGTGTCTTCCCTTCATTTTCTTCTAGGAATCGTATGACACCTTCTTTGTAAACCGTGTTATCTGTAGTTCCGTCGCAGCCAATTGCAACAAGATTACTAGTATCAATATTTTTTGTAATTTTTTTTTTTTTTTTTTTGATTTCTTCACTTAAAATTAAAGCAATTCCAGATTGTAACTAAAGGTGCCCCAAATACTCAGAACCTGGTTCCTTTATTAAGCTTTAAAGATAATTAAAAACCATACCTTAGATTAAATTATCTTTATAATACAGTTTTAAAACAGTTTTAAAAAACAAAAACAGTCACTTTAAGAAAATTAATAATTTTAATGCTTTTAAATTGTAATAATAAATTATTTTTTCTTGTTATTCATCATCTTCAAGTATACTTTAAAAAATATATTCTTGCAAAGTATAAAATGTAACACAATTTAGTTGTTTTGATTATTCTTTACAATTACACAATTTTTATATTTTTTTCAAAATTTTGAAGTCATTGGGGAAGAATAAGATACCTGGATTAGATATGAAAATTGCATAGTTTTACTATAAGCATATAATAATAATAATTTAAGAAGTATACTTTAAAATTTATTTAATATTAATAATATTTGTGCATTTTATATGTTTGACAAGAAAATGGGAAAATGCACAACTTTTACGTTTTTTCTCAATATTCAGTGATCTTGGGGCAGTATTCAATATTAATATTTTTCAAAGATATTTTATATTTAGAATGAGGATCTGATGGTGCAACTTTCTCACCTCGGCCAATTTTGATTTGAAGAAAAAAAAATCCGCTCCACCCTAATATGTAGTGCATGATAGACATTTATATCTCAGATGTTAAGTCCAAATCAGTTAATATATGAAAATGGAATTTTACTTTTTAAAATTTTGAAGTATCAGAAAAACTTTATAATTCAAAGAAATTTGATAAATATTATACATTTTCCTTACGATATTTAACCGAATTCTTCTGTAAAATTTGTATACGTTTATGTTGTTTGGAGTGTGATGTGATTTATAATTATTATTATTTGTTTATTTTGGCTTCATCATTTTTTGTTCGCAATGAAGACATTTTACTTACAAATCACGCAGGCATCAATCATTCTAACTCAATAAATATACTTTAATAGGAAATTTAATTTCTAGGGAAACAAAAAAAAATCGAAACAAACAAAAACATTAATTAAAAAATACGTATAAAAATAATTAAAACTGAAATAAATATTCTTATAAAATATATTTTTCTAACATATGAAAATATATGTTTTAAGTAAATAAATTATATTAATTATTAAAGGCATAGTAATATGATATTTTTGATATATTACATTCTTGTACAAAAACATAATAAATGAACTATCTAGATAATTGACCTAAGAAAAACATTAATTATAACTTATCAAAAAAAGACAGTTGGAAAAATAATTGTTTTATGAATGATACTTAAAGATATTTTATTTTGATTTTACATTTCTCTTTGATTCATTAATGGAAGCAGAAATTATTTTAGTTTTTTCTGAAAAAAGATTTCACTATCTCTACAAAAGACTAAATTATACAGACATAATTATATTTAACAAAAACTTTAAAAAAATCTTAGAATATAATATTGAATCCTGTTACTTTTTTTGTTTTTAATTTAGAAAGACTATTTGTTCATAATTAATCTAGTTACATTTTTATTAAATATATTTAGGATAGCTGGCATATCTGTCAATATAAAAATGTTAAAATTAGAGAATATTTTTAAACAACAATTTTTTTAAACTGAAAAGAAAACTGCAAAAATTTGATTCAAAAGCGTGCACAAAACTTGATAACATATATATCTTTAAAAAGCATATATTTCAAATGCTGATTATAATAATGCAATTATTCATTGCTATCACCGAATAATGACTTTAAATTTATATATAATTCTTTTTAGTTAGTGGTATTTGTAATGATTTCAAAAGACGTTTTAAGCAAAGCACGTATTTACCATAAACATGTTCTTAATTAATTTACATTACTAGCCATAAGTGAAGACCGTGCCTGCTGTACATACGTAAGCTGTAGCCTTACAGCAACTATTGTGTAGGAAAATTTTTAAAGTGCTTAAATACACTTCAGTACCTTGAAGGGTGTGGCATATGCGTTTTAAATGATATAACACGTAGACACAAGTACCTTTCATGTTAGTCATATTCTCACCAACAATTTTAGTTTTAATGTTTTAAACATGCTTCTGGTTTATCCTATGTCCCCGGCCTCCTTTCAACGCAAGAGTTCTCGTAGATTCAAAACATCCCCTGATTCCTTTATAAGCTAGCTGATTATTAATTAATATAGTTACACTTGGAATGTAGAAAACGTTATCCAGCACATTTTGAACTCATTTGAGTACCACAAGCATTCCATTTAACGTTCAAGGTTACCTCATCTGGAAATTCATTTATGCAAATTTGTTTATTTGCCTTTGAAATCAGTACCAAAATTACTTTTTTCGCATTAGAGACTTTTTTTTTTATCTTTAGTTCTTTTTATAATTCCACTCCACAATACACATGCATCAAATAAGATGCCTTTGTTTCAGAAGTCTTTATTGCTAGAATGTTTACAACGCCTCGCGTTATTTTACAATGATTCTGAATTTTTCTTATCTTTACTTTTATTGTAAGGATGTACAAGATTGTACACGATGTAGATTGTACAAGATGTAATTAGACGAGAATATACAACAATAAAACGAAACAATTAATTCATTAAATATCATTAATATGAAGATGTAACAAATGAAATTTATATGGGGTGTTCAGATAAAAACAGCGAACTCAAAGTTTTGTTAGTGCACATCAAAAAGTGTAAAAATTGCGATGGAACTTGGTGTCGCAAGCTATTTGTTTAATGAAAAATACTAATGTTCACATCCTAAATTTTTCATTATTTTTTTTTTAATCAACTAAAACGTTCTACATTCTCTTTAAAGTAAATGATTTTTATTCTACTGTAATACTGAAATTTAAAACGAAATTGCATGTTCTATATGAAAATAGAAACTTTAAAATGTAATTACTATGTGAATCCCTCAAGCGTGATTAATTATCACTTTTCCTGTAAATTATTTTTCTCGAGAAACTTTAGGATGAAACGTTTTAACGATATATACTTTTTTTTTTCATTTTGGGGAAAACTAATAGGGAATTAAATAAATATGCATTTCTATACTCCACACAAAATTAATTTCTAATATAGTAATTTTAAATAATTAAAAAATTAACTATATATGTCAAGAAAAGGACAGAAAATATATTTTAACGTCTTAAAAATATGTTACGCAAACAAAGCGGTAATTTTCTCTATCATTAGCTCTCTTTAAATATGCGAAGAATGTTTCCTACGTGAGGTAACAAAATAAATTTTATTCTACAAGCCAAAAGAATGCAAAGAAAAAGTTAAAATTGGAATTTTGCATTCATGAAATTAATTTAATTTCGAAAAGATAGACAATAAAATTATTCGACATACATTTTTTTTTTTTTTTTTTTTTTTTTTTTTTTTTTTTTTATGTGTGTGAATATAGAATTTGCAAAAAAATAATTTCATAAATAGTTTTAGGTTTCTAAAAGATAACAAAATTAACTTATTATTAATTTGCAGGTATTCCTGTCATACTATTGTTTTTAAAAACTAAAATATTTTAAATACAATCTTATCTTCCTTTAACTTCTAATGGTGCCTTTTCGTTTTATCGGAAAAAAATATCTGAGTAGCATATTTTTAGTTTAGCAAATTGCGTATATTATAAAACTTTGGGAAATAATAAAATACATACAAATTTATTTCTTAAGTAATAATTCTAAAAGCCCCAGAATGGCTCATAAGATTGATTACAATATAAATGTCCAGTAATTTCCTTAAGGCTGCTGGTCACTCAGTTTCCGGATTCCCCTCGGTAATGTTAAATCTATGGGGAATTTGATGCATTAATGGGCATTTGATGCATTCTTATATTTAAAATATCTCTTCGAGATACTAATATCTTTAAATTATTTTTTTATGTGTATTATTGTTAAAGAAGGTCTCTTTTTGTCATAGTTTTCGAAATATTTCTAAAATCTATGCTTAATTGTATATGATGTTTTAAACTTTTACTCCCAGTTCGTCCGCTTTTAACACATAAAATATCAAATTATGCACATATTTTAAGAATATTTTAACAACTAAGAAAAAAAAGAGACATCCTTTAAAAAAGAGCAAACAGAAAACAGAAATAAAATATATCGATATTCTGAGGAGATATTTTAAATATAAGAATGCATCAAACGTCCATAGACTTAATATTACTGAGGGGAATTCGGAAATTGAGTGACGAGCAGCCGTAACTTGGTAATTTATAACCTCGCCGAGAAGGAGTGTTTTCTGAAATAGAACTTCCGGGCAATGGAATTTTGTAAGCTTAAAGGATTCTTTCAAATTTCCCTTTAATTGATGGTTTGTTATGTAATGCACACTATTGAATGAAATTTAAAAATCAAATACAAAAAGAACAATTGAGTGCATTTAGAATGGACATATTTTATAATATTCCTATATCCACTGCACAGAGCACAATGAAAAAAAATGTGAAAATGAAAGCTCTATGAAACGGAATTCTACATGAGATGAAAATATTCCACAGCTAAAACATAAAAAAAAAATCATACAATTATATCTGATAAGATCGAAACCTGACACAAATTGCATTATTCGACGTTCCCATGATTTCACGTTTCAAATGTTTTTCCTCGAATATATTCATATGATGCTATCATAATGAGAGGTTCAAACCATAATGTGTGATGCTACTATCAATTAATCCAATTGATGTTATAATGCAAAGTTCTGTATACACATATTTCATGGGTCTTCCAAGTTAGATAAAAAAACATTAAAGATAATGAAACACATAAATATGTCTAAGAAAATGTTCCATTTAATAATTAACAGGTTTCAAAGCGTTAATTAAATGTTATGGATTACTACTCTCTAAAATTGGGAGAAGTGAAAAGTCCAGTTTTTGAAAGAGTGGCAGAAATTTTATAGTGTGAATTTTATAAAAATATGTCCACACAAATAGTGGAATTTCCCACTCCTTAGAAAGGCTTGAAAAATTACACTCCATTGTCGAGAGTGAAATATGTCACTCCGCTATCAAGAATGGAATATCTCACACCTCGGACGAGAGTGAAAGCGTGGCATTATACAATTTTTAAATTTTCCGTTCAACTTTGAACGAATATGGAGTAAAATAATGAAAAGCACGAAAATATGTCAATTTTCAAAAATTCCGTTTCATAATGTAATCTTGTAAATTACGCTTATTTGGTACTAAAACGCACTCCTTTTCAAGAGTGAATATTTACTCTAAAAGGAATGATTGTCGGTATTATTGATCAGCCAACCAGAACTGTCTTGTCTACGACGGTCTTTCTAAGATAAGAGGAAGACGTTCGACAATTTAAGATTAAAATAATTAAAGTGATTATTTATGTAACTTTTTAATTTTATGTAAAATAAAGTGTAATTTATTCATAAAAGATACAGAATGATAAAATTTTCTCAAAGAGCATTCGAAACACTTCTGGGGTTTCAAACAAAACTTTTTCTATTACTGTAAATTCTGCAGTTTTTAATGATCGCTTTAAAAGTATCTTCAAAGTTGAGTCATGCATGCATTGCTTGCTTTATAATTTTCACTCCCATCTTGAGTTGGCCGCGACTGATAATTATGCACAGTGAAATTCATAGTAATAAAAAGCACAGAAGCCGCATCACGGAGTATCGATAATTGTCTCAATGAGTACCAGAATTGATACACAGTGAGACAATGTAAATATTTTCATAAATCATACATTGTTACACTCAATCAATAATTTTCTGCAGTTTATGACTTCTAATTAATATTTCTAGATATTTTTTTTTAAATATGAGCCGCGCGTGGACAATGGCAGACATTGGGCTACCTTCATGGAGATTTGCAGCCTCTTACGTTTGTAGATTTCACTAGCCATCGCACCCCCCCCCCCCCCCACACACACACACAGATAGTAAGAAAGAAAGAAAAACGTAATAAATAACTTTTTTACATCAGAACTGCATAGTAGATACACAATTAGGCGCATCTCACTGTGTACCACAAATATGTGTCTCACTGTGTACTTTCGTTACGTTGTAACAAAATGGATGCCCCATCTGTTACATCAAGATGCTAAACACACACTCTGAAGCAGTTTGGCGAACATTTTCTACAAGAAAAGTCTTTCAGCACCAACCGAGATTTTAAATATTTATTACTTCATATGTTGTTTTAATAAAAGAAAAAAGAAAATGGTCCATTTACTTTATATTTCACCTTAGAAATAACTTAATTTTATAAAATATTGTTAGTATTTTGCGGCAAAAGTATATTAAATACTTTATAGTATAAAAATTTTACATTTTCATTTAAAAATACTTTTAAATCGAATCACTTGCGTAGCATTCTTAAAAACACTAAGGCGTAAGACAGGTTTTGTTTTTTGAAGGTTTATTTCGATGATATTTTTCCATTTAAAACATGGTTATTTTATAGATAGTTACCGATTTCACAGGCTCTATCGTTAAATAAAAACTTGAGAGTCTCATAATATTTTCCCCTAAAGTAGCCTGCTTACATGGTTTATTACGAATAATATTTATAATTTTAATATTTGATAACAGTTTATACAAGAAACATCTATAAAAAATATCCTATATGTTTAATAAGATATTTTATAATACATTGAAATAATTAATTTTTGATACAAAATAGACCTATTAAAACAAAAAAAAAAAATTTTCCTCTTACACATAGTAAAAAAGAAAATAATCCACTTGCTTTATATTAAATTTTAGAATTGACTCAATTTCATCGCATACTGTTAGATTTTTTTTTATCAAAAGCGTGTATAGATTCTTTATAGTACAAAAAAACTTCAATTTTCCTTAAAAACTACTTTAGAATCAATTTATTTGCATAATTTTTAAATCAGCGAAAAGAGCTGCACGTTTTTTTTTTTTTTTTTTTTTTTTTTTTTTTTTTTTTTTTTAAGTTAATTTCAATGGCACTTTAAAACAGGTTCGTTTATATAATATAGTTACCAATTTCACTTGAAAAAAAATCATCATCTCATATTTTTTTCACCAGAGGTAGCGTGGATATATGGTTCATTACCCATTATTATATTTTAATTATTTGATAGCAGCTTATGCAAAATGCCAAATGCCGAAATCGAAAAACAAATATTATATTAGAAAGATCCCATATTTTTAATAAAATATTTCAAAATACCTTTTAACACTACCGCAGTAAATTTTTCGGTACAAAATAGACCAATTAATACAATATTTTTTCCTTATCACACTTTGTGCATATTTATAATTTAGGAGTAAAATAACGATAGGGATAGCATATCTTGGTGGCACACTCTGTAAATGAATCACCTGAGACAAACTCAGATATTCTTTTTAAAGAGAAAAGTGTTTTAAAAAATACATGAAAATGTATCTTTGTCAGCATTTTTTCTTACCAAGATAAAAAGTATTTATTATTTTTCTTTAAAAACTTTACATTTTAAAGAAAGCGAATATCCAAAAATCATTAAAAATTATTAAATATTAATAAAGTTTTGACTTACTCATAATGCGATTTAATTTGATTGACCGTTCACGTTAATTAATAAATGAAGAACGTTTGCAATAGAACAAAATTATATTTTAGTGGAAATATAATTTTTTACACCATAGTAACACATAGCCTGCACTATTTAAATTTTTACAATACCATTATAAATTCAAAGTTGAAATATTCCTATGAAAATTTACGGTACATAAAAACAATTATGAGTATGTTTTAGAGTTGTTCTTAACAAACATTTACCTCATGTTTTTTGCCACTACAATATCCGAAAAATATTTAACAGTAAAGTTCTAATTTGCATTGAAACTCCACTTGAAGTAATTTTTAATTTTACATATTATTTTTTTTCAATTAAATGTTTCCTTCTTTCTAATAGTTTTTCAATATGAAATGTGTGTTAAAAGAAGAACATTATTATAAAAAAATTCTTGTGAAACAGATCATATATCTCATCGATTGGAGAAAAAAAAATTAAATTTTCGGTATTTGTTCAGCGTTTTAGTGTTCAGCTCGTCTGATGACCACGCTTCAGGTTCAGAGATCAACTCCGTGTTGAGCATGGTTACCTCAACCTTTCATATTTTCGGGTTCCAGAAAATGAGTATCAAGGTTGATTAAGAACTAAACTTTGATGGTCCGGTGTTAATTTCACAGAGACATATGCTGTATACCCTAAGGTTCCCGAAAACAGTGTTGGGCACTGTAGGACACGATCCTTAATCCACTGCAACGCCAATATTAAAAAAATAAAAAGTTTCAGTTTACAATAAACACAAATACACTTTTCAAGAGAAAATTGCAGTAGAGTTTTATTTATTCATTTATTTATTTGTTTTGTAACTGCAATTTAAAGTAAACTAAAAAAATTTTTCTACTTAGACAACATTTTCCTACTGCGTAAAGTCGAGTAAATTCATAGAGATATTTTCGAATTGTAAACGAGAAGAAAGCAATTTTTTTATATTATATAAAAATTCACATAATGATATTTTTTTGCGAAAAATAGTAAAAGGAGAATAGCGATATGGATCTAAATTATTGGTACTATAGTTGAAATCTTCTATATCTTCAAGAAGCGTCCACTATTAATTTCTAATTGGAATAGTATGGGGAATTCAAATATCACATTATAAAACGTTTTTGATTTAATTTGCAGGGTATCCATTGTGCGATAACTAAAATGAGAAACTCTTTAAATTTCCCCTCAATAACAACCCTTTTATAACAATAAATCCAAAGCATCTAAAGCATACATAAAACACTTACCCCTTAATAAATACTAGTAAATCTGCAGATCAGGAGCCTCAACGTCAGCTCTGCAAGTCATTGTTTTCAGACTCACTTTGGTAATATTCAGTTTCCTGCAAACCGCAATTTAAAGTTTTCAAATTATGTAATTATTTATAAGAATAAAAAATACGAAGTTTTCAGACATTAGAAGCATTAAATTAAAAACGTTATGGAAGGATATTTCGAAATTTTCATGAGCTGTTAATTCTGGTATATTTTTAAATAATAAAGTAGATTTCTTCAGGGGGCTCCACCCCCTGAACCCCCCGTGGTCTTATTAATTTACATAGGTACCTTTTTATTGATTGCGCTAATGGTTAGCGCAAATGTTAGATTTCTTTTTACACTTCCGAGCCTTATTTTCAATACTGGTAACACAGAAAATGATTTACATTGACGCAATTATATTAAACGTTTAGGTTTTATGAATGAAAATGTAATTTCCTTTAAAAATAAAATAATTTTCATTCATATTTTCTGAAATGAGGCGGCATTAAAAAGTAACACCCGTCAAAAAACCTTTTTTCAGGCAATCTAGTTAATGCTTGGTTTTTAAGGATAAAAATATTTATTTCCGGATACAATGACGTCATTTTCGACAGCGATAATTTTGCGGTGCATAATTTTGATATTTACTATATATTTGCTCTTCAAAAGTTTTTTTTCCTCATTGGAATTTTCGATTAAAAATTAACATTTCTGTTAGCTGTGTGCAGACGATAAACCATGAGATATTAGTAATATTTTTTTTTAATAATAAGAATTAATATCATAACACAAGCCCCTTTTATTTCAACCTCAAAGCGTATTCGTTTTATTTTTGATATATGAGATCAAATTCACCTTCTTTTCGTATTTTCACTTTATTTCTAATATGAAGGCGTATTCATGTCTATTTTTTATTTAATTTTCCTCTCGCACATAAAAATCTTTCAAATCAAAATTAACTGTTTAGGATAAATTTTTATTCCGGGATTGAATTTTCGTGGCAACGGAAAAAAAAAAAAAAAAAAAAAAAAAAAAAAAAAAAAAAAAAAAAAAAGATTGTTAAATTTCATAGCAAAATGTCGATTTATTCCTTATGAAAATAATGAACTTTTTAATTTAAAAGAAAAATATTTGAACAAAATAAATAGAACATAGTCTTTCTTTATTTCTGTGGTAAATTCCATCTATATGTAAAGACACAAAGGCATTAATTCGTCCCTTTTGACTTTGATTTAACTTCAAACAATTACACATATTTTCACATTTACGATATTTTTAGGTGTAGTTCGCTGCTAGGTAACAATTAAAAGATAATAAAAACAATTAAATATGTGCTTAAAAAGAAAATTTATATTAAAAAAAGTATTTTATATTATTGAAACACATATATAAAATCCCTCCATAAAAGTTATACACCGAATTTAAAAACTCTGACAAATGTATACACAAAATTTCAAACTAATATGAATAATGTATGGTTCTAATTAGGAAATTTCATCATCCTTAATTTAGCATTTAAATCCTTTAATCATATGATCCATTTCTTTTCAACAAATAAAAATGGAAAAATCGTCTGAATTGCTATAGGAAAGCATTAAGTCGCAAAATAAAATGTTCTATATATTCCGAACGAATGAACCAAATTTAACCAAAAACTATACAGCTAAATCCGGGGATTCCACCAACATGCATCCTTAATTTTAAGATAATCGGATGCTTTTTACGGCAGTTATCGCGGAACAGACAGACAGACTAACAGACAGACAGACTAACGGAAACCAAAACTTTTCGTGTCTCCACAGTAAGCCTTCACTGACGTTTCGGCAATAATAATAAATATAATACATTTTGTAACTATTTTCTGTAAATGAAAGAATTTGCTTAAAAATACATTTATTTAAATTCTTCTTAAGTACAAATGGTTTGTAATATTTTAAGTAAATAATATTTTTTTTTAAATCAGCGTGAGTTACTAAAAGACTTAGTAACTCACAACAATATATATATATATATATATATATATATTTAATTTAGTCGTAAGAGTTTTTGGTGTATAAGCATTTTTGTCTTACGTTAGTGATTTTTTACATGTATTTCAGAAAAATCCTTAAAAAAAATGCAAAGAATATTTCTCCTTGTATAACATAGAGAGTAACATAGCAACATAAATTAAGAATATTATATATTCTGAAATATATATGCAGAAATATCAAACTTGACATATGTTTTAGTTTCTTGAAAGATTAAATTTTTTTCGTAATCGAAAGTTAAAAAGCCTTTTCGCCCAGTGCCTACAGGAGGAGGTAGCTTTCATATTTCTTTGTTTTAAAATTTTGCAAGTTTTACTACTACTAAGCTACTTTTACTAAAGCTACTTTTACTAAAATTTTAAGAAGCTAAAATACTACGCACCTGATAAGAGTATATTCGTCAATACTGAATTTGAATGAGAATTGCGCCCAATTAGTAAGCTATAGCCAGGTTGGCATCATTTATGGTTACTTATTTTTCGTCGTCAAATTCTGGCGAAAATTTGAAGCTAACGGATATTTTTAACATTTAAGCATTGCGCGGCAGTGCACGGTGAAAATGGCCACCATTTTGAACAATATGGCCTATGAAGCTGGGCAAAGGATTCGGTCGAGACATTCTTATGTACTATGCACATACTTCATATTATTAAAATCGGCTACAAATACGAGAGTTACAGCATGACAAAAACCAGATTGTTTGAAAATGACAGCCACATCAGAAATTCAAACTTCTCGATCACACCCATTTTCTAGGATATAGACGAAACAAAACATTCTTCGGATCCTGTATTAAGGTCTAACTCTTAAGAAAAGAAATTCAGTTTTTAATTTATTTTCACCTCTTTTTAAATTTTTAAATGACCGCCATTTCGAAACAAGATGGCGGATGAAGCTGGCCAACGAACGCGGTCGAGACATTGATATGTATGCATACAATTAATTTCATCCAAATCGGTTTATAAATACGAGAGTTTTCGCATGACAAAAATCATATATCTATATATATATAAGTCACATTTCAACGTAGGACGGTTTTGGAGTCTGGGGTTATGGTCGACGAACATATACCAAACGTTTCCGGAAGTGCTTTCGACCGGACGGCTGAAATAGGTAGCTTTTTACTTTTTGTAATGAAAGCGACCTAAAATCGGATATTTTAAGTTTTTTTTATTATTATTATTTTAATGCATATATATTTTTGTCGTATGATCCAAATACTATTCAATCATTAGAATTTTGAAAATATTAAAGGACAATGCCGAGTTTATTTTTTTAATCAACGATTGCTACACTTTACATAGTTCATTGGCGCTGAAAGAGCACAACCATCACTGAAAATGTAACTTGATGATTCAAACAATGTAATTTGTAAAGGACCAATGTGACAGGCATGTTACATATCTCATTAGTATTTCTAACAGTAGAAATACTAATTAATATAAAGTAGTTTTTTCTAACCCATACAAAAAATATCAGAGAATGTCACTTAGTAATATACCTTATATATTTGAAATATATAATGTGAACCATTCCTACAATTTTCAGTGCTGAAGGATTTTCAGGTTGATCAGATTGAATTATTTTGTATCTAAAACATGTAACGTATAGCGAAAGAACGTGATTAACCTGAGCCGCTATATTTTGAATATGATAAAAATAAGACATTAATATGTTTAGTCATTCAAGTCGCTATGATCCGGGCCACAAACCATGGAAGCATTGGAGTGTACCTCCCATAAGGTTTGTTGCATATGAAATAGTACTACTTCATCAGGATTGCCAATCAGTTCTGTGGATTTTGCAAATTAAGTACTTAACAGATCGATAAAAATTTAAAACTCGATTCTACTATGTTGTAACTATCATAAATAGTTGACATAAAGTACAGTTCTTCACATTTAATAAGTCTGCATAACTATTCGGTCGCGTCTATATGATGGGAAAGGAATGCAATTTAGGGAAAAGATTTGGAAATTAATTATTTATATACTATACCGGAGGTAGCACCTGACTCAAAAACATATTTTATATACAAAACGTTCATAACTATTTGATCGTCTCAAACAACAAAATAAAAAAATGTCTTTGTTGTATGATTGAACTACCTTTTCAAAAAGTCAAATTTGTTGTACTTTTCGCAGCACACGAACATTTGCTTTATTTCTCTACTTTTAAAGAGATTTATTATTCCGGTCTTTTCATCACCAAAACGACTAAATATGCTAACTGAAAGATTTTCATGTAGTCAATAAAATATTTGTAAACATGCAGATAAATAATATTTAAATATAAGGTATATAGTTATGCATTTATGTCTAGTCATTTTCTGCCAAAAGCTACAATATTGGAAAATACTGTTCTGCCTTAAATGTGCAGTGCATTACTCTGTCATTACTACTATCGATGCAAAATAAAGCGCCATTATTTAAAGGGGAACACGCTGAATGTGACGTGCAAAAGGAATGTCTGAGAGTCTCAATCTTGCATTTAACGTTTAAGGTGTCATCATTGTCAGCTATGCACACTGCAGTGGATTTCTCATTATATGAATATTTAAAATAGAAAAGGTGAATGTTGATTACCTGAAATAGGTTTTTAAATGAACTGTTTCTATTAATGGTAGATTTAGTCATGCATTTTCAAAAGAGGCGCGGGAGAAATCCCATAAATCTACCTTTAAATAATAGAAATATTATCAACTATATTACTCAGTTTCTTGTCTATACAAAACCTTTAAAGATATACCACAACGGAGGGTTTAATTTGACCGCCACTACTAAAAATGTTATTATAAAACATACAGAAGCGAATTATATTACTATCGGGCAACGTTTCGCCAGCAAAAATATAAAGAAAACTAGAAAAAGGAACTCTGCTTTTTCAGAAATTAGTGTCGCCTCCGATGAAAAAAAAAACATATATATGTATATATAAAAAGTACAAAACATATTTCAATTTTAAGACTTACAGCACACGCTTATTTTATGTAAAATGACATCATTCGCATCCGCTTAAGTATTCCACATTTACGATCCACTCTTAAACATCTACAGTAAAGTATGCATAGGAGGTCCCCATCGCAAAATAATACACAAATGCAGCAAAAAGATGCCGTCATTAAAGAAACTCGACAACAAAAACTGTTGTCTAAAGATTCATATAAATGATTCAATTTGTTTGTAACATTAACATAGATACTTTAAAAAATATATAGTTTATAATAGCTTCATGTTTTAACAGAAATCATTCGTTTATATTTTTTCAAAATAGCACGTAGTTTAATTACATTTTCTTTCGATTGTTATTAAAAAATGGTTACAAAAATATATAATTAAAATTTTACAAATATTTTTTCTTTACTTTCTACAGAAATGCAGTACTTCCGTTGCCAATATTAAGCAAATGGCTCCAAAAACTACAAAAAAAATTAATATTTCAAAAATAAATGGAGATGCATTTTTCAAGCAAATTGCATTTAAAAGTACTCTTATTTCCTAATCCGACGGTATAAAAATTGAACATGTGCGATGCTTAGAAGTTTAAAAAATTGCTATAGAGTATTTAATGGTACTGCTTTGTTTTACGGCTGGCTTCTGTAAGGTAACGTTATTTTTTTTAAAGACGACACAAAATAAGCTGGCAGAAAGAAATAGCATACCGTACCTGGGGCGAAAAATGATTAATGCAAACACAGCCATCAAAGTGATAAAAATAAATCTGGGAAGACTTTATTTAATTCCAATTACGTTACACGTGATTTTTCTTCGAACCTCGTATTTATTCTATTTTGTGCTATTTACTTAAGTTTCTGAATATTTTCTGTGTGCTATAGTTGCAATATTACGGCTTCTAAATCTGACACAATTCCTGGAACTTCAAAAAGTACTGCATATGTACTTAATAAGCATTTAATTTACAATATGGTTAATATTTGTTTTGAAGAAACTTTAATACAGTATTGGAAGATTTGTTATCCTAATTTCTTAACCAGAAAAAATGGTTAACTAACTAACTGAATTTTTTATATCTAGTGTACAGAGAGCAAAGAATATTCCGAATTTCATTCAGTTCATTAACAAAGAAAATAACTAGATAATAATAAATATGGATTATTTTGGTATTGAAGTGGTCCAAACGGCAGTAAGAGATATTTATATTAATTAAAACAAGTCCCAACATTTAAAAAATTATTTCAAGTTTTGAGAGAAAGAGTTAAAATCAACTATATCTCAAGTGGAATCGATCAGGACTGCAAACATGTTCAGTTGTAAATGGTATATTACTTGGGACATAGATTACTGTGATGCTATACATTCGTTAGAAAAAAAAATACCAAGCGTTACACTGATTTCCATCTTATACATAGTTCTATACACAGTTTACTGTAATTTTCTTTGTAATGATATACTCTGAGACAAATACACATCGAATTTGGATTAACATGGAAAATTATCACCAATAGCAAATTCAGACGCATTTTTCAGAACCGAAAAATTTACAGAGAAGAGAAAGTAACAAATTAAAATTTATTTATTTATCAAATGTTTTATTTAGTTTTTTAGTTGCAAAATATTTATCGCAATTAGCTTCTTTCGACCAGCTTAAGTTATTTTTGCGTAAAGACAAGATATACTAAATAAATATATATAGGTTTGTGTATGTGTGAATCCATATATGAGTGCATGTCATGCATTGGTGTATGTGTGTGTGCGCATGTGATATGTTGGCATGTGTGTGTATTCACTTCAATAGAATTATTTAATTTATATGTTAAAACTTCGTTCATTTTTAAACATATGCACTTTAAATTTTTATAATAGATAAATTTGTTTCTTTTAATCTACTTCATTTTTAATTACAAAAAAAAAAAAAAAAAAAAAAAAAAACTTAATAACGATATTGCAATGAGCACTAATAACTTTGCAATTCTCAACAACAATCACCGGGTCTATTTGCTGTTACCCGTAACAACTCTTCCAATTTATTCTTCAAACAAGATGTTTCTTTTTCTGTGTAATCAGTGGTAAAATATTGCATCACTCTCACTTAAACAGGTTCTAATATGAAGTTCACAATTTTCAAATACGTTATAACATCTTTCATTGTTTTTCACTATCTCTCACACAGAATTTCTTACTGTATAGGATGTAAAATCTGAAAATAATTTTAATATCAGTAAAATGC
Organism: Maratus speciosus; assembly: GCA_963932465.1. Lineage (NCBI taxonomy): Eukaryota > Metazoa > Arthropoda > Arachnida > Araneae > Salticidae > Maratus > Maratus speciosus. The sequence continues at coordinate 432,074,724 of OZ010795.1, read as the reverse complement.
TTTAAAATTTTTATTGCATCTCTATATCTTTATATTATCGATGTTCGATGTGGACAAATGCAGTAGTTTTCAGTACAGGAAATGTTGGAAAGTAATTTCTGGTTGTTCTCGAAAATATCTGACACATTTTCAGTCTCATTTTTAAAAGAAGAAACATTAAACTTGTTGACGGGATTTTCGAAGGGATTTTTATTTTTCGTTCAATTAATTAGTACTTAAAAATTATGTATTAAAAATAAGTACATTATGTAAAAGGTACACACATGAAAGCAAAATCAACATCAACGTTTCATTTCGCATCTGCGAAAGTCTTTAGGATATTATGATACACATAAGCCTGAAATTTTAAAAACGGATGCAAACATCTCAGATTCATGGAGGAAAATTGTTTGGAGCGCGCACCAAACGTCATCAAGTTGCCACGGCAGCCAAAAGTAGTAAAACATCCCAGCGATATATCGAAGGGAGGGGGGGGGGAAATTGAACTGACTCCAAAAATGGTTTATAACTTATTATGCTAAAAATTATGTATTTAAAATAAAATACACTATTTGCTAAAAGGTAAACACAATAAAAATATACATTAAAACATGCTGATGTTCTAATGTGTGTACCTTTTAGCAAATAGTGTATTTTATTTTAAATACAAAATTTTTAATGTATTTCATGGTGCAATCGTCCATAAAAAAAAAAAAAAAAAAACCTTATAAACTTATTATGTCATATTTTATGAGTGCTGTAGGATATATTATAGTTAAAAGTTTGTTGTATAAGCGTAATAATCGTAATGGACACTAAAATTTAGTTGACATATGGATTCTTGCACGGAATGATGATTCTTGCTACTTCAAAGGCAACCTTGCTTCCATCATTAGCAAAACAAATCCCTGCGAGAGCATTAATTAGTTTCGATTGTAAAATGTCCCTGCTGTGCTCTTTTAATCTATCTGAAAATTTTCTTACAGTTTTCCTAATATAAACCAATCTTTCGTTATTTTGGAGGGTAATTGGAATTTCAGACAGACCGGCTTTTTGATAATTCAAGATTTTATCTATATAAATACTAAGAATTTGAATCAGGTATGGGGGGACTACTAATTTTATATTGAATGCTTGAAGAATCTAATTTAATTTTTCATATAAAATGGGAACGTAATGCATACTCCTGTATTTGATAGGTAAACTATTAACAAATCGCTGGACTGACTGAGCAGGTACTAAACTGCCAAATAATCTTGTCAATCTGAGAACTTTTAAAACCATGATCTAATACGACTTACAGAAAGGTATTACTGTGTTCTCTTTTAACGGTTTTCTGTAAACCGAAAAGGTAAAATTAATATTGCTCCAGGTAATTTAAATATCAAGAAAAGGCAAACTTTCATCCTGTACAGTTTCGAGGGTAAACTTTATAAACTTCATGCAGTTTTAACAAGAAGTGCTGTAAAATGCTGCAATATTTTTCCATACGATACTAAACAGTATCCTTCATATTTTGGCTTATAATCCGCAATGTTCACATTTTCATTCTGATTGGTTTACAATGCAAAGTCAGCATTTCTCTGAATGTCTCCATGTATCATGCAAAGCAAAGTTACTCACATGAATTATTTCGCTTAAGAGTCTATATTATTTTTAAATGTATGATACAAACATGTGTACATAGTTGTTAAACAGCTATTTAGATTGTCGTTAGATTGTTAAACAGTTATTATATATTGTATGAATTGTTATCTCGTGATAGCCCTCGTAATAATAAATCAGACTGGACGTTACTCTGCATTTGTGCAAGGCTTATCAAAATCTGGACTGAGATTTTTGGCCAGCTTGATTCACCATCATATATGAAAGTGATAATCATTTCAATATTTCAAGTTCAAACGAATAAGCAACAAAAATTTAGATACCAAATTTATTTTTAACACGTGACAGGTTTTCATACAAGGATTCAGAGCATTTTTTAGGTGCGTTCGTAATTATATAAATACGTAGCACCTATAGTCGTCGTTCAGTCCATCTGTCTGTCCGTCCGTCTGTCCGTCCGTCCGTCTGTCGGTCTGTCCGTCCGCATATAACAGAGCAAAAACTACCCAACAGAATGTTCTTAAATTTTAAATGTATGATTGTTGCAAAATTTTGTCGGGCCATTTCAAATTTTATGAAAATCTGATGTATAGTTTAATTACAGGGACAGTCAAAAGTTTTCTGTTACATTACGGGAAATGGGGAAAAAATATATTGCAAGTGCATTTTAATCTTGTTACAGACTGTGCACATATGAAGTGCAAAAAATATACATTCAGTACAATATAGGGTGCAAAAAATAATTATAAAACTAGTTATAGTACGAACGGACCTCATTTGACACGTTTGACGAGCAATTTCCAACTTTTTTATATTTATGTTTAAAAATAGATCAAATATAGGAGTTGGAAAACCCTGTGTTACTGTCAGTTATAATTAAGTCAGTGGATTAAAAATAAAATATTTTTTGTAATCAGGTATAATGAATAAGTAACAAATCATTAAAATTTCACACTCATGTCATAAAAAGGATGTCATCGTTAAATGAAAAATGATATTGGTATCATAAAATATTCACACACATATGTATATAAAGGCTCCTGCCAGCTTTGAGTTGTCGCCAAAGCTTGGCGCTGTACTTTGCTAAGCCTCGCCAATTTTGACACAACATAGGATCCTTTAAATGAAGCCAATTTGGTAATAGCTGGTAATTTTTCGAAATTTCTATTCAAACTTACTATTGACGAAATATGGAAAAAGTCTATAAACGGGCTGTAATTTTATTTTCATGTTTTTGAGTAAAATTAGCTGAGTTCTTAATACTTTGGATAGACATTTGTTTCAGGATTGCAACTGGCGTTTTATTATTTTTTTTATTTTTTAATTCTACCTTCCACCACTTTCTCAATACAAAAATATTTTACATACATTACCCAAGATGTTAAAACCAAGGAATACGGGAGATAACATATATTCCCGATACTTGCTGTAAGGACTATATTTCTATTATAACCTACTATGTTGCTTATAAAAAGCTGAAATCTTAAACAACGATTTTTACGCACAAATAACGTACTGAACGATAAAAAAAAGCCCATACGTTCGTTTCGAGCTCATATGATCAACCATACGATCCCCTTCCTTAGTGAGAGAGAGAAAAAAAAGAATTAAAATGGATTCGAAGAATTCCTCGGTTATAGCCACGAGAACTGGCTTATGGATTGATAAAAGGCAGAAGCAAGAGTTTATATATCCCAAAGAAATGACGTAATTGAACAGAACTAACTGAAAAAGAGTCACTGCGTAGTAGGGTGGGCCGAAAAACCTTTTTTTTAGAAATTGATTTTGGCATAGTACGCAAAAGTTGTGTAACGAGTCAGAACTCACAAAAATTTTCATCAATATTGCTCAATTTTTAACCGCTCCCTTCTAACTTTGAAAAACAGGAAAAAAAGGGAAAAATCGTTTTTTTTATGAAAAAATATATTTTGAAAAAAATTCCAAAATTTTTATTAGCATACAGTGAAAATGTTACACAATGGGTCAGTTAGAACCTACAAAAAATTTTATCAATTTCTATCAATATTTAAACGCGCCCCTCTGACATCAAAAATTGTAGAAAAATGAAAAATATATTGGATTTTCTAAAAACTTGTACTATGAAAATTACTTTTCGAAATTGGTATTGACATTAATATTTTTATACTAATTTTAATTAAGCATATTTTTATTGAATTGCACACACACAGAGTACAGATCAGGACAAAATCTATAAATGTGATGTGCATTTAATAATACCGTACCTCAAGTAGAGCAGTGGTCAAAATTACTAAAGTAGTGCCGGCTGATTTCGATTTAGTTTCACCTGAGAAACAAACTTTTATAGCTGATAAAAACAAAGTGAGAAGGGAACTAGAGAAAAAAAGGAAAAAACTAAGGGGGAATGATTTAAGGGCATTTGAAATGACATCTATTAAGAGTTTGTATTTTGATGGGCGCAAAAATGATACATTTAAACAAATATCCGGCCATCGAAAATTAACATTAGAAGAGCATGTAGCATTAATAGAGGAACCAGATAGCAAGGTCATATATTGTTAAATGCTGGTGAAATTGGAACTGAAATAGCACAAATTTATTATAACTTTTACAAAAACGTATAATTTGAGTTTGTAGAACCTATCGGTTATCGAATGTGACGGAACAAATGTGAATACGGGATGGAAAGGCGGAGTTTCCTTGAGACATACATTTGAAGACCATTACAATGGAAGATATTTATGTTACATACTAATGAGTTGCCACTAAGGCACCTTATTCTGGAAATGGGCGATTGCCAAAAGAAACGTATTCATATTCTGGACCTATTGGATTGCTTCTAAAAGATTGCAAAAAAATCCAGTGGTCAAATTTGATCAAATCTACTGTGCTCTTTAGACTATGGATCTGAAAGATATCCAAAAGCTAATTACTGACCAACTATATTTGTATCGCATTTGTCTTGCCAAATTTGATAAAATTCACAACATGGTAAAATATGTACTTGCCCTTCTAATATGAGTGACAATAATCCAGGTAAACGCAGTCATGCACGATGGTTGACTACTGAAAACCGTTTGTTACGGTTTTACATTAGCCCACCATGACCGTCACAAAATTTTATAATACTCGTGAAGTATGTAAGGAAGTATTATGTTCCAATGTGGTTTGAGATAAAAATGAAATCGAATTGCTTGTATAGTGCCCAACATTACTGAAAAATTATTTCCCTTGCAAGGTAGCTTCCAGATAATGCTAAGCAAATTATTTACGAAATATTCTCAAACAATGATTATTTTGCGCATCCTGAACACCTTTTATTAGAAATGCTATGTGATTCTAGAATGATTCTATATGACACTTATTCGGGAATTAGCAGTTAGGCGTATTCTCAGCGACCGAGATAAGAAGACGAACTTGGGCAGATTGCGTTTTTTCGAGTTTCCCAAACTCAATTTTGAAGCAGATATTGATTGAGCAGATTTTTATATTGATTAATTGATTGGTCAAACGTATTTGTAACAGACTCCCCTATTACAATGCATATAAAGGACAAAGACTTAAAAGAAATGTGTAAAGAAAAACAGTTTCCAGTACTAACATTTGAGGAATTTCCATGTCGCACGCAATCTGTTGACCGATGTGTTAAACTAATATCTGAAGCTGCAATGAACGTTTGTGGTGAGGCTACAAGAGATGGATATATTCGTGCCAAGCTTCAAGCAAGGAAAGAACTTCGAAAATTCAACAACAAGGGGCAATATTATTCTAACGCCTGATATTCAATTTGCATCAGGTATTATTAAATGCATTTCAAATTTGTAGATTTTTGTTCTAATCTGTATTCTGTCTGCTGTGATAAAAAAAAATGCTAGTATTCATTTCGTAAAAAGATAATAAAAAGTAAAATTACGTAATAATTATAGAATTATTATTATTTATAGTACTATTTAATTAATCAATTAATGTCAATACAAATTTCGAAAAGTAACTTTCCTAGTACAGTTTTTTAGAAAATCCGATATATATTTGTTTTTCTCCAATTTTTTAAGTCAAAGGGGCGCAGGTAAATACTGAGAGAAATTGATATAATTTTTTGTGGGTTTTAACTAATCTATTGTGTAACATTTTCATTGTATGCCGGTAAAAATTTTGGAATATTTTTTTAATCTATTTTTTCACAAAAAACGATTTTTCTCCTTTTTTTCAGTTTTTCAAGGTCAGAGGGGCGCGGCTAAATATTGAGCAGTATTGAAAAAATTTTTTGTCAGTTCTAACTGTCCCATTACACAACTTTTGCGTACTATGCCAAAATCAATTTCGAAAAAAAAAAAAAAAAAAAACTTTTAGCTTATTTCGGCCCACCCTACTGCGTAGGATATCTCCACACTAGTGAAAGAAATGGGGTGCTGGTCATATCATTTACTAAGGTGGAAGTATGTTCATCAATACAGTGGGCTTCGTAAAAGCCTAGATCAAAAACTGAGTTACATTTTTGAATAATTTTTGCCTCTGGATAATTAAACTGGTGGTTGGAATTCCAATAATATTTCGCTATTGTAGATTTCTCAATTTCCTGCTTTCTAACGTAATTCTGGTGTTCATTCAACCTAATTCTAAGTTCACGCTTCGTCTGCCCAATGTAAGTGAGGCCGCACTCACAAAATATTCTGTAAATGCCCCAGGCATTATGATCGTCAATAGGATCTTTAAGATTGGAGAAAGAAATTTTATTGGTTGGAGAGAAAACAATTTTGAAATTAAACCTATTGAGAATACGAGAATTTGTGTACTGATTTTAGGAAAATAAGGAAAGACAATAACATTTTTAAATCCTTTATTTGCTGGAACAGAATTTGAGGTTTAGATAAAATGCGGTTAATGATATTCAAACTGAATCCACGATCGATGGCAACTGCTTTTCAATTTCAAAAGTAAACTGTATACATGGATCAATTGAATTAAATAAATCAAGAACAGCGTTAATATAGTGTTTAAACATATCAAACAAAGCAAGTACGTAGATGATTCCTTTGCTTTGCTTGATTTGTCTAAACATAATATTAACACTGTACATGATTTATTTAATTCAATTGATCCATGTATACAGTTTATTTTTGCAATTGAAACTCAACAATGTCTAGCTTTTCTGGATGTCCTAGTAATTCGTAATGATTGTGAGATTTTTACGACAGTTTACCTAAAACCTTTTGCTGTAAGTTTACCCCCTCATTATAATTCCAGTCATCCCCCACATCAAAAACTTGCAGCTTTCAATACTCTTATTTTCCGTGCACGTAAATTTTGTTCAAATTCTGATTTATTTAATAGTGAAATTAACTATATAAAAGCAGTTGCCATCGATCGTGGATTTAGTTTGAATATCATTAACCGCATTTTATCTAAACCTCAGATAATTTCCGACTCTGTTATAGCAAATAAAGAATTTAAAAATGTTATTGTCTTACCTTATTTTCATAAAATCAGTACACAAATTTCTCGTATTCTCAATACGTTTAGTTTTAAAGTTGTTTTCTCTCCAACCAATAAAATTTCTTTCTCCAATCTTAAAGATCCTATTGACGATCATAATACCTGGGGCATTTACAGATTTTTTTGTTAGTGCGGCCTCTCTTACATTGGACAGACGAAGCGTGCACTTAGAATTAGGCTGAATGAACACCAGAATTAAGTTAGAAAGCAGAAAATTGAGAAATCTACAATAGCGAAACATTGTTGGAATTCCAACCACCAGTTTAATTAGCCAGATAATATTAAAAAAATGTAACTCAACTTTTGATCTAGACTTTTACGAAGCTCACTGTATTCATAAACATACTTCCACCTTAGTAAATGATATCACCAGCACCCCTTTTCTTTCACCAGTGTGGAGAGATCCTGCGCAGTGACTCTTTTTCGGTTAGTTCGGTTCAATTACGTCATTTCTTTGGGATATATAAACTCTCCCTTTTGCTTTTTCAATGAATTCATAAGCCAGTTCTCGGGTCTATAACCGAGGGGTTCTTCGAACCCATTTTAATTCTTTTTTTTTTCTCTCTCACCGAGGAAGGGGACTGAGGAATCCTCGAAACGATCGTATGTATATTTTTTATCGTTCTGTACGTTATTTGTGCGTAAAAATCGTTGTTTAAGATTTTAGCTTTTTATTACAATTCGCACAAAGTTTAATCTATTCTTATACTATGTTGCTTGTATTTTTCTTGTTATATCCTGTATATAATGTATTTTAAACCCGAATATGATTTTATATAACATAAAGCATATTCTTCAAGCTTTTTCTACAACTTTAACAATAAAACTGCTAAAATTATTTAAGAAGTTAATATTTATAAATTATGAGTTGAATATGCGTCATTAAAGATATTTTGCAGAAACGATGACTGAAAGTTCGATTTAATAAATCAATCAATATATAGAAGTGTATGAGTATATTTTTTTATGTTCATTTCCAGTGTACGACAATGAAATGTTTAATATATTTTATATCATAAAGTCGCATTTTTCTACATAAATTTGAATTAAGATATATTTAGGAGACATTTTCGAAAACCTAATAGTGCTTTGTTTGATTGATTTCAAAAAACAACAAATTCCTTCAGAATAATATTTTTAAAATCTATATATATCCATATTTTTTTAATAAATTTGAAATTCCATGTGGTCGTTTTTTGTATATATTTTCCAAAATAATAAAAAGGTATTATATTTTTAGCTATATATTTTATTGAATACATTTCTAATACCCTTTTTACACATCAAATAAAAAAAAAAAAATTATTAATTTTAAATTATATAAATCGCTAGTAAAGTGATAAAAAAAAATGAATTTTACACACTACAAAACGATGAAATAGGATATCAATCAACTGGGCGGAATAAAAGTATTTTGTATAAGAATGAATGAATATTTTATGTATTTTATATGTGCTTGCTTTCTGGAAAATATTTATTTTGAAGTATTCAGATTTTTAAGATTTGAAATCCCTTTATTTCCCACGCAAAATATTTTTCACTTTACCCCTTAATATTTATTTCCGATAAACATTTGTTCGCGCCCGCACTTTAAAAAATATGTTTTGAAATGCCAAATATGTGTTGTTCCTGCAACAGAAAATACTAAAAGTACTTTTAGCACTATAACATTAAAATCCATTTTTATTCTGATGAAAAATATGCATACAATATTTACCATTTCGTACTTTTTCATAAAACGTTTTTGGATATTGAAAAAAATGAGATTTTATAGGAAAATGCTTTGGGGTTTCTGTGCAAAAGCGATGTGGAGAGTTGGGTTTGGTGGAAGAAGATTGAATGTATTATGGAAATATGTTCAAAAAAGTAATAATAAATAGTAATAAAAGTATATACATCCTTCAGAAATAATTCCAGAAATAAATTTTCTTTTTTATTAGATAATAGTTATTCTTAGCTAAATTTTTGCTTTTTGAGTGCGTGGTATATACATGATATATACACAAAAATTGATTTTAAAAAATATCTAACTTTGCATAATTACAAATATTAAAATTCTTTTTTAGTTGTTGAAAGATAAAACAATGTCTTGAAAAATTGCATTATTACATATCTATTGCACACCGTATCTTATGCAAATGCGACCAATTAATATTTAAGTTTTGAGATGTTGTGTTCGATATGACTTTTGTGAGTGACCCTATAAGTGGTAGCTAACATGCTTGTCCCAATAACTATACGATGTAAGGTTAAATAGGAAATTACAAAGTTAAAGAAAATTTTTAATTTGTTATGGAAACACACTAAATGATATGATATCCATGGTGTCTTGATGCCACCTGCACAATCATCAAAGTCAATAATATTGTTTCGGAATTTAAGATATTTTTCTAACATAACTTTGCACCGTCCTATCATCCACGAAAAATACAGAAGTACCTTGTCATGATACAAGAAGGATGTGGAACTAAGACAAATGCAATATTGAATGATTCAAGATGTTTATTGAACCTAATCAAAACGAAATTTAACACCGAATAACAACTGATTTTATTGACATTTTTTTCTGTAATTCTTTCTAACACATGGAGTAAAAAGCAAAGATTGAAAGCAAAATTTTCAAAGCTCAATATAGATTTGTTCCATTTTACATTGCAATACATTGCAGTTAATCTTATATAATATTTCTTCCTGATTATGTAAAAGAAAATGTTTACGTATGATTGATATTATAAAATAAAATAAAATAATTCAAACTTTTAGATTAATAAAATGAAACATAACATTAACATTGTAAAATAAAAATAATAAAATAAACATAAATAAAAATTACAAGCATAAGTTATCAATTAAACAAGTGTTTTTTAAATGTTGAATATCAAATTTTTAAAGAAGACCCATTAAAAAAGAAGCTAGTACGGCGTCCTTTTAATTAATTAAAATTGAAGAAATATGTCTGAATTAAGCATTTATAGCTAAGAGGCATATAATAAATATTTCATTGAATTTTTACTATTCTAGAAGTTTATTAAGTTTTTTTTTAATATAAAATCTTTTATAACATGAATAATGTGATCATTAGAAAACTATTACCTGCTTATGTTTTGTCAAAACTAACTCAAATTCAATACCGAGAGTTAAATGCATGTATTAATTACTACAAATACTTCTATAACTATTTGTAATTGTAAATAAATTTGAATAATATATAATCATATGAAAAGAGAAATACATCTTAATGAAAATTTTTAAAATACTTTAAATTTTAAAAACATATCTTAATGAAATAGTTAAACGTTTATTTTAGTTTTTAAGAATGATAGTTTTTTTTTAATTCATATAAATAAGCATTTAAATAATACTTTGAAATATTATTTTATCTCGTTCTTAAAATTAAGAAATTTTCATTCTCATTTTCTCAAAAAGATAATTGAATAAAGAGATTTATATTATTGAGATATGTATTTGTTTTAAGCAATAAGGTTTAATTGAGAATAAAAAAGATTAAACACAATTTTGCCCACATATTGCTAAAAGAACAATGCAACAGTTTCAAAATTATTTATATGCTCTATACATTAAGCGAGATTAGCATAGACTAAGCATTTGAAGAAGATTAAAAACAGTTGCGAAAGAATTTAATAATTAATGAGTTACGCTCAAGCAATCTACATTTAAGTACGTAATATTTTTTTCTCTACGCTAACAAGGTGTAAAACCATCAGAATGGAAAAGAATCCAGGCCAGATTCGAACCTGAGTCTTTGGTTCAGCGCACCAACACTTTTTCAACTGAAGCACCTGGAACGAGATACACAACATGGCTTCCTTCACATTTATATGTTGGTAAGACTGCAACAGCAGGACAAGATGGAATAACTTTCATGAAACACAATCTAGCGGCAAACATGAGTCCAAATTATTCCAGCATCGATAATATATATTTAATAATTTTAAACGATGAGTTTCGCCCAAGATATCTAAATTTATTTACGTGAATTTTTATTCGCAATGATAACAAGGCTTAAAACCAATAGAGTAAAAAATAATCAAGGCCAGGGTTCGAACCTGGGTCTTTGGTTCATCGCACAAATGCTCTTCCAGCTGAGGTACCTGGAATGAACCCTGAACTGGATACATTTTTCTCTCTGTTGGTTTTACGCCTTGTTATCATTGTGAACAAAAATTCACGTAAATTTAGTTTTGAAAGAAGCTTTAGAAAATGATGTAAATGATGATATTTTCATGTAAATTGAAATCGAAAGGGAAGATTATAGTGAACTTAGCAAACGAAAAAAATTATTAACAATGGAGAGGAAAAAGGTAATCATAAAGAATTTCTTTGGAGAGATAGACATACAATTCACACATAGATTTAGGTAAGAAAAAACTGAAAACACTAGAAAGCTGACTAAAATACAAATATTGAAATCCTGGACACTTCCTAAACATGAATGCTCTGTTATTCTTTTTATTCAGACATCAGATAAAAGGAAGGAAATTAGACACAATAAATACTTATTCAAAGGAAGAGTGTATCTTTCCTACTGCTTACGTACTGATCTACAATGTGTTAAGTACATTTTATTAAAGATTAACTTTCTAGTTTCATTAGCTTTTTTTCTAATTGAAAAATTGTCACATAGTACATGCATTTTCAGATTACTCTCTTTAGCTTTATATTATGACTTTGTTATGGCAAAATATTATTATTTTTTTATTTAAACATACTAAATAAATTGTACTACCCACAAGTTTAAAAAACTCATTTCAATTTGTTGGATTTGCAATGAATATTTGAAACGTTTTACAGAGATTATTATAATCCTGCTATATTTATTATAGAATAAGTAATTCCTACTTTCTGTCTCATTGCTTTCGTTAAATGGAGTATAATAAAGTGCAAGAAAATAAATGTAGCAAAAGATAATTTTGTTATGCTTCAATTGAGAAACGTTTAATTAAAGTTTCCACTCAATTTCTTCTTTGTTCATTTTTGCTGAAATTTTACGTTTTAAATTACATTTTTGCGAATATATATATATATATATATATATATATATATTTTTTTTAATAGATTTAAACGTCAAATTTTCATAAAATTAGTTGTTTAATCAAAAATATTATTAATAAAATACCATTTTTAATTATTATTTTTTTTTTATGTAAAAGAAACAGAAATACTATTAGACTAAAGGCAAATTTAAATTTTTGATGAATAGATTCTAATAGTAAGTGAAAAGTTCATTAAACGACAAAAAAAATTATTAAAATAAATTTCTTTATTTACGGTAAAATTTATGAAATATTTTTTGCACGCTCCCTCATTGTATGCATGTATGTTTGTTTTTTTCTCTCACTTTCTTTTCTCTCGTACGTTCGCTGTCTTTGTGTATAAGAATTCAAAAGAGTTTTTTTTTTTTTTTTTTTTTTTTTTTTTTTTTTTTTTTTTTAATCTATTTTAGAAGAACGCATGTGAAAATAGAGTTTAAATGTAGACAAATGCATATAAATACGTACAGGCGTGTAAACACACAAGCTTTTTGATGTTATATATCCTTTAAATCATTTGTAAAGACATTAAAACAATTCTGAGTATACAAGTCATAAATCACTCTTATTCTTTCAGTATTACAACATTTCTAATTGAATTAAAATTCTTAACATGTAATATCTTTCAATTATTTTCCATTTATTCATTTCCCTCTCATCAATCTTTTAAGTTTACAATCATTATGTGGAGAGTATAGATTTACATGAAGTCTGCTTTAAACGATTTATTCTGTTTTATTTGAGACATGAATTATAAATGCACTTTTAATAATAATCTGTTATCTGTAACTGTTTATTATCTGTTTTCATTTGAAAGACACTGTGTAAAAAGTATCGACATCCTTGAATGTATTATCTAAATATTTGATCTTTATAACGCAATGCAATTAACAAAAGTTTTTCTTCAGTATTCACTTTAATAAATCTCTGTTCAATTAACAATGATTTGTTGTTTCTTTTAACTTCAAAGAAAGTAAGTAGACAGTATGGATCTCATTAAAACACACCTTAAATATCTGATTCTTTTTCAGCTAAGACTTGGATTATAAGTTCAATTTTAGTAATTGCTCACTATTATCTGTTTTCATTTGAAAAGCATTGTGTAAATAGTATCGACACGCTTCAATGCACTATTTTTATATTTGATGCTTATCACGTAATGCATGCAATAATATATATTATTCAGTAGTACCCTTTGTTTAATCTCTGCTCAGTAAACTAAGTTAGTTTTTCGTTAGATAAATCCATTTCCATCAATTATTTATTTTAACGTCACAGAAATTAAGTAGAAAATAGAGATTTCCGTAAAATATGCATTAAACATTATAATCTTTTTCACGTAAAAGATGAATTAAAAATACAATTTTAGTAATTGCTTCTGTTATCTATTTGTATGCTATGTCAGTATTGTGTCGATTAATGGAAAGGTGCTTTTGAAGGAAGTGCAACAGATGTATACCAGACAAACCCTTACATGCAAAGTATATATAATAAAATCTATTATCACGTTATATAAACTAAATTTATTTATATAAACAAGTTGAATTTAAAAGGGGAGTTGTTAGTTATTTTAATGTAGTATAAAATAATGTAATTTTAGTATGAGCATCCAAGCATATAGCGTGGCTTGTCTGATGCATATCTGCATATTTTTTAATTCAAATAATTTTAGATCACCATTTGATTAGCTTTCAAAACAATTCCTGACCATTTGAATTTTCACTAAGAATTAAGAATTAAAGACCATTATAAAGCGGCCATGACCTTTTTTTTTTTAGATTATACGAGCAAGTTGTTTGCTGTCAAGTTTTGACGGGTTCCATCTAGCATCCAACATTGAGAACAGTTCTCAATGGGCTTAGTGATATCTCTTTTCTATATTACATAGCTGTAGGCCCATCTATAGACCTTATTTGAATTCGTGGATATAAAATACTTATTAGTTTTTCTCGTTTAGTTTTGTAGTCTCCATTTATTGTGATACTCTACCTTCAGTTTTTTGGAAAATCGTTAGAGCTCATGTATTGTTACACTCTTACTTCAGCTTAATAAAATGTAAAATTTTAAGGTTTGTTGCTAGAGTAGGTTTCTATTGCTTGTCTGGCATTGGACAATAACAATTCAACGGTAATTACCCTGTAAAAGATCTAACATCGGATTCCTGTTTTATTCGATTGGCTTACAGTTAATTTGGGTTGCCTACAGTTAAGCTGAATCTTCAGCATTTGCGAATAAAATCCATTTTTTCTACAAATGCTCCTGCAGATTCCTGGCTTAATTTTTGGGTTCTCGGGTGCTTGTAAAGTCTAAAAATTTAATTGATTTTATAGGGCGAGAAAAATAAATAGTGTGGTCAGGCAAGTTATGCTCACAAATAAAAAAAAACTTAAATTTACAGGTAATGACTTAAATTTTTGATTGCGGATACGACAGGGAAGAATCTATAGGTACTATATTTCGAAATTTGAAACGGATGGTTTAAGTTCCTAAATTACAAATCGCGCTTATCTTAAAAGCGGTTGGTTAAATTTAAACTGGGGGTGGGGGGGGGGTGGTAGTTAGACTTATACGCTGTCATGGCCTATAATTCTGTTTTATCTGCAGCATTTCCGAATAAAACCTAATTTTTCTATAATTGCTCCTATATTTTCATGGTTAAACTTTCATGTTCTGGGATCCTATATAAGTCTAAATATTTAATTAAATTCATCAGTTATTATTACTGAAGGGCTTTTTTTTTAAATATGAATACTAGGCATTTAAAAAAAATCATTTTTGCAAGTTGTAGAATTTAATGTTTTTTTTCTCGCAATTCACCACAAAATTAATATTGCGTATTTTGTGCATTCACCTTTAGTTATATTGAAATGTATATTTTCCTAAATAGGGACTTAAGTTGGAACAATTTTCGAACAGTCACGACTCCTCATTTTCCGTGTTCTATGGGCCAAACTTCAACGGGAATTGGCTAATTCTACTTGAGTTCAAATTGTTCGTTCAAAAGAGGTTCGTTTATAACAAAATACGCCTCCCGTTGCTGAAATGTGGATTAAAAGATTTGTGGGCACGTGTGAAACAATTCTGCTATTCAGAGCAGTATGCAGTAAGACCCGTGCTGTTGGTTCGTTCGGAGAGTTGTTTTTTTAGAACACACTATACGCTGCCTAAGGCAACATGGCTTTCGCAACTAATTTAATTTGATTAGACTCACAGGCGGGAAAACGTCCGATACACGGTTCTGTACACAGCGGGGATCTGAACTAGAGGGTCGTTTGGAAGGATGTTTTTTTTTATTATTATTATTCGTGGCTCTGATGACCCGCCAGATGGTAAAGTCAGCTAGTTTTAATGATTGCTCGTTTTTATATGTTTTCAATTGAAAGACAAAAAGAAAACTTCTTCAGTAGTTTCCTTTATTATATATATGTTCAATTAACATTTTTTTTCTTTTTTTTAGATGCATTGTACTTTGTGGACTTTTTTTTTTTTCTTTACATATATTTTCCAAATACGATATGACGTTTTTATGAATTAAAAAAAAATAGTTGAAATACTAAAACTATTTATCTTTATTCTAAAATTCAGCACCCAAAGCATAGAAAATATATTGTCTCAAAAATGAAAAAAAAAATAATAAGCTAAGTTTAAAATAATCTCACATCTTTGACTTATTGAATATATCAAACCACTAATGATTTATTTTTAAAATTCAATGCTACGAAATAGAATTTTACCTATTATCGTTTTTTTAAGATAATAAAAGGTAAAAAAATATCTTTCAGAATCTAGACAATGTCATTTAATCAGTTCTACTATCCATTGAACGCTCTTATTTAAAGTCATATAAAAAAATGGTTATGAATTTTTTTTTTCTTTAAAGGATGATTCCTCTTGAGAAATATAATTAAGCTCGGGGATTTCATTTTGAGTGAAAGAACTTTTAAAACCTTTAATTAAATAAAGGTATAAAGAGGAATAGACATTTGTAAAAGAAATTTTAATATAAAATATAAATAATTGTTTTAATAAATATTATTTTTTCTATTTTCCTTTTAAAATAATATATATCACCAGATTACTAAATGTCAAATGAAGATCATTTTAAATGAAAGCATTATTTATACTTGGCAATATTTCTGTATATGATGTAAAACATATGTACCAAATTTTAAATAATAATATTTATATGAATCGTTGAATGTGTTAAAATGCACCATTACAATTGACAGAATTTTTAATCTGTTTTTTATTCTAATTACTGTTAGTAAAAATATTTTTTTTTTCGTTCCAAAATACTTAATACACAAATATATACTAAAACGCAATGTTAATATTTCTAAGCTCTACGATAAACGGACGATCAACTTAAGGACAAAACTTTATTTTATCGTCTTAATCCTATTAGTGTTTTCTTTTGTTTTTTAGAGTCCCAGCTGGATCACCATTTAAAAGTTTCTAAAATTTAAAAGAAATGTTTTTTGAATTTAATATTAACTTGAACGAAATTGTTTTTGTAAATGTTTTTTGAAATATTATGTAAAAATTTTAAAATTATTTGCATTTTTAAGAGAAAATTTTCCGATTTTTTCATTATTTAATATCAACAAAATAATAAATTTGGGTTTCAGTAAGAGAAAAGTTTTACAAAATATATCGAATATGCATATTGTTTTTCAAAATTAAAAATAAAAATGTGACTAATTCTACTAGGACTTCATTCAGAGAGATTAGTCTGAGTGATATTGCTGAGAACATAGATTTAATAATAACATGTGGAAGCATAGAAAATGAGATGTTATCTTTAATTGTCCGTATACTGCGATAAATTGAAATGATGACAATAAACGAATCGTAGAATTACAAAATCTTACATATAAATTCGTATACACTGTTTAAAAAACGGGAAAGCAAAGCATGCAAGATAGCCATGAATTGATATGAAATTGAAAGTACGCAATATATTAAAAGTAAAATAGAAAATGAAACACTAAATTATCTTATATCAAAATTTTAACTGTATAAAATGCTGTAAAGAGCATAATCAGACGCTTCGCATCAATTTGAGTAACTTTAAATGACAAATATATGATGTTTAAAAAGAATGGATGTGTGCTTAATATGGTGTGTGCTCCCCCTGAATAGTTAATATTGTACAATATATGTTTTCCACAGATGCAATGAGGTTATCGATAAGAGATAAGGAATTCTCTCTTCAAAACCTGAAATAGTATCAAAGTACCGAACACATCAACAGCGGCATGCAATGCGTCGTTAGAGTGCGTTTTAGATATGCTCGATCGAATTTCAATGATGAGTGTATGCTGGCCACTACATACGCTGTATTGTTCTGTTTTCAAACATATTTTGCATAAGTTGAGCTGTATTTAGCATGTATTAAATAAAAGAAATTGGCAATGATTGAAACATAAAGAATGACACAAGATCTGAATATATCGTCTGCATAACCTTTGAGCTACCAAAGTGTCATTTGAAGTAATTTACAAATCCATACATATTTTTTCAGCAAATCATGAAAGCTAAAATACGCCAACATGAACCCGATTATGAAATGTCACCAGAATAAGATAATATATAAAAAATGTACTAATCTATTAATGACAATTGAGAATATGACCTTATGATAAAATGTCTAGAAAAATGAATCAGAAAAAAATTCACCTCAAATTTAAAACGGCACTTCCCTCTGCTAGAGGCCTTGGCGAGAGAGAGAAAAACCTAGAGAAGGAACACTGTAACAAGTACTTTCGGGCAACCTTCTCTCTGTTTCATACAGGTCTTTATTCAATATTTACACAATTTATTTAATGCTATGGGTATCTATCAGTTTTGATGCATTTAAATTGCATGTTTTGTGGAGGGAATGCAGCATTATGAAACATTTAAAATTCCCTACCTAATAATTCCAAATTAATGGTAATTGAGATCGCTTTCCGTTCATTTCATCTTTTTAAATTTAAATTTTTTTAGAAACCATTCATAGAGACAATTTTATATTTTAACCTTCCAGGCGTCTTGCAAAAGGGTATTTTTTTTTTTTTTTTTTTTTTTTTCATTTTTCATTTTGTTTTAAATGCTAAGAAAATATGATTCTCTCAACATTATAAAAAAAAAAAAAACCTCATTTACAAATATGAATGTAATTCTTGAGAGTATTAATCATTCTTCAATGTATTTAAAATTCATTATATCTATAGAATTATATTATCTTAAATATTGCTTGTATTGCTGTGAAACCCGGGGCTTAGTGAACGGAATATTACGCCTCAAACATTTAGAGGGTTAAATTTAACCCGAAGCAAAATTTCAAGTTTTTGGGCAGATCAGTAACACAGAAATATAAAATTTTCGAAAGTTTTTTGTTTCTGCAGGGTTTTATATAGCGACATTTTTAGAAATTGTTCTATTGCGAGAATTTACGTCATGATAAATACAGTCATGTCAATTTTCATGTTTATATTCCTAAAAATTCCATGTACTTCGTTACTTAGATCATCTTTAGATCTCTTTCCGCTTTGTTTAGTCTTTCGATTTTTACCCGACTGAAAAGAAGGGTTATGTGTTTCATGCATATCTGTGTATATGGATTTCTTTATACCCTCGAAAAATCCCAACGGCTGGATGGATTTTAATGAATGAAGTCTCCATCAATTCGTCTTAACCATCCAATGGTTATAGGATAGGTTTTGTTTTTATAAATTCAAAATGGTGGCCGTAAACTACAAAATGGCAGTAGAGACGAAAAAAAAATACGTACCCTATTGAGGGACATATCATTGGATAGGTCTTTCAAAATGAAGAAGATGTTTCATTGGCCATTTTGCAGTCAGAAACTCCGTTTAAATATCACACAATCTGGAAGTTGTGTACTTTGGATCTCTACCTTTACTGTAACTCTAACCTTCATAATAGACATCTATAGGCCTCATCAAAACAGTGTTTGTAGATAGGAATTAATAATTAAACACAACTTAAAAGTCATCAATACAAGTAAATTAAAAAAATGTAAGTAATATAAAAAATAGTTTCACATTGATGAGAAATAATTAATTAGTTCGCTTTTTACACAGTCGGGTTTTTTGATTTTTTAAATTTAATATATTTATTTAGAATTCGTTCTACAAAGAGCATTTACACCTTATAAATTACTGTCATGCCAAAGTTCGAGTTTCTAACCCCAAATGTATCCGAGAAATTGCAGTATTCCAAATAAATCATAATTTAGAACCTCTCTAGAAATTTTTACTTTAATCTCTCAAATTGAATTTTCGAAACTTTTAGAGAGCGTTCATAACGAGTATTTACATCTTATAAGTAACCACCACACCGAATTTAAAGTTTCTAACCCAATCAGTATCACAGAAATTGCAATTTTAGAACTTTTTTGTTCCGGCAGCGATGTAGGTTGTTGCACTGACATAAAATACGGTCTTTTTTTCGAAGCAGAGATGGCCACCAACATTTTTTTTTTTTTTTTTTTTTTTTTTTTTTTTTTTTTTTTTTTTTTTTTTTTTTTTTTAAAAGCTCGCTATGTAGTTTCAGAGATAACACCTCACAAACGTAAAAGCATTAATAATATTATACACTTTATAATATTATAACGCTTTATAATATTAGCTTTAGATGTACAGATACAAAGCAAACTAAAGTGCCCGGAACGCGTTGCCCAGAATTTGAAGGATGTTTGTTCTGAAAAATCAGTTTCAAAATTTAACATATAACATAAAACAAACATCAAAAAAAGCAGTCGAAGTGTTTTACGCATTAATCAAATGAAAACACAATATAAAAATGTATAAATGTATATAACAGACGCAAAAGAATACAGCTATAAATGAACTTATTTCAATTTATAATTGGAACAATAATGTTAAAATACGCCAATATTTCCATAATCGGGTTTTTATCATGCTTCAATACGTTTCCTCACACTCATATGACGTTATACTATATTCACCACATCCTTTATATTTCCAATACGACGTAATATTTTCCTATTTCACGTGGAAACCTTGAAATATAAATGTTATGAAGTTATATTCACTTTCACTTAAATTCGTCAAACTATTTATTTCATTTTCATTTTTCACGTGAATATCTTGCAATAGAAAAGTTATGATTAATATTCACCCTTTTTTTTTAATTTGGCAAACTATTTATTTCATTTTCATTTTTCACGTGGAAATCTTGCAGTAGAAAATTAATTGTTGTAGTCAGAATTTTATTGTGTATTTTAATTGTTGGCAGGTGTTTTGACGAAAAATGTTTAAATTTGATAAGAAATTGCTGTTAAATTGGTGGTTTTTTATTAATCAAAAATTAACTATAAATTATTTTGATTCGGGATTACTTTAGTTGCCTCGGCCGTATTTTAATACACATGTACGTATCTTTTCGCAATTTTGGCTTCCAAACTGTGGACTTGTATAGAATTACAAACAGACAGATAGACAAATTTTCATTTTTATATCTTAGATTATATACAAACATAAATAACTTATCTAATACGTGTTAGCAGATACAGTTTTAAATATACATATATAAACCAGTATAATACTTATTCTGTTTTATTTTCATAGTCATTTATATCATTTGGCAAAAAATCTCACTTTCTTAACCCAGAATTGCGTGCTTTTTACAAAAGTGCCAAAGTCCATATAACAGCAAAGTACCATGAAAAGTATTAAATGCATGATAATAAGGTACTTAGAATGCGTCATTAACGATCAACCATTATTGGCATTCAATTTTATAGTTTGGCGATAGATTTTTGGTCGACGGGATAAATTAGTAGTACCAAATACTGTACAGCAATTTAACTTAATCTTCTCTATTCTACTATTTTAAGATTTTTAATTTCTAAACATCGCACATTTTCAATTTTTATACCGTCGTATTGGGAAGAAAAGGTACTTTTAAATGCAATTTGTTTGAAAACTGAATCTCAATTTATTTTTGAAATATTAATTTTTTTGTAGTTTTTAGCGCCATTTGTTTAATTTTGGCAACTCAAGTACTCGATTTCTGTAGAAAGTAGGGGGAAAATAGTTGGAAAATAGTAATTATACCTTTTTGTTGCATTTTTCCCTTAACAACTTTGAAAAATATAATTAAAATACGTGTCATTTTGAAAAAAATATAAATGGATGATTTCTTTTTCAAAATTTAATTTTATGTATCTATATTAATATTACAAACAAATGAGTGCATATAAATCATGAGATAGCCGATTTTTTTTTTTTTTTTTTTTTTTTTTTTTTTTTTTTTTTTTTTTTTTTTTTTTAGAGTTTCTTGAATGACGACATCTCTTTTTTTGGATTTGTGTATTATTCAGCGATATTGATGTCCTATGCGTATTTTACTGAAGAAGTTGTTTAAGACTAAATCGTAAATGAAGAATTCTTCAGCGGATGCAGATGACGTCATTCTGTACAAAATAAAAGCGTGTGTTTTAAGTCTTAAACCTGAAATATATAAATATGTTTTGTACTATTAGCTCAGTGGTAGGGGAGGGGAAAAAGGCCGAATTCGGAATTAATTAGGCGAAACCTGGAAATTGTTTTAATCCATTTAGTTTAGGTCTAGAATGAATATGCTAAGTTTTACCCCGCGTAGTAGCAACGCCCCCTAGATATTTGAGAAAGCCCTGACACGCGTCACAAAAACGTCACACAAAGTAGGCAACACAAGGAAAAAAAGATCATTGATTGGCTCGTAGATATCTATGAGCCAATCAATGATCTTTTTTTCTTTGTGTTGCCTGCTTTGTGTGACGTTTTCGTGACGCGTGTCAAGGCTTTCTCAAATATCTAGGGGACATTGGTAGTAGGCGAGCGTTAGAAAATATGTAGAGTTTTATAGTCAAAAAACACGTTTTTCTAAATGCCATAACAATATCTCAAAACAGCTAACTCTTTCAAAAAACATTGACAATACAAATGTTGTAGAGCTTAAAATTCTGAGTAAAATGAGAACCTACACTTAATATTTTGTTGAAGATTAAGGTCACAATTCTACTTTAAAGTTTTAGACCCGTGCTCAAGGGTTTGATCTCAGAATTCATTAGGAGAAAACTGGAAATTGTTTTAATCCCTTCAGTTTAGGTCTAAAATGAACGTACTATGTTTTCTTCCTCGTATTTGAGTGAACGTTAGAAAATATGTACATATTTATTTTCGAAAAACTCGTTTTTTTAATTACCTTAACAATATCTCAAATCAGCTAACTCTATAAAAAACATTGTTAATACAAATGTTGTAGACCTTAAAATTCTGAATAAAATGAGTACCATCATTAATATTTTTGTTCAACGTTAAGGTCGCACTTTTATTTCAAAATATTCTAAATCAAGAGCTTGAAGCCAGGAGAGACCAAGTTAACTTAACAATATCTCAAAATTGCGGCCTTAATATTGACAGAAATATTTAGTGTAGGTACTCATTTTACTCACAATTTTAGGCTCTACAACGTTTGCATTGACAATGATTTTGATAGAGTTAGCTGTTTTGAGATATCGCTAAGTTAACTTGGTCTTCCCTGGCTTCGAGTTCTTGATTAGCGATTAAGGCCAAATTTTTAAATAGAACTATGACCTTAATGTTGAACAAAAATATTAATGGTGGCACGCGTTTAATTCAGAATTTCAAGGTCTACAACATTTCTATTGACAATGTTTTTTATAGAGTTAGCTGTTTTGAGATATTGTTAAGGTAATTAAAAAAAAAAATGTGTTTTTGGAAAATAAATATGCGCATATTTTCTAACATTTACCCAAGTACGAAGAAGAAAACATACTACGTTCATTTTAAACCTAAACTGAAGGGATTAACATAATTTCCAGTTTTCTCCTAATTAATTCTGAGTTAAACCCTCTGACAACGGGTCTAAAAGTTTAAAGATGAATTGTGACCTTAATGTTCAACAAAAATATTAAGTGTACGTACTCATTTTACTCAGAATTTAAAGCTCTACAACATTTGTATAGACAATGTTTTTGATAGAGTTAGCTATTTTGAGAAACTGTTATGGTATGTAAAAAAACGTGTTTTTTTACTATAAACCTATACATATTTCCTAACGCTCATCTAGTACGAGAGGGAAAACATAGCATATTCATTATAGACCTAAACTGAATGGACTAAAACAATTTCCAGCTTTCCCCAATCAATTCCGAATTCAACCCCCTAACCATAGGACTATAACCACACATATATATATATATATATATATATTTATTTATTTATTTTTTTTTTTTTTTTTTCATCGAGGGTGACACTAAATTCTGAAAAAGCAGACTTCCCATTTTCTAGTTTTTTTCAATCTTTGTGCAGTTTTGGCCTCAAAAAGTGAGATTTGTTGCAAAAAGATATAAATAGCTATGAAAAGAAAACCTGATGGACGTTTATGCTTATTTTTACAAGTAAATGTGGTACAGATGCCATATACTCACGGAGGTACCTAATTTGCGCGAAAGTAGCGTTATTTTGCATGACATGGTAATCAGTGACGGCTCGTGAATGTCATATCTTGGGGCACTAAAGGCATGGCGGACAGTATTTTTCTTTACTTACCATTATTTTTTGAAAGAAAAATATTACCTTGTTCAATGGTCGAATATTCTGCCAACAAATATGGCAAAGATTTCTTTTAAAGCAATAGTGGTAAGAGAAGAATAAATTTGGTAGATATGGATTTAGTGCACCCCAAATTGTTAGTCACGAGCCACCACTGATGTAACCATAAATAACGCTATTATAAATTGGTGTGTTCTATAAATATATCATTTATTGATTGTTATTTCC
This sequence comes from Maratus speciosus, assembly GCA_963932465.1. NCBI lineage: Eukaryota > Metazoa > Arthropoda > Arachnida > Araneae > Salticidae > Maratus > Maratus speciosus. The sequence goes on along the minus strand of OZ010795.1, from coordinate 432,050,798 downwards.
TTTTAAAAATAATAGAAAACGTTTTGTTTATCACTTTATTATGTTTTCATATTGAAATAAAAAATAACGTGCTATTATAGCACGCTATATATAACTGGTATTCGAAAACGACGTTTTCGCCAAATAGGCATAAAAAATCACGCCAAACCCGGTGCGTATATGGTATCTGTGCCGTAAATATAAACATTTTAATTATATATATAATATCATTGCTTTTTATATACAGTTTACTTTTGCTTGTATATAAAAATAGGTAAGTGGCTTGTTAACACAAAATAAATTGTATAAATCTTTAAAAAATTGCTTGAGTAAGAACAACATTAAGTAGAAACAATGAATAAGTTGCACGAGAGTACACATAAAAAGCTTACTTGTCTCGTCAAACGCATTTTCTCTACCTCGCCAAGTCCCTAATACAGGAAAAGTACCAATATCATTTTTAAAGACTGAAAAGAAATTAATATAAATGGAACTTGGTTTATTTTTTAAATCATGCAGAAAATATATACGTATTTTAAATGCACTAAATAGCAGAAAAGTCTTGAGAAAAACCTTAAATGCACGGAGTTTAAATTTAATTCGGTGAGTTAAATTATGGAAGATAAATGGATTTAAATGGGAATTTTGCCAAGTTAGCCAGCTATCTCCAAATTGGATTCATATATAGAAACATTTTTGTCGCCAAATTTGGCGATATTTTGCCACGTTGGCCAAAGTTAGGCGATATCCTGGTAACCTTGTCATTAGTACTTTTCAACAAATACTCATTGTTGAAGCTAATGCTGATTTCTCTATAGAAAATCAAACGTAACCATTAAGTAATTCACCCCCCCCCCACACACACACACACACCGTTGCCCCTTAGGAATCGAATTTAAAAAAAAATCAGTGTCCAATTCATATATTGCCCTCAGGAATATATATATTCCAAATTTCCAAACTCTATGTCAACAGGAAGTGGGTGAAAAATGAATCACAAGATTCGAATGCCAGAGACAAATATAATTGTAAGTTAAAAGAAAGTAAGTAAAAAATAATAATAATAATAATAATAAAGAAAATAAGAAGAAATGATGCTATAAAGTAAAATATTTTATTAAACATCATATAATTGTTTCTAATTTTCACACGCGAAATATAAAATATGATTTGACGATTAAAAAATGCTATTGAGAGATTATCGCAAAATCTCAAATCAAAGTTTTTATGCCTTTTTCTTTTATATGGAAAAACAAACAGATTACTTTTCCTGTTTGATTAAATTTAAAATGTTTTATGGCACTTCAATATTACTGCGTGGTATTTCTTTTTTATTTGCTCCATGTGTTCAAACCAGTTGTCTACGAAAATATCCACCGGGGAAAGTGACGCACACCAAATTTCTGTGACGTAAGCGGATAAATAATGTTTTTTTATCAGTTTTTTTAATATAATTTTTAAACGGTTTGGAACTTATTTTTCATAGTAGGGTGCATTCAGTAGGCGACCCTCATAGGTACCTTCTGGTGCAATCAGAACCAAAATCCGACAAATATTTTTTCAGTTATGCTTGACGAAAGGTTTTTATTAGGTTTCTTTTTAGAAGGACAGGCGTTAATATCCATCGTAACTGTATGTGTCCGGACGGAGTAATAATGCGCTGAGTATTCGCCTTCGCTTCGCTCAGACAATTATCAGTAAAAAAACAAACAAACATTTCTTCCTGAAGATATATATATATATATTATAAGTATTAATTTTTTAATATTGCTTCTGCTTATTTTCTTTAATGGCGTCGGAACAAGAAAAAAAAAAAAAAAAATCTTCAAAATTTCTAAGGAAAAAAAAAAATCATGGTATTAAAATATTTCTGTTTTCTTCTGCCTAAAATAACGTTAAAACCATGTTTCTGTCTTAATTAGAACCGGATTTATTAATTCTTTTGTTTTGCTTTGTTTTCAAAATCTTGCTTTAAGCAATTCTGTTCATGGAAACGACTTTTTGTGAAAATGCGTTATTCTTCAAGATGAGTTTTTTTTTTTTTATCATTTCTCGTATTAAAATTTTTATAAGTCAAGAACCTTTAAAGATAAATGTATGAAACTTGAGACATCTCTTTTTCAATTGTTTTACTTTAATTTGATTCAGCAAATTTGAAAAAAAAAATAGTTTTGAAAATATGATTTTTTAAAAAATGTTATTTTTTTTTTTTTTTTTTTTTTTTTTTTTTTTTTTTTTTTTACTTCAAATATTTTTTTTTTTTGTTTAAATTAATAATTTTTAAAATTAAAGCTTATATATTTCGGTGTATTTAAAAGAAAGAAAATTAAATTCCAAAAATAATATTTCGAGTTTTAAGGATTTTAAATTACACCAATTATTAAATATTAAATTTAAATTTTATTATTTTTTTAAATATGAGAAGTTTCATCATTTGATTTTGTTTATATCTACAATAATATAGTTAACCCTCACAAAAAATTCAAAATTTTAACTCAATAAATAAAAAATATTTTGCCCTGTACCCGCTTAAATGTGAGTAAATAACGAATTCCTCTTCAAAGTTTTATTTTTACTGTGGAATATAGTAATTCAGTTTCACTAAGAAAAATATTTCTTCGAAACTGAAGCACACTTGAAAGTTTCTGATTTCTTGACTGTCTCGATAAGAAATAACTTAAACAATAAAAATTACATTCTACTTCTTCAAATGTGTGTGTGAGGGGGGGGTGGGGCACAGATTTGAGACAGATTTGGACATTTTCTCTCTTTCAGAAAGCTTATATTGCCTAGCATATACCCCCAAAGCGATATTTTGATACTAGAATTTTTATAAAAACTACTGCGGCACAGATTTGAAACAGATGTTGACAGATTTGGACATTTTCTCTCTTTCAGAAAGCTTATATTGCCTAGCATATACCCCAAAAGCGATATTTTGTTACTAGAATTTTTATAAAAACTACTGCGGTACACTGTAAAAAAAAATAATGATAAAATAAAATAAAAAATCTGTAAAGTTACTAAAATTTTTCTAGAAAACTGGAATACCTAGAACTTTTTATGTAACAGAAACAGCAAATTTTCATGTTACAGCTACGCTTTCGCACCCTAAAAGAACAAACAAACAAAAAATTTGTAAAGTTACTAAGAATTTTTTAGGAAACTGCCATGCCTAGACCTTTTTGCGGAACTGCAACCCGGTTTACATATAAAATTTTAGTAAGGTTGAGATGATTTTTTACGGCCGAATATCCACACGAGGGATATGGGCCCTAGAGAGAGTGCTCTCCGTGGCGGTCTAACTAAAGGAACTTAACACGTATTTACGCAAGGTTTCCCAAGTTTCGAAGAAAACCACGAAACACCGAACGGTTTGGCCGACGGGGGTGATTCGGTTCGAACCCAGCACCTTCCGTCTACCAGCTTCGAAAGCAGAACCTCTCAGCCACTGGTGGAGCAAAATTTTAGCAAGATTGCTGTAATTTTAATAGATTCTTTTGGAATGCTACAGATTTTTGTAGCTTTACAAAAACTAGTTTTGTAGATTTACATCTTTTTTGTAAAGTTTACAGATAAAATTTTAGTAAATATACAGATTTCTGTAACTTGACATCTGTAGAATCACAGATTTTTTCCTACTGTAAAGTGTTTTTTTTTTTTTTTTTTTTTTTTTTTTTTTTTTTTTTTACGCGGACATTTGGAAGGGCTGTTCCAAAAGCAACCGGCTGATTTCCTTTAGACGCTAGGTAGGTTTTCAATTACATTTACATTTTTCGATTTCTTAAGTCATTTTAAGGCAAATATATAGCAAATTAACACCTTGTAATATTAAATTAACATCAATTGCTAAAAGGTGTAAATTAACACTTTAAAACCAGTAAAAATGCGTTTATTTTGACTGTTTACATGTTTCAACTCTAGCCGATTCATTTAAAAAAAGAATTAAAATATTCTAAAATTTCACGGTCTATGAAATGCCATCATTCAAATTTCCACTTACAGTGCGTCTCAAAAGTATATGGACAGGCGATTTTTTGAAGTAACAGTTCAAAAAATGAAGGTATAATCACGAAAAAAAATTTGCATTTAAATTCAAATTTTGGATCCATTCCTTTGAATTATCTTGAAAATCGTATCAAGTGAGCTTCAAACTAGTGTTTGGAGAATGTGTGGCTGTAAAGCGAACCAATTCTGGTTTACGTTTTGCTTTAATTCCTGAATAGTAGAAAAATGACCAACATGAGTATATACATCTCGTGCAAGTACTCCCCAAAGGTTTTTCAATTGGATTTAGGTCTGAGCTGATAGCTAGCCAGTCTATAACAGTTACTTTATTCTGCGTAAACAGAGCTGTTTCTGAATGACAGATGTGAATCAATGCATTGTACTCTTTGAATTTTCACTTAGTCCTTTCAAATATATTTTAAAATGGAAGTAGATTGCTTTTAAGAACATTTTAATAATCCTCAGAGAACTGTTGACCGTTACGAGAAGCAATATCCGTTGTTCCATTGAAACAAATCGCGCCCCACACCACGAATGAATTCCCTCCTTGTTGTCGACTAAAGAACTCCCGATATTCTCGTCGCAGATCATGCCCATGGTATGCTGAGACATCGGGATCAGCCAAATTGGTTTTGTTTTCGTCACCTGAAGAAATACTTGGCAATTCATTTTCCCAAGGCGTGTTTTTTTTTTTTTTTTTTTTTAAGTTCAAAGAGCACGTGCATTCCTATGGCGCACTTTCAGCATAGATTCCACGCATATTCTGCGATATTTATTAATTTGGCTTGCCTGTATGCAACGGTGAATAGTAGATATCTTAATAGAAAACGCTAAAGTCTTCGAAATTTCACGAACAATCTTGTTTTGGGTTGAAACTGCTCAAAAGATCTTTCGGTCTTGCTTTTTTGAGTGGACCTGAACGTTGTTTTGCAATCACATTGTCACTTATTGATAAAAGTTCATAAATTTCGGATCTGTTACTCTTTATTTGTTTAGAAATATCAGAGATATTAACAGTTGAGTCTTTAAACGCGAAAGTTTAGCTATATCAGCAGCAGAGAATTGAACGTTGCGAGGCATTTTCCCACTATTCGATAATTGAAGAATGAACAGTGATTTTATATTTCGCAGTGGGTACTTCATATGTACAGAACGCAGAAAATGCCATTTTATTATTATTATTATTATTATTATTATTATTATTTTGATACTGTGTAAATAAAACAATTTTCTTCATTGTCCATATATTTTCGGGACAGCCTATTTTAAATTTTATTTTTTACAAAAATTCTGTAAAACCTATAATGTATTTCGTTGCTGTAAGAAACATATATTATGATTCCATATGTTTATTATTTTCTTCGTGATTATGGCTTCATATTTTGAGCTGCTATTTGAAAAAATCGCTTGTGCATATGCTTATGAGACGCACTATATTCTTTTTTAGTACGCGCGTTATTTTTTATTTTGCTTGGATGCTTATTTTATTTTCATAAACCATAGGAGCCATAGACCATAAGAGCATTCTCGAGCCATAATTTTGGTATGTTGAATGATGCTGTATAGTTACATACTGAATTTTTGCGTGTTACAATTTCTATTGTTTCTCTTATAATGTATGGATAGTATTTGCTGCAGACGAAAATTATTTTACTGATACTGAAAGTTATTTGGATGGTTTCTTCTTGATATACTCTTGATAGAGCTGTGGTTTTTCTATTATAATTAATATCAGCTATATGCTACTTGTTTTTATGTTTAAATTTCCTGCTTGCCATAGCAATGTAGTATTTTATTGATACGTTTGCTCTTATATATGATATTTCATAAATGCCTGAATAATTCTCAAAATTAATTGGGTCAAATGATATTCTTTAATTTCGGATGTAGTTCGGCTACTAAGCTGACATTATAACGCTTAAGACTGTATTTTAATTTTTCTGAAAAGTTTGGAAAATATTTAATAGTGTAAATTTTGTATTTTTGCGAATTAAACATACCTTCTGGCTTCTTATAATAATGGTTTTAATTATGATCATAATAACTGTTTCAAATTTCCAACTTATTAATAATTTTAACGTATAAAACTTTTTCTAAATATTTTTAAATACGTTAACTCTAAAATATATGTAGATTTGAAATATGTAATAAAACAAAAGCGCAATTTTTGAACATATCTTTGTAAAAGAAAAGAATAATACGCAGAGAGAGTGTTAAAGTTTAAAAGAGTAAAGCATGAGAGTATAAAAAACATCTTTCTGCATGTACATGCTCCAAATAACTTCAACATTATTGTCTAATCTTTAAACAATAGTGCAACTATTAAATATTAAATATTGTTGCATTATTAAAATTTATACAGGTATGTTATAACATGCAATAAACATTTATAGAATTATTTAATTGTTATTTATGTTCAAAAAAAAAAAAAAAAAAAAAAACTTCTTTTTCAAGAATTTTGTTTTATATTGTGTGATTTATGCATTTTTATGCTTTATGCAACAACTTTTTTCAAATAGCACTACTAATACAGTATTTTTAATATAGGGTAGATGTGCCAGTAATGAACATCCTTAAGAAATTTCTTTTATTTATTTATTTTTTTTATTAATAGTTATAATCATTATATTCCAGTTTTTTTTTAATATTATATTAACCTATCAACAATATTTAACCATTCTTATAGTCTCATTTCTAATATCAATAGAAATTTAATTTTAAATAACAGAAATATATAAATACACCCAAAACCTGAGTAATGGAACCATTTGGCCCAGTAATGGGCACCCTCTGGCCCAGTAATGGACACCCTCTGTTCCAGTAATGGACACTCCATAAAAAGTAATAAATACAATTGTTTTTATGACGGCATTTAGAACAAGAATTTAATGAATACATACTAATGAAACAAAATAGTTATTTTCAAATAAATTTGACAATTAGGATGCCAGTAATTAATAAAATATTTGTGATAATCATTTACCGTTTGCATCAATTATTGTAATTATCAGAAGATTGATGTTTTATTTATTTTAGATGTATAGTTTAAAATACTAAATATCAGGCAATTACAGCTATCAAATTATTGAAACAGCGGGGCATTTAAAAGGTAATTAAAAAATGTTTTGGAATATTAGAATTTAGTTTTGTCTCAAGATTTTTAACAATTAACGTTCCAGAGACTACTTGATGTATCATTTATAATAATTAATATTACAAACATGAAAGAAATGATATTGTAAGATGATTATTTTAAATACTAAATAAAATAATTTCAATATAAACTATAGAACTGATGTTTAAAGCCACAGATCTACACTTTACTAGTTTCATGGATATTACCTATAATTCATTAATATTACATTTTATTTATTATTATTTTTTTTTTTTCGTCAGAGGTGAATAAAAAAACATTTCAGACAGAAAATCGATTTTTAATATATTCTGTAACTTGTTTTTATTTAAATAGACAGGGATTATACCCTATGAGCGCTGTTGACTGTGCTCTTAAACAATATTTTCTGCTTCCTGGCTGGTTTGATTGCCAAATGATGAAATATGCAAGGTACATATTCACGCACAGAAAAAAAAAATGAAATTTCATTAATTACACAAAATAACTTAAAAGCAGCTAATTATAAAAGTTTTGGTGTTATTACATCTTGTAAGTATAATTTAAAAATTAAATTTGATTATTTGGGTTTTCAGTTAAGTCAAAATATTTTATGCGCTGTAAACATTACTGAAATCGCATTGTTAGCAATGTCTACATGGTGTGTCTATTACTGGAAAATGACTAATTAACCATCCCAGTAATCTACACTCCCTCTTAAAACTTGAAAATCAATTTCAAATTTTTTTAGAACCTGCGGTGTCTAAACTGGGATTACCGAGCGTAGCTCGTAGGAGGCAGAGACCTCTAGTATTATAAAATAAAGTTCTTAAAATTAATAACTTTAAATTTTTTTCTTTAAGTTTCTTTATATTGAATGAAATAAATTGTTTTTGATTTAAATACTGTTAACATTTCTTTATATAGAAATGTAAAGTATAAAATAGAGAATAAGTGGATTTTCACTTTCCAATGTACTCTGCTGAAGTCAGTCGGTCCCCCAACTTTATGATTTTATGGAAAAAAAAATCGATTAAAAATAGAAAAACATTCAAGGATGATTGATCTCATGTTTTTCTAAAGTTAATATCACGGATCTGGGAAATGTTGGGTGGGGCAGTTAGTATACGGCTGTTTCCGTCTTTGATTAAATAAGACCAGATAGGCATTTGAAAAGAAGCCAAAATAAAATGAATTAAGTAAACAGAGTCTTTTACCCTCAAGGTATTTTTTAACAACGCTATAAAAAATTTGTTTATATCTATATCTATATATATATATATATATATATATATATAACCATTAACTAAACATAACATACCACCATCGAAAACCGTAATATTATGAATTAAAGCTGTAAGTATAAAAAAAGTGCCAAATAATTGATTATAAGAATTATTATGGAAGAAAAAATAAGAAAGTGGACACCGACAAATAATGGGAAAGCTTATATATTGAATTAAGTTTTCAAGGGCGCAAAATTCAATGATGTAAGCAATATGGTTGTTTTTTGTGAGAAAAATAAGCTAAAGCTAAAAATTATTTTTCTCTGTGCCCGAACAACCATTATAATCAAGTGAATAGATCATAATAATCAAGTGAAAATTGTTTTTCAAAAGTATCTAAAAAATGCAAAAGAAAAAAAAATGGTCCCAATTTCGTCCCCCCCCCCCCCCCCCCAAAAAAAAAACATCAAATACGCCGAGGCTTAACTTATAATTAAATTAAAATTTATTTCTAAATGAGTAAGTAATTTAATTTACATTAAAGTAAGGCACAAAGAAATGTACTAATTATCAATGGAAGAATAGCATACGAAACATTAGCCATCCAAACATGAGGATAAAATTAAAAAAAATGTCATGAAAAAACATTCCTAATTTTGTCCCCGGGACGAAAATAAGAATTGCGAGGGGGGACGAAATTAGGACTTCGTTACTTCCCAACATGACGGAGCTTCCGTAAGATGAGCTGAGCGTTCCAAAACTCACTGTATGCTACTGTCAGCATCTTACCAACGTAAAATACATGAAATGAATAAGAAGTAAATACTTACAGTATGGTAAATAACGTTCTACAAACGACGTAATAAGAACTCGGTTCTTCTAAAAATGGGAAATTTGCCGTCTTTAATTTATGTATGCGTCTTGGCGAACGAAACTTTCAACACTGACCACTTTTACCTCCCGTACCCTGTGTCTTGCGTCATAAGTGGTGCCACTTTCGCAGAAGCGGAGAAGTTAAGAGGGACGAAATTAGTAAACGGGGTGAAATATGAGCACTTTACCCTACCGTTTACCCCCCAAAATAATATATTTATTATATATTTAGTAAGTAACTAATAATAATTAACACAACTCTTAATAATGAGGAAGCTAGAAGACAGATAAACATTTAATATTTATTTCAGAAACAAACACTTACAAGACTTGACACATGACACAAGACTAGAGAAGAACAATTCTCCGATATTGAATTGTTGGAGAAAAACTTTGGTGCTGCCAACTAGACTTAATAAATTGAAACACAAACATGATAGTTCTCCTCCTTTTAATATTTGAGTCTATCAGGAGCTCTTCTGAACATACCGGATCTTCTCAGTACCTGTGGAAAAGAAGAAGAATTAGATTTTACAAATTCAGCAGCATCAACTAATGAACTAGTGGGAACAGAAGGTTTTGGAACTATTGACTCAGAGTTAGTTGATTTAGGACTTGAAGAATCAGGATAATGAAAGTCAGTTGGTGTAGAAAACGGAGTATCTGGATGATGAACGTCAATTTCTTGCAGATCTGCGATACTAGGTCATATTGGTGGAAAATCACCTTGTTTAACGATTGCATTTTCACTTCTGAAATTTCATGTATTACTTTATTCAGAATTTGGATCATTAACTAAAGAAATCTTTGAACCTACATTAGTTATTTAATCAACATGCCTTTTCCAGATATTCGAACCAACTTGAACTCTATAATCTAATTTTCCTTCTCTTGCTATTATTCGACTAGTTTTCCACTTGGCTTCTGGAGTATAACTTCTTACAGCTACTTTCTAGTTAATTTCATATCCTTTTAATTTAATTTTGGACTTTTCCGCATCGTGTTTATTATGAACGAAATTTGTAACATTTGGCACTATCAAATCTATTTTTTTTTCTTATATGACATTTAAGAAATAGAGATGTAGGACTCTCTCCCCTAGTAACATGAGGCATCTACCTATATTGCAAAAATAAATCTATTTAATTTCATTTGTTATGTACTAGGTTAGGAAAGAAAGGCTTTTAATCCACGTTTGGGGATTTGCACATATCTCTCCACCTGTCCATTTATAGCTAGGTGGTATGGAGCACTGAACTTATGTTTTACACCATGATTTTTCAAAAATATCGGAAATTCTGCAGATATAAACTGTTTAGCATTACCTGATACTGAAGAAATTGGAAAAACGTATCGTGCAAAAGTGAAGAGAGACAAGTAATTGTATTTTATGAAGTTATACTAGGAACAATAAAAACTTTTGGCATTTTGCTATAGGCATCAACCACTAAAAGAAGTATTTTCCCCATAGCAGGACCAAAATAATATGAATTCTTTAACATTGAGTTGCAGGCCATTCCCAATTATGTTTAACAACTTTGTGAGGATTATTTTTATAATTTACACTATTAGTGCAATTTCGTGAAAGATTTTCCATACCTTTGTCTATGTCTGGCCACTATACAAAACTATGGTCTAAAGACTTCATTTACACTATACCACTATACCAAAATGACCAAAGTGTAATTCTTTTAAGATTTGGTTTCTATGAATTTAAGGGATAACTACCCTACATCTTTTTAAAATACAACTATGTTGAAGTGTAAATTCTTCTTGTTTAAAACCAAAAATTAATTTTTTAGGAATTTCTGAACCAGAAATGAGATGATAAATGTTTGACGTTTCAGGGGATAAGACTTTGTAGCTGAAGCAATAGATTTCGAAGTTAAAGGTAAGATAGAGAGTTGATTAATTTGAAGAATTTCAGAGTCATCAATTGCATCATTTGAATTTAATTATTGTGATAAATCTTCAATGCGTAAAGGAAGTCGTGAAAGAGCATCAACATTTCCATGTTCAGTAGTTTTCTTATAACGGATATCATATTGAAACGTTTGTAAATAAATTGCATATCGTTGCATTCTAGCAGCCGATAAAACAGGAATACTTTCAGAAGGAGTAAAAATAAACACTAAAGGTTTACTGTATAAACTTTTTGCCATACAAATATTGAAAAAATTTCTTCACACCAAATATAAAAGCTAATGCCTCTTTATCAAATTGACTATACCGTTTTCTGCATTATTCAATGTTTTGGATACAAACCCAATATGTTTTCCAGTGGTATCTGGCATCGTATGCAAAACAACTGCCGATATACAATAAGGACAAGCATCAGTAGCTAAAACTAAAGGTAAATTGGGATTAAAGTGAGTAAGAACCCTATCAGAAATATATATATATATATATATATTTTTTTTTTTTTTTTTTTTTTTTTTTTTTTTTTTTTTACTTTTAAATGCTTGTTCACACACGACCAATTAAACTTAACATTCTTCTTAAGAAAATTATATAAAGGATTTGTAATAGTAGATAAGTTTAGTACAAACTTTGCATAATGTTTAACTAAGCCTAGAAAAGCTTTAACCTGAGATACATTTACTGGTCTTGGAACATTTAAAATTGCCTCAATAATACCTTCTGTTTTATGAACACCATGTTTATCAACTTTATACAATTCTAAGATTTTTTATTTACAGGTAAATGAAGATGTGCTCAATTTAAATCATTTTTTGTAATATGTACACCACCACCTAATGTAACTAACGTATCTTCTATTTTAGATAAAGGATATTTTTCAACATTCAGAAATTTATTTAATTTTACTTTAAAATTACCACATAAACAAATTTTACCATTAGGCTTAACTACTGGAACTATAGGAGTTGTCCACTTGCTATTTGTAACAGATTTAATGATACCTGCGTCTTGTAAATTTTGTTATTCTTCATTGACTGCTGCACGTAGTGGATAAGTGACAGATCACCTAGCTTTGCAAAATATGGGTGTGGCATCTTTTGCAAGATAAAGTTCTGCCTGAAAACCTTTAATTTCTCCAGCCATATCAGTAAACAAATCAGAAAATTCCTGTAACAAACCTTGTATCAAAATAATTTACAACTTCGTCCATATTTAGTGATTTTATATTATGTGGAAAAATATCACATTCAAATACCCAAGCTCTACCAAATAATAGAGGATAAATATCTTTTATGAAATACAACTTTCCATTTCTGGTTTTATTTTCATAAGTAATATTAATTTCAACATAGCCTACTTGTTTGAAAACTTCACCAGTTGCAGTTTTTAACTGAACATCTGGAGGAAAATTTTTATAATCACGAAAAATTCTGCTAAATATTTTGAATGGAACAGCAGAAATTCCAGATCCTGTATCTAATTCCATGTCAGCTCTAGCCTTGTTTTGAGTTAAAACAGAGAACTTAATAGGATTTTAACTTTTATCATATTTAACAGTTAACACATTTACTGTATTTATAGAAATTACTTGTTTTTGAGAATTTGTACTTCTACTTACCTTGCTTAAATGGCCCCTTTTAATGTTTTTTTTTTTTTTTTTTTTTTTTTTTTTTTTTTTTTTTACAAAGATTGCAAGTAACATTAATAAATCAACATACTTTTAATAAATGCCAGGCATTTCCACATCGGTAACACCTTAACTTATTTTTATTCATGTTAGAATGGGTATTATTTACATAATTGTTGACATTCTGTTTTTGAGAACAATTTTGTAATTTCTTATTTTGCACATTTTTCGTACGGGAAATTTTAAATAACTTGAAATCTTTATGCTTAATTTTAGCCATTTTAATATCTACGTTATATAAAACTAAAGGTTTCTCAACAGCTTTTTTTTTTTTATTTATTTAAGTCATCAACTTGCGTAATCAATTTTTTTTCTGAATACTTTCATTTTTCAGACCGCGCAGACACTGTTCCCGTAAATTTTCATTTAAAGCATCACCAGCAAATGAACAAACGGTCATACCCATTTTAAATCTAGCAGAAAAATCTTGAATTGATCCAGTTTCATTTTGAAAACATTTTCAAAATTAAATACGTTCTATAAATTTGTTAGGGGCGGCACTTAAGTGTTTATGCAAAATATCAACAATTTCAGTATATTTTAATGTTTCACAATCCTTAGGTACACATAAATCACATAATAAGGCATATAATTTCGGTCCTAATAAGGATAAAAGAGCAGGTCTTTTTTTTCATCTTTAACATCGTGTAGAACGAAACTTTATTCAAATCGTTTCACGTAAGTTATGAAAGTTTCAATATTTCATCAAATTCTTTAAAATTAGTAAACGTTTTACTTTATTAAATGTAGCGAAAGTGTAAAAGAATGTAAGTGACTTAATAGTATCTCATTTAAGTATTAGTACAGGGAACAGTAGAATATTCAAAACAGAACTAGAGTCATTTTCTCCTGCGCAATTCTCATTTTCGGTATTTTTTTCCAGTGAAATTATACTTTATTTTTCCATCATCGCTATTTATTATATATTTAGTAAGTAACTAATAATAATTAACACAACTACTAATAATGAGGTAGCTCGTAGACAGATAAACATTTAATATTCATTTCACAAACAAACACATCACTTACAAGACTAGAGGAGAATAATTCTGCGATATTGAATTCTGTGAGAAAAACTTTGGTGCTGCCATCTAGACTTAATAAATTGAAACACAAACATGACCACCTCCAAACGTAACACATACTAAATCTTGTTCAGTGATCAAAACCAAATTTGAACATAATTATTTAATAGACGATTTACTAAATTGGGTGAAGTTCCATCCCATAAATTCTAGAGAAAAATATCACGGATATTAAGAAAAACACGTGCAGTAATGTCAACTCTTCAACTAAAACAATCAGATCCACAATTTTTTTTATCTTTAACTGAATACGGTGTGATGAATTTTCTCCTATGTATGTAAATATATACACCGATGCCTGTCGTGTTATCGAAAAGGTTCAGCTATGATAGATTTTTTTATATGCTTTAAGTTCTTAATAAAGGAACCGGGGGGGGGGGGGACATCCAAGCTCTACATACCTGTTTCTCTGTCAGACCAATCCCTTTTAGACTGCGAATATATACATATTGAGAATATCAGGATAAAAATATTATAGCAGTCTCACATGTGGGGTTTTATAAACGAAAAGCCTAATCAGAACCTACATGTGTCAAAGAGGTAACGGAAGAGGACATTTCGTGAAATCTAATACTATGTATGCCAAGATAAAGATTTTATTTTTTTCATGAAGCAAAAAGCACAATGGTAACAGCTATTGATTGACATACACTCTTTTGTAATCGGCAGTAAAATACGTTCCAGGTTTAACAGAATATTATGTACTGTGAAATCTCATCCTACATACGCGCAAACATAGCTGTTGCGAAAATTGTTAAAAACATAATCTTGCAGATCTAACAACTGTGCAGTTATCTGCACCAAAACCTAATACAAATACTCATGTGACACTTTCTAACAGAAAAGTACTTTTGATTAAATACCATCAGATGGATATTGATATGCAGTTATCACAAAAATCGTAAAAAAAAACACAGCAAAGAAGCTGCAAAGTTTTAGAAACATACATCAATATCTACTAAAAACACGAACATAACCAATGTCTTACTGAATGTGTAGTTTCATAAAATTCAGTGGATTAGATCTTGAGTCCGTTTATCACATACAGCTGGCATCCAGATGAAAAATATTTTCAAAACAATATGAAGTAGTATTCAGGATGCACCAAAACATGTAAATCCATCAAAAAAGGAAGTCGAAAATTTTCACAATATCTCCATATTTTCTTATTATGCGTACACAAAAAAGTAAAAATAGTTAAATGCAATATAAGTTTAGCATTGCTTCTATATAATATGTACCTGCGGAAAGTAGAAAAAAAAAGTATTTTTATCGAATGTCACAATTTCGACTGAAGCTTCGTGACAATAGAAATGAATAAGTGTTATGCCTCAGTACATATTACTATATTTCTCTTCACAAATTATCGAAAAAATTAAAACTGTGCCTACTGTCATAAAAAAAATAATAATCTTAGTTTTTTTTAATTTGTATAATAGAAAACTATATAATAAATTTTACATTTTCTACATGAACAAAATATATTTATACACAAAACATCTTATCAAATTTTACATCAGCTAGGGTATATATATATATATATATATATATATATATATATATATATATATATATATATATATATATATATATTGCAAAATATAAATAGAGAAAAAAAAATAATTATAATTTTGTTGTAATTTCTTCTGGATAAAATGGAATTAAAAACAAAAAATATTTTTTTTAATTAGCCAAATATGTATGTAAATGACTTTGAGTAACGTGACGTAACAAATTTAAATAATGAAAGTTGAATAAAACTGTTAAACCTCTTCATTAATGTTTTTTTCAGTGACATTTACAAGAATTTAGTAGACCATATCTAATTTATTTTTAATTACAAATAATAACTTTCTCTTTCTTCCAGTAATTTAGTTTCAAATATTAAATTTGTTTTCGTAATTGCATAAAACAATTGCAACAAAACCAAAATTATACTAGCAGCGCATTAAAAAATCAATTTAAAGAAGAAAAGTGGTAATTATAAGTACTTTTTTTTTTTACAGTATTCGACTTCTATGACAAATCATTACAATTAAGAAAAAACAACTTTTGATTTTAATAATTGCCTTGATTCAATCGCGTAAAAATAATGAAAATAAAAATAATGATAAAACAGTTTAAATTTTTTTAATCAGACAAAATACATAAAAAAATGGAAAAGAAAATTTTTTAAATACTTTATAAATCTTAATTAAGTTAGATTAAGTATTTCTAATTTCGAACAATATACAGAAGTACTTCAGCTAACTTTTATAAACCTTTTTCTGAAAAAAATTAAGCATTTTATTAAATCTTTAATTAAATGTAATTATTCTTTTGTGTTCCCCAGATACATTAATGAATGGAAAAGATTTTCCAGTATAACATACACTTTTATTTTGAATAAATTTTATTTTTTTTTTTTAAATAGAAATTAATGAATGTGATGACTCCTAGTTTTATGATAATTATGTTATAATAAACATTTTCATTTTATAACACATATTTAAACATTTTCCGTAAAACTATTTGTCTCTTTGAACATATAATGCTTTAAATAATATTTAGTTTAACCACTTCGCGGTGAAGTAATTCTGTTTCTTTAATTCACAACAGAATTTTCGAAAGCTTTTTTATCGAAATGCGATTTTATAGCCTTTTTTTTTTCAACAACGTTATTGATATTCCATACATATAGGTTTGTATGTAGCTGGCTGTCTCTGTCTTCTAGCATTTCAAAACAATGTAACAGCAAATAAATTAAAATTGACAAACACATAAACTTTCAAAAAAATTTTAAATAATTTCCTTTAATTTATTTAAATTATAAGTTATTTAGATTCCTTAATTTATTGTTTCATAGAAAGATTTTTTTTTTTAATTCTTTGCTACATCATTTCAAAAGAGCCGTAAGTAATACAAACCTAGTACGTAATACAAACCTATCCGGCTATGCCAGTGTTAAACATGAAGAACTTTCCGGCTAAAATAAACTGAAATTGTATGGCAATAACAATAAGTGAAAATTTTGCATTGCACAAATCATCAATAAGACAGTTAAAAATTATGAAGTTATTGCATTGCAAACATAGTAAGATCTCTCAAACTGAAGTATCAGATTGCGTGTTTTCTTTCGTTTGTGTAACAGTAAAATATACGATATTCCTCACAATACAGAAAGAGAAAAGCAACCAAATGGAGTAGAATTTTGTAAAACTCCCGTTTGTGTGACATCTATATACGTTATAAAACAAAGCATATCATTTAGTACGGTTGCATCATCATCTATCTATATTATAAAGGACAAACATATCTGTGCGTAACGCATACGTCATTTTGCGAATGGCAACATTTTGATATTTGAAATAAAATTTCGGTTTTGCAATTTTCTCTACTGCAATTTTTTAACTTCTAAACATCGCACATTTAAAATTTTTACACCGTCGTAAGAGGAAAAAAATGCTCTTATAAATGCAATTTGTTTGAAAGCTGTATCTCAATTTATTTTAGAGATATTAATTTTTTTGTAGTTTTTAATACCATTTTTCTAATCGTGGCAACAATAGTACCCCATTTCTTTGAAACTAAACGGAAAATAGTCAAAAATAGACGATTACTGTATCTTTTTGTTGTCATTTTCTCATAAAACCTGAAATAAAAGTTTAAATTAAAACACGGACTATGTCAAAAATATTGTCTGTTATTCCGTGATAATGACGTCATATGCATACGTTTCTACAGACGAAGTTTAAGACTGGATTGCTTTAGCGGATTCAAATGACGTCATTTTACAAAAAGCGTGTATTTTAATTCTTAAAACTGAATTATGTTTTGTAGAAGTGCGTCATTTTGACAGGCCCAGCTGCTTTGAAATTCTTCAGAGACAAAAGTGCTTCACTTTTGAAAATAATGTAATCGAAATCACACACTGCAAAACGCAATGTTTTACAAAAATGTAGAGTGTCTTTATGAGAGAGAGGTGATATGCAAATAATAGCGATTTATATTACAGAAATTTATTATTCTTGCCTGGATGGATTTGCTTCGCCGAGTTAGACAAGCAAACAAACAATTCGAGGTTTAAAATTTTTCATACCTTTATATAATCTATATATTTAAAACACAAATGTGTTCTTTATTCATCTACCCTGATCTTTTTACTGAATCGATTTTACTAATATATATATATATATATATATATTTTAAATGAAAGCTGCTCATTTGTAGAGGTAATCGCACTACTGTTTTTTTTTTTTTTTTTTTTTTTTTTTTTTTAATATCTCTTCTTTTATATCGTAATTTTAAAAGCATTTTATGAAATTTCTTCAAAATGGTGAAAATTTGATAGCTTTCATTATTTCAGACAAGAGAGAAATAATCAGTTATCTTTATCTTTATTCATGCCATTTTCTGATAAAAATTCAAAATTTTTGATAAAAATTGTTGTATAGGGTTTAGTGGCGCAAAATTCCATTAGGAGCCATGGTATTATATTAGGAGAATAATAGCGGAAAATGACATACTGCATTTGAAAACCTGCATTTTTCCTCATAAATTTCCTATATTGTTTTTCCTTCTGCATGTGTACTGATACTAAGTTTCAGACACTAGGCGAAATGCTTATTTAAGTGAAAATGAAGTCATATTTAAAAGAAAACGATCCTTTTCATAGATAAAACTAAACATTTTAACACAATTGCGTCTATAAAACATAAATTACGGAAATTTTTACTCTCGGGAATTGAGATTAGAATCTCAAGTAAAGAGTGCGTCTGTTCACATAAAATATATTGCTGACAATCGTGACTTCAAGTTTCGAGTTAAAATGATTTTTAAATGATCAAACAAAATACAATTTTTTTTTTAAAAAATGATGAATATGGATATGACAAGTGCGTATGCTAATTTTGAGAAGGTGAAAATTGCTGTTTTTCATTCCGGAATACCAAGCATAACAGCATCAATTGATAACCACATTCTAATAACTGATCTTTATTATATTTTACTGATTAAGTATCTATATTATAAATAACAAACGTATCTGTGCGTAGCGCTGATGTCGTTTTGCGAATGGCAACACTTCACGATCAAATTTCGGTCTTGAAATTTTCGCTACTGCAATTGTTTAATATTCTGACCATCGTACGTTTTCAATTGTCGTCGCATAGGGGAAAAAATGACTTTCAAATGCAATTTGTTTAAAAACTGAAGCTTAATTGACTGCGTATTATATTTTCTAAAATAATTTTTAAGCAGGATTTTTTTTAAGTTTATCTTATCACGCGCCGGTTTCAATACATAATAATAATAAACATTTTGCACATAAAGCAACAAACATTTTTCAGCATTTGTTTCTGACTATTTTTGCATAACGAAATGAATATTTCCTTTATAAACAAATAAAAGAATAATATTAAAAATCCCACCAATCTAACATATTTGTGAAAGACAAATTCACGAAATTAATACTTCTTTTATAAACAAATAAAAGAATAATATTGAAAAAACACAAATCTAACATATTTATAATAGTACAATTTAAATTTTTAGATCACCAAATAGGATTTTTTTTTTTTTTCAAATGGAATATGTTTGCAAAGTTCATCTCATTTTACTTATTG
Organism: Maratus speciosus; assembly: GCA_963932465.1. Classification (NCBI taxonomy): domain Eukaryota; kingdom Metazoa; phylum Arthropoda; class Arachnida; order Araneae; family Salticidae; genus Maratus; species Maratus speciosus. Next base: position 432,031,305 of record OZ010795.1, on the reverse strand, counting down.
TCAACAGTTTTAAAAACAATTTTAAAGCATAAAATATTTTTTAATTTATCGCGCGGAGCTCGATTACGAAAGATTAATCCGTTTGCCCTTAAAACAAAATAAAGAGTTCGTCATTTTCTTACGGCCAATATCTATTAAAAAAAATTCCCTATGAATAAATAAATAATATAATATAAATAAAACACTTATTTAACAGACATGTATAAGCCTTCAAATTATCAGAATATAAAAGGATGCCATAAGTAGCAAAATCTTGGTCAAATGACCCTTAACATGCGGCTAATGAGAAAATATCGCTTTTGATAAATTTCAAAAATTTATTTGATTGTACAATTCGTATTTTCCTTATGAAAAATGCCTTTTTAATGTAAGTGGGCAATCTAAAAAAATATAGCATATAAAAAAATATTAGTTCTCAATTTAAAAAAAAAAAATGTTTTCACCTATATTCTTTAACCCGGGATGCCCGGGTACGATCCCCTAGTAATAATAAAGAAAGAAGTTTGTGTGAGTGAGTGAGTGAGTGAGTGTGTCGACGGTGTTCTGAAGAGATCACTGCATGTAGAGCTACAAAATTTTGGGAAAAGGTACGTCTATATATGATGTTTTGCACCTCGAAGCCCGATTTTCGATTTTTTTAGTAGATTTTTTTTATTTAATTTTTTATGCTATTTTTAGCGTTTTTTTATGTTTCGAGGCGATTTTCCCATATAAGTCAGAAGAATATGTTTTGTTTCTTTTAACCCAATGTAGTAAATTTTGTTCTCTTTTTAAAAAAAGTTTATTCGGAATTCGTGCAGCAATTTTTGAATTTTTAGCGAATTTTTTATGCAATTATTGAACAGCATTTAATGCATTTAATAAGGAGGTTACCGTAGAGGGACACAGTTCTGTCGCCAAACGCCGCCAAGTTTATAGCCAACTTGGCGGTATATCGCCAAATTTGGCGACCAAAATGAGTCGCCAAAAGTGACGCCAACTTGGCGATATCTCTAATATTTCGCCAAATACTCATACACTTCCATTGTAAACCATTATGGATTACTTGCTTACAGAAAATGAACAAATTGAACTATTTTAATGCAAAAAAAAATAATATTAACTTAAGGGATTATATTAATTATATTTAAGGGAATCCAAGTAAATTAAATTGTGAATAAAAGTAACATGATACAATGCTTAGATTATTGTATTTTATTGATATTTTCGACGAAAGGTTTGCCAGTGGTCATTTTGGCGAAAATTATAGTTGATAAATGAATTGAAATGGCTATATCCGTTAGAAAATAATGTAAACAACTCGCAAATTAAAAGAAAATAACTGTTATTTGTTTAATTTAAAAAAAAAGAATCAGAAAACTTTTTAATGCGAGATAAAATTTATAAAATGAAAATCTTTAATTTAAATATGAAAGGAATGTTTATAAAACTTAAAAAATAAATTAGTATGAAAGAAGCAATTGATACATTATTTGGCGATTTTTCGCTTCGCCAGGTTAATAAAAATGTGCCTGAAAAAACTTGAAGAAATAAAATTTAAGTCTTTTAGTCCTTCTTTATTTTTTTATTCAATTTAATTATCATTTTTATGTAATTTTCCCATGGTATGTCTTACAGGAGAAAGGCTTTATTTGAGAGTTACATGCTAATTAATTATTACCTTGGTCGCCAAACAATGCAATTTTAAGCCACAAAGGCAGAAGCGTGAAATAAGCCGGCGAAGGTCGCAATAATTTTTTTTTTAAGTATAGGAGAACATTTCGGAGTAAATCTTTATATTCAAATGTAAATTATATAAAAAGGAGTTAAAATTATAACTATGTAGTCAAGTATTTAAATTTTAATGTAAAAATTTGCCATATACACACATATTTTATAATCTTCGATAATCAAGCCACCACCAAATGACATATTTACTATATTATTGAAAGTTTTGTTGGCACAGGTGTCATATACGCTCCATGGTACAAAATGGGCTCCAAAATGGCGTTATTTTGCTTGACATGGTAACTCGGCTATTGTTGTTTATTTATTAATAAGTTGTTTATTTACTTTCATTTTCTTTTTTACAGTTATATAAACTGTTTTGTTCTATAGACATTAATTAAACTTTTTATTATTTATTGCTATTTCCTTTTAAAATAATAGACAATAATTTAAATATATATGTGTAACTGGTATTCAAAAACGATGTTTTCACCAAATTGGCGTGAAAAAAAATCGCGCCAAACCCGGTACGTATCTATGCCTAATAGTTATTTACATTATTGTGATTACTTAGTATCAGGCAACAGATTGATGAGTATTTGGTATATTTTTGATATATGGGATTTGGTGAGTTAGAGAAAATGGCTTTGGCGAGTGAAGTGAATTTTACGTATATTTACTGGCAAACTATTTATTTTTCATATACATATAAGCATTTATTTCAATATTTATTTTATTTATTTATATAAAGAAGAGCTATTTATCTACCTTTAAATACGAACAGAAATAATTTGTGGTTCTACCTGATTATCCCGTAGACAAAAAAAATATCGCCAAACTATAAGATCAAATGCCAATAATGGGTGATGGTAATTGTCAAATTTACTTGACATTAAACACTTTACACATGTTTGTTACGTCATCAGGTGATTTTTAATTCGATATTTACGTTTCTTCGCGATCTGCTGCAATTTTTTGACATTCCATTTTTTACTTATAATACTAAAGTAATTTCTACCTTCATTTCAATGAAGTTTATTTGGATTTCGTATAACAATTTTCGAATTTTTCGGGCATTTTGTATGTGATTTTTAGTGTATTTTAGCGATTTTCTACCAATTTTCCACGTTGATAGAAGTTGAATCAACTTTCAATGTTCGAGCACAATATATAATTTTTCTTTCTCTTTTCGAAATTTGTGCAACGATTTAAAAATTTTTCGCAATATCTTATTGTGTTTTTCAGAGGTTTTTCGCGATTCGTGCAGTTTTTTATGTACCCGGGCAACGCCGGGCAAGTTAGCTAGTATATATTATAAAGCAGTAAGCTCTAAAAGTTTCGCTCGAGTGTTTTTAAAAACTACCCGGTGGATTTTTTTCTAAATTGTATCATTCGATAGGAAATATTCCCGTGGTGGTTTATGACAAAATATACAGGGATAGCTATGATTTTTGATAATGAATTTCGTATTTTACTGCTATTTTGAACGAAAAGGTTGCCAGTGATTATCTTTTGGCGAAAGGTTTGTTGATAAAAGAATTAAGATGACTATATTTGTTAGAAAATAATACAAATACCTCGCAAATAAATGAAAAAATACTGATATTTATTTTAAAAAACAACAAAAAGTTTTTAAAAAGTTTTAATAAGACATAATATTATAAAACGAAAATATTTAATTTAAACATGGAATAAATATTTGTAATGCTTAAAGTATAAATTATTGTGAAATTTAACAATTGGTACAATATTTGGCGAATTATTGCTTGCGATAGGTTAAAAAAAATGAATCTGAAAATTTGATTTGACAATTTTGAATGGCAATTTTTTTTTCTTTTTAGCTCTTTTATCGCTCGCGCCAGGTTAATAAAAACGTGTCTGAAAACTTGATGAAATAAAATCTAGGTTACATTTTTCAGTCTTTTTTTTTTTTTTTTTTTTTTGTCAATTGAATTATTATTTTTATATAATTCTCCCATCATATGATTTGCAGGAACAACTAGTAGTATTTGTAAAAATGGCTGTATTAGTGAGTTACATGCTATTTATTTATTATCGTCGTCGCTAAACAATGCAATTGTAAGCCAAATAAGACAAAAGTGTGAAATAAGCCGAGAGAAGAGCATTTCGGAGTACATTTTTATATTCAAGAGTAAATTAAATAAAAAGCAGTTAAAATTATAAATATGTAGTCAATCATTTAAATTTTAGTGTAAATGTCTTCCATATACACACATATTCAAAAATAATTTACTTTCAACGATTTAAAATATTTTTTACCATACTATGGAATACCATTACTATGGAAACATGCCTTTTGTTTTCCTCAAGCATGTGATTTTTATATCCTCGATCTCAGATCATTACTTATTAATTGAATATTGTGTATTATGTTATTTTTTTAACATGTCGAACATATTCTCGATTTCACTTATAGGAATATTCACTGTTTTAAAAGTTACGATATAAGAATATTGTTAAGAAGATTTCTGCAATTATACGTTATTACTATAAAAAAAAATAAATAAATAAATAAACATTTTGCAATAAATATTGTTTGCTAATTTGTCACTTCTTTTTACCTTTTTCTGCATAACTTTCTTTTGCTTAACCATTGTTTAAAAAATGTTTTATTGAGCATATTGGACTAATCTTACGGAATCGTGTCACCCGCCGATTATCATATTGGATGGCGTATCAAAATTCAAAAGATTAGACAGATTTTGAAATTAGCGATTACTAAATGGTGGCAGGGGGGATGAAAGGGATGACCGCCCCGGGAACGCAGCATTCGCTTTAGAGTATAAGTGCAATCCCGGGAGGGGGGGAGTAAATTGTGGCAAATGGAATAATGCCCGTGGACTTATAATTTCAGCCTAGATAGGATTAAATTACCTGGAATTTCGATCAGTATAAAGCGAATTGCCCTAACGCACACTTTAGCAGCTAAACACAGCAACGAATTAAGAGTTATTTTCATAATCTGGGTTATTTACACAACAGACGGAAGATTAATTTACTCTTAAATATAAAAAAAATAGCAGGCTTTTTTGTTTGTCCGTGTTATTATGCTCTATAGAAAAATGCAAAATAAATCTTCGGTTCAGGTATTCACCAAAATGCATATTGCTAAAATTTTTGTATAACTAACTTTATTTATCATTGTCAGATCTTAACCCTGGTACACCTGCAACAATATTGTTGCATCAATTTTAATGTTTGACGTGAACCCTCGCATTGACGTCGATTACGGATGATTATAAAGATTTTATTGGATGCATGAGGTTTATTTTTCTACAAGATTAAGTCATAGAGCTTTTTCCCGGGTTAACGGTTACATTATTTCAGCAGGTCTACAAAATGAAAAGACAATGAAAAAGACGTCATTTTAGATTGATTAAGGCAATTCATCTTTAAAAACACGCATTTTTATGTTTCACTTTTCTTTTACATATGAAAGTTAAACAATCTTCTTTGCCTGCAAATAATGTATTACATTTTTGACAGTGTTTACTCTTCTAGAATCCAAAGAGGGAAAACAGTAGTAGCACAAGAGGATTTTTTTTAAGAAATATAGCTAACATCCAGTGAGATTGTATTTAAGATACCAGAACCACATACTGCGCGAGATGAGAGGCCAGGAGATCTAGGACAAACAAACGAAAATAAACCACCCGAGCATTACTATGGAATTATCTTTGCAATCATTGTATTGCATCTCTAATTTAATATCGTCAGATATGAGAACATTTTAATTCCTGTTCTCATAACGGCCTCATTTCTCTACCAAAAGTGCACAGTGAAGAACTGCTTCTTAATAGCTAAATTTTGTCCAACACATAAGGTAATATAATATCGCAATAGCATTCGCATCTTTTCATCAATGCGGAAGGACATTCAAGCTAAAGGTCCATTTTAAGAAAAATACAAGTTCGAATTCACCATTTCGCTTAATTCAAGGTTTATTTGGGAATACGGACCAGCGCAGCGGCATAGCCTGCTAGTATGAGATAAAGCCATAAATTGTCCTTTTACTGCAATTTTTGTTAACTTCTAATCATCGCACGATTTTATTTTGAAGCAAGATGATTATTATCGACTTAATCCATAAATTGTAATTTTAAAGTAATTTTCCAAAACTCGTAAACATCCTGAAATTCTATTTTTTTTTTTTTTTTTTTGCAGTGTTAAATTGAAAAAAAGTACTTTCAAATGCTATTTTCTTTTTAAATTGCAACTAAATTTTCTGATTTTTAATGGACTAGGGGGCTCTGCCCCCTACGAGCTACGCTCGTCAACCCCGTTCAGACACCGCAGACTCTAACCGCACGCTAATTTGATCGCCTTTAAAAAGATTTCGGAAGATTGAATTATAATTTGAATCTGACAATTATAATCTGACGTAATTTTCACCAAACTTTTCTTTCTCTTTTTAATATTCACGTCAAAATACTTTTGTTAGAAATGAAATATTATGATCATCTTAAAATGTCAAGTAAATGTCTCGCGCAATTTTTTAATTAAAACTGTTTTGCAATATTATTTTTTGTTCATTTTACGTAATAAGTGTAATATGACGTAAATTCTCCTATTTAGGACTTCTAACGCATGTTACTGAATTTATTATTTTACAATATTCTTTCTCATTTAAAATTCACGTGTAACTATAGTTTTTATGACGTAATTTTCAATCAGTTCCTGCTTTTTATATTTTTTGTTTATAATAGTCACGTGTAAAATAAATTTTTAATTGGAAGCAAACATTACTGTTTGCGCTGTGTATACAGCTGGCAACAGTTTAAATTAATACAATTTTCTAAAATTTGTCAAAAATATCCCTCGAAATGCTGAAAATTTGAATTTAAAATAGAAATAAAACCTCGAAAAATTATTCAAATTAAAAAACTAACTGCAATCTGCACACCGGGAAATTCTGAGGCATAAAATGATCTAAAAATGATTAAATTCCTATGTACAGTTTTTGCTCCTATAAAACTTTTTTAATGGAATGATTTTGTCCAACTTTGGCATTAAATGTCTCTTAAAATAATTCTTCGATTTGAAAACTGTCTGCATCAGCGTGTTTATCAAACATTTTTCTATAATACTACCGATTTTCATATTTTTGTATGCAACAGTTTTTTTTAATATTAACGAAGAGAGACAGACAAAAAATTCAAAACCGGCGGCGGCGGCAGCGGCGGCGGCGGTGACAGCGGTAGTTACTTTTTTTTAGAATAGAGAGATATTAAACTAATTTTCAAGCATGGATATTCTGATATTTGAAGGGAAAACAATTACGAAAGAAGAACCCGTTTACTTTTAACGCAATATTATAAAGAAAAGAAATACCCACGAGTAGCTCTATGATAATATTATGTTGGTGGTAACAACAAAACATATAAATTTTGCTTTTAGTGCAATTTGTTTAACCTCTTAACATCATTTTTTAGGTAGATTTCGTATGGAATACTACCTATTGGCGTCGTTCCTATGTTGGAATTTCTGAAAACTTTTTGCCGATCTACATCGATCATGACCCCTAGAGCCCAAAACCACCTTCATTAAAAAACTTTATATATATATATATATATGTGTGTGTGTGTGTGTGTGTGTGTGTATGTATGTATCTATCTATATATATCACTTTCTTCTGGACACGATAACTTCCACAATTATGCACCAATCTCTTCCAAACTGATACATAAAATCAACGGGCATAAAACCTCAGTCAAGTTCGTCAATGGGCAAAATCGGACTAAGGGGATGGAAATAGGGAGGGGTTTTGTGAAAACCGAAAAAACCCCATAACTTCTTAAATTTTGTACGTATCGAATCAGTTTAAAGTTTTTATTACTTCTAAAAATAGGGCCAAAAATTTATGTATCACAGATTTTTGATAAAGTTAAAAATGGGCTCAAGGGGCGCAAAAAATAGGGTTTTGGGGAGAAAAAAATTCATAACTTCGTCAATTCTCAAGATATCAAATCCAGTTAATTTTATCATGAATCTCCTTAACATTATCTACAACTTTTATATTCACAAGTTTTTGATAGGACCAATTCGTACCGCAAAAAAAAAAAAATTAAAAACGAAAACAAAAAGGGCGTTTGAAGAAGTAAAAAATCCATAACTCCGTCAATTCAAAAGATATAAAATCCCCATGAATTTATCATATATCTTCTTAATATTGTCTACAACATCTATATAGACAAATTTTGGATAGGACCAATTCTTACAGCAAAAACAAATTAAAAATACATAGCGGTTGAAGAAAAAAATCATCATAGTAAGGGTGTATTCAAATCCAAACTGCTTATTTTCTTACTCATTTTACAATTCACTTTTACTCTCAAAGGCTTCCAATTGGTACCTTTTCTTACTCCGAAACTATATAATATACCGTAATGGTCGATTTTTTGATAGAGGCAGAATATATTTTTAAAAAATGCTGTTAAAGTGGACATTTTGAACCGAATTTCCCGAAGCGGATTGTGTTGGAAAAATCAGTGCATTAAGGATGCTTTCAAATCCAAAGTCCTTATTTTATGACTCATTTTTAAATTCATTTTTGCTCTCAAACGCATTTAATTGGTAGATTCGCTTATTCCAAATTATATAATGTACCGTAGTGATCGATTTTTTGACAGAGGCAGAATATATTTCAAAAAATGATGTCAAAGTGGGCATTTTGAACGGAATTTCCGGAAGCGATTGCGTTAGAAACGAAAAATATTGTCTTACTGAGAAAATAGTTGTTTATATATCAAGTTTTAATTAATTGAACGAAAATTAAAAGCACAGGTCGCTTATAAATCTCTTCAAAAACCACGTCAACAAGTTTCATGTTTTTCCTATTAAAAATGAATCTGAAGTTATGCCAGAAAATTTCGAGTTGTTGAGCATGGAAAAGTATTTTTTTGAATACCGCCCTAACATGATTCTGATAAAACCAGTTATTATATAAAAATGAAATAAAAAGTCGTCAAAAGCGGCCAGATAATATTGTTAAAGTGAGTTTATCTCTAATCATGATTTGGTTTTCGTTTGTGAAATTAGTATACTTAACTTCGAAATCTACCTCCTGTAGGCCGGGCCGGCAGGGATTTTTTCATTTGAAAACATTCGATTTTTCTGACGTCGAATGGAAAACAAAAATTACTCGCAATGCTGTTTACTAGAAAAGTCTTTCTCAATTTAATGATTTTTTATGGATTTTAAAGAAATTTTCAATCATGAATATATTTTAAATGCGTGCAACCCATTTACAAAAGATTAATAGGATTAATCTTATAATATTGGAAGTAATTCAGCCATTTTTTATGTTTTCGTGTAATATTACAACACTAAATTGGAAAACAAATTATAACTCTACAAAATATAAATAAACTAGTGTAAGCACCCGTCCTAGGACGGGGGATAGAATTCGTGGTTTTCCCTTAAAATTTTAAATAATTGATAAAAATATTCATATATACTATTACTCGTAATCGAGCTATTTGGTTTAAAAATCATAAAATGTCTATAAATTGAAATACAGTTTTCAAACATTTTAATTTTATATTACACCCTCCCTATTCAACGGTGTAAAATTTAAAATTAATCGATGTTGAGAAGTAATTAAATTTGGAAAATAAACAGGTAAATCATCATATTTTCATAAAATCAATTTTTCCAAACTAAATTAAACATACAAACCTGAAATAAACAAAAATTACTATGTTTATTTCATTAATACTCAGAAAATTGAGAAATTTTATGTTAGTTTGGCGTTATGATAAATCACCAGATATTGTTCAATTGAAATCATTCATATTGCATTAATTTAACTTAAAATATAAACCTTTAACCCATTTAACTTAAAAAGCATGACTTTATTTAAAATACAAACATTCAAAATACATATATTGCATACAATCAAAATACATACCTTTCACTCATTTCCTTTAAAATACATAGCAATAATAATAGTAATAATAATTGCCCTAACACTTTATTTCAACTTCAAAGCATTGTTTGTAAATCACACAAGAAAAAAAAAACTATTATTGGCAAAGAAAACACCCCGTTATATGCGAGAATTTGCTCCGGATATCATAAAAGTACCGAAAATAGAGTTGAGTTTTTTAAGGCTTTGCTTTTAAATTTAAAACTATTTTATTGGTTCATATGCGGATGACGTCAAATGCATATTATTACTACATTAGTTAAAATATTGAATGCGCAAAAGTTTTCAATTTTCATCAATGTAATTTCAAAAATGAATGAATCGTAGTACATTGTTTACATTTGTAAAATTAATCGCTATTTCTGAAATGTTCACTTATTTATATAGGTAATCTTTTGTTGGTAGATGGTTAATTTTTATTTAGAATTTAAAACATTATAATTGTGTAGTTTTTAAATGTTTTAGAGATAATGAAGAAGAATAGATATAACACAATGTAGATTATTTCCATAAGTCAAACAATTGCCTCATTTGGGGCATCGGAATGATGGTCGCTATCAATGAGGCTGTCTAAGCGGAATTGTGAGCGGCACACAAAGACTTGGATTTTGTATAAATAGAAAAATAAACGAATTTAACAGATATCAAATAGAATTACGCAAAATAATCGGATTTATAAGGGTTGCTATAAATATTTAAAGTATTCAAGATTAACCACTCGCTGATAAGAAAGTTCCAAAAATGATTTTAATGCAGATGTTTGGCAAACTAAAAAATATATACTAAATGTAAATAAAAGAAATCTATTATAGTTTTGAATTAAAAAGATTTATATTTCTGTTCTGTTATCGGCCATAATTAACATGGGTATCTCAGGATGGATTGCCTGATTATTTTTAAACAAAAAGTTATATATATTCTTTCATAAATACTAAAACTAAATCGATTAACTTTAAAATGAGATCAAATTCCAGAAGCCTTCAGAAGTTATTCCATTCTTTTACAGTTGTTTAATAAGAGAAAAACTGAACTCTATGAAAACAGTTGCTATGTTTCATTTCCTAATAATGAAAATTGTAAAAAATTCAAATTTTATGTAATCCTAATTAATATAAATCTTTGAATGTTATCGCTACATGTTAAAGTATTAAAACACTTAGCGAAATGGTATATTTAAAGATATAGCATTTCAGCGAAATAGGAAATGAAATACAGCAACTCTTTTTTAGAGTCAATATGACGTCATATTTATAGAAAGTGATGTCATTTTTTTTTTAAATTGAAGTCAAATTTATTGAAAATAACGTCGTTTTTATTAAAGTAATATTGCAATTGACGCCATATTGACGTCATTATATAAAGAAATAAAAACTTTCTCCAAGCTCTAAATAATACCACTTTTACGCGCAAAACTTACCAAGTTATGATAGTTTCAATTTTATAAATTGATTTTTTTGTCTAGTACTAAATATTACTTTTTCAGTTTTTAATGTCAGAAACACTTACATTTTATTAAATTCAAACACCATAATTTATTCAGTTTTGATCGTGAAAATGGATCATTGTTTTGCTTGTTAGAATATGGAGATTTTTTTTAAATTTTACTTAAAAGTCAATCGTATAAAATTATACATTTAATATCTTTTATATAGCTAACGGTATAATATATCTAGATATTTAGACTTTGGTCAACTATTGGAAAAGACACCCTGTATAATAAAACTTAACAAAGTAATCAATTAGTATAAAATATTCTTAATTCATAACAGAAAAGTAAATAAAAAAACAGGCACTTTAATAAGCAAATAGACAGACTGTCAAATTCATGAAACTCTTCAAAATGCATAACAGTTATTATTAACAGTCCACTGAATTTTTAGAAAATGTGAAAAACAGGAAAATGCAGTACAGAGTTACAGTGTATTACAGATTTTTTAAAAAAATAAACAATTTAAAAATAAACATTAAATTATGTCAGAAGAGAAAAGCAAAACTTTAAAACACTTCTGCGTCCTTTAAAAAATGTCACCACATCGAATAATCAATTTATATACTTATTTCAGTAAGGCTTTAATTTTTTCATATGTCTAAGTATTTGGAAAAAATAATTATTTAAAAATTCAATTACAGAACATTTAAATATTATGAGAGATAATATGTTGAACCGAATGTATTAGTTAATGGTATTATTAAATACAGCAATCTAAACTTCTTAAAATTTTAAATGGATCTTTTTTTATAAAATTTATTTTGGAATACATAACGGTTTCTTAATGAGTTGCCTCATTATTTAATTATAAAGTTATCTGAGCGAATGAAGTGTGTTCATACTACAACTATTGTAAAAATATTCAGATCTTGGTACAATAGCTGTTGCACTTTTATGAGAAAATGCATTAATACAAAATGTTTCTGAATGAGTTGCCTCATTATTTAATTATAAAGTTATCTGAGCGAATGAAGTGTGTTCATACTACAACTATTGTAAAAATATTCAGATCTTGGTACAATAGCTGTTGCACTTTTATGAGAAAATGCATTAATACAAAATGTAATAGGATTATGTATATTAAATTGAGTAATACTACTCCTTTAATATGACTTAATCACCATGGCACATAGAATCATTACCTATCATGCGTTATAACTGAATAAATGATATATGATATGACCGCTATTAATATCTTTATAAGTTTTAATTCAATTTTCATATAATTTTGAATGACTTGACAAAATTCTGAAACGATTATATATGTAAAATTTCAAACCATTCAGTTGGGAATTTTTTGCGCTGTTATATGCAGACTGACGGATAGACAGACGGTCGGATCAAAAGGCAACTATAAGTGTTACACTGCGTCTCATAAATACAAAGACATAGATGTTTTTGAAATTGCCTTTTACTAATTCAGTTATAAGAAATTAAGTTTTATATCTCCTATTAAGGACAATGAAAGAAATATGTTATAGGGGGTTTACATTTAAATAAAATAGTTTCAAGTCGAATAATAAAAAAAATAAGAAATTATGCTGTCTCATAAATATAAAGACAAAATTGAAACTGCTTCATATGCAATTTTTTTTTTTAAATGCACGCGTACAGAAATAATGCGCACGCGCAGAAATACACTTTAAGTTAACCAAACGAGCAAAGTTGTTTGATTTCTTTCAATTGCAAAGATGCTGAGGAACCTTGAAATTTCTAAAGCTGACATTTCCAAAGTACGTGGATTTAAAGTTAATGGCTTAACAGTTTCTCAAATATGTAAAAAAAAAATGGGAGGAACAGGGTTGTACTTTATAAAATTTTATCAAAAACTTACACTTTATAAACGAGAAAACGGTCTGTCAGATGGAGAAAGACTAGTGAAAGACGCGATCGAAAGACCATGCGACATGTTTCGTCGCAAAAAATGTCACTGAGATAAGTTTCTCAATGAGTTTATGGTATCGTCTTAAAGGAAACAGTACATCGTCAGATAAAAGAAAGCAAAAATATTGCGTGTCGGCATATGTGCAGATTTCCTTTACAGAAAATAGAACACAAAGAATGGAGGCTTCTCTGGGCTAAAGATCATATGAATTGGAAGGACGAATGGATGCAAGACATTTTTTTCAGATGAAAGGAGATTTAACTTGGAACGCCCAGATGGTTGGAATTCCTACTCGCATGATAAAGACGCGAACCTCGAACCCTCTTCACTAGGCAGAAAGGGGAAGGTTCTGTTATGGTTTGGGGTGCCTTCTCTTTTAATGGAACTGCAGATATTGCTTTTCTGGAAGGTAAACAGACATCTAACGAGTATATAGAACTGCTTGATAGTCACTTGTTGCGAGTTGCTGAAAGTCTTGGTGGCCGTAATTATTTGTATCAACAGGATAATGTACCGATTCACTCATCAAGACTCCCACAAAACTGGTTTTCTGATAACAATGTTCATCTCACGGTGTGGCCTGCACGTAGTCCTGATTTAAATCCAGTTGGAAATCTTTTTGGCATTCTTGTTCGCAGTGTATATGCATCTGGAAGACAATTTTCAAATGTCCTTGAATTAAAAAAATGAATCGAACGAAGTTGGTTTGATATAAAACCAAAATACCTACACAACCTAATAAAAAGCATGCCAGCTAGGATATTTTCTGTTATTAATAAGAACGGACCGTTTATTGGACGATAATTCAAAAATATGTAAAATATCTTTATATTTATGAGACAGCAAATTTGCTTACATTTATCAATTTTCGAGGTCAAATTATTTAATTCTAATTTAATTTACAGTAAAATGTTTTTTTAGTACATGCTTTTTGTTATATGCATAAACATAATTTTGAATACTGAATTATTAAAATATTATTTCGAAAATATCAGCGTCTTTATACACTATGACGCAAAAGTTTAGACAATGACGTCATTCAGCTTTAAAATGTAGAATTATGATGTCAGAATTACAAAAACCTGTAAATATATTCAAAAACTGATTTAAAATGCTATGTACAAAAGACAGTCGTTTTATTTGCTATAATACTAATTTTTTTCATAAAAATTCAAATGTGCTTGTCGCAAAAGTTTAGACACTATTCTAAATTTCTTTGAATATTCGCTGGCATATGCAAATTTAGAATCGATGATGTCACAAATTTTAAGTACTTAAGTTCTGCAAATGATTGCGCTTCATAGTCGACATGCCGAGAGCTAAAGAAATTCAAGTGAATGAGGTTTCAAGGATTTGGCAGTTGAAAGGTGAAGGGAAGAGCGTTTCTGAAATTTCTGCTATTATTAATAGGTCAAAAAAATCTATTTATCGAGTTTTATCGAGTGGTTCCGAATATAAAGCAAAATGTCGGTCTGGGAGGCCACGTGTGACAAATGTACGAGAGGATCGCCTGATACAAAGACTAGCGAGTACTCAACAAATGAGCGTACGTGGAGTTCAAAGCTCATCGGGACTCTCTGTATCAAAGGATACGATTCGTAGACGAATTTTGGAAAAAGGAACAATCGTTTATAGCAAAATGCAGAAGAAACCAGCTCTGAAACCACATCATAAGTTACAAAGACTTATGTGGGCTCGAAAGCATATGTCATATGGAGAGAAATGGCAGTCAGTCATATTTAGCGATGAAAAAAAGTGGAATCTGGATGGTCCAGATGGTTGTTTATCGTATTGGCATGACTTGCGGAAGGAACCTCGACGTTTTTTTAGTCGCAGACAAGGAGGGGGCTCGGTGATGGTTTGGGCAGCCTTTTGCTATAATGGACAAGTATCTCTGACCTTCACCAGTGGTCGTCAAACTTCACAGCATTATACACAGACATTAGAAGAAAACCTACTGCCATTTGCTGAGCTTCTAGGGGGTCCTCAGTGGGAATTTCAGCAAGACAATGCTTCAATTCACACTGCAAAACATTCAAAATCTTGGTTTAATTCCCATAATATAAGAGTTCTCGACTGGCCAGCATGTAGCCCAGATCTTAACCCTATAGAAAACCTTTGGAGCATCATGTGTCGCAAAGTTTATAGCAACGCTAGACAATACTCTTCTGAAAAGGAACTTAAGACATCTATTGAGAATGCATGGTACGATATCGATCCACAAACTATGCAAGATTTAGTTTCTTCCATGCAATCTCGTGTATATGACGTAATACATAAGCATGGATGCGCAACCAGGTTTTAAAAATTGTTTATTTCGATTTTATTTAATTTGTGTCTAAACTTTTGAGACAGCAGTTTATTTTTGTTACCATTTAATTTATTGCAATATGCACAATTCCACTTTTCTTTGTTATAAATATTGTTTATATGCACAGCACATTAATTTCAAGCAGTGATTTGAAAATTGAATAAATATTTTTCAAAGTATGTAAGAATTTCTTCATTGTCTAAACTTTTGCGTCATAGTGTATTTATGAAACGCAGTGTACATATTTATATAATTACGGACGTACCTAATCACAATTGCGTGTGTATTTGCTGCAAAATATGTTTAAAATGCAAGCTGGTATAAGGACTATCTCGGATTTTTTTTTTCCCTTCAAATAGAGATGCTGAAAAAAGTATTTTCTTAAGGAGAAATGAATAACTTTTCATGCTATCTTTTATTTAATCTATTTGTTTTTCTTTCTCGGAGATATAAATTTTGAATTTAAAATGTTTATCTGGTATTATTATGATACTTCGTTTGCTGGACGATCTTCGTGGAGGAATAAGCATTTCAGTTCTGACTTTCCAATGCCTTGAATGCATGCTATCTTTCATTCAGTCCATTTAGTTTTCTTTCTTGGAGGTATAAGTTATGAGTTTAAAGTGATTATCTGCTATTATTACGATATTTTGTTTGCTGGATGACCTTTGTGAGAGATTAATTAATTCACTTCTGACTTTCCAATGCCGTGAAACGGAATGTGCACATAAATCAACCTCATAAAACTTTGGAAATTAGAAATAAGGCTTAACCATTGCTCTAAAAGGTTTTTGCATATGGCTTTTGTAAAACTACCATTTTACACTAAAATATATTCGCATATTGCTTGTATAAAACTGCGCTTGTCTGACTTTTATGGCAGTATTTTGCAAGCATAGTTCTTTTTCTGGATTTTCTTGAAAAAATTTCAGAGATTTACCAAGAAACCCTTAGTGCTAAACATTATATCAATCCTGATTTTTATCCAATATTTGGTCGTGGATAAAATATAATGAATTGCAAATTTGGAATCTAGGGAGTATTTTGAATAAAGTTTTAGTAAATAATTTCCTGCTACTTCTATAACAAAGATTGCAAATGTCCATAAAAATAAGATAAAATTGCGTTGATTAATACGCATTGATACAAGAATTCAAAATGTAATTCTCTAAAAAATAAAGAAGTTTAAATTAAGAAATTTGTATGGATTCCTTTCTTAGACAAACTTTCCAGTTTCGTGAAATTAGGCAAAGAGCAATATATAAACAAACATAAAGCAAAAATCAAAATATAGAAGTCATTAAAATATTTTTTGTTACTGAAATTGAATATATAAAAGGTATAAATCTTATGCAGACGCTAAACGTTATATTTGACTAAATTTAAAGTATTTTTTATGATACATCGTCTCGGAAACTATATACAGCCTCGAAAGTATTAAAAAAATAGATTTCTTCGACAAGTATTGTTAAATGAAATAAACATATATGTTTAAAAATTAATGTATTTAAGTATACTAAGTCATATATACTTTCTTTGAAAAAAATTATAATGAAAAACAAGTTTTAACAGATATTAACAGATATTTAACAGGTATTCTGAGAATGAAAGTGGAAGCAGTAGTACATGAGAGCGCACCGTCAATTTAAATGTAATTCTTTTTTAAGCAACGGATTATTTCACTGTGTTAAAACTCAATAAAAACTAAATCATATTTTAAAACTAGGTAAAAAAGTACATTGGTATTGAACATTGTTAAATACGTTGCAAAATTATGGAAGAAACATTACGTATTTTTTAATACTCAAATTAACACACGAATTTGTTTTTATCTAAAAGAAAATTCTAGAAATTTTATTACATTATGTATCTAACGTTTTTTTTTCTTCTCAGCGGAAACTTTGATACTAAAATCTCTCCACAGATCGTCAAAAAATAATAATAATCTGAATATCTCGAAATCTAATAATTCGATTTACATGTAAACTCCACGTTTCAGATCTTTTTATGTAATAATTAATATATGATGCTTAAAATTTAAATGAGTTTATTTATTTTATATAACTAAGAAGAGAAATTTAATCGACTGATATATATCAAAGATATAAATTAAAGTTTGTCACAACATTTAAAACTGGCTTCCTTACACTTTGGCGTTTTGTAACACTGTGTACACTGTGTGAAACAGTGTATAAACTTTTGTAATTTACTGTTTGGTCCAAGGAGGTGTCAAATGTTGGTATTTCCGAATAGAAAATTAGTTCATGCAGGTTTAAATACCTACATTATCACCAAACCCTAACCCATACGTAATATTTAAAAGTAGATGATATTACAAATCAGTTGGTACCAGTCTCATTATGTGTAATGATTTGTGGCAGGGTAAGTCGCGGGTTATATATAAGTATTTTCAACCACTACAATCATGTAATAAACTACAGACAGATTATGAATAATTTATTGGTCCAACTCTTTATTAATGCATCATGAATTATTTTGTTAAAATTTAACCTTTTGTACGTAAAGGATAGAACTTTGATATTTAGTCTTTTGCCATATTTGATATGTTCTTTATTGAAATAAAAAAAATGATAATTTTTTTAAATGTGATATAATTCATGCAAGGCATTTAATTACGCTCTGGTTGACACCAAAGTAGAATAAAGATAATTTTTATTTACTATAGAGTAACATTTTATCATGTATTTCCGAACGTTTCTCAAAATTTGAAACAATGTAGAATTATGCAGTTGTTTTCGCTCCTAAATCATGATTTCCAAAGGCAAGCAGATTTTCAAATCCATGCATGAGCGAAAAATTAAGTTAATATTAAATCAGTAACACGTTCAAAATTAAATAAAAATTCGTTGAAGCATTATATATCTACTGTAAAAATATCAGGAGAATTGGCAAAGGGATAAACCTTGGTATTCTATTTCACAAATCTTTTGTGACGAAAATTGAATTATCTTGTCTGAACATTGCAAAATTCATGATAATCTATAGTATATTCCTAAAATTTTATTTATTTATAACTTCCTTTTCTTTAAATTAATGTAATACGTAGTTTAGTATAATTTGAACAGTGATAAAATTTATACAGTATTTCATTTTTTGTACAATATTAATTAAAACTATTGGTTATTCAATTAAATTAAAATATATACTTTTTAAATTGTTTCTCTACTTCTTATTAAATTAATAAAGCAATAAGCACACATAAATTAACTATAAATAGTAAACTATAATAAAACTTTTAAAATATATTCCTTAGAATACCAATGTATATTTTTATATGACTGATGAAGTACTACAACACGTTAAAACTGTTATGAAATATTAATTTTTAACTTAAGTGTAAGAACTCTTTAAAAATTAATTTTAAAACTGATGAATATACGTAATTCAATGCAAGCTTCCATTTAAGCTACAAAATTTGAAAATAAAATTAAATATATCTTTTAAAAAAGCAATATATGAATGTTACTTTATGCAGAAAATAATGTATGAATATGTTTGTTATTATCTTAACACCTACAGAATACATACTGAAAAAAACCAGCTAATCACACGGACGAGTGTAATACGTGTCAAAGTAAATTCTCAGTTTCATTACATATATTGCTATTTTGCTTGCTGGTATATAAAATTTTCCTCCGGCTTTTGGAGATACTACTTCCACAATTCCATATATGCATTTATGTGACATCGACTCACAAAATTGCAATTAAGACTTGTTTTGGAAACAATTAAAAATGACTAAGACTTGTCAAATGTTATAAAGAGTGTTGCACATTTTTACTGAAGGAAAGTTATTTGAGAAAAAAGTGAAAGCTGAAAATTTGTTTTCTTTCACATTATGAAAATATATGTCGCCTTATGTCATGTTTCATTAGTACATTTCAACCCGATAGTCGTTCCTTTTAAGTAAAAAATAAAATAAAATCACTCGCCAATAAGCGGCAGATTATGGTTATAAAACATATCAATGCCATGTAAAATTTAGCAGTGTTTATTACACTTTTTACTATGATGAGCACATTTAAAACTTTTGAAAATATTATTAGTAGAAAGCATTCCAATTTACACATACATTTTTAAGGACTCGTGTAGAGTACACGTTACAAAATTTCGTAATCTCGATGTATGTATTACACTATTTAAAGTCACGATACATTTTTTACAAGTATGCATATTTCATAAATACGCAATTTTTTATGTACAGTTGTGGATAAAAAGTAAACACCCCCTACTAACTCTGCAACTAATTATAATAGAAGTATGTTACAGGTACCGATCTATTGGAAATAATGTTTACTTTTAAATGATGTACATATGATTTGCTTAGGGACCATGTATAAATCAAAACCAAACCAAACTTTATTTTTTTCAATGGCAATACCAACATTCAAAAATATATTTCAAATCTTCGGTTCAAACTATGCCCAGAAACGAAATTTCAAAACATTTGAATGATAAGTTTTGAATTATAACCATTCAAAACTCAGATCTTCTAATATTAAATTAGATTTTCATATTTTTATAAGTATCTCCTGAAATTATAATCATTTTATGATAATTTTCTGTGTGATTATCATACTAAACATCCCAAACATAAATACATTGAATTTCTAATTTTCAAAATTTTATAATATGAATTATGAAATTAAAATTCGAAAAAATATGAAACGTAACCTACATTTTTTTTTATTATTAATTTATATTACTATGTCCTGCTTTATGCGAATTCTTACTTTAAAATTTTTCTTTCAAGCAGTTGTCGAATTATGCTTAAAAACTTCAAAATGATGGTTTAAGGAGAAAAGCATAATTAAAAATACATATATTTTACTTATTTTATTGAAACATTTGGGCTGATAGTAGTCCAAACATACAAAGTGAGTAAAGTGTAATATTATCAAGAAATAATAAATTAATAGAAGTGACACGTCATAAATCTGTAATTTTAAACATTTTATAATATGAATTATGAATTACCAAAGTAATATTCGAAAAAAAAAATGTAACATAAAACGCGATATATTTATATTTATTACCCCCCGTTTTATATTAATTCTCATTTATTTTTTTTTATTATTAGTGTTCGAATTATCATTAAAATACGGCAAAATTATTGTTTAAGGGGCCGTCTATGATGTATAGAAAAGAATAATTTCAAAAAATATATTTCACTCACTCTATTGAAATATTTGGGTTGACAATAGTCGAAACATATTAAGCGAGTGAAATGTCATATTGGCAAGAAATAATACATTAATAGAAGTGGCATAGTTATTCTGTAGCATTTCAACAATCAAGTATCGAACTTCAATTTGAATACAGCCCCAGAAATAGGCTCATTTTAAAATAATAAATTTTTCGGAAACTAACCGTACTAAACTCATGCAGATTTTGATTTCGGTTAATTGAAGAGTCTAGAATTTATTTATGGTGTCAAACGTTGGTATTGCTATCAAAAAAACAAAGTTAGGTTTCTTATTGATATGTAGATGACCCCCTAAGCAAATTCTATACAGATTATTTAAAAGTAGGCTTTATTCTAATCGTTTATTACCTGTAACTATCTTCTACTATATTTTGTCGCAGAGTTACCAGGGGGTATTTGCTTTTTTCCCCACGATTGTACATATCTACAGATTTTAAATATATATATATATATTGGACGAAAAATAATAGAAATTATTACAGCTCCCAATAATGAAAATAATATCCGAAAATGTTTCGTGTTTATGTGCGAGTTAGTTTCAATATTTAGTTAATACTAGATATTATAAAAAAACACTTTAAAAAACAAAATTTTTCTTTTTTAATAAAATGCTAAAATTTCTGTATTAGAATACAAATATTTTTGTGATTCATATGAATTTATACAGATTTTATGCGCGAACAAAAAGTGGGTGTTACATGCACGTTCTCCTGAAGATTCATAGATGGAACACTAATATCCAGGGCTCTCGCAGCAATCTAAAAGCTAATTCCTAAACCATTAGTTTTAGAGGTATAATTAAAATTACGAAAAGGTTATCATATGTTATAATTTACAATATAAAAAGCTATTAATATCAAAGTAGGATTTTTTAAAGCTATGTAAATTAATTTTTTATACGATCTATTTATAAATCTTTTCTCCATTTATTAACAACTAAAACAGTTAAAATTACAATATATAACGATCACAATTTACCGAATATGATATTTTTATTTTAAGAATTTTCACTGCTTTGGTCAACTGAAAAAGGAAACACGCGTTTTTATTAAGAATTTACCATGTATTTAAAAGAATTATGTGGAATCAAAGCACTAGGTGATTTTTATTGGTGATAATGTAAAAATAAATAAAATAAAATAGTTGAAAAAGTATTTTTACACAACACACTGAAACCAAATTTTTCTATTGAGAAAATGTAAAAATGCTCGTGCAACCCAAGTTAAATATTAGGATTCAAATTCTCGTTATCAGAATCTGGTAATTTCATAATATTTCATATGTATAAGTTAAAAATTGTAGCATAAAATATATATATATATATATTATTTTGCATTCCAAATCATTTAATATGTATTGCGAGCAATTTTTTTTAAATCTTTGTTTTATATTGCTTATTTACTAGAAATTTTGATCTGAAATCTTTGATCTTTTGATCTTTGATCTTTTTGATCTTCTTAGAAATTTTGATCTGATATACAATTTATAGTAAAACATAAAGAGAAATGCTTTTCTCATGCATTAAACATTTTAAGAAAGATATTCATATT
Organism: Maratus speciosus; assembly: GCA_963932465.1. Taxonomy (NCBI): domain Eukaryota; kingdom Metazoa; phylum Arthropoda; class Arachnida; order Araneae; family Salticidae; genus Maratus; species Maratus speciosus. The sequence goes on along the minus strand of OZ010795.1, from coordinate 432,009,188 downwards.
TAATAATATAAAACAAAGACAGTATAATGCAAATAGTAAAATTCATTTCTAAATTACATTTTTCTTAAAATAAACTGTAATATACAACACTGAATATTTTGTTCAGAGTAAAACTATTCTTCTTTACCAAGATACTTTCCAGAAACATCACAAATAAAAATTAAAAATTCTCTGAAGAATTAATCTCCTATACTTATAACACACTGATTCAAATATATATATATATGTGCGTGTGTGTATGTACAATAAATTCTAGCAATTCCCCTTTAACAATATTTTAGAACGTATCTCTTTGAATAATTTAATTTATACGGAATGAGTTGAATTCCATTTAAACGTATTTTCATGACTGTCGAAAAGCATATTTAAGTCCTTAATACTTACATATTTCAAACAAATAATCTTTAGTAATTATGAAATTTCTCTGTTTTCGTTAATTCTTTGTAAACAGAACATATATTCACAATTTAAATACATACATACATGTAAAATATACAACTATATTCCATGTTTAAACATTCTTCCAGATTCTAGATGAAAAGTAAACATAGAAATGAAAAATAACTTAAAGAATTTTTACAGAGCATATATCTTTTTAAAACTGGTCTTTAACAATACACATGTTAATACACGTTATAGAAAAAGTTTCATTTTTATTCTATAAGTTCAGAAAATTTCCATATTTATTGAATTCATGATGAATTATATATTGGGCGATTTAAACAACTATTGTTTCGCACTATCACATACCAAATTTAATTTATTAAAAGATGCATGTTTTTAAAGGTTAACACAACTACAACATACTTTCTAGCTTAATGGTTACTCAGCTTGAAGAATGGCACGTTTAAAGTAAGCAACTGTTTATTATAAAACAGTTACAAATATAAGGGCTTTAAATATCATAAAAAGTAAATTCTTCTATATATTTCCATTAAAAATTTGAAGTCATTGCTCAAAATCTGTGTAAGATGGATATACTTCGATGAATGTACTGTACTTTGCCCTAAACAAGTAGCCGGCTTTAAAATATGTAAGATGCTGCTGCACCAGGGACATTTATTTCCACGTAATTTGTATTTAGACGTCAGGTCAAGAAAAAAATTTACCATCGGAGATTAATTTTATATGATCTCCTGAAGAGACTGTAGAACATATACCGTTTCTATGTAGTTAGACACATCATTCTCGTATACCGAAATATTGAAAGCAGGGCTGCCACAGGCGACTACTTTTTAATTCTATTTCGCACCACTTTTTAAAATACAAAAATCATTTACATACACTTTGACAACATTTTCAAGAGAAATATACTACAAAATGTATATTTTCTAATATAGTGGTGCGAACAGAATATGAAAATAGTCGCCTGTGGCAGCCCTGTGAAAGCCATCTTTATCAACGCATGAAACTTGCAGGTTTTAAAATTGAAGTGTAAAATTGAAGCAAGCAGTTTTTTTATTTTTTCGATAAAGTATTTAGTACTTAAATTATACACAATAACTGTCTCATGACGCCAGTAATCTTCATTTCTCGAGCCCGGAAATTTGGTTTAAAACGGCAACTTTACTGAAAAATCTTTTATATTTACCAAAAATAAATAAATAAATAAATAAAAAAACAACAACTGTGAGATTATACAATTTCTGAAAGAGGGCACTTGTCAATTTCATGCAAAAAGATTAAAATTTGTTAGAAAATAACAAATTATGATTTGAACACAGCCTTAATGAAACAAGTTCTTCCTAAATAGATATCATAGAAACTCGACAGACATTCTCACCAAGCAAAAGAAACAACAGTGCAATGAACCTTGCCTGAAACGAATTTCCGCCAATTGATGTCAAGAGATTTTTCAAAATTTTTTAGTACTCTGTCTAGTTTATATTTTCCTGGCTGACTAAAACGGGATTTGGACACCTCTATAACTCGAGTTCTATATATGATAAAAACAAATTTCTTGTTTCTATGGGATGGGGCGTGCCACTTGAATCAGAAAACAAAAGTAAAGTGGAATCCGACGAATAGGTTTTTAGTAAATACGATTTTAAAAGTGCTGTTTTTTGCACATTTTAAATTTTTGTTCAGACCAAAGTCTATTGACAGGGCTACAGCAAGGTGTAATTATCGGATTTCCGGTATTTTAATTGATTTTATGAGTAGTTAAACCTTTGAAAGTTTCATGAAAAATATTAATCAGTTTTTGATTTATAGCAAATTAAAGTAACTGATTCCTAGATTGAAGCGTGGCGTACGTAATTTGTATATCTCTACTTATATTTGCATGTGAGCTAAAATAAATATCGTAGTACTCGCTATAGTTTCTTAATATTGCTGCGTGGCATACGAATATGTATATTTCACATTGCAGTAAACATTTAGAACTGGTTAGAACTCACGCGATTACTGGTTCAACATAAAAGAAAATGCAAAAATTCGTGAAAAATATAAGATTAAAAAAATCTATAGAAATTTTTCGAATTTTTGAACCCAATCCTTCACGCGCCCACTACATGCAACCCGTGAGCCAAATTTCGTAACCTGCGCCTTGTGATTTCCGAGTTTTTGATGTTACATAGGTAGATACAGGCACGGATTTTAATAGGGTAGTAGTTATTGCATTCGACAAAATTAAGCTCTCTATTGTAAGGCGGTATTGAAGCATTTACAGTTCGTTTTTCAAGGTCACTTAAACGATCTTAATTACATTACAACCGATGGATATTTACTGAGTGATTTTTACTGAGAAAATTTTATCATGTCACTTGAAAGTTGATTATAAATTCAATTTTTCCATCTAAAAGCTCAGCGATCCAGGTTTCTATTTTATGAAAGATGTATCTATTATCCACTTTATTAAAGGATGCTTCTAGATTTCAGCACACACCTTTTTAAAAGTCCAATACTATGGGTATTTTGCACTCAAAATTTTGATAACATTTAAATGAAATTTTATTTTACAATAAATCGGAATGATTTTTGACGAAGGTATTCTGCACAATAATTGTCGCGGAATATTCTGCTGATATTTGAGGAGAAACTAGATTATATAAACCTTCCGGTGGCCCCCGATTATGGAAAGATTCTATGAAAACACCGACTACGGATAAACGACAGAGCATGCTCAGAAAGGTTATGTAAGCACTTTAGTGAATCACAGAGTACTTATAGTCATGACAATTATAGTATAGCCAATTCTGCAAAACTTTAGGATTATTGTTTATCATATTGAAATAAGTGGGAGAATTTTCTCTTCTGTATTGCTTTTATACTGAAACGCACATATGCTCAAATATTTTTTTCAACATTCCGAACTTTCAAATTTATTCAATTTAAACCATTTTACAAAGGTAACCAGTCAGTCTGTTATTTTATTGCTTTTTTTTTAACAATTCTTTTATATCAAATAAATTTTTGGCAGTTTTATTGGAATTTTTCTTTTTAAATAGCTTTTTGTTAATTTTTAATCAGATTATGGAGCTTCTTAATAATTTACAAATATAACCCAAATTATGGAAACTCATTTCATAACGTTGAAATATCGAATTATGAAAATTTATTGAAATGGATTATAATACATCGGATGAATTATTCGAAATATATGAGAAAATACTTGGGAAGCATACGACTTAGTATGTCCTGTTAGTCACGTAAAAAAAAACATTTAGGAATTTAGAAACTACATTCATTGAAAATGTAGAAAATTCAACAAGTGTTAGAGCTTATGAAAGTATTTAAAAAAGAAAAAAAGCTAAATCAGAATATCTGAGTTTCTGTCGCGCTTGTCGGAGGGTCGTTAGACTTCTTGAAATAAAAAAAAAAATATTTAAAAATTATTTCAAACACGCCCAGTGATAAAACAAATGCTCCTTATTCAGTCTGTTTTTAAGTCTTTTCATATTTTGTGTAAAATGATGTGAATTTTGAAAACGTAAAGACATTTTTCAAGAGTTATTAGGATAAAGTCTTTGCTAAGTTAATTAATGAATCACCAGATAGCTTATAGAACAACAACAAAATATATTGATGGTTAGTTTGACACATTTTATCACTTCAAAAAGATAAAGGATATTTGTAAGGATAGATAAAACGGTTTTCAATTTCAAGTCCAACATTATGTCTTACTAGATATATTACACTTTTAAAAAGTTTATAGCATCAAAATTAAATTATTTTTTTACTTCTATCATCTTTCGTTTACCTTTTCTTTTCTGAATTGAAATGGAGCATGTATAATGCAAATCAAATACCTTACAAAAAGAAGTGATATCTAATCAAAAACAGAGTCGTTGTAAATGATCCCGCCAAGCCACAAACCTAAACGTCAGTTATCAAAAGAAGTGATATCACATAAAAAGAAGCGATATAGAAGTGCATACTACGAGTGCAGTGTAAAAATCTATCACTTCTCATAATGTTCCCAAAGGACCTGGAGTGAGGTACAGTATGTGAGAACTGCTCGTCGATGTGCTGGCGTATATTTAATATATGTAGTATCTATATCAATTTCGAAAAATTGTGAAAGTCAAAAAAAATAATTTTAAAATCTCATTATATCACTCTTATAAATATTTGTAGGTGGAAGATCTGTAATAAATCAGAAAGATTTGTAAGGAAAGCAGGAAACGGTATCTAACTTTGGTAATCATCTATTATTACAATTATACTTTTTAATATTTTAAACGTAATTTTTAATTACATAAATACGTTTAAAAATACACTATTTCAAAAGTAAAGGGAAAACTTGTAAAATGTATCCTTTTATGACAGAATTATTTCTTAAACGTAAAATGTCGTGCTTCCAACATAAGGAATATTATACAATACTATTGTAACAGAAGCCTTATTAGAACAGATTTTTCTCCTATCATGTGCAATTTTGTTTACGCAGGCTTTACTCCAATATATCTTAGTTTAGTTAATGACTATTATTAGGTGCATTGTTAGTATTATTCATATGATCATTGTTTTTTATTATTATTTTACGAACTCAAAATATTTATTACATGTTTACTTAGAAAATCATCCTCTAAAAGTGGTGTTTCTCGTTGAAATAATGTTAAAAATAATCAACAAATCGATCCCAAGATGTTAAATAAGAATGGGCATGTAAACACCAAAAGCTTCAACTTTTCACAGTTTAATGGGATCAGTAATACAAGAAGAAAATTGTTAAACAAATAGTCATATGTAAGTACAGGAAGAACAAACATTAAAAAATCCTGCAGGTCGCCAATCAGTTTTCACATACTGTACCTCACTCCTAGTCCTTTTGAAACATTATAAGTAGTTATAGATTTTTTACGGTACTCGGAGTATGCACATCTATATCGGTTCTTTTTACGTGATATCACGTCTTTTTATGACTGACGTTTTAAGTTTGTAGCTTGCGGGATCATTTACAACGAGTTGTAATTGTTTATATCCTGTTTATACGACAGTTATTCACCAATTCCAATAGTATTAATGACTAGGAAATTCTTAGTTATTATAGTGACTGGAAATAGTAAAAATAAATTTTAAAAAACATATGTATGACTTAAATACATTGATAAAATTTCGAAATTAGTTTTACATCTCAAACGAAGAAAAAAATATTGTAGATATTTATTGATATTCTCTTAAAATATCCCTACCATATTTGTGTTTAAAAAATCTTTCTTGACAATTACTACTACCTGCTTTAATATAATGAATAATACTATTAAGTAACTAATAAGTACTAATAATAGTAAGTACAAATATACTGAGTAATAAGGTCACGTACAAAATTTCAGCGCTTTATAATAAATTTACATGGAGATATCAAAATATATAAATGCGGATTTAAACAACTTTTCCATGCCTGAATATGAGTTAGCAAAGTGGTCGGATCATGTTGAATGATCGTGTTTCAAGGGTCGCACACAAATTACGAAATAAAACAATGAATGCATAAATATATTATTTATATTATTTTAATTTACGATTAACCCCTCATCAACTTTGTTTATCATGATAAAATGCTGAATTTTTGAATATGACTTTCATAGTGTATGGGGCACATTTTGCTCAGTGGAAATTTTTTACGGGGGCCGTATGAAATGTTAAATTTAGTATTTCTTCAAAATTAATTCTCTGAAATATTTAATCGATTTCGTAAAATTCTGTATTTTTTTTTCCACGCAAATTTGTAATTCATAATATAAGTATAACATACGATCCACATTTAAGGAATAAACGCCGAGGCGAATGTTCTTGGGACATCCTGTATACAATACACATGATTCACGAAACTGTGAATAATCCAAAATAAAAAAGTTTTTATAATTTTTGTAGTAATGTATAAACGTGTCACGGCTACTTACAATTAAACATAAATTAAATAAAGACTTAAGAAAGGACGTTTGTTTTTGTATGACGTAAAGTGTCTGTTAACTAATTAATAATTATCACAACTATAAATGAAGATGTAACACAAATACATATTCATCATTTAAGTGACACTTAATAAAACAAACACTTTTCACAATACACACTACATCACAGAACAGACTTTCTATTTACACTGATTCTTTTTCATCTTGTGTTTTATGAATGTCATTTTTATCACCTGTACACCTACAATAAAATATCTCATCATCCATAAAGAATGATTTTTATTTATTTATCTTAATATTATAGTCCCTTAATCCTTCTAATACTTGCTTTAATCGTTTTAAATGAATTTCGTCTGTTTCGCCAGTAACCACATTATCATCGATAAAAAATGTAACTCTCTCAATTCTCCTGTAGATATACTCGATTTTTCTTTGCCATATAGCAGGAGAGCTAGTTAGACCCATGTGTAACTTAAGGAGTTGGAAAAATCCCTTTGATGTACTAATTCTCAATAATTCTTGGAACTTTTCATGTACAAAAAACTCAAGATATGCTTGATTTAAATCAATTATTTTTAATGTGAACCACCACCTAAATTAGCTAACATATCTTTTACCTTAGGTATAGGATACTTTTCAACTTTCAGAAATGTATTTAAAATTACATTAAAGTCACTACATAAACGAATTTTCCCATTAGGATTAACCACTGGAACAATACGAGTTGCCCATTTGCTATTAGCGATTTCTTTAATAATATATTCTTCATGTAATTTTTGTAGCTCTTCTCATATGTGGCAGTACTAACTTTACAAAATATGGGTGTAGCATATTTTTCAAGATATAGTTCTAACTTCAATCCTTTTACTCCTCCAGCCTTATCAGTAAACAAAATAAGAAAAATAATTTAATAATGTCTTTAAGTTATCAGAATAACTTACAACTTACCTAGACAGATTTAAATGCATAGGTAAAATATCAAATTCAGATACCCAATCTCTATCAACTAATAATGGAAAATCATCTTCTTTTATCACATAAAACTTTACCTTTCTAGTTTTATTTTCATAAGTAACCATAAGTTTCGTAAGTAATTTTCACTTCAACATAATGTACAAGTTTAAAAATTTCGCCAGTTGCAGTTTTTAACTGAATATCTGGGGATTTTTTTTTTTTAATCTGGAAACAGTCTGCGAAATCTGGTTAAAGAAATTACAAAAATTACAGATGTAGCATCACGTCAGCTCTAGTTTTTTTTCCAATTAAAACAGACAATTTATTAGGATTTGATCATTTTTCATATTTTACTGTTGAAACATTTACCGTACTTAAAGTATTAACCTGTTATTGAAAATTTCTACTTCTACGTACTTTGTTTAAGTGGCTTTTTTTACACAGATCGCAAGTAGCATTTATAAATCTACATACATTTGCTAAATGTGAGGACTTTCCACATCTTTAAAACTTTATTTTTTATTCACGTCAGAATGTGTAGTATTTACAATATTGCAGATATTCTGTTTTGGGGAACAATATTGTAATTTCTTTGGCTGCACATTTTTAGTACTTGAAATTTCATTAACATTAAAATTTTTATGTTTAATTTTGAAATTTCAATACCTACATTGTATAAAGCTAAAGCTTTCTTAACAGCTTTTCCAAAATTTAGATCATTAACTTGAGTAATCAATTTACTCTTACTCTGAATATTTTCATTTTTCAGACCTGCAGAAAATTTTCAAGTAAGTTTTTATTTAAAGCATGTAATGTAAATGAACAAAGGCCTTAATCTTTTATAATCTAGAAGCAAAATCTTGAATTGATTCATTTTCATTTTGAAAATATTTTCTAAATTTAGTACGTCCATTAAATTTGTTGGGGGAGGAGCTTAATTTCTTAAGAACAATATCAACAATTTCAGCATATTTTAAATATTCACAATATTTATGTACGCATACATCACACAATAAATTATACAATTTTGGTCCCATTACTTGATATATTAACCATAAACTTTTTCTCTTCTTTTATGTCATGTAGTGTGAAATTTTGTTCCAAACGCTTTACATAGATTGTGAATGATTCAATTGTATCATCAAACTCTTTAAACGTGGTCATCATTTTCATTTCCTAAATGTATTAAAAGAGAAAAATGTAAAAGTAAGTTGTTACTTAACACCACCGAAAATACTTTAGAAGATTATGACGTATTATCAGCACATTTAAGTATTACAGACAACAGTAGAAAAGTGAAAACAGAAGACGTGCCAATTTCCTCGGTCCAATTATTATATTCGGTTGACTTTTTCCGGTAACGCTACACATTTTTTTTATTTTACGCGTCGCCAATAAAGTGGCTGTATAATTAATAGCTTAATAATTATCACAATTATAAATGATGAGATAGCACAAATACATATTAAACATTTAATTAACACTTAACAAAACAAACGCACGACATCACAGAACAGACTTACTATTTATTTTTGTACTTATTTATTTTGTGTTTTATGAATGCCATGTTTATCAACTTTATACCCACAATAAGTTACGAATTTTATTTATTTTTTCAAATACATCATGTTAGAGAAAGAAGTTGCAGAGCTAAATTGTTTTATATAATGCACAATTTTGCGAATCATAATATTTAATGATGATAATTATAGTTGAATGTTCACATTTAAACAAAGGTTCTACATTCCACACACATTGTCGTATACACTCAACTTTTAGATGTACCGTAAAAATTAAGCGCTAATGTGATGAGTTATGTTGTATTTTTCTTTATTCTTGATAAATTCTGTTATACTTCCCTAGTAATTGTTTGTGGAAATTGACAAAATTAGTGAGCTCAAAATATGTAAGTAAATGGCATTTAACGAAATAGATTTTTTTTCATAAAGATCTCCTAATATAGACCTGCAAAAGCTTCTGCCTTATTCTATGTCTTATGTTCATAAAAACCAAATCAGTATACTGTTTTCACCGTATAATCCTATACTGTTTGTTTTTGGAATGAAAAACCCTCGCCCTTTTATGTGCATGCATCAGATCTGATTTGTTTTTATCAAAATAGGAATGAACGGAAATTTTTTAGCTGGTCCAATCTTAGTGACAATGTACAAGTGAACGCCGGAGTAGAACTTCGGAAAACACCCACTTCAACAAAACACACCTTCGGATAATAGAATCGTCTCAGAGTGCTCTCGAAAACGCACAGTAGATACAAACGTTTTGATCAAGCTCCAAAGTACAAATAAATGAAAACAAGAACAACTTGTATCACTTAGCACTGTTTATCCGTAGATCATCCAAGAAAAAATCTCAAGTACCAAAGAAATAAAAATGCAGAGAAGAAGGTACAAATATGTACAAAAGAAATCATCCTCATAAAAATAGTTTTTTTTTTTTTTTATTTTTCCTTAAGATATGCAACTATACTTACCAAAATATAACATAATTTTCAGGGATATTCAAGCTTCGGAAAAGCGTTTCTTTATCTTCAAAAATCAATCGAATTTCGAGTTTTATATAAACTGAAAATTCGTTGGGGCTGCCTATAACTTAGGTTCTGCTCAACGGATATTAATGAAATTTGTACTGTTACTAAGATATTTTTTCTGTCTAGGTTTTAGTACGTTGCATGTCTTTTAACGCTGCTTATTTATAAAATTACAGGTGAAAGTCATATATTCAGTTGATTCCGATCATTAAATACTAGCATTTTTTAAAAGTTCTACTGGATGAATTTTCATGAGAATTGCATTGTTAGATACTTTTACACGAATGTTTTTTAACATATTGTTTATTGTTCTATCTTCCTTAGTTATAGAATTACGGGGTAAAGCTCTAAAATCCGCTGAAGTCCATTCTAAACAATTAGTTTTTTTTTTTTTTTTAATAAGTTCTACCTGATGGATTTTCATGAAACTTGCACTGACAGTTAGATACTTTTTCAGGGACATTTTTTGTATATTACATATCTTTTTTATATATTTTTACAAAATCCTACTGAAAAATATCATGTAAAAGATTTGGTGCTAAACAGCACAAATGTTTTCTCACATATTAGAAAATATAACAGCATCAGGAAAACTGAAGTTTATTCCATATTGCGTTAAAACACAAAGTCATATTCGCCGGTAAATTTCTTTTGGTTCAAGGTTCGTTTGTAAAAAGCGACTAATATAGCGGGAGGATCTTGATAATATTAATAACGAACAGAATAGAAAACTTACTATAAAGCATGGTTGCAAAATATCTGGCTAAAAATTAAAAAACAAATAAACGCGGCTGGTTTATATTGGCCTTAACGACCTTTTTTTGGCCAAAATTGGCATTTTTGACAAAAAATGGCTTTTATCCAACAAAGAATTTTAATTTTAAACTATACATTTGAAAGTGTTTTCTAATTAAATTTAAAGGCATGTAATTTAATAAATAAACCAACAATGAAGACATTAATATTGGAATAACACATAGATGGAGCAGCTAATAATACATACAAAACATCTTTTTTTTTTTCAATTGCTATCATTTCTCAAAGAATTGCATTCAGCTGCACATTAGGTTGGTGCAGCATATCCTTAAGGGATTTTGTGCCATAAAATGCTATACAACCAACCAACTGCACATTATGATTTAATCATACAGATAGTAAAAAATAATCTTTAGTTTACACAGTTAATTTAACGTGTTTGTCTGATGTGCATGCATATTAGATAAACATGTTGCATTAAAATTAGCATTCTAAAATAAATATATGTTACCCTGATATGCATAAATGCTGTTACGCAACTGAATATGTTTAGCTAAGAAGTGACAGTATTCGAGAAATCGATATTCTGTGCTGATACCGGCTTCATAATACTTATAAATACTCCATAAAATTTACTCGGAATCTTTTTTGAAAATGACGGGAAGCTAAATAAATTTTGATAAAAAATTAACCCTTGAATCTCGGAAACCTGCTGGATCCCGGGTTTCTTTTTCAAGGTAAAGAAACGTTTTTCGGAATAGTGGTTAAGTCGAAAGAGGTTATGTTATATTTTCTTAAACATTCTCGTTACATCAAGAAACACGTATAGTTACTATAGAGAAATGCGCGTAAATTAATTATCTTGGATTTTTTTCCTCATTCGGAACAAAAAACATTGCAGGATTTAAGAAAATTAAATTCAAATGATATAATTTCTATTTTGTAACTGAAATAATTGTTTATTGCTTATAAAAAAAAAAAATCATCCAGCTTTTCAAAATATTTCCTGAAAACTGAAGAAGATTTGTTTATTTATAAATAAATTATTTGAAATTACTAGCTAAAAAAAGAAACTGAAATAACATGAGGAATACATGAATGAAACATTACTTATGACATTATAAGAACGTAAATTCTTTCCGTTATGATTGATGGACTTCCCATTATATCTTTATTCGAGCAGATGGGCAATCCAAGATTAATATTTATAAACAGGATGTTTAATGTTTTATGCTCATTTTTCTAGATACTTTTGATTTGGAAATGATTTATGTATGCAAAGAAATTTTTTGTACAGAAGAAAACAAGTTATATAGCGATATCTTATTTTTATAAGAAAAAATAATGTAAAGAAGGAGTTTAATTAAAAATAGAGCAATCTGAATGCACTTTTATCTTTATGTCTACATGTGTAAATTATTTGAGCGTGAAAGTATAAAAAATAATAAGAATACATAATTACAATCAACTTATAATAGTGATTTTATTTTTACATATTTTGACTCTAATATAAATTAAACTTATTAAAATAACCCTTCAAAGGAATTTCAAATGTTAGAAGTTGATGTTTAAATTCTTGGAGAAAATTAAAAAATTGTTCTCATTCACGATAAATTTTAAATATTTTCTCCACATTTTTGGGTTCTTGATATCCCACCTTTCACACAGACATTTAGTTTAATAGAAGTTGATACCACTATGTACCATATTGCTAAGTATTATATAACCCTTTAAGACGCGAAAGCTTTGCTGACCTTGGTGACACTTAAAAAATATAATAATAATAGAAAAATTGTTTTTCACCCCCTGGAGCGTGGTGTTTACCCGCACGAACGTGCGGTTTGGGCTTTTTCTGTGAAATCATTGCTTATAAGATGATTTGGGACGTATTGGCTGAAAGACTGCAATGGAATCCTTACTGGCTCTGAAGCCTTAAAAGTAGAAAAAAAATAATATTGGAGATGTACTTATCGACTTTAAAAGATTCATATTTTAATTAATTAAAAAATGTTTGTCATATTTTAAAAACTTTTTCCAGCTGGGCAAACGGAAGTGCAAAAGGAATAGAAGCCCTATTCGACGTTAAAAGACTGCCAAATTAAGGACGTTAGATTCGGAATTGGAATATTTCTGAAGAATAACGTGCTTTACCTGTATTATAATCCATCTATGGTGATATTAAGTGTAGTTATTTCACGTTCAATGTTTAACTGTATGTCCTTTGTGAATAAATGTGAATGTTCATGTCCATTTGGCTAATATTCTTGCAGTGGTGCCTTTTCCTCTTTAATTATGTAATAAGTAGGTTTTAAGAAAACAATTTTCAATATGCATACAACTATTTTAACACTATTAAAAACAAACATGAAATATTTTTCAGTAGTTTGTCACGAACGAACTTAATGTTAAATAGGTATATACTGCTTCCTATTAATATTATTAAATACTTATGGATATATCTTAATTTCCTTTATTAAATTCGGACCTATTGAAACACATTTACTCAAATTTAGTAAGAGGATCAAAATGCTAACTCCTAAAATTAACAGCAATGTACAGACAATGATTTGCTTTCAGTTAATTCATATTTATACGTGTATAATACGGAATTTCTTATTTCTTTTTTATATGTAAAATTTTAAACAGTTTTGCGCAAATTTTCAAAACTTAACCACGGACCAGAATTAGTAATTAAAAGGCATGAAATTTGCGGAAATATCTTTTAGAAACTATGAAAACAAGATCAATTTTGAAAACAGATAATACGTATATTTATATTAGTAAACAAAATCGCAATTTAAATGATAGTGTTGCATATGATTACCCATATTTCTGCGGTGAGCATGGCAATAGAAATAAATATATATGGTGTTATTAAAACATTTACTGCAGTCTCAAGGTTATTTTGCCTGAAATATGGATAAAAGAAACCTATATCTAACTATGCACTAGTATGAGTAATGTGTAACCTGAAAAAACATTGTGCAGCTAAAAGTGAGGAAAAATATTATTGTATTGCCAAGCTCGATAGCAGTAGATATACATACCGCTGGTGGGTAACTCATTTTGTGACGAATTGTAAAAAGGCGAAATAGTACACATGGTTTTATGCCAGACGACCAATTATGAGTGTCCCACGGACCTCTTGTCAGAGACATTATAGTTATCAATGGTGCAAATTGCACGTAGGATACACTGGAAATTCCCAGAACACATTGAGAACACATTTGGAACACTTTGATTAAAAAAAAGTGTTCCAGTTACCTTAATGTGTGCTGAAATGTGTTCCGAAAGTGTTAAGCTATAAAGAAAGTTCCGAAAAGTATTCCAAATGTGTTCCAAAAGTGTCCTATAAAGTGTTCCAAAAAGCGTGTTAAAAAGTGTTCCAAAAAAGGGGACAAAATGTGTTCCGAAAAGTATTCTCAAATGTGTTCCAAAAGTGTTCTCAAAAGTATTCTAAAAACTGTTCCAAAAGGCGTGCTTCAAAGTGTTCTAAAAAAGGTGACAAAATAAGTGTTCTAAAAAGTGTTCTGAAAAGTGTTTTTAGATTTGCAGTGTAGGAACAATTGCGGATCAATTTAATGTCGTCTGACGAGTCCAGTTTTAGTTTAGGAGTGACAGTAGACGTGTTTTTCGCTGTGAGAGCCTGATTTGCGATATAACCAAACATTTATACGTGTTGTACATCTATTAATCATAATGTCACCACATACGTTTATCCAACCTCCCCTGTGTTGGTCCAATTCACGTATAAATATTAGGTTATATCACATGGCAGGCTGTCTCCATTTGAAACACTTCGACTGTCGGCCTTTAAACTAAACATGAATTTGCCAGAGAGCATTACATTGCCTCACTAGATTGCAGTCCATACTACGTGCTCTCTGCACCATTAATACCAAATATTCCTGTGGCGAAAGGTAAGTGGACAAATATTGTCGGTCGTCTTGCATAAAGACCATGTTGATTAAGTTGTCAGTATACAGTTCGTCGGAAATCTATCGGCCCACCGGTTGTAATTCACTGTACTGCTATATATTTTCTGGCATTATTTTCTTGCGTCGTGCCATAAATCGGTAAACTGATTGTGTTGTCATAAACGGGCGACATTCTAAAGAACTTCTACTAGCAAGTTCCTTTGAAATGTAGTATAACCTGACTCTCAAATCCGCAAATTGATAGATACCAACAGCTTTGGTAACACTGGATATACACCGACCAGAGTCCATCTTACCGATAACATGACCACACGTAAATTCAATCATTTGGTACGTAATTAAATTATCAACAACAATAATGATCGAAATCATCCCTATAAACAACAACAAATGAAAAGAGCTATTCATTCGCACAATCCAACTACTTTGCAATTCACGCTTTTGTTATCCAATAATCTCAAACGGGGTTTTAAAAAAATCATAATCACTCCTAGTTTGCATATAGCTTTCTTATTGTGTCGATGAATTATTAACGTTTTCCAGCAAAAAACGTCTTGAGAAATCAATGTTTTTTGAAATATGCATTGCCAACTGAATGAAATTAGCTGCTATTTATTAATTAATTTAAATGAGGGCAATCTCTAGTTTGATATAGTTTCTTTACCTGGTATTTATTCTGTTTAGCAACGTAAGCTTACACACTAAATGCAAGTGTCTTATTATTGTCTGGGCAATAGGCGCCTGCAAATATTTCTAGAAAGGATCATTAGGCAGAGAGAAGAACTAAATAATGACGTGGAGCCTTCATCGCTAAGTTGAAAAAATTATACTCGGTATTTCTTTATTTCAGTTTCATGAAAATAACGTATATATATATATATATATATCTTCCGAAATATCTATGTGTACTTAAAGTTATTGCAATTATATTGAAAGCGTGCTTTTCATATTTATTTAAATTTTAAATATAATTGTTAATTTTAAATGAAAAATACTTAATTTTGTCTTTATTATAAAAACGCTTCTTAATTCTATTTCAAAAATTATTTCCAAAAGACAGGTTAAATGAATTTTTGTTTTAAATCTTTTTTGTTTTAAATTTTGCGTTAATAAATCAGTGTTACATCATATGATTAATTAAATAACCACCTTCTACTAAAACATAAATCTTCGTTACTTTTCGGGAAAACAATGCAGAAATATTGTAAATATTAATTGTGTTTTTATTTACATGTGTAAATATGAGACTTTAAAAAAACATTTTAATATTTTTGTTTTTAATTTCGCGTTAATAAATGATTGATAAATCGAAAGTTTATTTAAGTAATCACTTTCTTCTAAAAACTAAATCTTCATTTAAGATTTTTTTTTAAAGCAATGGCAGAAATGTTGTAAATAACAACTGTGTCTTTTTTACAATAAGTAAAAGAGAGACTTTTGAAATAAAAATGCCAATACAGTTAAGAAATTTGTTTTAGTAGAACATATTAATAGTACATTTTTACAGAAAAAAGTTTTTTAGCACACATGTCATTATAGTATTACAATTTCTTTTTAATATCAAGCCATTTGAAAATATCTCATATTTATTTATGATATGAAAGTGAAATAAGTATTAAAAAAAGTTCATTTTTTTATCAATAAAAGTGTACTAAAGTGTAAGAAACTGTTTTAAAACTAATAGATAAAAAATACCAATAAAATGATTATTTTATCTCTACTTTATATCAAAAATCTAAGCGTTCTATGAGAAGGTTGATTTAATTTTAAGAATATATGAAGATTATTTTCTATTGAAATATTGTTCTATTATTAGAATTCTATTATTAGAATTACTGTTCTATTAATTACTCTTTTTGAAGAGCAATTTGCAGTTGTTGAAAAACATTTTACGAATTTTCGACTAATTTCGATGTTATTGTAAAAAATATATACTTTTAATATCGTTTAAACAAACTTCAACTCTAAAGGAATGAATAAGGAACGGTGAAATATTTTACAAAATTGTATGTTATATGGAAAAACATTTTTTTTTAATTAAACTCATTTCTTAATCACATAAAGAAGGGAAATGCGAATTAAAATAAGTTTTTACTCTTGCAAATATTTTGTTCCTTATAATACATTGAAAAATGCAATTAATTTAATTACTTTTCAGGAAATTAAAAGCTACTTGTTAAAAAGAGAGTCTTAATTAAAAGTTAAAATCGCTGAGAGAGGAATTAAAGTATTTAATACTTTGGCGTTTTATTTTGCTTTGTTTGCACTGTTAATCATCACAATGCCTTTCTTGTACAAAAGACTTTACGAAAATCCAATTTATTTGAAATGAAAGTGTCTAAATTTTCGTGTTTTTACTACTTCTGTTTAATGTGATTAAATGAACTAAAAAGAAACATAAATAAAATTTCAGTTCATTTGGTATTAAAAATTTAATAAATAGCTATGCAAAATTTCTTATTTGACATAAATTTACATACATACTTTCTTACAAAAATAGCGAATTTAATTTTAAAAGTATTTATTTAAAAATTCTTTGGTGATATTTTAATGCATAATTGCTTTAGATATTACATCTAATAAATGCGGGTTTTTTTTTTTACAATAAAAGTTATTATTTATTTTTAACGTATAACATTTTACACAGCTTAACATATACACATGTCTAATTAATTTTACAAATTATATAGTTTAGATAATATAATTTTCATATAAAAAGAAAAAATGTTTTTTTAAAGTTCAAAATCTTTTTATTTATATTTAATTATAGATTTTATAACCGCGTTAAATATATTGTTGAAGGCCTAATGAAAATTAAATGCTTTGGATATATCTTTCATTTACCATAACATTAATAACAGTAACAGTAACAATAACAGTAATATAAGTATACTACAATTTGCGATTATTAATTGTTAAAATTCATTTAATTGTTGCTTCGTTTATTTATTATTTAAAATCGAAAACAAATCTTCCCTGCATACAATAACTTCACAGCATATACAAACTTCACTCACAGTTCAGTGCAATATGTTACACGGTTACCGTATGGACGACGACAGAGGTTAGAAATTTACATACAAATTTGAGGTTGAGATTTTTTTTTCAAATAGAGATAATTCCATAATATTAGCTATTTTTATATAGCTTCTTTCTTTATTTCTATTCTTACTTCAGTAACTGAAATAATTTACATTTTTACGTATTCTGAAGTCAAAGAATTTATAAATAATATAAATTGTTATGTTTAATGATAAATATTTATGATTAATGTGTTGTATTGCATAATGATAAATATTTATTTTTAGTAACTTCTATTGCAAAAATCTTATATCATGTTGCTTTTTTAGAAAATGAATTACTTGAACTAATTTCAAAATGTTATTTCGAAATCAGCAATAATTTGCTCCTTCATTTGTGTTTATGGCTTTTTGTAATCCTTATCATATTATAAATGTCAATATGTGTCCGAATGTTTGAATGAAGTCAGCATCTAAACGGATGAATTAATGCTTTTGTATTTTTCTGATATAGATGGATTACAACCCGGAAATGAACATAGGCTATAGTTTATTTAATTTATTCAAATAATGATCTTAATAATTCAAAATTTCATTCTTTTTCATACAGAATCAATTGACATTTTCCCTATAAATTTAACCATCTTTCTTTCTTATTGCCAAGAAAAACTAAATCTGGAATAATAATTTCTCCTGGACAATTAAAAATTAAAATAAAAAGAATTCAAAAGAAAATAAATATGACGTCATACTTGAAACAAAAAATGGGGTATTTTTTATTATGCATGAAGGATGAATATCGGTTACGTTAATAAGGGGTTTTCTGCCAAAAATGGTGTCATAATTAGAAGGAAAAAGAATGAAAAAAAATAATATTATTAATAAAGTTATTCGATTGGAAACATATGACGTCAAATTTGAAATAAAACAGGTATTTCCAAATATTCGTTAAAAATACAATAAGCATCAATATCAGTAACTAATGAAAATAGATAAATAATGACGTCATATCAAAACGAATAACAGACATATTTTTTACAAATGGACCCTATTCTCGCTTTTGATTCGAGGCTATAAAAACACCTATTTTACCAATTGTGACGTCACAGGAATACTGTCCATACTGATTAAAAAGTTTGAATGTAAGTTGCATACAAATGAGAGTTTTCTTTTCAAAATTCACGTTATGATTATCAGGAGAAGATATTTTTGGTGAAAAAAAGGGGAATTAAAACGGATTAATATATTTTTTGACGCTATTTCCTCATTAAAATTAAAAAGAATTGAATTTCAATTAGTATAAATGGTGCAAAAACTTGATTAAATTAAATTTTCCAAAATTGAAAACATATTTACACACATCGAAACTTCATGAATGAATTTATTCCACAGAAACAAACATCGTCTGTCGACATATTGACGCAACCAAGGAGTAAATATAAATTCTGTGCATTTAAGTTGATAGTTATTGCCCACTATTCATACGAATTAAAATTAAAATCAAGAGTCCCTTATCAGGAGGCCTTGATTAAAATAATCATATACTATTTTAATTGATTAATTTTAAAAGATGGCAGTTAAAACATGTCACAAAGGTGTTTTTAGCAAAAGCTTTTATCGGTTAAAAATGATGTAATATTTTTCCATGGAAAGCATTAATTTTAATACGAAAACGTTAACATAGATTTATTTTAATTTCGTCAAAGCGATGTCGTCCTCATTACACCAGCTTCGAAAGTTAAAACGAAATCTTAAAATTACAATATACTTTTCAGAAATAAAATTTTGTATCAAAAGCCGCATTCTTTGAAAATTAAATTTTAGCTTACATTTTAAATACATTTTCTTACATGAAATTTAGTATATTTAATAAAAATAATTTTTCAATGTTTTTCTAAATTTACAATAATATTGGATATCATTAATCGGTTTCCCTTTTTTTTTAAATAAATTAAAATGCATAGTTTTAAATGATTCATGAAGTGTAAGAATATATATATATATTTATTTATTTCGACAAGTAACATTCCGTCGGAAAAACTAACCTAGTGTCGTCATATTTTAAATCATGAAACTAATGCCAGCGGACGTCTTTTTGCACGCTTTTTTCCTCACGTATATGCCGCTAGCATTATGTAGGGATAATACGCGAGGAAAAAAGCGTGCAAAAGATGTTCGTCTGACATTAGAATTAGCTGCTTTTCTTTCAGAAAATATTAGCATTTTATAGCAGTTTTTATACAAAATGGTGTGATTTGCACAAAATATAAAATCGCAATTATATAAGTTTAACATCCTTTTACAGTACAATCTCCCATAACACTGGTTTCAATAAAATTTAATAAATGGCACAGGAAAGTCAACTTAAAAAAGTTTAGCAAGTAATTTCAATTTGAGATTAGGCTTTACATGTGACATCATTTACGTGTGCACAAGAGCCAAAACCTTAACTAAGCAATAAATTTACCTTTCACTTCACATCCCTCTAATGTATAAAGACACCGTGTTTATCGAAAAGCGCAAAGGAAGAAGGGAAATTTTCTTTAGATTTTAAATTATCGAAATCTATAGTTAAAAATCTCTCTGAAACACAATCTATCACTGTTACCCCATTGGAGCATATTCCTGCAAATTTCAAAGCTTTCATAAGCCAAAATTACAACACACAATAGATATGAAAATGTTTATTCATAATTGTGGTGCTTTTACATAAATCGATTTATTCCTCGAAAGCAATAAGTTAACTCTATTGCTTTAATAATAAGTATTTAGGCTCAAGAGTCTTTGGAGCGTGATAAACATTTTGATATTATTGGTAGATCTAGAGCTCATAAAAGTGTGGTACCGTGAAATTAAAATGTAATAAATATTTGAAAGTTAAAGATATTTCCCGTGCTCTTATTATTTATTTTTGAACTTTGATTATTTTTTTACTTTGAACTTTGATTATTTTATCACCACGTTTGATTATTTTTTAATACCATTTCTCTTTTTTTTTCTCTTACAAAATGTGATTTTTTGGAATATAATCTTATAATGGTGCATGTTGATTTTTCGCTTATTCTGATAATATCAAAGTCACGTCTGAAGTGACCTACTAATAACCACTTTCCTTTAAAATTCTTTATTAATATATATCTTTAAATAATATTTTTTGTCTCGAAAACACAAAATAAATCAATATCCTTGAACGGAATAAATATAAAATAGAATAATTATAAATAATAAAATAGAATATCAGAGATGTAAATTTATTCCTCATTTAATCTTAGAAAATGTGTATGAAATTTCATGCTCACAAAAGAAATTTAAATGGTCCTATATACATAAACAAAAATAAGCAAATTGGGATCATCAGAAGCGTTTCTACTATAAAATGTGATAAAAGGTTAATTATATATGCTTTTAAATATCGAAATTTTTTGCTTAATTGGTGAATTTCTTCTTCTTTAAATGTTACGTGAACGCAGTCACGGGTAACAGCTAGTATACTATATAAATTTAAGAAAATATTCGCACTATATACATATATATGTGTGTGTGTGTGTTACCGGCCAAACCCGATTTTAGGTCAAACCAGTTCATCCTGACGCCCATAGAATATACTAGTTTTTCCTAGGCCAAACTAGTTTGGCCTAACGCTCACAGAATAAACTATCTTAGCCTGCTATTCATTGGTCTGAATTAGTTTATCCTAGGCCAGTTATATCTGGCGTGCTTTTTGATCCCAAAGACCGCTTCGGCGCCAACCTTCTAGTTCATCCTATGCGAATGTAGTTTTTCCTAGGCCAATTCAATTTGATGTTCTTTAAATGATGCCAACTGGTATTGAACACGCTCACAAAAAGAAGTAGAACAAAAGACAAACTAATTCAAACTCAAATTCAATTTTTTAAAAATCAGCCAAGTTCTTGCTCAAATTCAGAATTTTTCAAACGAATGCGCTCATCTCAAACACATCTATGAAAGTGGGCTAAGTTCACAAAAAACTCGGTTTTCTTTATTTATTTTTTAATATAAAAGAAGTTTAGCTTTCGCATTTACAAAATTTTGTGAGTTAGTCTAGTTACTGGATGTAAGGGTCTTTACGGACTAACCCGAGTTTCCTTCCCGACGCAACGTCCGGGCTTATTTTGCGGATTACTTTTTTCGAGAGGTTCGGACAGAGATGGACCGGGACTTAATTTATTTCCGTCTTTAGCTGGGACTGGACAGCATTCTTCTTGAGGTCTGCACATGCAGAGATTTTCGGTCCAATTTCCAACCCAGATCATATGAAAATCTTTTGGACCGGCAAGATCTCTGGTCTCTTCAACCAAAATATCAGTAACATTTGACTCGGCCGAACTTTTTTTTTTTTTTATTTAAGTATTTTTAAATCGCTATTATTCCACAATTAAAATTTATATATTTACTAGGAGTGTCTACAACCTGCAAGCTATGCTCGCCAACCCCCATTCAGACACCACAGAATCTAAAAACACGCTAATCTGATGGGTTTTTAAAATATTAGAGAAGATTGAATTATACTGATAAAAGTTGTGCAGATCTCCCTATAAACGGGTTTCCATTCAATTCCCTTTGATTGCAAAAATTTAAGGGTGAATCAGTTGCTGTTAAGACATCCAATGGTTGTATTCGTTTTTCATTAAAGAGGATCAGTTAAACATTTGAAAGAAGATAAAATGAAATAAATTAAGTATACAGAGTCTTTGTCTCCCGGTATTTTAAAGCAATCTCTATAACAATAGCCTAAGTCATGTGACTATCATCAACAGTTCCAGGCAGACCACTTCGCTTTTTATACTCTAGGTGCCATTTTGGTACTTTAATGTTAGGCAGGCAAAGGTTATAAGGCGCTAAATATTATTCTATCGCCATCATTCCATCTATATTATAATATTTCAAGTCATCAACTGTCATAAACAAATACGGTCTGATCCCTTCGCCGTCCATATGAAATTTTGGCACCGATGTCATATACGTCCCGTAGTGGCGCGATTTGTTAACGACGCCAATTTGTGTAACGCATCAACACCATAAACAACAACATCCGGCTTACAATATCAAGCAAAATAACGGTATTTTGGCGGCAGTTACGTGCCCGTTCCGTATATGACATTGGCGTTAGAAAACAAATCGCGCCAATCTGGGACCGTAAGTTTCCATTTTGATTAAAATATCTTTTTTTTTTTTTTCGAATATTTGCCATGGTTGCAAAGAATTCTTGGTACTGTTACGCTAGCCGGATGCAAATCTCGCCAATAGCTTTTTTTTCAACTCGACAGTTAGCATTTTTTTTTCCCGAGTGCCCAGATGTCATATACGCACAGCAGGTTTGGCGTGATTTTTTTTTTTCTTTTTACGAAAATTTGGCGAAAACCTCGTTTTCAAATACTAGTTACATATGCATTTTTTTTATTACTTAGTTATCCCGTCGACAAAAAATCTATCGCCAAACTATAAGATTAAATGCCAATAACGGTTGATCGCAAATGTCACATTCATTTGACTTTAATCAATTTACACGTGTTTACGTCATCAAGTGATTTTTATTTCCACTTTTTATTTGTATATTTATTAATGTTATACTAATTTATTTGGTCTTTCGTTATTTAAAATAAAAATTATATCATTTTGTATAATTTGGCGAGTGTTTTGGCGATTTGCATAATTTGCCGAAATTGGTCAACCAAAGAACTAAGTAGTACTGTATTTTTTAATTATTTTCTATTATTTGCTAAAGGAAATATAAAAAAAATAATTAATAATTATAGAACAAAATAATTTATATAATTTATAAAAAGAAATAAAAGTAAATAAACATTTATTATCAAATAAACAACAATAGCTTTGTTGCCATGTCAACCTTTTCTGAAATATGAAAAACAATATCTGTTTGATTAAAATTTGAGTTACCATCATTAGAAAAATGTATATAAAATTAGAAAAAATTAATATTTCGAAAACTAATTCGAATTTAAAAATTCTAATACCAGTTTTGAGATCTGCGGATCAATGCTAATTTTTGGTGTTAATTTCAACGCAAAGTTTTCCATATTGTAGGAGAAATCGCTTGAAACATAATCAGTTGTTTAATCAGTCGATTCATATATCTGTTTCATAAATTCGTTTCATATATGCGTTTCATAAATTCGTTTCATTAGGATTGTATATATATAGGGTAGATTATTATGTTTAATTTTTTTTTAAGATGAGTAGATGCATTTTTAGGTAATAAAATTAAAGAACGGTATAACCAGAGAAATATAACCTGGCTGTGACGGAAACTCGTCAAAAAAGATATGTTGAATATTTAAAATGAGGATATTAGTACTTGTAAAAAGAATATAATGCATTTACAACTGACGATGAACCTTCTAATAAGAGAACCTACCTATAATGGATTATTCTTTCCTATGCAATTCCGTCTGAGAAGATTTTGTTGTATAGAAGTTTTAAAAATTTTAAATCTCCAAGCCATAAAATGTGGATTGATGATATAAATGATTCTATTGCAAACTATATTGATTTTTTAATGAAGCCCTATTTGTATGTAAATATCTGAATAATTATTCATACCATAAATTTTTTATACGACTTGGAGACTTGAAAATCTGATTTTTTTTTTTTTTTTTATAGAAGAACTTTCTAAGACGGAATCACATAGAACAGAAAAAAAACATCGTTATGGTTTAGTTCCTTTTTTAGTAGTCGTTTCAAACGGATTATTATATGCTATTTGCACCGATTAGAAAAAATTCCGTTTAAAACAGGATTTCGTCATATACAGATTTTACAATACTATACCCCCATCCGTATAAATGTATAAGTACGACTCTTTAAAGAGAATTTTAATTGTGGAATAATGGTAGCTTAAAAATAGATGTAATTTAAGTCAAACTGGGACCGGGACTTAATTATTGTATGTAACTTTGTATTCATAATTAATTCAAAGCTAAGAGATATTTATGTGAGAAAAAAAAAAAAATAAAATAAAAAATATATGTTTTTTTATTTAATATTTATTTTTTTTTCTAACATAAATATCACTTGGCTTTGAACTAATTATGAATAATTGTACGTTTAAGAATATCAGAAGTACATTTTACATTATTTCAGAAATCTGAGATTTTCAAAATCCAGAAAAATCACGGTCCTTTCGATGCCGGATTTTCGAGATTATACTGTACATTATTAATCAATCTTTTTAATCCTTCTTCTCTTAAATTTTATGATAATATCTCATCCCAGTCTTTGGTCCTCTGGCACACAATTAGTCATATGGGAGCAATTTTGTATCTACCAGCGGCGGTGAAATGGGGAAGATAAGGGAACAATATCCAATTCCCCATCGAATAAAATATATTAAGCACGTGTTGCAGCAATACTATTTTGCACAAGGTTGGGGCCAAAGCGGTAGTTGAGATCAATAAAAACACGTCAAATTGCATTAGCCAAGGATAAACTAGTTAAGCCTAGGATAAACTAGATAAGCCTAGGATAAACTAGATAAGCCTAGGATAAACTAGATAAGCCTAGGATAAACTAGAAGTTTGGCACCGGGACGGTAGTTGGGATCAATAAAATCACGCCAAATTGAATTGGCCTAGAATAAACTAAATTGGCCTAGGATAATCTAGTTCGGACAAATGAATAGAAGGCTTAACTAGTTTATCTTATGAGAGTTAGTCCAAACTAGTTTGGCCTAGGAAAAACTAGTTTATCCTATGGGCGTTAGGATAAACTAGTTTGGCCTAGGAAAAACCAGTTTATCCTTTGCGCGTTAGGATAAACTAGTTTGGCTTAGGTCAATCTAGTTTGGCCTAATATCGGGTTTGGCCGGTAAGATATACATAAAATAAAATAAATAAAGCAATCATTGCAACAAAAAAATAGCGTTAATCATTAATATTATTTGTGTTCAGATTTATATACACTTATACATTTTTTGTTAGAAAACGGTGTGCGTATGGAACTTTTTTTGAACAAGTTTTATGTTTATAATCTCTTTAAATGTTAGGAAATTATCATGTCAGTACGATTACACAGCTCACATTAAAGAAAATAATTTAAACATAAATGACATAGGGGATTATTAAATGAGTAAACCATAAAAATTAAATTAAGTATAATGTCCTATCAAATAATTTAAGTGTACATTAACCAACAAAATATTGATGTGATAAAATATGCGCTTTCATTATTATTATTTTTTTTGTTAATAAATTGTGCGTTCGTCAAATACTTTTTTTCTATAATGACACACAATTTTGTTTATGTTTATCTTTTAACGTAAAATTATCTAATAAACACTAAAATTTATTTTACGGGGCTAAAGAAAAAGACGGGCTACTGTGCTTCTCCGATTTAGAGTAGTCACGTGACGCTGGCGGTCTCAGCTGAGCTGAGCGAATCAGTTGATAAAACAGAAGGCTTTAGATTACTATCATATCCAAACCATCATTCTTTAATTTAATAAAATTCATTACTTTACAGTATTATGAAAACATTAAAACGTCGTTTTTATAACGCAAAAATAAGAAAATAACCTGCATAATTTATGCGATTTATTTTAGTTTTAATTCTCTTCTGTCTAAAGAAAATACTAATATATGCTTCGATTTTTTTCAGCGATAAAGATACTTTATCACTTTCAACAAGGATCAAAGGAGTTTACTACATATTATTAGTGGTTTTTTTTTTTTTTAGTTTCGACATATATATTTGCCTGACATATAATCAAATCAAAGCACAATAATCCCTCCTTATATCGCTCATTCTTACATATTACTCATTTTCCGCCATTCCTATCATCATAGCATCAATAAATATTTTCACATTAACATTACTTTTCGCAATCTTTTATTTAACTCAAATTGATTTTTGTATATAAAGAGGGAAATTAGCAATCAATTTTTAACCCATTTCCGGATGTGGTAGCATTAAAAAAATTAGTACGAAGTCGTATTGCGTTAAATTATGCACAGTTAGCCCGCCACAGGTGATAAATCGCCAAATATTCTCCGTAACTCATACAAATGTATGCGAGTTGAAACAACAAAAGATTACGCGCCAATAAATACTCGTCAAAATATGCCAAATGGTTGTGAAAATGCAACAATGCAACATTTTAAAGACTTAAATGTAGAAAATAAATTGTAAATAAAAAACGGAAGCTACAATATTAAAACAATATGCTTTCATCAAATAATAATTTAATATTAATTAATCTACGATTATACATTGAGAAATCGATTTAGAAATCCTAAAAAAAGATACGTTAATAAATGCTTTATTTTTTTTCTTTTATGTTCCTTTTCTTAAAAAAAATAAACGCAGCAAAAATTCCATAATTTTTTATAAATTCCCTTACTTGAACTTTCTAAAAATCGTAAAAAAAGCAGTGAATTTTTCATAATCGAGTTCGTTGACTACAACAAATTAATGTATTGTAACAGGAATTTTTAAGGAGAAAACATGAATTGCAGTCAAAAAATTCAAGACCATTGAATGCTTACAAAAGAGTATTTTTTTCTAAAACTATTTTTACCGTTATTACTAAAGAACTAATATGTAAATAACCGTAAATAAATGTAACTTTACGTTTGGAATTTGTGGAGAAAATTGTAATAAACATATAATTCAACATTTTCTAGACAAGATAAAACATTTAATGTCAAATTATCTCTCTAAGTTATTTAATGCTTTTGGTCATTATCCCGTTTTTAGCTCACAGGCCATCTAACCCTGAGAGCTAACGTGCATGCAAGTTCTGTATTTACGTAACGTGATAACTTTTGATAGAAATATCCGATTTGCTTCAAATTGTGTAATTAGGTGCATTCTGATAAGACGCTTCCCAGATTAGTTTTGGGGGTTCATTGGTTAACTATAAAGGGGTGGAGGAACGGGGCTAATCCCCCTTAATTTAGATAAAAGGGTTTTTCATGGGGAATTATCGATTTGCTTCAAATTTGATATGCCAATTTAGTTTGTTAAGGAGCTTCCCTGATTAGATTTAGAGGTTTATTCTGTAAGTATAAAAAAGGGAACGGGGGCCTACCCCCTTCAATTTATATATATGGGTTTTTCATGCAAAATTATCCGATTTGCTTCAAATTTGGTATACCGGTTTATTTTGATAAGGCACTTCCCTAGTTTTGGGTTCGTTGGTTCTTACTTGAATTCGTTTATCTTATTTTATTTTATTCCAGCTACGTTGTCAGTGGATTTAGCAGCAATAAAATAAATAACAGTGCTTCATTTTTTTTTTTTCTTTTACAGCGTACATAAAAACATGGGATCTCAGAGATTCATTGAAATTAACAATCAGTATAATTGAATAAAAAGCAAACATTCATAAATGAAATATATTACATTCGGACATATTATTTACGAATGCATTTTCATTCGTAATTGCTAATCCAATGAAAATACTAAAAAAAGAAACCGTGTGTCTGAATTTCTTACAAATGCAAGCAATCATTCAGAAAATATAGCCATGTATAACATTTTAAGATAATTTAAAAGTCAATTGCTAGTCACTGTTAAAGTTAACTGTAAAAGTTAATTGCTAGTCACTGAAAGATAATCATCATGGAATAGACTATTATACTTCAAAAATGTACTATGACTAAATGAAAATGAAAAATGTTCAATTCCTTACACTTATAGCCTAAAATTTCCGTATTTCACAGCCTGAAAGTCCCAACTCCTTCAGATAAAAATGATTTCCAAAATTTTTGAGAAAAAAGTGCATTATTTACTTGACCAAGAAAATTTACAATCTGTGAACATTCTTAATATAAAAGCTATGGAGTATGCTAAATTGTTAAACTATTAAAATTAAAAATATACGCCTTCATTGGGCCTTTGTCTGTTTCTTGAACCTGACACCTGGTGTCTCATCCATAGCTTCACTGTGCAGGGGTTTAGATTTTCCAGGTGCCGGCCCCTTCCCTGCACTTGGCTAAGAATTCATCGGCAGTTTTGAACAAAACAAATTATTTTTTATGAGCAAATCAATTTACAAAGTAGATTATTGAGTTATAATTTTATAAATAAGTAAAAAAATATCCACACCAAGACTTGAATCAGGGACCTTTGGCTTAAGCTGCCAATGATCTGCCAACTGAGCTATCCTGGACAAAACTGTCGGCCACAATTCACCCACATAACTTTTTGCTAAGAGCAAAAGCAATTTAACTTCAAATTAATCAAGTGTAATTATGTATCCGGCGTTTATTTAGAGTCCCATCATCTGGTACTAAGGTTGAGCTGTTTCAGATAAATCATAAGATTAAGCTAATGAATTGTGGCCACCAGCTGTGTCAAGGATAGCTCAGCACACAACACTGGCAGCTTAAGACAAGGGTCGCTGGTTCAAATCCTGGCCTAGGCACTTTTTCACTCAATTCGAAAATTACAATTCATATGATTTGTTTACCAATTAAAATAATTGTGTTATGATTAATCAAAATAGAGTATTATTTCGGCTTTAAATTATGATCACATCCAAGTCAATCTTTAATTTTATAAAATTCGTTACTTTCCAAGTAGCGGTAATCATTGATTTAATAATGATTGTCAAATCTTATAAAAACTTTTCAAAGCACTGGCATATTTTAAGTATATTAAATAAAATAATTTGTAAAAAGAGGAATAATAAAAAATATGTATTATAATCACTTATTATGAAACGAACTACGTTAAAAATGCTATAAAAGTGCTAATATCTTTATTTAGATTAACGAACGTTTCATCGCATAGGTATAATGTTTTCAAAAGTGAAAAAGAAAAAATCAACAGAGCTCTTTACATCATTGAAATAATCATTGTAAATACACTGATATTTAACATAGTACATAATAATTATTTCTTTAACATATAAAAATTTTAAAGCTACAGCAAAATTTTAAATTATTGGGTTAGAAAATAAAAGATTGTCGAAAGAAGGAAATTTTTTTTTTTTTTTTCGAACAGGATCTTTATACTTTAAGTATCAATATTTCTACACGAAAATTACACACGGACATCAAAACTAAAACAATTATAGCACACAGAATACAAGCAAATTGATATTTTTTTCAACAAAATTTTCCCCTGGCAGCGGGATTATGATTGTAAAATCTTATAAAATGTTAAAACACTAACACCATTTTAAGTATATAAAAAATAAAATAATTTGTAACCAACTTTAATGCTGTCAGGGGGGGGGATAAAAAATAAAAATCAACCGAGCTCTTTGTACCCCAAAAATCATGGTAAAAATGTTAAAATTTTACAGAGACTTCTTAATAATGATTAAAGTCCGTATAAATATCATAGGTAATACTAAACTGAATATTGAATACTTAAAAATAACGTGAACTTATAAAGAACTTTGTTCATATATTGCTTATACTAGGACTTCCCTCAGAGGGATTAGTCTGAGCGATATTGCCGAGAACATAGATTTAATAATAACATGTGGAAGCAAAGAAAATGAGATGTTATCTTTAATTGTCCATATACTGCGATAAATTGAAATGATGAAAATAAACGAATCGTAGAATTACAAAATCTTATACATAAATTCGTATACACTGTTTAAAAAAATAGGAAATCAAACCATTCAAGACAGCCATGCATGGATATAAAATTGAAAGTACGCAATATATTAAAAGTAAAATAGAAAATGAAATACTAAATTACTTATATCGGAATTTTAACTGTATAAAATGATGTCAAGAGCATAATCAGACGCTCCGCACCAATTTGAGTAACTTTAAATGACAAATATATGATGTTTAAAAAGAATGGACTATACTTTATATGGTGTGTGCTCCCCCGGAATGGTTAATATTGTACAATATCTGTTTTCCACGGATGCAATGAGGTTGTCGATAACATTTAAAGAAATTCTCTCCTCAAAATCTCATATAGTATCAAAGTACCGAATACATCAACAGTGGCATGCAATGCTTCGTTAGAGTGTGTTTTAGATATGCTCGATCGGATTTAAATAATGAGTGTATGCTGGCCACTACATACGCTGTATTGTTTTGTTTTCAAACATATTCTGCACAAGTTGAGCTGTATCTAGCATGTATTAAATAAAGAAATCGGCAATGATTACAACATAAGGTATGACACAAGATCTGAATATATCGTCTGCATAACTTTTGAGCTGTCAAAGTGTCATTTGAAGTAATTTACAAATCCATACATATTTATTCAGCAAATCATGCAAGCTAACATACGCCAATATGAACTCGATTATGAAATTTCACCAGAATAAGTTAATATATAAAAAATCTACTAATGGCAATTGAGAATATGGCCTTATGATAAAATGTCTAGAAAAATGAATCGGATAAAAAAATTCATATCACATTCAAAACGGCACTTCCCTCTGTTAGTGGCCTTAGAGAAAAAGAGAAAAGCCTAGAGAAGGAACACTTTCATACAGGTCTTTATTCAATATTTACACAATTTATTTAATGCTAAGTGGGTATCTATCAGTTTTGTTGCATTTAAATTGCATGTTTTGCGGAGGAAATGCAGCATTATGAAATATTTAAAGTTGCTATACCTAATAATTCCAAATTAATGGTAATTGAGATCACTTTCCTTTAATTTCATCTTTTTAAATTTTTAAATTTTTTAGAAACCATTCATAGAGACAATTGCATATTTTAAAACTAACCCGAAGCAAGATTTTGGGATCAGCAGTAGCACAGAAATAGAAAATTTTCGAAAGTTTTTTGTTTCTGCATTGTTTTATATAGCGACATTTTTAGAAATTGTTCTATTGCGAGAATTTACGTCATGATAAATACAGCCATGTCAATTTTCATTTTTATATTCCTAACAATTCCATGTACTTCGTTACTTAGATCATCTTTAGATCTTTTTCCGCTTTGTTTAGTCTTTCGATTTTTTAGAATTCGTTCTACAACGAGCATTTACATCTTATTAATTACTACCATGCCAAAGTTCTAGTTTCTAACCCCAACAGTATCCCAAAAATATCAGTATTCCAAATAAATCATAGTTTAGAACCTTTCTAGAAATTTTTACGTTTATCCGTCAAATTGACCTTTTAGAGAGCGTTCATTACGAGTATTTACATCTTAAACGTAACTACCGCACCAAACTTAAAGTTTCTAACACAATCAATATCGCAGAAATCGCAATTTTAGAACTTTTTTGCTCCAGCAGCGATGTAGGTTCTTGCACTGACATAAAATAGTCTTTTTTTCGGAGCAGAGATGGCCACCAACATTTTTTTTAAGTTGTCTATGTAGTTTCAGAGATAACACCTCACAAACGTACAAGCATTAATAATATTATACACTTTATAATATTATAACGCTTTATAATATTAGCATTAGATGTACAGCTACAAAAGCCATTTATCTGTTACAAACTAAAGTGCCCGGCGTTGCCCAGAATTTGAAGGATGTTCGTTCTGAAAAATCAATTTCAAAATTTAACATACAACACAAAACAAACATTAAAAAAAGCAGTCGAAATGTTGTATGCATGAATCACATGAAAACGCTATATAAAAATGTATAAATGCATATAACAGACGCAAAAGAATACAGCTATAAATGAGCTTATTTCAATTTATAATTGGAGCAATAATGTTAAAATACGCAAATAATTCCATAATCGGGTTTTTATCATCCTTCAATACATTTTTCACACTCATATGACGTTATACTATATCCACCACGTCCTTCATATTTCCAATATGACGTAATGCTTTCCTATTTCACGTGGAAACCTTGAAATAGAAAAGTTATGAAGTTATATTCACATTCATTTAAATTCGTCAAACTATTTATTTCATTTTCATTTTTCACGTGAATATCTTGCAATAGAAAAGTTATGACGCAATATTCACCTTTTTTTTAAATTCGGCAAACTATTTATTTCATTTTCATTTTTCACGTGGAAATCTTGCAGTAGAAAATTAATTGTTGTAATAATAATTTTATTGTGTTTTTTTAATTGTTGGCAACTGCTATAACGAAAAATGTTTAAATTTGACAAGAAATTGCTGTTAAATTGGTGGTTTTTTATTAATTAAAAATTAACTATAAATTATTTCGATTCCGGATTACTTTAGTTGCCTCTGCCATGTTTTAATACACATGCACGTATCTTTTCACAATTTTGGTTTCCAAATTGTGGATTTTTACATTACACTTATTATACAAAATGAACAAAAAATAGTATTGCAAAACAGTTTAAATTTAAAAATTTCGCGAGACAAAATATTAGAGGTTAAATATTAGACCTTTTTCAAACTTTTATTATTTGTCGTTTGATGTGAGGTGTTCAGCTATAAGTATCCAAAATTTCATGTCTCCAACTTAATTAGGGGTTGAGTTAGAAAAATTGTTTAAAATACATAAGTTACAGCCCAGAGGGTTAAATATTAGACTTTTTCAAAATTTTATTATTTGTCGTTTGATGTGAGGTGTTCAGCTATAAGTATCCAAAATTTCATGTCTCCAACTTAATTAGGGGTTGAGTTAGAAAAATTGTTTAAAATACACAAGTTAGAGCCCTGAGGGTTAAATATTAGACTTTTCAAAATTTTATTATTTGTCGTTTGATGTGAGGTGTTCAGCTATAAGTATGTAAAATTTCATGTCTCCAACTTAATTAGGGGCTTTGTTAGAAAAATTGCTTAAAATACAGAAGTTAGAGACTGGAGTGTTAAATATGACTTTTTCAAAATTTTATGATTTATCGTGTTACCGCAAGTGTTCAGCTATAAGTATGCAAACATTCAAGTCTCCAACTTAATTAGGGGCTGAGTTAGAAAAATTGCTTAAAATACATAAGTTAGAGAATGGAGGATTAAATATGACTTTTTCAAAATTTTATGATTTATCGTGTTATCGCAAGTGTTCAGCTATAAGTATGCAAAATTTCATGTCTCCAACTTAATTAGGGGCTGAGTTAGAAAAACTGCTTAAAATACACAAGTTAGACCCTAGAGGGTTAAATATTAGACTTTTTCAAAATGTTATTATTTGTCGTTTGATGTGAGGTGTTCAGCTATAAGTATGCAAAATTTCATGTCTCCAACTTAATTAGGGGCTGAGTTAGAAAAATTGCTTAAAATACAGAAATTAGAGACTGGGGGGTTAAATATGACTTTTTCAAAATTTTATGATTTATCGTGTTATCGCAAGAGTTCAGCTATAAATATGCAAATTTGGAAGTCTCCAACTTAATTAGGGGCTGAGTTAGGAAAATTGCTTAAAATACATAAGTTAGAGGATGGAGGATTAAATATGACTTTTTCCAAATTTTATGATTTATCGTGTTATCGCAAGTGTTCAGCTATAAGTATGCAAACTTTCAAGTCTCCAACTTAGTTAGGGGATGAGTTGGAAAAATTGTTTAAAATACATAAGTTAGATACCAGAGTGTTAAATATTAGACCTTTTTCAAAATTTTAATATTTGTCGTTTGATGTGAGGCGTTCAGCTATAAGTATGCAAAATTTCATGTCTCCAACTTAATTAGGGGCTGAGTTAGAAAAATTGCTTAAAATACACAAGTTAGACCCTAGAGGGTTAAATATTAGACTTTTTCAAAATTTTGTTATTTGTCGTTTGATGTGAGGTGTTCAGCTATAAGTATGCAAAATTTCATGTCTCCAACTTAATTAGGGGCTGAGTTAGAAAAATTGCTTAAAATACAGAAGTTAGAGACTGGAGGGTTAAATATGACTTTTTCAAAATTGTATGATTTATCGTGTTATCGCAAGTGTTCAGCTATAAGTATGCAAATTTTCAAGTCTCCGACATATATAGTTTCTGAGAACGGGCTCTGTGACAGACGGACAGATAGACAGACTGACAAAGGAGTGAGACAGGTAGGGTTTCGTTAGATGAACGAAACTCTAAAAACATACTGCAGATGACTGTAACAACATCCTAAAATTACATTACCATCAGCGATCTACCAATCCCGAATTTAGTTTATATTCGTATCATATATTCTCATTCTTTTGTGCGGCCCTGTAAAATAACTATCAATAAAATATACAGTAAAACCTCTGAATAGCGGAACCTCGAGAATATTTGTCCTCTATTTGGAGGTGTCCGTGACTGAGAGTAAAACATGTACAGTTATTTAAGTGTTGGTAATCGAAAAAATGTCCGCTAAATAGAGGTATCCGCTAATCGGGTGAGTCCGTTATGGAGGTTTTACCTGTAAAATCTCTGAATAGCGAATACTTCGGGAGGACAGAATTTTTCCTCTATTTGGAAGTGTCCGCTACTCAGAGTAAAAAATGTACAGTTATTTAAGGGTTGGTAATCGAAAAAATGCCCGCTAAATAGAGGTGTCCACTAATCGGGTGTGTCCGTTATGAAGGTTTTACTGCATAATAATATCATCCTTTACAAGAAAATTGCATGCTGTATGATAGACAGACAGACATCCAGAGAAAGCTAACCTCACGGAGCAATAAACACTCATGTCTTTTGTTTTAATCATCCACAATTGTTTGTCATACAACAGGCTAAAAACGGTCACCGTGGTACGGAGTACTGTATTATTATTTGTTTGCCCACCAAAACTGGTTGATACGGGTTGTTGCAAGGTTTGTGATCACGTGGTTGAAACTGATCTATTTAATATTACTGCGTGCGTATTTTCTTTTTTATTATTATTTGCTCCATGTGTACAAACCAATTGTCTACGAAAACATCCACAGGTGAAAGTGACGCACACCAAATTTCTGTGACGTATGCAGATAAATTGTGCTTTTTTATCAGTTTTTTTAATATAATTTTTAAACGGTTTGGAACTTATTTTTCATAGTAGGTGCATTCAGTAGGTGGCCCTCATAGGTACCTTCTGGTGCAATCAGAAACGAAATCCGACAAATATTTTTTGAATTATGCTTGACGAAAGGTTTTTATTAGGCTTTTTTTTTTCGTAGGACATGGCGTTAATGTCCATCGTAGTTGTAATGTGTCAGCGCAGTAATATTTCGCTGAGTATTAGCCTTCGCTTCGCTCAGACAATTAATAATTGAACAACTTTTAAAATAGTGTAGGAAAGGACAAATTAATATAAAGTAAATGATATTTACGTATATTTAAAGCATAAGAAATATAAACAATCATATCAAGTCATGGGTCTAAAACGAAAAAATGGTTAATACTTACATTCGATGGATCACTTTAATGAAGCCAGGATCTCGTCATAATTTATCCATGAAACGTTACGAAATAATATCCGTTTCACATAAACAATAAATTATAGAATCAAAATAAACATTGCGTTTTTGTTATGATTTATTAAGAGAATATTAAACATACAACAGTCAAAAACAATGTAATCGAATTGCTTTGTGTATAAGTGCGCGTCAGGGGGTTTTGGGTAAGATCGGGACTATCACGTGGCTTTTAACCACGGAAGCCCTTTACGTTAGCCCAGCGTTTCTTAAACTTTGAGATCTTCCGGACCCCCTTTGATATGATATGCATTTCGGTGACCCCCCAACAAATTTTTTCTTACTCTAAGATAAAAATAAAATATTTTAATGGTATAGACCTTATTTATTTTCCATTGCAGATATTCTGTGTTTAGTTGTTAAATAGATCAGTTGCATTAACAAGAAAAATGGCACATATTTTAAGACAGTTAAAATATACATACTAATATTTCGCATGAGAAGGGTGCTGCTATTTTTTTTTTTTTTTTTTTTTTTTTTTTTTTAACGAGATGTGCAATGTCTGTTTCAATGTTCGAAACATGTATTCGCAAGTCTGGTTCAACATTCAATTGATTTCTATATTTGTTTTTCATATGCACAAGGCTAGAGAATGTCTTTTCACAGAAATATGTTGTACAGAAGGTAAGTAGATGTTGATAGCTTTATCTGCTACTCCTGCATACGTATTTCTCACTCATAACAAACAATTTGGAAGGCCCTTGGAAATTAATTTTCATGGAACCACCGCACGATAATTTGCAAGTTGTTTCTGTTCTAAAAATGTTAAGGATTCTATTTCACTAATGTCTTGGAAATGTAACTAAACAGAATCTTGATCGCGCAGATTTTAGGAAGGCTAACAGATCTAATGACACTATTCCTTTTGATTGCAGTTCACCTATAAGTTAGAAATTAGCATCATTTAATTATTATATAAAAAAAGCATTTGAGGTTTGTTCGAGCCGTCTCCTAAAAGAAGAACTAGATGCAATTAGAAAAATAGCAATATAAAATGCAATTCCATCCAGCTTTATTGAAAAATACATAAACACGTTTCAAGTAGAATATTATGGAAAACGAAGCGCAGTTCTAGATAAAAGATTTAAATTTTGTAAACTGAACTACATTCCAAAGCTTTTTGAAAATATAAGGCATACCCTTTTTAAATATGATGTAAAATTAATCGCAGCCGAGAAAATTTCGTGATGGAATTCAAGAACATGAAGCAGATCTCAGATTAAATGGACCCCATACAGCATTATCAAGATTAGCTCAAACTCAATCTATAAAAGTAGATTTCAATAAATCGAAAATTATCTTACGTACAAATAATTATCAGGAAGCCATCATAAGAGAATCAATTGAAATAATTGCTAATAAAGATATAGCTTATAACGATGCACTATCATACGATATCCATGGAGTATGGCGGGATTTGCTGCATAATAGATGAAATCTCGTTTTGCTGAAAATTTGAATAAATATATCTGGCATCTCTGACGTACAACCTATAAATTACAAAGTTTTCTTCTGGACAATTCTCGAATAAGTGCAAAGAAAATAATAACAACATTTAAATCCTACTGATGACGGTCTTATAATGGTTGTAAACGTTGTGTGTTTTTCTAATGTATTTTAACATAATTTTAATTTGTATTTTAAATATCTTTAAATTTTATGTATGCACCTTAAAGTAATTTTGTAAAATTATTTGAGCTTTTATATGTATTTCAGTTTCATCCTTTTAGGTAGCTTTCATTACAAAAAGCTACCTATTGCAGCCGTTCGGAGGAAAGCGATTTCAAAAAATTTTGGCATATTTTCATCGATCATGACCCCCAGACCCCGAAACCACCATCCGTTCAAAAATGATATATATATATATATATATATATCTTATCTTTGTCACACTGTAACTCTCGTATTTATGAACCGATTTGGATGTAACTCGGTGTGTTACACAGTACATACCAATGTCTCAACCGAGTTCGTTGCCCAGCCCCATCCGCCATTTTGTTTTAAAATGGCGGCAATTTAAACATTATTTTTAAAATAAAATTTAAAATAAGGTACCAAAAAATTGAAAATGGAAGAATATATTTTTTTTATACGTTTGGCCTTTACATAACGATTCCGGAACAGTTTTTGTTTCGTCTATATCTTAAAAAATGGCCGAGTTATAGCACTTTGAATTTCTAGCGTGGCTGACATTTTGAAACGTCCTGATTTTTGTCAAGCGATAACAGGCGTATTTATGAACCGATATGGATGTACCTTCGTGTGTACATAGTACATCCAATGTCTTGACCGATTTCATTGACCACCTTCATCCGCCATCTTGTTTCAAAATGGCGGTCATTTAAAAACTTTAAAAATTTTTTAATTTAAAATAAGGTATCAAAAAATTGAAAATGGAAGAATATTTTTTTTCTTATGAGTTTGACCTTTATACAAAGATTCCGGAGCAGTTTTTGTTTCTTCTATATCTTAAAAAATGGCCGAGTTATACCACTTTGAATTTCTAGCGTGGCTGACATTTTGAAACGTCCTGATTTTTGTCAAGCGATAACAGGCGTATTTATGAACCGATATGAATGTACCTTCGTGTGTACATAGTACATCCAATGTCTCGACCGATTTCGTTGGCCACCTTCATCCGCCATCTTGTTTCAAAATGGCGGCCATTTAAAAAATTTTTTAAAAATTAAAATTTAAAATAAGGTACCAAAAAATTGAAAATGGAAGAATATTTTTTTCTTGTGAGTTTGACCTTTATACAAAGATTCCGGAGCAGTTTTTGTTTCTTCTATATCTTAAAAAATGGCCGAGTTATAGCACTTGGAATTTCTAGCGTGGCTGACATTTTGAAACGTCTTGATTTTTGTCAAGCGATAACAGGCGTATTTATGAACCGATATGGATGTACCTTCGTGTGTACATAGTACATCCAATGTCTCGACCGATTTCGCTGGCCACCTTCATCCGCAATCTTGTTTCAAAATGGCGGCCATTTAAAAAAAAATAATTTAAAATTTAAAATAATGTACCAAAAAATTGAAAATGGAAGAATATTTTTTTCTTATGCGTTTGACCGTTATACAAAGTTTCCGGAGCAGTTTTTGTTTCTTCCCTATCTTAAAAAATGACCGATTTATAGCACTTTTAATTTCTAGCGTGGCTGATATTTTGAAACGTCCTGATTTTTGTCAAGCGATAACAGGCGTATTTATGAACCGATATGGATGTACCTTCGTGTGTACATAGTACATCCAATGTCTCGACCGATTTCGTTGGCCACCTTCATCCGCCATCTTGTTTCAAAATGGCGGCCATTTAAAAAAAATAATTAATTTAAAATTTAAAATAAGGTACCAAAAAATTGAAAATGGAAGAATATTTTTTTCTTATGCGTTTGATCTTTATACAAAGATTCCGGATCAGTTTTAGTTTCGTCTATATCTTAAAAAATGACCGAGTTATAGCACTTTGAATTTCTAGCATGGCTGATATTTTGAAACGTCCTGATATTTGTCACGCGATAACAGGCGTATTTATGAACCGATATGGATGTACCTTCGCGTGTACATAGTACATACCAATGTCTCGACCGAGTTCGTTGGCCAGCTTCATCAGCCATCTTGTTTCAAAATGGCAACCATTTAAAAAATTTAAAATTTAAAATAAGGTACCAAAATATTGAAAATGGAAGAATATTTTTTCTTATGCATTTGACCTTTATACAAAGATTCAGGAGTAGTTTTTGATTCGTCTATATCTTAAAAAATGGTTGAGTTACAGCACTTTGAATTTCTAGCATGGCTGACATTTTGAAACGATCTTATATCACGCTATAACACACGTATTTATTAACCTATTTGGATGTAAGAAGACATGTGGATAGTATATAGCAATGTCTCGACCAAGTTCGCTGGCCAGCTTCATCCGCCATCTTGTTTCAAAATGGCGACCATTAAATTAATAAAAATTATATTTAAAAATTAGAAATTGAAAAAAATTTCTTTCTTAAGTATTTGACCTTGATATAAGGATTCCGGAGCTTTTTCTGTTTTCTCTTTATCTTAAAAAATGGCCTAGATATAGCAGTTTGAATTTTTTATGTGGGTGACATTTTGAAAAATCTGATTTTTTGCCTGCGACAGCACTCGTATATATCAAACGATTCCGATATGAGTGAGCATGTGCACAGGAATTACTAAGGTCTCGACTAAGTTCTCGTGTTAGCCTCATCCACCATGTTGTCTTAAAATGGCAGGCACTTCAAGATATCGCCGAATTTGGCAACCAAATATAAGTTACTTTAAATAAAAGCAGCTTGGATAAAGCTGACTAATTTCGCGAAATTATCATTCATAAAGATTTAGTATTATTAAAAATTAGTATTGAATCTTCGATTATTGATTTCCACCAAATTGAGTTTCGTGTGTTTGAATAACGCAAGCCAGCTTTTTAAAACTAAGGAATATGGGAGCTACCTCTTCCTCCCGGCACTGGCTGGAAGGACTTTTTTTGTATGATACCGTCTAAGCAGGTGAATAACGCTGCACTTATTGTGCGAAATGGAATGGATTTGCAAAACAAAGAATCTTCACATATCTTACCACCAAATTCATAACGAACGAGAGCCGACAAATTCACTTTATTGGAATCTTCTAAAATCTCATCCACCTGTAATGCGAAATAATGACTTGTTTTTACACGTTCAATTAACTGGCTCTCAAACTTTTCACAAGTCGGTGATTCTTTTCTTAACAGTATCATTAGATAATAAATAAAATTAAATTTAGATCCTTTGCTGCTTTTACTGCTATCATTGTTGTGACCATTGCTTCAGCAAGAAAAAATATGTATTCGGGAAAAATGCTTGGCTTGCGCAGAGATAAATTCAGAGGGGTGAGCGAAGGGGAGGGGTGGTGTTCCCTTCCCCAGCTTTGAATAGTCCCCCTCGAAGGATTTAGATTTAAGTGTTCCTTTTATGCGCATTAATAGTCCTAGATTAGAAGTTCATGCATTTATCAAACTACAGCTGCAGAACTTCCTGCCGAAGAAAAAAGATCTGAATTCAACACTGGGCTTGAGGACCCCTTTCGGTAAGCTCAAGGACCCCCAGGGGTCCGCGGACTAGAGTTTAAGAAACGCTGTGTTAGCCTAATTTATTTTAGCTATGACGTTCATTTTTACGGTTGATATCAGGGTTGACCAATTTCAAAACGCAATACAGGTAAAATTTCAGACTTTTTGTTTTCGTAGAAAAGGAATTTTCAAAGACTTATGGTACAAATTGCGAATTATGAAACCTTTTTTTCGTTGATATCGATTAATAGAAGGAGTAAAAGTATTTTACTATTTACATCATAGACATATTTCTTTATTTAAAATCATCTTAATTTAAATCTTGTGTTTTTCTAAAATTTAAGCTTTTCTTTGTCTGAATAATAAAATTTGAATAATATAAAAGCTGTTAAATATATGCACTTAATTAAATAAGTGTCTCGGTATAGAAAAATCTGAAATTAAAATTCAATAGCTGCAAAAAGAAATTCGATGAAAAGCTAATTTAAATAATTTAAGACAACTTCAGAGTTCGTGATAATAATAATAATAATAAAAAAAAAACAGTTTGTGTGCATTGAGTAA
This sequence comes from Maratus speciosus, assembly GCA_963932465.1. Classification (NCBI taxonomy): domain Eukaryota; kingdom Metazoa; phylum Arthropoda; class Arachnida; order Araneae; family Salticidae; genus Maratus; species Maratus speciosus. The sequence continues at coordinate 431,967,717 of OZ010795.1, read as the reverse complement.
AGAAAACTTTTACTTTCCCAATAAATAAATTTTTTTCGCATTCCAATTTATTAAATTTGCTAACGTACGCTAATAATCAAAAGAATAAATTTTTACAAAAATAATTTAAATTTTTTCCCCTTTATTAGCATATAGTTGAAAAAAGGAGCAGATTTAATTAAAATAAAATTACAGAATTTTCATTTTAATTTGTCTTCTTTTGAATAGAAAATTACAAAAATTCTTATTTCAAAAATATTGCTTAACATATTAATGATTTAAATCTTCATTCGGTACTTTTCGTATCATTACATGGATAATATGAAATGGTTAAAAAATATGTATTTCTATTAAATGCATTTTTTTTCCTTGCTAAATGTAAATGCAACTATTATTATTTAAATTACCATTTTATAAAAATAATTACAGTATCACACACACTATTTTAAAATTAAAGTTTTTTATGGATCTATTTTTTTTTAAATATATTTTTTAAATTATACGTCAGGATCATACTCATAGACAAAGATTAATAAAGAGAAAGAAAATCAAAAGAATGACTTGACGTGTTTTGTCCTTTTTGTACCTTTTTTTATGCAATAATCATCTTTGTTGTTTATTCCGTTTTCTAAATCTCCAAAAGTATATTTAGTATTTCGGAATGTTTAAAAAAACATAATTACATTTTATTTAATATTTAAATTTAAAAATTCCCTATAAAGTTTTTAAAATCCATTTCTTCATGTTAACGCGATTGTTTTTGAAAATCAATACATGAAATAGAAAATGTAGATTTGTATATGCCTCTTTGAGCAGTTTCTAAAAAAAGATAAAAAGAATTAATAATCTACTAAACTCGTGCATTTAGGAGCTCGAATTAGCACGTATTTAAAGATTTCAGAAAATATTTGTTAAGTCAATACAATAGTATGTAGTCTTTTAAGATTTTTCAAAAAAAGAAAATAATATTAATTAAATAAAATCTCTTAGCAGACAGTTGCGGGATTCTTAGAAATTTTGAAGATTATTCAGCTTCTTTAAAAGAATGATGTGATTGAAGCACATTTATAAGCTATTTTCCAACAGTCCAAATTTAATAAAGAATTTATTAAACATTACACTAATTTTAAATTATATTTAATATTATTATTTTATAAGTGGTTTTTGCTATTTAGATTTAGTTTGAAGTGTCATATATTGATACTCAACTTTAATACGAAATAATTCGTATAAAAGAACCTCAACAATATATTAAAAAACAAGAAATCAATAAATCCTCTATTGCAAAACATTACTGGAAGATGAATCATACTTTTGACTTCGATTCGGTTAAAATAACCTCTAAACTTACTTCTATACACCAACTTAACTCCCTTGAAGCATTTCATGTTTATAAAAATTTAATTATATATTTCATAATATTTTTAATTTTCAATTCGCTATTTCCCCATTATCAGATTGTTGGAAATATTACATAGAAACTTCTTTCTCTTAATTTTTCCCCTCACTACTTCGGTTGCATTTACCATCTATTTTCCTATTGGCAGTTACCTACAATCCTCTGTTTTCCTATTGGTTAATAAACCTTTAACTTGAATCCTCATCTCTCCTATATATGTGAGCAAATTTTCGCCATCATTAGCACTGAGGAATATATGCTATATGCTACCAAAACCGGTATGCTTAAAATTAAAAATTTTGGTGCTTTTAACGTTGTTATTATTTACGCTTCTATTACATTGCACAAAACTCCTTCTTCATAATTATTGCTAAAATACATACTTTTCAGAAGTTGACAGTGGAATAAATATCTTTCAAAGTCGTATTTCTAAATTGTAAACTTTTTTTAGCTTTTACTTGCATGTATGTATTTGATTACCTCTAATTTTTATTTATTTTATACAATGTTTTATGTGTTTCTATACTTTCTTTACTTAAAACTGTATCTTTGTGTAGAATTTAAAAAATATATAAGTATAAATGAAGATACACAATGAAAAATGCGAACTTATGTTCGCATTGCAAATTAATTGTATGTCTCATACAGCCAACGTCTCATGCATAAGTTTAAGAATTATCATTTCCTTAAATGTTATTCATTAATTTGTTCATTATTCTGTAAAATTTTTTGTTTTAAATATATATTCACAATTCCTTATTTAGAATTATAATGATCGTCAAAAGAAATTTAAAACAATGATAGTATGCAAAGAAAAAAATATTTTATAATTATCAATTTTCGGATTTAAAGACATTTTTATTAACAAAACCTTATTTTGTACTTCAAACATCCTGCACTTAAACCACATATTTCCGTCATTCAACTCTGATCATTAAAACTATATTCAAAATATAAAAGAACATGTTTGTATTATTTTTAAGGATATAATTATTTTACTATGTATCATGAAATGAATGTAATTATGGTTCAAATCCATCCATAAGATGTATTTTAATGAGATTTTAGAATTATTAGTTGCTTTATATAAGTAACAAACTATCCAATTTATTTTTATGCCTAACTAAATCAATATTTCTTTTTCGAAGATAAAAGTTAATTCAGATTAAATGTTACACTGTAACGAAACTAAACATATCGTCACATAAAATTAATCATATTCAGATAGATATACTACTAAAATACATATTAATGCAACAAAAACGGTTTTAAAGTTAAAAGAATGCCTAAGTTTAAGTTAGGATTTTTATGGAATAGAAAACTGGCATATACATATAATAAACAAAATGAAAGGCATTTAAGAGGAATCCAGCTTAGGTTCTTCATTTCCAAGGCATAAAACACGGTTTATATATTTTAAAAAAAGATGCATCAGTTCATAGTTCAGCGAAAATTATGGTTTCCTGAACATAAATACATCATCTCTTCGATTAATCATGCTTAATATGATGCATTAAATACACTGTTACTGTAACATATTTCAATGTACTGTATCCCTCAATTTTCTTTAGAAATATATTAGATTACCATGGTTGTCTCTTTATAGCGCATCGATTACTACATTTGATCTTTTTCGCCTATTATTTAGAATTATAACAAACTTGTGCTTGTAAAAATTGCAACACTATGAAGGAATCATCATTAAATGAAATTTAATACACAGACGACTGGTATTGGTACAAACAAATGATTGAATTTTCAAAGCAAAAAATAATATTAAGTGATCTAAATCAGTATTTGGTTTAGCCACAATGCGCTGCAATAAGTGGGGCTATACGACGTGGCATGGAGTCAAGCAGAATTTGAATTTATGCCTTGGGAAGAGAATTCCATATTGTGTAACCAAAGATAATTTATATAATTAAGGTTTAGAAGTAAAATAATAAAGGTTTAGAAGCTGTAGGACGAGGATAACGAGGGAGATGCCGACCAACGAAAACCCACTTATGTTCAATAGACGATATATCCATTGAACACGAAGGTCATGAAATAACTGTGAAAAGCTGTACGTGTTCTCCTGACAAGAAGTCTTGAACAGTTCTTGCAACATGTAGAAGGGTATTATCCTGTTGAAAAATAGCTCCAATAATGCCTCGAAGGAAAGGGACGACTTCGGGTTCCAGCACTCCCCTTGTGATACCTGCTTCTGTTCAGATTACACACAATATGTAGCAGTTTTGCTCGTCCATGATACGCAATCGCACCCACTCCGAAAGTTAGCGTTCAATGGAATAGCGTCTAACACGAATGATGTTATCATGGTACCACAAATTAAAGTTTGATTCGTCAGAAAAAAACAGTAGATGTCATTCCGCACGGTAGTCTCTATGTTCAGGAGTCCTTCAGCCGCAGTAGTGGATAGTTTTGGGTGAGTGGGATCCTGTATGAAGGAGTTATTGCTCGCAATCCACGGTGTAGAAGACGTCTACGAATTAATGAAGCAGACAGTGATACATCTGTAGCAGTTGACCAATGTGCTATCAAGTGTCTAGATGAAGCCGTACGGTCCATGAGCGCCATGTGGTACCAGCTGTATATCGTTGAGAGTTGGCGTCACCTTTTGGGGTCCACTTCCAGATTTTCGAGTTCCGATTCCCGTCGATTCACTCGTTTGAAACTCGCAGAGTTATCCAATTCCCGTCGATTCGCTCGTTTGAAACTGGCATCACTGTGCTGCTGTAGCACTGCACGCGATCTTATATTACACGATAGGAAAATGCTACTTCCAGATTTCACTAGGGGAGTGCTGGAACTCCCTTCCTTCGTCCCTTTCCTTCGAGGCATTATTGGAGCTATTTTTCAACAGGATTAGAAGCTGTAGGACGAGGATAACGAGGGAGATGCCGACCAACGAAAACCCACGTATGTTCAATAGACGATATATCCATTGAACTCGCAGGTCATGATGATTCTTCAGATGATTCAGATGATTCTTCATGATGATTCAGAGGCCGATGATTCTTCCTCGTTCAAAATCCATTAGTTATTGAAATGTCGCCCTCTTTCGTTGAAGAGGCTTAGTTACGTCTTTCCTAACGATTATCCACTAGTATCCAATACTATTTTTAATGTCCTGCTACAGTCCTCTATTTATACGGTTTCAGAAGTAGTCCAGGGGGCGGTGTTCACGCCACGCAGGCGTGGTGACTCTGAATATTTTGCCTAACATACTATATTTTGTATTTGCTTAAAATTTCAGATCTATACCGACATTTCTTCATGCTTTTATATTTTTACAAACTGAATTATATAAATTAATTAATTTTTAATATATATAAAACTAGCAGGCTATGCCCGCTGCGCTGGTCAATATTTCCAAATGAACCTTGGATTAAACTAAATGGTGAATTTGAACTTGTATTTTAAACAATATGGATCTTCAGCTTGACCTTGCACATTACTGAAAACGATGCGAACGCCATTGCGATATAATGTTATCTTAAAATTTAGCAATTAAGAACTTTTTTTATTTATTTTATTTAAAATTTAGCAATTAAGGACAAAATTTAGCAATTAAGAAGTAATTGTTTTAGTTGATTATAAACAATGCACTTATGGTCGGGTAATGAGACCGTTATGACAACAGGAATTAATACCTCTGTAACTAATCAACACATAATGAAATTGTATATACTAACACCATTCCTAAAAGTCATGCAACAGGGCCACATGTCACAAAATATGTTCTGTAGATATTTTTAAAAAGGCTAAACTTTCATAATCAGGTTCACTTAATTTTTGAACTTTTACTGTTGCTCTATAACTAAGTACCCTTGAACAATATGTATACACTAAAACCTTTCCAAAATTATTACCTAACTAATTGTGGTATATCCTACGAAAGTATTATAAACAATCGGAATGAAATACAAATTTCCGTTGTAAATATATAGTAGATGATGATGATGCGATTTTGTGTAATAGAATTCATAGTAAAGTTTTCGCTTCAAACAAAAACGATGCTTTCAACATTAAAGCTAATACACCAATATGTGAAGTATCCGATTACGGAAGGTTAATTTGAATTCTCATGAGCAACTACTCAAAGAAAAGTGAATATGTGGCTTTTGTGACACTTTTATGTCAGCCGGGCGCAGGTAATAAATCAATAAAGATTGTTTTCATAGCATATTCTTATTTTATTATTTTCATTTAAAACACAAACCTTTCACTCATTTAATTTAAAATGCATGCCTTATACTAATTTCATTTAAAAAACTGAAAAGATAAACAATAACAGGAAATAATGCCATAATTAAAAGCAAAAAAATATTTTTAATTTACATACGCAAAATGTAACTACTGCTACTGGGAATTTTAAAAATGCTATCAGCAAGATGTGCGCACGGTTGTTATAAATGTACCCATTTTTTCTTCTTATCGAGGAGCAATTTATAAATCGCACAATATTATTCCAATTCCAATTTCTTTCATTGAGGAACCTATGACCGGAAAAAATGGAAAAAGACTCTTGTAGATTCTTCGGATGACGGCATCTGACGCCATAAACCGAGTTTATATATATGAAAATAATTTTTAAGTCGTTACAAACATTGCTTTCATACTTAAATATTTTCATTGGTACTACTTGTTATCCCGTCGACCAATTTCGCCAAATTATATAAATTGCCAAACCATTCGCCAAATTATATAAATTGACATAATCTTTATTTTAAATAACGAAATAACAAATAAATTAGTATAACATTAAAAAAAATACAAATAAAACGTCGAAATTAAAATCACTTGATGACGTAAACACGTGTAGTTTGTTTAAATTCAAGTGAATTTGATATTTACGATCAACCATTATTGGCATTTAATCTTATAGTTTGACGATAGATTTTTGGTCGACGGAATATCTAAGTAGTACCTTTTCCATTTTTGTTTTATAACGCTAAATTCTCAGTAATTTTTTCCCTTTTATTTTACATAAAATCACTATTTTTTTTTTTTTTTTTTTTTAAGATGCTTGCATTTTTATTTCAAACTCATAGAACCGTTTTTATTTTTTAGCCAAAAGGGTTGATTTGAATTTTTTCCGTTGCTAGAGTAACGGATGTAATGATAGATATTTTGAGGTTTAGATGCCAAAGACACCGCCAAATTAGAAAAATATGAAATGTGTCATGAACTGTTGGACTTATAAAAATTTATTTGGTAACATTCGATTCAGCATACAAAACTACATTAAAATATGCTATTATTTGACGCATAATTTTGATATTCGATTTTTTTCCCCTCCCCGTGCAAAAACCATTAGGGGTGACACTTTGGAAAATCCTTTCTTAGCAGAAGTTTATGTCATAAGAAGTATTTTTACCACGATTTTCAAGATTTTAGGTTCAGTAGTTTGCGCTGTGCGTTAATCAGTCCCCTAATCCAGACTTTATTTTATATACTATATTAGATATGCGATTTTGCGGTGAATCGATGATCGAAAATTAGTCCAATATCATTTGAAATATTACATAACAGAGGAGAAAGTACGAAGAAAGACGAAGAAGAAATGACGAATTACAAAAGACTTGTAATTTTTTTTTTCAAAATGTTGAATTTTTCCATAGTAATAACGTATTAAAACATAAATTTCCTTAAAAATTATCTTTATTTCCTAGATTTCGAATCTGTGAATTTTCCTATAAATGAAATTGGCGATATGACTTGAGAAAATAGATAATATTTGCTTAAATAAAATGGGTAATATTCGTTGATCTGAGTTCGAGTTTATAAATATCACATGCTTTCGGAATTACGGCGAAAAACATTTTAAAAAGTATGAAATTATTTTACAATATGTATGTGTGGCAGAAATTCACACTGAAATTTCAGTATTCGATTCCATTTTTAAAATATTAATTGATATCTATATAAGTTACAATTGAATATGAAAATGTACTCAAAAAATGATCTCGTTCACCTAAAAAAACACCATTTGTGAGAACATCCTCAAGCTAATGTCACGCTTATGCCTTTTTGGCTTAAAATCACATTGTTTGTCGACAAAAGAAAAATAAAAAATTGTAAAGAAACAAATAGTAATTGCCCATGTGACTCACAATTACATCTGCTTGTTTCTTCTATAAGTCACGTGATGGGACAATGAGGTAAGTAGGATCAAGGTAAGTAGTTTTGATTAAGTTATTAATTCATGCTTGGTTTTACGGAATGAAAAATCCGCAAAAATGATTTTACATTGACATAATCATAGAATTTTTCTACCTTTACATCTAAACCGAATCAAGTCATTTTCCATGTTTCACATCCATATTAACCATTTAAAAACATTTTAACGCGCAATAGGTTATTAATAAATATATTTTCAAGCTTGAAGTCACGTTTGTCAACTATTACAACTTTCCATGTTAAAATTCCCACTCGTGATTTGAGGCCTTAGTATAATCTCTGTACCTGCGCGTAAAAATTCCAGAAATTAATAACTTTTAGACGGATTCAAATGGTAATATCTCGTTTTATCAAATAAAATTATCGTTTACTTTTAAATCTGACGTCATTTTCAGTCGCTGAAATATTTTGCCTATTGTCTCAAACTCACTATCAGCGAAATGAAAAAATAGTGAAATATAACAGCATCATCAGGGAAATTGTGTCTTTTTTAAAGCATAACGTCATTTTCTGTTCAAATTTTTAAAAAAGATATTTTTATTTGTAATGATAAAATGGCATCAGTAAGAATATAATCAATAAATATAACTAATCCACTTTTAATAGAAATGAAGTACTTCAGTTGCCACGATTAGAAAATTGGTATTAAAAACTATAAAAAAATTAATATCTCAAAAATTAATTGAGATACAGCTTTCAAACAAATTGCATTTAAAAGTGCATTTTTTTCTGCATACGATGGTGTAAACATGTAAAATGTGGGATGTTTAGAAGTTTAAAAATTTGCTGTAGCGAAAATTGCAAAAGCGAAATTTCATTTCAAATTTCAAAGTGTTGCCATTCGCAAAATGACGTATGCGTTACGCACAGATATGTTTGTCCTTTATAATATAGACTAGGGTATCGTACCCGGGCTTCCCGGGTAAAAGAACATAGGTGAAAACATTTTTTTTTTTTATTGAAAAGTAATAATTTTTTATACGCAATAATTTTTTTAGATTGCCCACTTACATTAAAAAAGCATTTTTCATATGGAAAATACGAATTATGCAATAAAATAAATTTTTGAAATTTATAAAATGCGATATTTTCTTATTAGCCGCATGCTAAGAGTTATTTGACCAATGTTTTGCTACTTACGGCAACCTTTTATATTCTCATAATTTCAGAGCTTATACATGTCTGTTAAATTTGTGTTTTATTTGTATTATTTTATTTATTTATTCATTGGGAAGTTTTTTTTAAAATAGATATTAGCCGCAAGAAAACGATAAACTTTTTATTTTGTTTTAAGAGCAAACGAATTAATCTTTCGTAATCGAGCCCCGCGTGATATAGATAAATTAAAAAATATTTTATGCTTTAAAATTGTTTTTAAAACCATATACAATCAGTAAACTGAGATGAACTTTGCAAACAAATTCCATTTGAAAAAAAAATCCTATTTGATGATCTAAAAATTTAAATTGTATGATTAAAAATATGTTAGCTTTGTGTTTTTTCAATATTATTCTTTTATTTGTTTATAAAAGAAGTATTAATTTCGTTAATTTGTCTTTCACAAATATGTTATATTGGTGGGTTTTTTTAATATTATTCTTTTATTTGTTTATAAAGGAAGTATTAATTTCGTTATGCAAAAATAGTCAGAAACAATTGCTGAAAAATGTTTGTTGTTTTGTGTGCAAAATGTTTATTATTATTGTGTATTGAAACATGCACTTGATAAGATAAACTTTAAAAAAATCATGTTTAAAAATTATTTTAGAAAGTATAATAATACATAAGTCAATTAAGATACAGTTTTTAAAAAAATTGCATTTGAAAGTAAATTTTTTCCCTATATGACGAAAATTGAAAATTTACGATGGATAGAAAATTAAAAAATTGCAGTATCGAAAATTTCAAGACCGAAATTTTATCGTGAAGTGTTGCCATTCGCACAATGACGTCAGCGTTACGCACAGATACGCTTTTTCTTTATAATATAGATACTTAATGAGTAAAATAGGTACTTTTCGGTTAGCCGGGCGCCAGTGTTATAAATACATTATATATATACATACATATGTGTAAATATACATATATATATACATACATATATGTAAATATACATATATATATATATATATACATACACACATATTGTATATATACACATATATATATGTAAATATATGTGTATATATACATATATGTATGTATAACATTGGCGCCCGGCTAACCGAAAAGTACCGTAAAATGTAATAAAGATCAGTTATTAGGATGTGGTTATCAATTGAGGCTCTTATGCTTGGTATTCCGGAACGAAAAACAGCAATTTTCACCTTCTCAAAATTTGCATACGCACTTCTCATATCCATATTCATCATTTTTTTATTGTATTTTATTTGAGCATTTAAAAATCATTTTAACTCAAAACTTGAAGTCACGATTGTCAGCAACATCTTTTATGTGAACAGACGCACGCTTTACTTGAGATTCTAATCTCAATTCCGGAGAACAGAAATTTCCGTAATTTATTTTTTTAGACGCATTTGTGTAAAAATGTTTAGTTTTATCTAAGAAAATGATCATTTTTTTAAAATATAACTTCATTTTCACATAAATAAGAATTTTGCCTAGTGTCTGAAACTTAGTATCAGTACACATGCTGAAGGAAAAACAATATATGAAAACTTTATGAAATATATGGAAACTTTAGAAAAATTATGAGGAAAAATGCGTGTTTTCAAAAGCAGTATGTCATTTTCCGTAATTATGTCCCTAATATAATATTCTGCTCCTAATGGGATTTTGCGCCACTAAACCCTATACAACAATTTTTATCAACAATTTTCATTTTTATCAGAAAATAGCATGAATAAAGATAAAAATACCTCATTGTTTCTCTCTTGTCTGCAATAATGAAAGCTATCTAATTTTCACCATTTTGAAGAAATTTCATAAAATGCTTTTAAAATTAAAATATAAAAGTGAGGATATTAAAAAAAAAAAAAAAAAAAAAAAAAAAAACAGACAGTATCACATCTACAAATGAAGCGCTTTTAAGTTTTAAAAAATATATATTAGTAAAATTGGTTCAATAGAAAGATCAGGGCAGATGACTAAAAACCACACTTGTGTTTAAAATAATTATACAAAATTAGGAAAAATTAAATTAAGCAAATTATTTTATTTTGATAAAATTATAGTAGAATGCTCTAAAGAATAGCATTTTATTATTCGAGAGAATTTTGGACAAAACTTCAGGAACATGATATTATTTTAAACCACGAATTATTTGTTCGCTTGTCTAACTCGGCGAAACAAATCCATCCAGGCGAGAATCATCAATTTCTGTAATATAAATAGCTATTATTTGCATGCACCGCTCTTTTATAAAGACACTCTAAATTTTTGTAAAATATTATGTTTTATCAGTGTGTGATTTCGATTATTCTCAGAAAAGTGAAGCATTTTCATCTGTGAAGAATTTCAAAGCAGCTGGGCTGTGAAAATGACGCACTTCTATAAAACATAATTCAGGTTTAAGAATTAAAATACACGCTTTTTTATAAAATGACGTCATTTGCATCCGCTAGAGCAATCCACTTTTACAATACAGTCATAAACTTCGTCTATAGAAAAGTAAGCATATGACGTCATTATCACGTAATAACAGACAATATTCTTGACATAGCCCATATTTTAATTTCAATTTTTTTTTTCAGGTTTTATGAGAAAATGGCAACAAAAATCTCCTATTTTCGACTATTTTCCGTTTACTTTCAATAGAAATGGGGTACTTTTGTTGCCACTATAAGAAAAATGGTATTAAAATCTACAAAAAAATTAATAACTAAGAAACAAATTAAGATACAGCTTTCAAACAAATTACATTTAAAAGAGCATTTTTTTCCTTATACGACGGTGTAAAATTTAAAATGTGCAATGTTTAGAAGTTTAAAAATTTGCAATAGAGATAATTGCAAAATCAAAATTTTATTTCAAATTTCAAAGTGTTGCCATTCGCAAAATGACGTATGCGTTACGCGCAGATATGTTTGTCCTTTATAATATAGATAGACTAGGGAATCGTACCCGGGCTTCCCGGGTTAAAGAATATAGGTGAATATATTTTTATTTTAATTGAAAACTAATAATTTTTTTTTATATGCAATAAATTTTTTAGATTGCCCACTACATTAAAAAAAGTATTTTTCATATGGAAATACGAATTATACAATCAAATAAATTTTTGAAATTTATCAAATGCTATATTTTCCTATTAGCCGCATGGTAAGAGTTATTTGACCAAGATTTTGCTACTTATGGCATCCTTTTATATTCTGAAAATTTCAGAGCTTATACAGGTCTGTCAAATTTGTGTTTTATTTATGTTATTTTATATATTTATTCATAGGGAAGGGTTTTTTTAAATGAATATTAGCCCTAAGAAAATGATGAATTCTTTATTTTGTTTTAAGAGGAAATGGATTAATCTTTCGTAATCGAGCTCCGCGTGATGTATATAAATTAAAAAATATTTCATGCTTTAAAATTGTTTTTAAAACTATAGACAATCAGTAAACTGAGATGAACTTTGCTAACAAATTCCATTTGAAAAAAAAAATCCTATTTGGTGATCTAAAAATTTAAATTGTACGATTACAAATATGTTAGATTTGTGTTTTTTCAATATTATTCTTTTATTTGTTTATAAAAGGAGTATTAATTTCTTTAATTTGTCTTTCACAAATATATTAGATTGGTGGTTTTTTTATATTATTCTCTTATTTGTTTATAAAGGAAGTATTAATTTCGTTATGCAAAAAAAGTCAGAAACAAATGCTGAAAAATGTTTGCTGCTTTATGTGCAAAATGTTTATTATTATTATGTATTGAAACCGGCACGTGATAAGATAAACTTAAAAAAAAAATCATGGGTACTTTTCGGTTAGCCGGGCGCAAGTGTTATATATTCATATCTATATACATACATATATGTAAATATACATATATATTATATACATATACACATATTGTCCACACATATATATATATGTATATATACATACATTTATGCATACATATATATGTATATATACATACATTTATGCATACATATATATGTATATATAACACTGGCGCCCGACTACCGAAAAGTACCAAATCATGCTTAAACATTATCTTAGAAAATATAATACAACGGTCAATTAAGATACAGTTTTTAAACAAATTTCATTTGAAAGTAAATTTTTTCCCTATGCGACGAAAATTGAAAATGTACGATCGTCAGAAGATTAAAAAATTGCAGTAGCAAAAATTTCAAGGCAGAAATTTGATCGTGAAGTGTTGCCATTCGCAAAATGACGTCAGCGTAACGCACAGATACGCTTCTGCTTTATAATATAGATACTTAATCAGTAAAATATAATAAAGATCAGTTATTAGGATGTGGTTATCAATTGAGGCTCTTATGATTGGTATTCCTGAATGAAAAACAGCAATTTTCACCTTCACAAAATTTGCATGCGTACTTCTCATTCATCATTTTAAAAAAAAAGTGTACTTTGTTTGATCATTTAAAAATCATTTTAACTCAAAACTTGAAGTCAAGATTGTCATCAACATATTTTATGTGAACAGACGCACTCTTTACTTGAGATTCTAATAGCAATTCCGGAGAGTAAAAATTTCCGTTATTTATGGTTTTTAGACGCATTTGTGTCAAAATGTTTACTTTTATCTAAGAAAATGATCGTTTTCTTCTAAATATGACTTCATTTTCACTTAAATAAGCATTTCGCCTAGTGTCTGAAATTTAGTATCAGTACACATGCAGAAGGAAAAACAATATAGAAAATTTATGAGGAAAAATACGTGTTTTCAAAAGCAGTATGTTACTTTGCGTTATTATGCCCCTAATATAATATTCTGCTCCGAATGGGGTATTGTGACACTACACTCTATACAGCAATTTTTATCAACAATTTTGAATTTTTATCAGAAAATAGCATGAATAAAGATAAAAATACCCTCATTATTTCTCTCTTGTCTGCAATAATGGAAGGTATCTAATTTTCACCATTTTGAAGCAATTTCATAAAATGCTTTTAAAATTAAAATATAAAAGTGAGATATTTAAAAATCAAACAAACAAATAGTGCCATATCTACAAATGAAGAGCTTTCACTTTAAAATATAATATATATTAGTAAAATTGGTTCAGCAGAAAGATCCGGGCAGATGACTGAAAAACACTTGTATTCTTAATATAGATTATATAAAATTAGGAAAAATTAAATTAAGCAAATTATGTTATTTTGATATAATTATAGTAGAATGTCCTAAAAAATAGCATTAAAATTTTATTATTCAAGAGAATTTTGGACAAAACTTCAAGAACATGTTATTTTAAACCACGAATTATTTGGTTGCTTGTCTGACTCGGCGAAGCAAATCCATTCAGGCGAGAATCATCAATTTCTGTAATATAAATCGCTATTATTTGCATGCCACCTCTCTTTTATAAAGATACTCTAAATTTTTGTAAAACATTGCGTTTTATCAGTGTGTGATTTCGATTACATTATTTTCAAATTGAAGCATTTTAACCTGTGAAGAATTTCAAAGCAGCTGGGCTGTGAAAATGACGCACTTCTAAAAAACATAATTCAGGTTTAAGAATTAAAATACACGCTTTTTTATAATATGATGTCATTTGAATCTAAACTTCGTCTATGAAAAAGTATGCATATGACCTCTTTATCACAGAATAACAGACAATATTCTTGACATAGCCCGCATTTTAATTTCAACTTTTTTTTCGGGTTTTATGTGAAAATGGCAACATAAACATACAGTATCTCCTATTTTCGACAATTTTCCGTTTACTTTCAAAGATTTTCAATAGAAATGGGGGTACTTTTGTTGCCACGATAAGAAAAATGGTATTAAAAACTACAAAAAAATTAATATCTCAAAAATAAATTGAGGTACAGCTTTCAAACAAATTGCATTTAAAAGAGCATTTTTTTCCTTATACGACGGTGTAAAAATTTAAAATGTGCGATGTTTAGAAGTTTAAAAAATTGCAGTAGAGAAAATTAGAAAAGCAAAATTTTATTTCAAATTTCAAAGTGTTGCCATTCGCAAAATGACGTATGCGTTACGCACAGATATGTTTGTCCTTTATAATATAGATAATAGATAGATGAAAAATCTAGATATAAAACTATTTAGTTTTAACGCGTAAACGCCCATGGTAAAGCCCAGGATGTACGTCTCTGAAAGGACCTTTGGGCTTTTATTTTAAGTGAATAAGGACAGTGACGTCTTCATCGGAATGTGAAACAGTTTACCTAGTCATTGGTAAAAAGCCTCATAAATGTCGGTTATTTTTATGTGCTATTTAACATTGTAAAGTTCTATAAATCCTTAAACTAAGCAAATACTTCAGTTGGTGTTCTTTTTACGGATAAAATGGGAAAAAAGCAATAAGTTCCATACGTCATTTTCCTGAGTGTTACAGAAAACTAATTGTTGAATTAGTATTTCTTACATTTGTAATTCTTGTTGCTTTCCTGTTGCTTTAATGCGATCTTGAATGTGGGTTTGTCACTCATAGATGACATTTGATAGAATTAGATTTTTATTATTATTTTTATAAAACAAAATGCGATGCAACCAGTGATGCAGTCGTAAAAATACAGAGGGAATACCTTATAACAAGATGGTATGACAAGATAGTATACACTTTAACTATGGATGGTATACGGAGTTTGCTCAAAAGGTATATGGCGTGTACCACCATATTCCCTCTACTGCATCACTGAATAAAATCTATGAATATGATAATGTAACTATATAAATTTCTGTGAAGACATTGGAAGATTATCTTTTGAACCTAACTAATGCAAAAGAAAGCATAAAATACGTTTCTCAAAGTGAAAACAATTTAATAAATTCACAATAAATCTTCAAAAGTTCTTTCTTATCCCATTTTAAAAACTAATTTATCATTTTACATATCTATTAAGTTCCTTAACGCAAAGTCTGTAACGAAATATAAAAAATGTACCAGAAATCCTAACCAGATTCTACCCCTCAAATAAAATGAAGAATTTAACTATTTTAAGTACATATAAAAAAAAATGATATTTTTTACCGCTAAAATCCAATTTCCACTGAGCATTCTAATGAAAATTTCTAACTTAATAAATAACTTTAAGGAACTCCAAATAATGTAAGAGCAAGTTTTACAATAAGAATAAACGTATCATATGTCGTCGTTTGAAGATTTTTTAATTTTTTATTATAATAGCACGCTTTAAATATCTTCATATTGATTAGAACAAGACATAAAAGGCCTAAATTGATTAAAATTATAAAAAAGTTCTTCTCAGAAATACAACTTAAAACGAAGCAGCATTATTTTTAGAGGTTTTTTATCTTCTTTATTTTTTCTTTCTTTATTATTTTCTTTTTGCTAGTGTATCCTTCGAAAAATCCGTATATCATAAATTTCATTTAATATTTTATGTTATTTATGCAAAGTTCTCTATTATTAAATTTTGTAAATTAACTTAATGCAAATATGATTCTTATGTGTCTTATTTATAGTTTAATTTATTCAAATGTCTCCTATTTTAAAATTAAATATGTTTTCTGGCACTTAAATGAGCATGGTATGATGTAGATTTTATGTAATGTATTAAAAGTTTGTTTCGCCTGATTTAGTTTTTAAATTATTACATTGTTAAAGAATGCCATGATAGTTTAAATATACAATATATCAAAATAAAACTGATTTTATTTAGTTTAAAAACGTAATAGGGAATATTTGAAATAAACTAAAAGTATCAGTGAGGGACTGGAAACTACCTGGATCCTATCTAGACAATCAGCACATATGTAATGATGTCATTCCTTTTCAATAATAGTTTCGCAGCATCATTTTGGCGATATTATTTAGAGTAAACGGAAATAACAACATCAACAAAATTATGAATGCAAATTTTTCCTTCCAATAATTCTGTGTGATTACTTAAGTTGATGGGCTTTCTCAAATCAATAAGGCAATCCACGAAATAATTAATTTTGATAATTAAAATACTTACGAAAGAAATTCATTTGAAATTTAATTTTTTTTTAGATATGTGATACGATGCATGTGAAAAGTGTTTCACTTAAAAAAAAAAAAAAAAAAAAAAAAAAAAAAAAAAGCACTCTTAATTTTTTTTTTTTTTAATGTCCACTGCGTTTTATAATGTATGCACATTTCACGATTTTAAAAAAGTGCCTTGTAACATCTGTCATAATTTATACTTTCTGTTTTTATTTTTGCTTTTGCTTTGTCTCTCTCCTATCCACTTATACATGAACGTGATATGTATATACACTGTAATACAAAAAAATACGACATTTTTACAGTACAAAGTACTGTTCATCTCGCGCACAAACTCGATCACAGTAAATGTGCTGTATCTTTCTTTAGTTTCCTGACTATATTAACATGGAAAATACAGTAGTTGCGTAAAATTAGCAGCACAATGTGCTGGCAATTTGGACGCCAGCAGTTTGTGCTGAAAAAAAAAAAAAAAAAAAAAAAAAAAAAGCGTCCAAATTGCCAGTACATTATGCTGTTAATTTTGCGCAACTAGTGTATTTTCCATCTATTTATATAAAATCCAAGTCTCTGTGTGTCCCTCACGATTCCGGTAGGACCACCTCATTGAAATGAGTAATTGTTGAAAAATACTAATGCAGGGTTACCACAGTAGCGCCAAATGTAGGCCAACTTGGCAATAGCTGGCTGATTTAGTGAAATTCCCATTTATAACTATTAATCTTTCATAAAGGAGGTCACCAAAATTTAATTTAAACTCCGCTCTTTTAAGATATTTTTTTCAAAATCTAAGCGTGAGAATTTAAAGTACATCTTTAAATCCTCCTCCCGATGCTACTAATAAAGTAACCGCCAATAGACGACGCTGTACTGTATGAGCTCCTAACTGCGCGATTTTAATGTGCTTTAGGTACTTTTCCAGTATAAGTGCCTTGGCGAAAAAAGAAATTTGGCAACATTTTCCCGGAACCTATCCAGTTTCATTTTATATACACATGCATTTTTTTTTTCGATATTTATACGAATTATTTATACGATTAAAAAAGTCGTTTCTCTAATTTCATACAGAAACAGATGTAATTTGTACATAAAAACATGAATAATATACATATAAAATAAACATATAAAAAAACACTCATCAAGTTTGTTTTCATAGCTGTTTATATGATTTGACAACAATTCTCAATATTTTTCCGTTATACGAACACCATGCCAAAATGTATGCGGTGCTTTTCCATTATACGGACAGCATTGTCGCCAAGCGCAATAGTTGGCGCAAAATGAAAATAAGGTGGATTGAAACATTTGAAAAATAAAAGGAAAAACATTCTCGATAGTAAAGTGGGCATTTTAAAAATATAACATTTGAAAATTACAAACTTTTACGAACTATTTTATTAAATCACAAATATATACTTAAAATAAATGAACAAATAACTGTTATACTATAAAGTAATAAAATAAAAAATCATATTAAACTGCTGCCATAAAATTATAAATATCTTTCAGCATTGCAGTAAACATTTCATTTTTTGAATGAAGGCGTAGCCACATAAAATCTATGAGATACGACTCTAAATGATGACGAACAGCTTCCCGATGTCTTTTGTTGCGCCATTTTGCGATGCCCCATAATCTTTCAACATTTGGAGTATGACATCCAGTATTAGGGTCGACAAAATTGTATTTGTGATTTACTGTGAAATGATCATAACCAGCACTTAGAATCTGTTTTATATCCTTTCCAACAATCTGTATAAATAATACATGACTTTCATCTACTTCTATCATTTTATTAGGTCCACCGATTTTTCTATTTGGTCGAGAACATAAAGCATTTGCACAAACTTCTCTCGAATAACTATTCCATTCCACTGTTGTGTTGTGGTTCATATCAAGTTGCAGCTCACAAAACTCAATCGATGTCAACTCTTTGCACGATAAATATCTAAACCTCAAAGCATTAAGAAAAGTCACCCGCGATCCTTTAAACAAAGTTTTTTGTCGTATTTCTACGCTTTCTTCGCATGATCGTAAGCTACAACTCAATTTCGGATTTCCAGAACTCATCCATAATTTCATTTCATGATTTTTTGAACACAATCTTTTATTATGCAGAATTCCAAACTCCTGAAACAGTTTTATCACAACTTTCTCATCATCTGGTAATTGCCAAATGATAAAATCCATCTCAGCATCAGCAGTAAAAGTAAACTACAACTTTATAAAAAAAAAGCATTTTTAATTCGATTAATAGCAGATTAAAAAGCTTTCCAAGGTTAAGGTTAAACAATAATCATTCACGTGATTCACGTTTCATAAATAACAAATCACAATGTTTCGCATGGTTTACAATAAAAATCTACGATCAAGGTTGAAATAATTGGCGCATTAGCATACATTTTAGCATGCTGTCCGTATAACTGAAAAGTACCATGTATGTTAATGCGCCAATTATTTCAAAATGCAAAAAGATATTTGAAATTTTATGCCAGCAGTTTAATATGAGTATTATTTTATTGCTTTATTTTATAACAGTTATTTGTTCAATTATTTTAAGTATATATTTGTGATTTAATGAAATAGTTCGTAAAAGTTTGGAATTTTCAAATGTTATATTTTTTAAATGCTCACTTTAGTACGACAATATTTTTCTTTTATTTTTCAAATGCCTTAATTCACGTGACTTTCATTTTGCTCCAACTATTACGCTTGGCGACAATGGTATCTGCATAACGGAAAAGTACCCAAATCTCACTTTGTGATGCCCAAATTACACCAAACTTTTTTTTAAAAATGCCAAAGCCCCTACAGTGGAAAAGTATCAAACTGTCTATTATTTTGCGCTATCTGTGTTATAGTTTATACTATATGCAAGGTGAGTGGAGCGAAGAGTTTAAACATTAAATATTAAAGTTTCGGCACAGATATCATATACACAACGGGTACATAACTGTCATCAAAGTGTCGTTATTTTGCTTGATATGGTAACCCGGATGGTGTTGTTTATGCTGTTGATATTTTCGCCAAATTGGCGTCGGAAAAAATCGCTCCAATATGGGGTATATATGACAACTGTGCCAAAGTTTCTGTAAAGCAGTATAAGACTAAAAATTAAGAATAAAATAAATACAAAAGAAGACTAAAGAAGAAAGAAAAATCATGCGTTAAGCATAGAATATGAAACACTTTCCAACACATCCTGAATGCTTTAACAAAACTTAGTTATTTAGGGAAATAAGGTAAATAAGATAACTAAGTAAACATTTTAGAAAACGCATAATTTTTTAGAAAAATTGATTTCAGCAGTTACCGTCCATAGCAATAGTACCGTTATTACATGCCACTATTTAGCTAAAATTTAATTTAAGCTACTCTTAAAGCTACTGAAATCATATTTCCAGATATTATCATCCATAGACGGTTATGTATCCAATTCTTTGCGTGACCCTGTATATCATTTTATCTATATTCTACAAACATTTCTTAGTAATCTAAATGCAGTTCAGCGTAAAACTGCATAACTCCTTTAAAAACCACCTTTAAGCAATTTATTCTCATACTCAGGAACCCTTACGAATTCTTTTGTGTAGACCTGCATATGAACTGTAGCATTTATACACACGGTATAGTATGCATAAATGTAGTGAAACATAAAAGCGCATATCATAATTAAAAATGCATTTCTAGCAATCATTACTTATGTACGTACAATACTTCGGAGAAAAGTTTCTTGGCGAGAAAGAAGTTTGCCAACGTATTTTTTGACAACCTATTTACTGCTTCATACTCACAAGCAATTTTTTGCATATGTATACAATTTATTTAATGTAAAAAAAAACTATTTATCCATTTTTATAAAGAAACAGAAGTATTTTTTGCACAGATGTCAATACGCATCGGGGTTGGCGTGATTTTTCTCTGACGCCAATTCGGCAGAAATCTCGCTTTCGAATACCAGTTACTTATATATTTTTAAATTATTTGCTATCATTTTAAAAAGGAAATAACTATAAATAAATAAAAGTTTGAATAATAACTATAGAACAAAACAGTTTATATAATTTAAAAACAGAAAATAAAAGTATATAAACAATGGCACAGATGTCATATTCGCCCCATATTGGCGCGATTTTTTTCTGACGCCAATGTCATATACGCAATGTATACTTAACCGGCGCCAAAGTGTCGTTATTTTGCTTGATATGGTAATCCGGATGTTGTTGCTTATGCTGTTGATGTTTTCGCCAAATCGACGTCGGAAAAAAATCGCGCCAATATGGGGCGAATATGACATCTGTGCCTAAACAATTTATTAATAAATAAAAAACAATAGCCGGCAAAATAACACCATTTTAGCACCATAGGTAACCCGGTTCATATCTGAAATCTGTGCCGTAATTTGTATCTAAAAAAATATTATATATATTTAGAAACGATTTTTTTATGTATATAAGTGCATATATAAACAAAAATAAAAGTTCATTAGATTTGTTTTCATAGCTGTATATTTTGGCAACATATCTCACTTTCTGATGCCCGAATTACGCCAAGCTTTTTTTTAAAAATGCGCTATAATGGAAAAGTACCTAAATAAATAATTAACAGAAATAACCAATTATACAAACTAAAATATTTTATTTCGAGATTAAAGCATTGTTTTTAATTTCGATTAAAAATACATATATCTTTAGATAACTTTAATTGAAATTGGGTTCACGGCTTAATATCTCATTCCATAAACCTAAACAAACACAAGTGATTCATTCATCGTGAACCGTAAAAAATATTAAATCATTGAGGTAATCATTCACAAAGTAAGTTCTCCAACAATCAATGGACAATATTCTAATGACGTCATAGTATGTAAAATGGTGGCGGTATCATTTGTTTATGGTTTGAAATCACAAAGATTTAATTTTGCAATGTCTCTTAGCTACATTATTTTATTGTCGTATTTATGAGATCAGAACAAAAGCATATTTTTTCATTATTTAGTTATTAAAAACGGAAAAAAATTATAAATGTGCATGATTTGAAAAATTTAAATAATTTTCTTTCTTAATACTAAAAAATAACATCGGGAAGTAACAGCGAGTTTAAGTTAAATAAGTTTAGCTGTTTAAGTCTGTTGTAATATTCAAAATAACTGTATTTATTAGATTTCAGTAAGCAACATCAGGGCCCGATTAAACTTTCAAGTTAGAGGAATTACAATGTCATTTCAGGACCTTTCTTTTGGAGAAGCTTTTCTAAATTCCACATATACATGGAAACTCTTCAGTGTTAGAAATATTATTCCCAGGACTGGCATAACATGAGAACGGCCTGCAATTTTACACAATTTTTTGAAAACTACTATATATCAAAATTTTACTAAAAACTGGTTACTTTTTTGTTATAGAGGCCCACACTATTAGAATTATGACAAGTTGCAGCCAATTTCGCCAAAGTCGTAACCAAGATCGTGAAGCACACACATATAATACCATATAATACCATTTTATGAAATCGTATACCATAATTTAATAGTTTTTACCTTACTTCAAGTGTGTGATTTATTTATTTTTAAGGCTTAATAATCTAAATTGTCCAATATATGAATTTAAAAAAAATGTAAACAAAGACTGAATAGACATGACCGCAAAAATCTGCAAAAAAATTGGAATTGTGCAGATTAGTGGTCTTCTACTGTACACGGTTTTTCATAAATGTGTTTCGTTCTTAAAATGTGTTATTTTCATCTATCACTGCGGAACACATGAGAAAACTCATATTCTTGCACATGAGTTGTATGTATCTTTATATCTAAATTTCCGTCATTTTTGACGGGCTACCTTTCTAGTGTTAATATAGTCAGGAAACGAAAGAAAGATACAGCACATTCACTGTGATCGAGTTTGTTCTGGCAAATTTACAGTATTTTTTATTTATTTATTTATTTATTTATTTATTTTTTTACAGTGTATGGATATAGATGAAATCAGTGCTTTACGTATTTCATGACCACATATTCTAGAGGGTCACTGCTTGAGTTTTGCTTATGTATTTTATGGCTTGTTAGCCTCCCGGTACGGTATGCTATTTCTTTCTCCCAGCTTATTTTGTGTCGTCTTTAAAATTTAACTTTACCTTACAGAAGCCAGCCGTAAAACAAAGCAGTACGATTAAATAATCTATAGCAAGTTTTTAAACTTCTAAGCATCGCACATTTTCAATTTATATACCGTCGTATTGGAAAAAAAGTACATTTCAATGCAATTTCTTTGAAAACTGCATCTCCATTTCTTATTGAAATATTAATTTTTTTTGTATTTTTGGAGCCATTTGCTTAATATTGGCAATGGAAGTACTCCATTTCGGTAGAAAGTAAAGAAAAAATAGTTGTAAAATATTAAATATATAATTTTGTTGCCATTTTTTCATAACAACCGAAAGAAAATGGAATTAAAATACGTGCTATTTTGAAAAAAATATAAACGTAGGATTTCTGTTAAAACATGGAGCTATTATAAACTATATTTGATTTTAAGTATCTTATATTAATGTTACAAACAATTTGAGGCCAATGAATCCTTAAACAGCCGCTTTTTTGATCGAGTTTCTTTAATGATGGTAACTTTTTGCTACAATTGTGTATTATTACACGATAGTGACGTCCTATACCTACTTTACTCTAAATGATTAAAAGTGGATCATAAATTTGAAATTCTTAAGCGGATGCGTCATTTTAGTTAAAATAAAAGCGAGAGCTGTAAGTCTTAAAATTGAAATATGTTTTGTACTATATATACATATATTTTTTTTTCATCGGGGCGGACACTCAATTCTAAAAAAGCAGAATTCCCGTTTTCTCGTTTAAATATGTTCTATCACTCCTTAAAGTTTTGCCAATGAATACTCATCCCATTTCAATTTTCAATTAAGTAAATTCGGTCCAATTTAAAATCCTCGCTTTCCCTCACTCAAATTCTATTATTTATCAAATAAAATTAGTGACTTTGCGATTTTTTTAAAATTATTTTCTATTTTCCATCCATATTAGCTTTGTAGTTAGTAGTATTCTTAGTATTATTTAGCAATATTTAGCAGAAATAAAATCAGCAATCATTTACTAGATACTGTGTAGTAAAAGGGGTTTGTGCACATTCAGAAAGGTTCTTGAAGCACATGATTTCTTCAATTAGGACAATGCACTGTATGGCGTTGTGGGGTTCTGTAGATATGTTCTATGTCTCCTTTAAGTTTTTCATATAAGTTTAGTATTACACTGCATACAGCCGATTTTCTCGCGAATTTGCTCGCTATTTTCAGAAATTCTTTCTGTTCTAAATGTAGGGTTTGGGGAAATATGTGAGTTTTTAGTGTATTGTTTTTGATCTAAACAACTAACATCTTAGAACGTGTTTTTCTACAAGGTGAATAGCTACCATATATATATATATAAATATATATAATCCTAATGAAACGAATTTATGAAACGATATTATGAAACGACTGAAATGAAACGAATCTATGAAACGATTTTATGAAACAACTGATTAAACAACTGATTACGTTTCTACTAAAATATGGATATCCTAAAATATGATTTCCCCTAAAATATGCAATTTCTCCTAAAATATGGAATATTATCCGATGAAATTAGCACAAAAAATCCGTATTGATCCGCAGATCTCAAAACTGGTATTAGAATTTTAAAATTCAAATTAGTTTTTGAAAAATTAATTTTTTTCTAATTTTAAATAAGTTTTTCTAATGATGGCATCTCAAATTTTAATCATAACAGATTTTTTTTAATTATTATTTTAGAAAAGGTTATTATTTTAAAATAATTTGGCGGCCAGTTTGGTTTCCCTTAAATGTATGTTAAGAAATATATCATGTTACTTTTATTCATAATTCAATTTACTTGAACAATCTTTCGCGAAATCAGAAGATACTGATAGAGAAATCAAGAACTCTGTATTTTTATGTTAGAGCGACGCAGGTGATAAATCGCCAAACATTTCTCCCGTCGCTTTATATATATATATATATATATATATATATATGTATTTCATTATCATTTTATTTAATACAAAACTTTTATTCAAAACTGAAACATTTAAAATTAATGTCTTTCACTTCTTTCTTTTTTTAAACGAAACGAATTGAAAAATATTAGGCGCAAGTGTCATATACGCACCGGGGTACCTAATTGGTACCAAAATGGCGTTATTTTGCCTGACATGGTAACTCGGCTATTGTTGCTTATTTATTAATAAATGTTTATTTACATTTATTTTCAGTTTATTTTAAAAAATTGTTATAAATTGTTTTATTCTACAGTTATTAATTAAACATTTTTTTAATTATTTTTTTTCATTTTAAAAATAATAGAAAATAATAGAAAAATACATTTGTAACTGGTATTCGAAAACAAGATTTTCCCTAAATTGTCGTAAAATAAAATCACGCCAATGACATCTGACAATATATGACGTATGTGCTAAATATTAAATTACGCAACAAATCATGACATTTAGTTTCAAATTCAAAGCAATGTTTCAATGGTACTACTTAGTTATCCCGTCAACCACTTTCGCTAAATTATATAAATCGCCAAAATATACAAATTGACATAATTTTTATTTTAATTAACGAAAGAACAAATAAATTAGTATAACATTAATAAAAATACAAATAAAACGGCGAAATAAAAATCACTTGATGCCATAAATCGTGTTTCTTCCTGAAAGTCAAGTGAATGTGACATTTACGATCAACCTTTATTGGCATTTAATCATATAGTTTGGCGAAATATTTTTGGTCGATGGGATAACCATGTAGTACGGGAGACCGGGGATAGTAGGCGCAGTTTTTAGTTATTGATTTTTATTAATTTTTTGTTTAAGTTTTTTATGAAACTTTAACTGTACTTTTAAAGAACAGGCATTTGGCTATAAATACCCGGAGTTTTGAGTTTATAGCTTTTGTAGTTTATGTTTAGCGGAAGCCTAAAGTAAAAGGAAAATTGTGCGCCAACTTACACCGTCACGGGGCAAGTTGCCTATACCTATGGGGTATGTTGGCACACGCCTTATAAAAATTTAAATAAGACACACAGTTAAGAGAAATCAAATTCCTTATTACCAGTAGGTTTAATCAAAGGCGTTATCGCCGTACAATGTAAATTCAAAATTATACAGACATAAAAATAATGTATAAAACTTTAACATTGAGTAACTTCTATCCTACTCGATAACATCATCAGAGTTACAGTTGTTACAAATAAAAAATCGAATGTCTCCGTTTGGGCAAACCCCGTGTGCCCAAAATCTTGCATTGCAACCACTGTTTTCGGTGTTTGCTGTTTTTCAAGCTACCAGCATACACCAGACACCGAGCCACCTTTTCTCGTGTTCAATGCGCCTACTAGCTTCATAATAAATTTCTTCACAAAAGGGTCTCGTAACCATCTAAGCATAAATAATCCAAGTAAATCACATATGGGGTAGGTACAGATAATCATACACTAAGAAAAATTGCACAAGTTAAATCGCAATTATTAAGATAAGTATTAGAAATTAGAAAAAGAATGCAGGAACAAAAAATTACTTGTGAGCTCAAAAAAAAAAAAAGAAAAAAAAGAAAAAAAAAAAAGAAAAAAAAAAAGAAAGAAAAATCGTAATAAATGTCCACTGCACGTAGGTAGCGCTGCAAAACAACAATAAGGATTGTAAAACGCAAGAAGAAATGTACTCTGTGACTGGTTGCACAATCTATCCACAAACAGGTGATTTATGGGGACTGCGCCTACTTCCCCTGTGTAGCCAACTAGCCCCGGTCTCCCCTACCGTTTTAATTTACCATTCAAAAAATAAAATATACTAACTGGCGAGTTGAAAAAAAAAGTTATTGGGGAGATTTGTACGCGGCAAACATAAAAATACCAAGAATTCTTTCCGATCATGGCGACTTTTATGTAGTTTTATTGGAAAAATTATTTTTGATCTTTAATCATAATGGAAAACTTTTTGATGAAAAGCAAAGGGATTAGCACGTAATTGTTTATGGCAGTTACAGGATTTGGACTACTATAATATAAGTGACTTAAGGAACAAAAATATGGTGTTAAAAGTGGGTATTAACCAAGTATTGCAGTGTTTCTATTTTTATTTATTTTTATTTATGTTTTAATCTTTGCTACCACTCTTTTTAAACCTAAAACTTTGTGGTGCATTTCTTTTGCAAATTTCAAACAAAAGCAACGAAAGTACCAGGATTTTTTTTTTTAAATAGTGGTAGAAAAGGTTAAAAAAAAAAAAAAAAAAAAAAAAAAAAAAGGAACGTCGCGAGCCTTCATTACCACTAATCATTTCAAGGGCAAGCAACTGTATTCCTGTAATGTTGAATTTCCACTGGAATTATCGAAAAGTTTTGTTTCAAAATAACGAAAAGCAATTTTTCAAGTTTCTTTTTAGGGTTTCGTTCATCTGACGAAACCCTATTCGTCTCACTCCTCTGTCTGTCTGTCTGTCTATTTGTCTGTCCGTCACAGAGCCCGTTCTCAGAAACAATATATGTTGGAGACTTGAAATTTTGCATACTTATAGCTGGACACCTGAGATCAAACGACAAATCATAAAATTTTTAAAAAGTCGTAATTAACGGGAGTTATTAATTAAAAACTTTAAATTTTACGTCTCATTAACGAAGAAACGGTATAAAATGAATGCAGGTACGAACGGACACTTGAAATATTTTCATTTTATCATTACATATTATCACACATCTGCGCTTCGAAATTGCAGGTCTGCCAGAGCGTGCTTTAAGCAAAAAAGTGTACTGGACGTTTTTAAATCGACTTGTATCTGAGAAACTTTTTGGGCGAGACATTTTTAACTTGCACAGACATACGCAGAAAAAAATCTACTTTCATTTGGTATACAGATGGTTTCTCTGCGTTGTGTATAAGAAGATAGAAAAATATTTGACGACTTATCACCTGTGGCTGGCTAACATTAAAGTACCAAAATGGCCGCTTTGAATATAAAAAGCGAGGTAACAGTCCGTAATTGTTCATGGCAGTTACGTGACTTGGAATATTATAATATAGGTGAAATGGTGCGATATAATAATATTTGACGGCTTATCACCTGTGGCTGGCTAACATTAAAGTACCAAAATGGCCGCCTGGAATATAAAAGCTAAAGGATCTGCCCGGAACTGTTGAAGATAATCACATGACTTAGACTATTATTATAGAGATTGTTTTTAATTCTAAAAACAGTGCAAAAAATAATATTTCCTAACGATTTAAAATTTTATTTACATGTGACTATTAAAAACTGAAAAAAAAAACTTTAAAATTATTATTAAATGAGTACGTGTTAAAAGCAGGAAAATATTGAAATTTATGTCTTGGAAATTGCATTTACACGTGAATATTAAAAGAGAAAGAAAACTTTAAAATAATAAATACATTAACATGTGTTTAACACTTTCAGGGTCAAGGTACTTCTATTCTTAAAATGTTGAAATCAGTGAATGGCACCAGAATTTACAAACAAATTTCGAAATACGAAAATGCTTTTGTTCACTTACTTAATAAAAGAAAAATTTTCATTGCAATATTCTGGTGCCAAGGTGGCATTTAAGAATAAAAACAAAGTGGTCCGAAAATGAACCACCGCCCTTGAAGGGGTTAAAGCAGTAAATTGTAGTAATTATAGTAAATTGTATTATGTCAATCGTTTTAAAACGCTGTTAAAAATACCGGGGGGGGGGGGAGGACTCTGCTTACTTAATTCATTTTATTTTTGCTTGTTTTCAAATGTTTAGCGGATCTTCTTTAATGAAACACGGAAAAACCTTTGGATGTCTTAACAGAAGCTGATTCGGCCTTAAATTTTCCCAATCAAAGGGAATTGAATGGAAACCCGTTTACATAGACATCGCTACATGTTTTTTCATTATAATTCAGTCTTCTCTAATCTTTTTAAGATCGATCAGGTTTGGGTTGGGTTGATTTTTGACGGCCAATTATCTACACGAGGGATATAGGCCCGGGGGGAGTGCCCTCCGTGGGGGTCTTTCTAAGGGAACCTAATCCGTATTAACGCATGGAAGATCCACGGCTCGAAGAAAACCACGAAAACTCCGAACGATTAGGCCGACGGGCGCGATTGGGATCGAACCCAGCACCTCCCGTCTGCCAGCTTCGAAAGCTTAAGATTGATCAGATAAGCGTGCTTTTAGATTCTGCGGTGTCTTAATGGGGATTGGTGAGCGTAGCTTGCAGGGGGCAGAGCCCCCTATTAAGATATAATAAAGAAATAATAATTTTTCGACAAAATATGTAACATTTTAAAAAGTTTGTAGGATTTTTTTTTTTTTTAACTGGTTCAAAACAATCTTTATTCTATTCTTAGAATCTTCAACAATATAGCATGTTAAAAATCCTTTTTTATGCACTGAATCATGAAACACTGTAACTTGTTCTGTGAGATATATTTCAGAAACTCAACTTGTAATTATTTTCCTTTCCGGATGTTTCTGCTTACACTAATAAAGTTTAAAGTAAAAATTTCATTTTACACAATTAAAATTAATACTATGCAAGACATACTTTATTCAGCTAACATTAATCAATTTAATAAATGCGCTAAGTCTAAATAAATATTTTAGAAGCTGGTGTATTTTGGCACAATTACAACAACTTCGTGACAAAGCAAACCACAAAATTAAATTAAGAAAATTTTATTTTCAGATTTTATAGTGACGCATTATTTTATTTTAAGAGCTTTTACTCATTTATGCTGTCAAATCTGCTGAGATTCGAGATGATTTTTAAATAAATGTATCAGAGGATGTTCAGTTCATGTTCAACTGTATAAATTTGCAGAAATTGATTAGTTAAAATATAAGGTCTAAACAGGAAGAGGAGTAAGATTATGGTAACTATATTTATTTCGAAACAAGATATAATTTATTAATATAAAATGTGTTTTCTAAAATTTGTTATCCATTGCTTAACATTTATACTTATTTTTAAATATCGGAAAGATAGCTTTCTGAAATAATAAATGATATTCAATAGCTATTGTTTAGTTTCAGTGTTTAAAGTGAAAAGGGATCTGCTATATTAAATGAACACTAGATTAATTTTAACACAATTATTCTAATTGTTATATAAATCACATCACATGTAAATTACCAACTGTGCGAAAAATGTCCGGACCAGGATTCAAACCAGTGTTCACTTGGCTGAAGCCTCCAATTCTCTACCATCTGAGCTATTCCGGACGAAACAGATGAAGCTTTTTCACCCAGCTAATCTTATTGATTATAGAATCTGGTCTGAAATCTGGTTCAACTGAACAGAATAAATCACAGGTAATGGAACTCCTGAAAACGCTGGATAGGTAATTACACTAGATTAATTTTACTTGAATTGTTCTAATTGGTAAATAAATCATATGAGATGTAAATGTAATTGTGTTAAAATTAATCTAGTGTAATTCTTTGACTAACGCAGTGTTTTAATAAACATTGCTTTTCTGATAATTCATATAAATTAAATAACTTACATATAACATTTTGAACATAATTGATTTTTAAGAATAAACAGTTTTCGAAAATGTAAAGTAAAACAAATATAAATAAATTAAAATTTTAATTTATAGCATACGAACTTTACATCTTCCTTGTGTTTTTATCCCATTTCTTCAATTATGTTTTATGTAGCTTTCATTACAAAAAGCTACCTATTGCAGCCGTTCGGAGGAAAGCGATTCCGAAAAAATTTGGTATATTTTCACCGATCATGACCCCCGACCCCGAATCCATCCTGCGTTCAAATGTATATATATATGATCTTTGTCACTCTGTAACTCTCGTGTTTATGAACCAGTTTGTATGTAACTTGGTGTGTACACAGTACATATAATGTCTCGACCGAGTTCGTTGACCAACTTTCTCTGCCATTCTTTCAAAATGGTGGTCATTTAAAAATTTAAACAAATTTAATTTAAAATGAGGTACAAAAAAATTAGAAATTAAAACGGATTTTTTTCTTATTTATTTGACCTTTATACAAAGATTTCGGAGCATTTTTTGTTTCGGCTATATCTTAACAAATGGCTGAGTTATAGCGCTTTGAATTTCTAGCATGGCTGACATCTTGAAACGATCTGATTTTTGTCACGCGATAATACGCGTATTTATTAACTGATTTAGATGTGACAAGGCATGTGCATAGTATATAGCAATGTCTTGACAAAGTTAGTTGGCCAGATTCATCCACCATCTTGTTACAAAATGGCGTCCATTAAAAATTAAAAATTTAAATTAATTTAAAAATGAGGTACAAAAAAATTAGAAAATGACAAACGTTTCTTCATTAAATGTTTGACCTTGATACAAGGATTGCGGAGCATTTTTTGTTTGTCTTTATCTTAAAAAATGACTGAGATATAGCAGTATGAATTTCTAATGTGGGTGACATTTTGAAAAATCTGATTTTTTGCCTGCTACAGCACTTGTATACAGTGTGATCTTTTTTTTAAAAAGACAGTGTTTGGAGAGCCCTGTTGCGCGATCTAATAGCATAAATGGCACCAAACTTGGTATTTAGACTAATCAAGACATGGGAAAAAGGATTTCATAGGAAAAAAATTAGTTCCACAAATCGCCGCTAGGGCATTTTGTGGCGCTGCTGCAGCTTACAATAACGAGAATTACCATAAAACATGGGTATCAAAGAAAAATGCAAATGTTGTGAAGACAGCTCCGACAAATAATCTCAGCTGATCTAAACGGGCTCCAGTGGACATGCCTGTCATGTTACCGGAACGTGCCTTACTAGTGAAGCTGTATTTTATGAATCAATGTTGTGCATCCGCAGCTCTTCGGAAATTTTGAACCAGAAAAAAATTACGAAAGGGGCCTTTATAGCTGAATGGTCTTAAGAAAATGATTAAGAAGTTCGAGGAAACGGGGTCATTGACCATTCGCGCTGGGAGAGGACGTAAACAAGTATCAGAAGATGTAATAACTGATGTGGCAACTGCAATTGTCGAAGTATCGCAGGGAACCATTGCTGGTACTAGCAACGCCCGGTGTGTAGCTCGACAACTGGACATGAATTATTCCACGGTATGGAGAGTTTTGCGGCGCGTTATTGGATTTTACCCCTACAAAATCAGCCGCTTGCACGAACTGAAACCAAGTGATTATGATAAGTGAGTGACATTCACTCTATCGTTTCTTGCCAGGGTAGAAATTGATGATGCTTTCCCCTGGCACATTCTGTGGGGAGATGAGTACCATTTTTATCTCAATGGGTCCGTAAACACACAAAATAGCCGGAATTGGTCTTCTGAGCAGCCCCACACCGTGCATGAAATCCCATTAAATTCCCCAAAAGCCACTGTTTGGTGTGGTTTCACAGCCGAATTCGTAATTGGGCCATTCCTTTTTGAGACCATCACTCCGACAGGACCCGAAACGTGCACCATAAATGCAGAAAGGAACCACAAAATGCTGCAAACGTGTGTTATTATACAACTTCAGCAAAGAAACCATCTCCAAAGACAATCTTTATGCAGGATGGTTCTCCGCCACACATTAGTAATAACGTAAAGCAGCTGTTGCGCCAAAACTTCACTGATGATAGAGTCATAAGTCGGAGTTATCCAGTTGCATGGACGCCTCGTTCCCTTGACCTCACGCCATGCGATTTTTGGCTCTGGGGTTATTTTAAATCTCAAGTTTATGTTGGTGGAGTATCAAATTTGTCTATTCTAAAGGACAACATAACAAAGACAATGCTGAATATTCCTCGTGATATGTTACGTGCGTCTGTGGAAAACGTTGTGCACAGAATGCACGGTGTTATTTCTGAGAACGGTGCTCACATTGAAGGTGGTCTAATTCCTCACCGGAAAAGTTAATGTAGTAAATAAACATTAATAATTTAACTGTACGATTGTATGTGTTTGTATTTTTATTTTCTCACATTTTATACATTGCAAAGCACCACAAAATGCGCTAGCGGCGATTTTTGGAACTAATTTTTTTTCACGGAATCCTTTTTCCCATGTCTTGATTAATCTAAATACCAAGTTTGGTGCCATTTCGACTATTATATCGCGCTACAGGGCGCTCCAAACACTGTCACTTTAAAAAAAATCACCCTGTATATCAATCGTTTCAGATGCGAGTTAGCATGTGCACAGGAATGACTAAGGTCTCGATCGAGATATCGTCGAATTTGGCGACCAAATATAAATCACTTTAAATAAAACCAACTTTGATAAAGCTGACCAATATCGTGAAATTCTCATTTTATATTCAGTGTTGTAAAAAACTAGTACTGTATCTTCTATAAACGGTTTCCACTAATATGAGCTTCGTGTGCTTGAATGGTATAAGCTGGCTTTTTAAAAATAAGGAATATGAAAACTACATCTTCCTCCCGGCACTGGCTGGATGGACTTTTTTAAATAATGTCACGCCTTTACTTGCTATGGAGAGTTTATATCTTGTAGGTTGCGTCATATTAAATTTTCCGTGTTGAGTGATATTACATTTTTAATTCTTATTCAATATTCATGAGATTCCTATCCCACTAAATTAATTAAAACAAGTTAGAAATTGCTCGTCAAACGTGGCAAATGAGGTGCGTTCGTACTATAACTAGTTTTATAATTATTTTTTTACACCCCATATTATACTGAATGTATATTTTTTTGCGCTTCATAAGTGCACAGTCTGTAACATCATTAAAATGCACTTGCAATATTTTTTTCCCATTCCCCGTAATGTAACGGAAAACTTTTGACTGTCCCTGCAATTAAAATATACATCTGATTTTCATAAAATTTGAGATGGCTCGACAAAATTTTGCAACAATTATATATTTAAAATTTCAGACCATTCGGAAGGCTGTAACATCATTAAAATTCACTTGCAATAATTTTTCCCATTGGCCGTAATGTAAAGAAAAACTTTTGACTGTCCCTGTAATTAAAGTATACATCCGATTTTCATAAAACTTGAAATGCTCCACAAAATTTTGCAACAATCATATAGGGGAGACTAGGGAGGGTTGACCATACGGGAGGCTTAACCCACCCATCAGTTTTCATATTTAAAAGAAAAGAGTTTTATCAGTAGGTGTCAACCAAAGCTACTGGAATGTTTAAACAACAGTCACTGTTTCATACAGATAATCGAAATATGTGTAGAAAAAATCAATTGTGAGGCGTTTTCAACCTAAAAGTTGTGATTTTTAGAAATACTTTGTAAGCATTTTTCAGATAAATTATATCATAGAAATTTAAGTAAGTAGGTTTTAAGTAATGCCCAGATATTGATCTTTCATTCCAGGCATAAAGATTATACAGTAATTTAGGCTTAACATTACAATGTGCTATTCTTCAGAAAAGGGATGTGTGGGGAGGCTTGACCCAGTCAATGTGAGGGAGGGTTGACCAGATGTTCAAGGCACTCACGATGGAAAGCGAGAATTCTCGTTTTCATTCAAAAATATCATTAACTAAGGGCGTGGCTTCTATCTTACGGTAAATGCATTTATATCACGTTGTCCTTATTTTTTTAGATTGTAAGACATTTTTAATTAAATTCGTGCATTGAAAGATATTTACCGATATATAAACTTGGGAAAGCTATATAGTACACCAATTTACAAAAGACTTTCATAATAGGGAGGATCTTTTACTGTTTTAAAATTAAAATTTTATAAAAATTGCCCGTCGGCAATGTGTTAATTAAGGAGTTTGGAAATCTTTTTATTATACACTGTGCATAATGTAAGATTAATGACTATATTTAAAAATGAATGTAAATTTATTCTGCGAAGTTACAGTAAAATAGGGTGATGGAAAAGAAAACATTTAAAACTGATCAAAGAAAGATGTGAAAGATTGCTATAGTATCCACTGCACGAAAAGAATTTACGAAATATAAATGTGAAATTCAAATAGCAATTAAAGCCTTTGTGCAGGAATATTGAAGTGCAGTAAACCAACGTTTAAAATGCACAAATAATGCGTGAAAAAGCAGCAAACAGCTGTTTCGAATCTACAGCGAGATTCTTCTTCAGTGCAAGAGAGGGAAAAAAAGGAACAGCGTGCTAGGAAAAGCAAGGCTGAGACAGGCAAAGCAAGGCTTAGCTCAGCCTTGCTTTTCCTAGCACGCTGTTCCTTTTTTTCCCTCTCTTGCACTGAAGAAGAATCTCGCTGTAGATTCGAAACAGCTGTTTGCTGCTTTTTCACGCATTATTTGTGCATTTTAAACGTTGGTTTACTGCATTTCAATATAAATGTGAAAGTTGTTAGGAACAATTTTCCATTTAAATATTACTTATAATAAGTAAATAGAAACAGTAGAAAATACTAGAAAGGACTAGAAAGTACGAGAGCAGCAGTCTTAACCGTTTTAGGGGCAGTGGCATGTTTATGAAACCAGTTAATTTTAATTCCCAAAAGGCACAATGGCACCAGAATTTCACTAAAATCTTTTCCATTTATTACGTATGTGAAATGTAGCCTTTTTCATATTTTCGAATAAATTTGTTCGTATATTCCGGTGCCAAAAATTTATTTCAACATTTTATAGTACTGAATGTACTTTGCCGCTGAAATGGTTAAAAGATGTTAATGATAAGTTAAGTACTCATACGGCTGTAAAAGAACATAGCATTGATCGAAAAACATTAGGAAGGTATGTAGACAAATTTCAACGTGATGAATAGAATGAGATGAAGCCAAAGTATATAACAATTAGAGTTGTCAGGTTGAATGTCACAAAAAGTAGGACAAGGAGACAAAAAAAAGCGGGACAGTGGCTACTAAGTCAGGAGATTATAATGCATGAAACCCTATGAAAACGGAACCTGTCTCTAGCGGAGCTGTCTTAAATATTAAAATTTCATTCTCCCTGCTGTACAATTATACCTTCTCAGACAAAATCCTGTTTAAGACAAATTTTTCTCCTCTGAAATGAGATTACGCCTAAACAGACTTGTTTAAGCGTCATATTTCCAAAGCTATTTTTTGTAATAAAAATTAAAGCATGTAGCATAAAGCTCTTTTTTCTTTTTTCTTAACTGATTTATTACTCTTCACAAATATTTCAATATAAAACAAAGTGGGTCAAGCCTCCCATATAGTGGGCCAACCCTCCCATATAGTGGGCCAACCCTCCCATCTCTTCACCCATTACTTTCTCATGATTAAAATCAATCATTTTTCAAATTTCTTACATACACTTATGAAGCAATTTTATTTCGAAAACTGATTGTATAACAAATAACATGATATATTAAACTTTCTTCTACGTTTAATATTTAAAATATAAAAAATAATTTTGTAAAAAGTGGGTCAACCCTCCCTAGTCTCCCCTATTTAATATTTCAGACCATTCGGTTGGGTAGTTTTTGCTCTGTTATATGCGGACAGACAGACAGACGGACTGAGCGACGACTATAGGTGCTACGTCTTTATATAATTACGAACGCACCTAAAAATACATATTCTTATTAAAATCTTAAACTTCATATCAAAAAGCATAAAAATTCCCAATCACTTCTGAAATTCTATTATCCTAAAAGGAGATGTAATTTCAATGAAATCGTTGACATTCATTTTGAAATTTTGATTGGTCAAGTTTGTCTTTGTATCCGAATAATTCAAGGAAATTCCTTAAAATCGTAAAAATTTCAAAACATTCTCTAAATCCAACGACTATTTCAGTTTATTTAAAGTTAAATAGTTTCTACAAATGTAATGTAAAAAAGAAAAAAAAAATGAAAATAAACTTAGAACAGAAAGTATGATGTGTTGCAATTAGACAATAAAATTTTATATATATGTTCCATTTTGTTTGCTTGAAGATTTAAAAAAATCTAAAATAGTCGAACGACTATTTTTTTAACACTTTCCAATAAAGTTGAAAAGTGTTTATGACTTCGGTTTGTCTGTCCGTCTGTTCTCTAAATCCAACATTCTCTAAATCCAACGACTATTTCAGTTTATTTAAAGTTAAATAGTTTCTAAAAATGTAATGTAAAAAAGAAAAAAAAATGAAAATAAACTTAGAACAAAAAGTATGATGTGTTGCAATTAGACAATAAAATTTTATATATATGTTCCATTTTGTTTGCTTAAAGATTTTAAAAAATCTAAAATAGTCGAACGACTATTCTTTTTAACACTTTCCAATAAAGTTGAAAAGTGTTTTTGACTTCGGTTTGTCTGTCGGTCTGTCCGTCTGTCCGCACTCTAACTTCCGTAAATATACTCGGATCATTTTGAAATTTTTGTATGTTAGTAACCTCTACCATACCACGAACCCTATTTCAAATGCAGTTTGTAGCACGTTAGTTCATTTACAGGGACAGTCAAAAGTTTTCCGGTACGTTACGGCCTATGGGAAAAAATCGTTTAAAATGATTTTTAATGATGTTGCATGCTTTCAAACATAATAAAATTGATATGTATTTATCAAGTGCACTACAATATGCATTTTGTAGAATATGTGGCGCAAGTAATTGTTATTATTCATTTACAGGGCCGCACAAAAGGATTCCGTTACATAATGATATAGGGGTGGAAGGAATGTTTTCCGGCGTATTTCAATTATGTTAAATTATTTCATGTATATTAAAATTGATATACGTCGCTGAGGTTTACTTTAAGTTATTTCATATATAATACGAAGTACATAGCATTATTTACAGGGGCACATTAAAGATTTCAGATACTATATTCTATCCGAATTACTGTACATTAGCAATGATTGCTGGAAATGCATTTTTAATTATGGTATGTGCTTTTATGTTTCACTATATGTATGCATTGTATATGGTGTGTATAAATGCTCTAACTGATATACAGGGCTACACGAAATTCGTAATGGTTACTGGGTATGATTGCAAATTGCTTAAAGATGGTTTTTAAATGAGTTATGCATTTTTACGCTGAACATAATTTAGTTTACTAAGAAATGTTTGTAGAATATGCATAAAATGATATACAAGGTCACGGAAAGAATTGGATACATGACCGTCTATAAATGATAATTTCTGGAAATGTGATTTCAGTAGTTTTAAGAGTGTTTTATTTGAATTAAACTTTAGATAAATACTCCGTGTAATAAAGGCACAGGGTTGTACAAAAGTATACAAGAATGTTTCCATGTATTAGTAAAAATTGCAGAAAGAGAAATTTCAACCTGTTATATGTTTTCATGTTATATGTTTATAAATTTCTCCATTATATAGTATCTATATCAACCTACAGATCAAATACAGGGCTGTTCAAAAGAATTGGAATACATATTTGCTATGGAAGGTAACTGCTGAAATCAGTTTTTCAAATGTTTTATGCGTTTTCTAAAATGTTTAGTTAGTGCTCTTATATACATTATTTCCCTAAATAACGAAGATTTTTAAAGCATTCAGGAAGTGTTGGAAAGTGTGTCATAATCTATGCTTAACGCGTGATTTTTCTTACTTGTTTATATTAAGGAGGCGTACTCATACACAAAAAAAAAACTTT
The DNA here is from genome assembly GCA_963932465.1 of Maratus speciosus. NCBI lineage: Eukaryota > Metazoa > Arthropoda > Arachnida > Araneae > Salticidae > Maratus > Maratus speciosus. The sequence goes on along the minus strand of OZ010795.1, from coordinate 431,929,472 downwards.
ATTTTCAATGAGATATCGTTTTTGTAAAAATGTGAATCATTGCAGCTCTGGGTCTAGATATTTCTGTTCTGTATTTTTTATATCAAATTAATTAAACTCCTATAAAAATCTGCAACCACACAAACATACGAAGTTAAAACGGAATAAAGCTTTTTTTTATTTCATGTTTATTTCAAAACAAGTATCGAAAAGACATTATATTAAATTTATTTTAAAGTTCTAATTCTTTTCGATGTTGAACGAAGCTTTTCATGATCGCAATAACTGCTTTCGGCATATTAAAATCGTAATCATATAAAAAATGTTTTATTCAATTTCGTGTGTTTGTGAGTGGACATTGAATTACTGTGATCATCAGTTGCGTCATCAAGTCATCATATTAATCATCTCGTCATTTTTAAATTAAATTTACTTTGTCACACTGAGTGTTGTACAAATAATACAATATTGTGTTTATTTTTTTTATGGTAAGTAAAGCTTTATTGAATAATAAGATGATATTTGGGGCATTCTGTACAAATATTATACAGCAGTAAAGTTTGTTTATTTCTCTACTTTTTGGGGATAATCTCTGTAACTACGAAACCGAATTCAAAACCAATCATATAAAAATGATGGTGTTACTCCCTGTTCCAACATATGCTACATATTATGTTCATACCACTAACCTGAAAGGGGGCTAAAGAGCAAAGAACTTTCGAAAAATGCGATTTTTGCGCTACTGAAGGGCTTATAAATGATCTCTAAGAACATATCCAAAAATATCGAAATTTACATGTAGTGAAAATGCGCGAAAAGCGTTCTAAATTGCGATTTCTACGCAATATCATAAAATACCGAACCGATTTAAAAAAAATAATGGTGGCAAAATGAAGGTGACTGCTACCACATAGGCTATATTTTAATGTCGGTGCTACTACCACAAAGGGGGTGCAAGATCAAAAACAGTTCTAAAAATCCATTTTTTGTGCTTTAAATTTTTTTGTGCTCTAAATTGTGCTCTAAATTGCATTTTGTGTGATACTTCGGGTGCTAACAACTTGAAATTAAACATGGTGGTTACATATAAGATATAAATAGTCTCTAAGAACATTTCTTAAAAAAATCGAAATTTAAAAGGGATGAAAATGGTCAAAAAGCATTCTAAAAACGTTCTAAATTTGATTCTACTCAATTTTAAAAGTAATTTTTGGAAATTGATGGTGTCAGCCTTGAACTAACATAGGCTATATTCCGTGTCGGTGTTACTACCACATGGGGGTTTCATGAACCAAAAACTTTCTAAATTGTGATTTTCGTTAATCTGCAGGTACTAGCATCTTGAAATTTGACATGGTAATTACGTATAAGATGTAAATTTTCTATATGAAGAGTTTTTAAAAAAATGAAAATTTAAATGGGGTGAAAATGTGCAAAAAAGCGTAATATAAAAGTTCTAAATTGTTCTTTTTGCGCAATCTCAGAAACTATGAAACTGATTTAACTGAACAAAGTAATGGTTGCAAATTCATGGTGATAGTCCCAGCTTCAACATAGGCTATATTTTATGTTGTTGTTACTACTACCGGGAGGGGGGGTTGCAGGAGAAGTACAATGCTCTAAATTGCATTTTTGTGATACTGAGGGTCTAGCATTTTGAAATCTCGCACGGTAATTACTTAAATAATGCAAATGCTTTCTGAGTATCGTCAAAAGCAAATTCCAAATTTAAAAGGATGAAGTGAGTGAAAAGCTTTCTAAAAACGTTCTTAATTATGATTTTTATGCAATCTTATGAAATACCAAATCGATTTAAAAGTTCATGGTTGCAAATTGCTGGTGATAGAACCTACTTAAAATATAATGCCCCCTATGAATATTCGAAAACAAACTCTAGAAGCGAAGGGAAGGAGTGAAAAGTGCTCTAAAAATGTCCTAAATTACTATTTCTATGCAATCTAAAAAATAATGAACCGTTTTCCAAAAGTAATGGTTTTGAATCAAAAGTGACAAATTTTGATCCGACACAGGCTATATTTTATGTCGGTCCCACTATCACCTTGGGTTGACAGGAACAACAAAAATGACTTTAAAAACTTTCTAAATTGCCTTTTCTATGGACTATTAGAAAATAGCAAACAGATCTCAAAATTATTCTTGGCGATTTAATGGCGACAGTCCCTGTTTCAACATCGGTATTTTATGCTCGTACCACTACTACCGACAGATAGACTGTTAGATAAAATGCTTTGAATTCGATTTGATGGTTTATTTTAAGATGTAAATGCGTACTAAGAAAATGTTTTCTAAAAAATTCAAAATTTCAAATGAATACCGGATTGAGCGCGTGTCAAACTGTGGCTTAATTAGTAATTTTTGAATTATTCCTAAAAATATAGTTTCTTCTAAGAAAAAATAGACTTACATATAAATATCACTTGGCATATTTCCACTATGTCGGTAGCAAAGTCGTGGATTTTGCTAGTATAATATAGACATGATAAGCAAAGTTAATAGCGCCAAAACTTTATATTTTAAGAATACTAATTTCAGTAGCATTTATGCATATAATATAATTCAATATTATATATATATATATATATATATATATATATATATATATTCGGAAGCATATAATTTCAATGAATTCTTTTACATATATTTCGCAATAGCAGTTTGGCCAAGTTAGTCATTTTAGCAGCATAATTCAAAAAATTCATTTACATTTTAAAACTTTGAAAATATTCTTTAAATGCAACGACTATTTCCAAAACACTTATTTTTCAGGTTACGTCGTTTCTACAAACGTAATGTAAAAAAATTAACGTCAATGAAAATAAACATTTATTCAGTAGCATATAAATGCTGCGGAAATTAATACGCTTTAAAATTTAAAGTTCTGGCGTTATTAAAGTTTTTTTTTCAATTTTTAACATATATTTCTATTAGAAATTATTAAAGTTGAATATTTTCAAAATCTTATATTATCTATACTTCTATACTAATATTATAAAGAGGTAAAAATTGTTTACTTGTAGGAGGTAAGCTGTGTAACTACCGAACTGATTCCGAAAGTAATGGTATCAAAATGATGGTGTTAGTCCAAATTAGAACATAGGCTATATCTTATGTCCGTACCACTAGCCAAAAGTGGGTGCAGGAGCAAAAAACGTTCTAAAAATACGATTTTTGTGTTACTGAATGGCCTAGAAACATGAAATTTGGAATGGTAGTTACTTATAAGATAGTAACGATCTCTAAGATCATTTCTTAAAAAATTCGAAAATTAAAAAGGGGTGAAAATGCGCGAAAAGCGTTCTAAAAGCGTTCTAAATGGCGAATTTTACGCAATTTCAGGAAGTACCAAACCGATAAAAAAATAATGGTGTCAAAATAATGATGACAACCCTTGCTCCAGCGTAGGCTACATTTTATGTTGGTGCCACTACCCCTAAAGGGGGTGCAGGAGGAAAAAAAAAGTTCGAAATTGTGATTTTTGTGTTACTGAAGGGCCCAGATACATGGAATTTGGCATGGTAGTTGCTTATTAGATATAAATGATCTCTAAGAACATTTCTTAAAAAATTCGAAATTTAAAAGGGATGAAAATGTGCAAAAAGCGTTCTAAAAAACGTTGTAAATGGCAATTTTTATGCAATCTCAAGAAGTACCAAACCGATTTCAAAAATAATAGTGTTAAAATGATGATGACAACCCTTGCTCCAACATAGGCTACATTTTGTGTCGGTGCCACTACCCACAAACGGGGTGCAGGAGCAAAAAAAACGTTCAAAATGCTATTTTTGTGTTACTGAAGGGCCTAGAAGCATGAAATTTTGAATGGTAGTTACTTAAATATAAAAATTATGTCTAAGAACATTTCTTAAAAAATTCGAAATTTAAAAGGTGTTAAAATGCGCGAAAAGAGTTCTAAAAAACGTCCTAAATGGCGATTTCTATGCAATCTCAGAAAGTACCCAACCTATATCAAAAGTAATGATTGGAAATTGATGATGGCAGCCCTTGCTTCAACATAGACTCTGTTTCATGCCAGTGTCACTACCACCTAGGAGTTGCAGAAGCAAAAAACTTTCAAAAATTGCGATTTTTGTATTATTGAAGGGCCTAGAATCCTGAAATTAGGCAGGGCAGTTATTTATAAGATACAAATGATCTCTAAGAACATTTCCTAAAAGATAGAAATTTCAAAGGGGTGAAAATGAGCGAAAATCGTTCTAAAAAACTTTCTAAACTGCGATTTCAATGCAATCTCTGGAAGTACCGAACCGATTTAAAAAATAATGGTGTGGAAAAGATGGTGACAGCCCTCACTCCAACATAAGATGTATTTCATGTCGGTGCCACTACTCCAAAGGGGGTGAAGGAGCAAAAAACGATCTAAATTGCGTTTTTTGTAATACTGCAGGGGCTAGCAACTTGAAACTAGACATAGTAGTTACTTATAAGATATAAATGATATGTAAGAACATTTCCTAAATAATTCGAAATTTAAAAGGGGTGAAAATAAACGAAAAACGTTCTAAATTACGATTTTTATGCAGTGGTATGAAATACGAAAACTATTTCAAACATAATGGTTCAAATTGATGGTGATAGAACCTGCTCAAACATAAGGTATATTTTATGTCGGTGACACAACCCCTAGAGGGTTGCAGGAGCAAAAAACTTTCTAAATTGCGATTTTTGCGGTACTGAAGAGGCTAGAATCTTTAAATATAGCACGGTAGTTACTTATAAAATATAAACTTCCTCTAAGAACAGTGGAAAATAAATTCGAAATTAAAAAGGGGTGAAGCGAAGGGGAGGCAACGTATTCTAAAAGTGTCCTAAATTAAGATTTCTATGGAATCTCAGGAAATAATAACTCGACTACAGAAGTTATTTGTTGCGAATCAAGAGTGGTAGCCCCTGATCCTGTATGGGCTATATTTTATGCCGGTGTCACTACCACCTGGTTGGCATGACAGGAATAAAAAGAAAGCCTTTAAAAACATCTAAATTCCGTTTTCTATAGAATATTAGGAAATACCAATCGATTTCAAAGTTAATGTTGGCAAATTAATGGGGAAAGTCTCTGTTTCAACATTTTTCGAGACATTTTATTTCATCTTTGTTTCGGTATTTTATGTTGGTGCCACGAACACCAGAGAGGTGGTAGACTGTTAGACAAGAAGATTGGAATTTTAAAATGTAAATGTGTTAAGATGGTTTCTAAAAAATTTAAAACTTCAAATGAATACTGAAATGAGTGTATGAAATGAGCCCAAAAGTCTCTAAATACATTCTAAATTATCATTTATTTGGAATTAGTTTTAGTTTGTATTAAATAAAATCTTATTTCTGTATATTTCACTTTTATAATGAAGTTTAGTGAAACTGTGGCTAAATTTGTAATTTTTGAATTATTCCAAAAAGTGTTCTTCTAATAAAAAATAGTCATGAAATATCACTTGGCATATTTCAACTATTACGCGAGAAAAGTCGCGGTGTTTGCTAGTACAGAATATTTATAAAGAAATTTAAAAAGCTATAGCTTACCTTAATACTGGGATAGCTGGTGCTTATTAAAAAGCAACTAAATATATTATTTAATTATTAATTCCATATATTTTTGTTATTTTACATTTTATAAAAAAATAGTCATTAGAAATTGTTTTAACGCTTTATCCTTTGTGAGACGTTGTTTTAATATTTTACCTTTTCTGATTTTAACTATTTCATATAGGGGAGACTAGGGCGGGTTGACCATACGGGAGGCCTAACCTACCCATCAGTTTTCATATTAAAAAGAATTTCAGATTTTTCAGTCTTTGTTTCATACTGCTAATCGAAATAAATGTGAAATTTTTTTTTTAATTTTTTGCGAATTTTTTTATGAACAATTTATTTTTTATAAGAAATCTGTACAAATAACATTACAGACTTTCTTTTAAGTTAAGGAATTGAAAAAGTGAAAAAAAAAGCTAAAAGTTACGCTGCGATTCATTTTTTGTTTACATCTTTTTCTTACGGATTTTTTGAGCCATCATTCTAATTAAATTTTTCTCATATGTCGATATTGCATAAAAAACGTTAGTGCCCAAATTACAGTACTGGCGAAAAATAGGTAATTTGGTAATTTCAGAGTTTTTTAAAGAAGTATATTCAAAAATCCATTAAAATGTTAACTATGTTTTAATGCATTTATTATGTACACAAAGGAGTTTCTCAACGTTGTATGTACACATATGCAAATTCATTATTTAGTTGGACTCCCTTTGCTTGTAATAGGGGCCTTCAAACGAGCTGAAATTGCGGAAATTTACTTCTTCAAAAATTCTTCAACGCGAAGATTGAGGTGTCAGACTTGTACAATTTGCTCAATTAAAGCAAATATTTTTGTGTTCCTCATTGGAATCCAAAGCAACTCAACGCCCAATAATATGTACTGTTCCTCGACCAGTCAAAAATCTCCAATACCTGAGAAGCCAAAGAAACCTTAATTGTGTTTGCTCGAGGGCCATGTGCACTATCGTGCATGAATACACCATCATTGATGGATGACATTCTCTTATCTGAGGCAACAGGCGGCTTTGTAGCACTTTTATTGATTTTGGTTCATATTCCCATGAACAACATTGTGTCTACCGTTTCCATAAGTCGAGATGACGCTCCATATCAAAAGCTTTGTTGGGTGCTTGTGGCAATTGGGCAGGAACTTTTCCCCTGGTTTTCTAATTCAATAAGAGAGACCTGTCGCTCATTATCTCCAGCGTTGACTCGCTAGAAAAGCACACCTGAAATCAAAAGTCCCAGATTCTAATTACTGATTTTGATTTACCAAACATGAAGTGTATTAATTAATTAAATTACCTTTGCCCAGTCATATGCTGTCCAGTGTTTAATAAAAGTAAATTTCAACTGCCCAAAATCCTGCTGTTCAGCGTTTATGCGCGAGTGCCCAAACGATTATCTTTTCGCGCAAGGCTACAGTTAGCTTAAGTTTTTTGACAGGCTATCAAGCCCTGTAGCCGTACTGAAGGAGTCTTCTTCATACTGTTCTTGATCTGTATTTGACTCCAGCATTTTCCCATCTTGGTAATAGTTGCTTTAAAAATCATTTTGCGGTTAATTAGACCCATTTGAATCAAATTTCTGTCAGCACAGGGTGTTGTTAAATGTTTACTCTCGCAATTTGACCAGCCGTTGATGTTCACAGAAAGATCCATGCAAGCTTCCTACAATTTGCGGCGAAACATGCACCTAGAAGCTATTCTACATGTTTTCAAGTTAGTATGCCGAAGAACAGCTTCAATTGCACCTCCCTTTCGTTGACTGAGGTCCTATTATCCCCCCATTCGTATAGCAACAGTCTCTCTTTGGGAAAAATACAACAGAAATCTTAAACTATACCAAAATTGTCAGTAAAAAACATATAAAATAACAAAATAACAATTTTACCTACCCGTCATGCACTAAACACAGTGCACGCAGCTTCCAAATACCACGAACGCAAATAACATACTTTCACAAATTTCTGCGGTTAATGATTATCAACGATAACGTCACTCAAGTACATCGGAAGCTTAATGCTAGTGCTTTCCCATCCAGCCAAATCATAAACGATGCATAAATAAACGCAAATGTGCCATACAATTAATAAAACTATCTTAAAATGAATAAAAGTAAGCGAATGTACAGTCGTGGGAAAAAAATTAAACACACCTACTAACTCCACAACAAGTTATCGTAGACGATAGTTACTGGTACCGAACGATTGGAAATAAAGTCTACTTTTAAATGACGTATATAATATTTGCTTAGGGGCCATCTACTTCTTAAAAAGAATCCAAGCTTCATTTTTTTCAATAGCAATACCCAATTTTAAAAATATATTTCAAATCTTTGGTTTAAACTATACCTAGACACCAAATTTCAAGTCATTTGAATGATAAGTTTTTGAATTATAATCATTCAAAATTTAGTGCATCTAATGTTAAATTACATTTCCATATTTTTATTTATAACTTCTGAAATTATGATCCTAATGTTTTAATTTTTTGTGCAGCAATAATACTAATATACCCAAACATAAGTACGTTGAATTTTCTGATATGAATTATGAAATTAATATTTAAAAAAATTATGAATTTCAACCTAGTATTTTTTGATGGATTCAGATTTATTAAGTCCTGCTTTATGGAAATCCAAAATTTCACATTCTTCTTTCAAGTAGTTTTCTAATTATTCTTTAAAAAACGGCAAAATCTTGTTTTAAGTTGCCGTCTATGATAGAAGTGAGTAGATATTTTGAAATTTCTTATGCTATCCAGTAATCTAACAGACTTAATTGGCTGTTTAAGGTGCCTTGATCAAAAAGGGAGCTCTCTCGGTTAACAATCGAGTTCCGAACTTCAATTTGGATACAGCCCTTAAAATACGCTCGTTTTAAAATAATTAATTTCTCGGAAATCTATGGTACGAATTGCATAAAAATTTGTTTTTAGGCTAATTGAAGGGTGTAGAGTTCATTTATGCTGTCAGAATTGTGTACTGCTATTGAAAAAAAAACAAAGTTATGTTTCGTTTTAATATGTAAATGGCCCACTAAGAAAATTTTATATATATAATTTAAAAGTAAGCTTTATTTCCAATCGTTCGGTACCAGGAACTTTCTTCTACGATAATTTGTTGAGGAGTTAGTAGGGGTGTTGACTTTTTTTTTTTTTTTACACGACTGTACATGCTTAAAAGAAAAGGGGGGTTCTGCCTTTTTTCCTCGTGGAGGAAGGTTGTTCCAAGGAAATAACGCTATTTTGAGATCATTTGAGGTCATGCCGGCAAAAGCTGTAGCAATTACCTCAGAGCTTAAAATTAAAATTAAATTAAAAGGTTTAAAAAAAGTCTATTTTTGTTCAGGATTGTAAAATACATATTTCCAGTATTTCCTTTTTATGTGTATTTTCCTTTTATACGATACATGTGCATTTTAACATACGAATTTCATGAATTTGAGTTGGTTTCTATTTCACGAATTTCCTTCAAAACGAAGTGTTTAAGTGTAACGATAATACTTCGGATAACACAGGACTGTGATATTGAAATTTTTGATAAATACAAGAGAACTTTTCGCAGATTTTTCTGTCATTTGGTGTGCTGATGTCGAAAATGACCTCCATTTTGTCCCCTCACATCAGGATTTTTTGTAAATCGAAATCGATATTTTTGCTAAAACCCTATTTGAAAAGGAATTCTCTCGAACAATTTTGCATCTACTATCTGGCAACAGTGAATTTCATCCATGTAAATGTATGTAATGTAATCTTTTCTTGGTGAGGCAAATTGATTTTTCAGTAATCGATTACTTTTTAATAGGTTTAAGTGGATGAAAACAACTGTTGCCATATCGCACGAGCCGCCTCTGGTCGAGGATAAAACAAAAAGTTCCCTCAAGTTTAAACTTTTTACATCAAATTATGGTGCAGTTTTTAGAAAAATATCATCTACATAATATTTTTATTTATTTTTATTAAGGCAACATACATAAAAGAGACAACTGACCAAGAGAAGCAAATATTATGTATGTGTACATGAAAGTTTCAAACAAATTTTAAACGGAACAAAAAACAAAACAAAACAAAAGAATTTCTATTTAAGTACGTACTCTTTTTCTATGAAACTTCTTTTTGATGTTATTATTTTATGTTCAGTCTCAGGCCTATCTCGGGTTCGTGCTAACATCCAACAGTAGACGTGCGAGCATGATCTTTTCACATCTTTCTTTTGAGCGCTCAATATCTTTGATGTCTTAAGGGAGCCTTTAACCTTGTTTTTCGCTGACTGATACAATTTGCAGGTGAAAAAAGTGCACATGTGAATGAAGAAAATATATTTGCACACTTATAGAGCAATCCAACGCTTGAAATTTGTCCATCATATTCATTGCGATTGGTGTATTGTCAGGATTCTTGTAATTAAGCCGAAATTTGCTGACGAAATCTTTGAAGCCAACCCAAGCTTCTTTTTCCTTTGTTGTCATGCTAGTTTCAAATTCTTTATCCTTAATAAGATTGCGGATATTTGGACCAACAAAGATTTCCTTTTTCAACTTGGCTTCGGATAAACCTGAAACTATTTGCACAGGTACTTGAAACAATCGCAATCATTTGAAACAATACAATTTTTAGGAACTAAACTGTAGCTAATCACATTTTTTGTGCCTGGTTTAAGATTTTGTCGTTTCGGCCATTATCTTTTGACCCAATGTTGAGTCTTATCATGGCTGTTCCTCTGACAAATAAAACATAGATGCTTTGTGTATCCGCCTTGTTGACCAAAAATCATGGAGGTAACTTTCAAATCACCGCAAACGGTCCAACCGAGGTCGGCATATTTAATTTTGTTGAGGACGTAAGCCAGATATTAATAAAGTTCTTTAAATACATCGAGTATCCAACTGGTACACATGCTTACGGGCTTCCGTGATGAAGAAAGACAGCTTTAAAGCTCCTTTTCCATGAATGTATAAACAGCTTTCATTCATCTTCATCGTAGGTGATATTAAAATTGCTCATTAATCCGGGAACATAATAACAATAGACCAGGTTCTTCCCCTCCTCAAAGTACTACTTAACAAATTCCTTTTCTCGATTCCTGTACTAATAAAAAGCAGTACCTTTGGCCAATAAGTTTCTTTGCTTTCAATCTGGAGCCCAACAATTCAGATGCCTCTTTCAAAAGGCCCAGATCTCTAATCAGATCACCAAGTTCAACCTGAGAGATGGACTGAGGTGAATCGCTTCCAGAAGGCTTATATTCATTATCGGAGCCTTGAACCTCTGGATGTTCCAAATCTGAAGACCCTGAAAAGATGACTTTGCAATTCAATTGAAGGCAAAGTCACTGGCACATCCGGTCTATGAGGAACGGAGTGTATGGACGATGGAGTGTTCATAAAAATCGAACGAGAATTGAATTTTTCAAGAAAACGTGACGTGATCGAATTTTGTCATTATTTGATTTTAAATTAGCAACAAAAAATACGTAAAGATCAGCAATCGATTCCCTTGTATTTTTTTCATCGCAGACTTGAGTAATGGAAGTTTCACTGTATTGTAAAATACGCCAATAAAAAAATCTCTCTAAATTAATATGTAGCATAAAAACAGTTTCTTTTTTAGGAGATAATGTCTGAAATTATCCAACTTATTTCAAAAATAATATTTACCGTTTTTGCTCAAACGCAGTCTATATGTTGGTGCCTCCACCCAAAAAAGTTTCAAGAACAAACTGCGTTCTGAAATATCGCATTTTGTGATAGTGCTGGGCTAGAAACGTAAATTTTGGCACAGTTGTTATTTTTTCATGTAAATGCTTCCTACGAAACGTTTCTAAAAATTGAAAATAGGAAATGTCAATCTAACGAAAAATCTTTAAGAAATTTCTAAATTACGATTTATTTGAAATATTGAATGATAGTGAAGTGAAATTTGAGATTGTTGTTACTTTAAAGAAATAAATGCTCATACCTAGCAAAAATCAAAATATTAAAAAGCTAGCAGAAAACTATGTAAATTCACGAATACTGACAAACTAATGCATCGGTATAAAAAGATCTTTCAGAATAATAATTTTAACAGTATCTGCTAAAATGAGTTACATTTAGGTCTGCGCATTTGCCCGAAAAGCAACAAACGTTAAATTATATATTTTTTCTCAATATTTGAGTCTAGAAAAATGAAATTTTAATGTAAAATGAATGTTTTGAATATTTTCTAAATTAAGATTTTTCAAAATTTTAGAACTAGAAACGTGAAATTCTACAAAGTAATTACTTTTTTAAAGTACATGTTCGCTTTGAATCCTTGAGGCTAGAAAAATGAAATTTGACTAGGATATTGCCTTTAAGTTGAAAATTTTCGAGAAGAGCGATCTTAAAACATCAATAATTAAACAGTGTAAAATAAACAGAAAGTTATGACTTTTTGAAGTCTTATAAGTAGAAGCGTGAAATTCGGCATAGTAATTACTTTTAAAACATACGTATTCGCCCAGAATGTTCGTAAAATTTCGTAGAAATTGGAGAAAAACGTTGAAAAACAAAGGTTACTTTGGAACTACTGAACCGGTTTCAAAACATCTCTCCGGATACAAATTATTAAAGCATCTGCTTAAAAATCAGATATATTTTATCGCTTCAGAAACTATGCTCCAGGACATGCAATTGTAAAACATAGTAATTTGTTTTCCTTCTGTTGACGCTAAAAGAGGGAAATCTGATATGGTTGTTAATTTTAAGACATAAATACTCACTCCCATCGTTTGTTCGAATATTTGAAATTTAAAAAAATGAATTGGTTATATCTCTTTAGTCATTATCTACAAAAATACTATTCCTGCTACGAATTTTAAATATGATGAGCAGGTTTCTATGATGAGCAGGATGCAATTTCTAGAAAGAAACGTTTAAAAAAATTAATTTAAGACATGTGACATGATGGGAAAATATATACAATTATATTTGCAATATAATTTCTCTGAAAATGTAATTTCGGCATAGTGAAAACATTTAAGTTACAGATGAGAACGAACAAGAGAATACAAGAGAATAGACCAATTATTTGTTATGCCAAAATTATGATTTTTTTTCTTAGAAAAATATAAACAGCAAATACTTGTAACTTCTATTATTAATTAAAATAATAGTAATAAATAAATATTAAAGCCACTTAAATAAGGAATTAATTGCGATGCTCAAAATACAAGGTGAATATAAAAATCAATGTTTTCTAAATTATTACTTACGGGTATTTGAATTTTTGCTGTAAAAAAGAAACAATTGTGCGTAAGGATTACACTTTGGAACTGCTTGATAGATTAAAATTCTTCTTTATATCTACGATAGTTGATAAATACAATTATCAAGTAGACTACGATGTAGCTGTTCGTTGTAAGGATATAGCTCAAATGGGTTGTAATGATGATTTTCTTATTAATTGAAGTCTCTTGTATTAGACTACGGTGTAGCTGTTCGTTGTAAGGATATAGCTCAAATGGGTTGTAATGATGATTTTCTTATTAATTAAAGTCTCTTGTTACCCTCATGCAGTACAATATGATATTTTCTCAAAACCAGAATTAATGAGTAACATTTAAAATTTCCACTTAATTATGTATGTGTGTATGCAGAAATTTAATGCACATTGATTTTGACGAATAAATGTACTTTTACTGTGGTCGGTGTCTAGAAGTAATTAGTCCAGGCAGATTCTTGAGGAAATCTCAAACTTTAATGTTCTTGAATATGTGGATGAGGTATTTACATTTAGATTAAACATGATAACTATAACTGGCTGGCGACATTCTGCTTTAAAACCAAGGTCCGCTGACCGGGTATTCGGTCGACACGACGTTTCACACGTCCGTTCTCGAGAGCAATCAACAGTCATCTAATCCTTCTCACAATAGTTTTTTTAAGTTCAGCAGTTATTTCGTAGACTCAGAGGTTGGGGTGGATCGTTCGCGAGAGCAATAGTCTATAGTCTACACACAATCTTCAGGAATTATCTTTCTTTTCCTCTAACACAATAGGCGATGCATAATTAGAATTACTCTCTGTTATAATTCCCATTTCCAATCATTCTTGTATTTGTTTGTCCATAAATTCCTGTTCTGGATATGCTAATCTACGCGGTCGTTGCGCAATCGGAATATCATCCGTTAATATTATATTTACTTTTAACTCTGTGTCCTTAACCTTGTTTCGCTTATAATTAGTGATCAGTTCAGTTAACTCTTTCTTAATAGTATTGTTAGTCATATGATTTAGCCCAACTTCCTGAAAATTAATAGAATTAGCTGTCTCAGCTAAATAAATAGCTGTGGTATTCGCTAAGTCTAACTGTGGGATGGAACACTGTTCACTTTCTAATAAACAACTTTTATCAGAGCTTAATTGCATGTTTATTTTTTCACTAAAGTTGCAAGCTCTTTCATTTTGATTAGTTTCCTCCTTTCTCCCCAATTCAGCTGTCGAAATCATTTTTCCTGTCGTGGGATTGTTTTGCTTTTCTGACCGCAACATCGCATGAAATCTGGGTGTGACATAGATGACGCGTCTGGTTTTTGTCATGACTGTTTCTTGTGGGAAAGCAGTGGCGTAATTCACCCTAACTTCCTTCAATTTCCGTTTCCCTGTAATTTGCAATCCTTTTTATGACATATTGAAATTTACCTGTTTCAAAAAGTTATTTCCTAAAATTATAGAATGGCTCAAATTTTTTACGACGTGTAAATATGCATTCACTGTGTAACCATCAATTTCAATTTTTACGGTCGTAAATCCTATGGGTGTAATTTGACTACCACCAATACCTGATAAAACCAAGTCATTTTCATGCAATTTAGGACATCCCAGGGAAGTATACGTATCGTTGCTACACATATTTACGTCACTTCCTGTATCAATTAAAGCATCCATATTTTCCCCTAAAATCCCCAAGCTTTTTATTATTTTATCAACCGGATTTGAGTTATTGCTTACGGCAGCGTTTGCATTTTTAGGAGAATTATTTGTACACTGGTCAGACCTGTGGCCAGGAATTTACACTTCCAGCAGACCGGACTTTCTTTTTCTCGGGGGCAATCCCTAAAACGGTGAGAAAAGCCATTGCAATTGAAACAACGGATTTTTGTATTTAAATTCTTTTGGGGGTATGTTTGTAATTTTTCTCATATGGTACGCGACTAATGTCATTTCGATGGAACGCTCTATTATTTTCACTACCTTGACGTTTTCTAAATTCCGTGTTTGGGGTCTTAATTTCGGTTTTCCGTAAGTTAATTCTGCTTGTTTCAAAATCGTCCAATTAGTAGTCAATTCATCTACACTCGTAATTTTCGGCAATTCGTCACAAAAGTGTTCCATCATTTCTAGGGACAATTTTCGCCTAATCTGGACAATAATTAAAATATTTTTTAATTCTTCGAACGTTGATATGTGTAATCCCGATAACCATTCATTCAGAAAATTTGAGATTTCAAAGGAGAAATCTTTCCAAGACGCTGAATTTTGTTTTCTATGTAAAAAGAATTTTTGCCTGAATTGTTCTGGTGTAAGTTTGAAACGTCTTAAAAGTATGTTCTTTACACAGTCGTAATCACTGGATAGTTCTTCACTTTCACATTTTATTAAACTAACAACATCAAGCGGTAACAGTGCCAACAGATATGTAACCCATTCATTTTTTTCTATTCCTAGTCGATTCGCTTAGCGTTCGAAAAGGGTTAAGTAAATGCTAATTTCTTCCTAATTATTATATTTATTTAGCAATTTTAACACATCGGAACCCTTTCCGGCGACTGTAGATATTGAATTATGCAATTGGGTATTTTGTGTATTTTCCAATTGTAACTTTTTCAATTCAAATTCACGACTCTCGATTTCTTTTTGTTGCAACAATTTTTCTTTCTCTACCCTCTCACTTATAATCCCCGCTAGCAATTTTTTTACTAGATCATCATTATACCCATCGGATTTTACAATTAATTCAGTCAGTTGACTTTTATTAGCACCATCTGGAGGATATAAACCTAACTCGATTACCGCAGTAACCAGATCGAATATTAAGTGTCCCATAATTATATCTGACCAATTAACACATAAATAAAATATCTCAATATAAATAAATAATATATAAGCACCCGATAAATCAAATATATCTATATATATAATAATATGTAACAGTTTTATGAAACAGACTTACTTTGTACCAGATATTTTCACAAAAATATATATATGTATATATATATATATATATATATATATATATATATATATATATATATATTCTTCACTAGTTAATAATACAAAAAATATTATTATTGAATACCAATTTTATAAAAACTTGCTTCCCTCTAAATATTCTCACAGAATATATATTTCTTTCTTTTCAGATAAAAAAATAACAAGATAATATATATATATGTATCGTTATACCACTTTTCTCTGAAAGAAGCAAAAAAAAATCATGTATTAGGAATCTAAGATCATGTATATCATTAGGAAGAAAAAAAAAAAAAAAACCACCTTCCTATATTTCCTCTTTGCAGACACGTCTAAGCAAGTGCCTTATTTCTTTTATTACAAAAAAAATCCACTTTTTCATAAATCACTTTCTAAAAAAAAAAAAAAAAAACCTCACTAAAAAACTTCACTAAAATAAAAAAAAATATATTCTTTTTCTTCGGGCGTACACACACAAAAACTCACTTTTCCCATTTTATCAAAAGAAAAGAAGAACATCTTGAGATGAATAAGTAGGTCAACCAGTCACCGAGACTCGAAACAAACTTTTTATCAGCAGGAATAAACGAAACTCTATGAGAAGATGCCAAACGCTCCATTGATTAATCACCGGGCACCCTCACTTAGATAAAATACTCCGTTGAAATTACGAAGCGCCGAAACACTTGACTCTTTCCAGCTATTCACGGAGCATTCGATGAAACAAACTTTTCTTTTTCAGAACATCATTTTAGGACATTAGAAAAATTTTTCGTACAAGTTCCATCCACACTTTGCATGTAAATCCCGGTCGCAGCCTCCAATCTGTAGAAATTTAATGTACATTGATTTTGACGAATAAAGGTACCTTTACTGTGGTCGGTGTCTAGAAGTAATTAGTCCAGGCAGATTCTTGAGGAAATCTTAAACTTTAATGTTCTTGAATATATGGATGAGGTATTTACAGATGGATTATTTACATTTAGATTAAACATGATAACTATAACTGGCCGGCGACATTCTGTTTTAAAACCGAGGTCCGCTGACCCGGTATTTGGTCGACACAACGTTTCACACGTCCGTTCTCGAGAGCAATCAACAGTCATCTAATCCTTCTCACAATAGTTTTTGTAAGTTCATCAGTTATTTCGTAGACTCAGAGGTTGGGGTGGATCGTCCCGAGCCTCATTTAAAGAATGTGCTAGTCTTTGCAGTGCAGAGTTCAAATTCTGTTACCACATGTATGAATGTATGTATGTAATAAATGTATAATTTCGCTTAAGGAGTCTCAGGACTCTCGAAATCGGAAAAACTGGAAAAAAAAGACAATTTTCTACACTTAATATCTTAAAATGTATATGATTTTAAAACGCAATTTTAATTGGGATTAAAGGTTCTGTGTTCTTTCATTTCATATACTTAAAAACTTTAAGATGCTGTATTAGTATTTATAGGGGGCCCCAAACTGTCAAATATTTGTCGAGCACAAAAATAGCATAACAGCTTACGCGAATGATAACAAAATAAATTTTGCAACTAGAATAATTTTTTTGTGCCTAATTATATTTCAAATTATAATAATTACCCTGAACATAAATAAATTTATATTTAAAGGTTTTATATTTTTAATAAAAACTCTTATTTACCTAATACGAAATTTTAAAAATTTTAATAATATAATCACTTTAATAAATATTTTTTCAACGCTAAAAATTAAATTTTAAGTTCAGTTTATACAGACTAACAAAAAACATATATTTTGAAAACTTGTTTTTGAGCTATCCTGTGCGTTATGACCAAAAATGTCATTTGGAAAAAAATGACTTCGAAGTTTCTGAAACGCCGCTTCAGCTATTGAGCGTGTATATTTCCATAACTTCTGTTCTATTGGGAATTTCAAGGAAACAACCATATCAAAATCTTCAGAAAACATAAAAGTTTATCATCTAAAAAAAATTAAATTTCTAAAATTTTGAAGCTGTAAGAGACCTGATAACATTTAATGTAAATAGGCAAATACCACTTGGCCAATATCAATAACCACGCATGCAAAGCCAGGCGTTATGCTAGTAGTTAATAAATACAGTATTATTTATATTTTTGCTATGACTTAAACTTAAGTACATTCATAATCTATTTAATTGTTTAATACAAAAATGTAAAATTACTTGATATTTTTTGCTCCATAATTACAAATGAAAAGATTTTGTCATGCATGTAAATGAAATCAAGTATGTATAATTATTTTATTTTTATTTATTTATTTATTAATTTTTTACATTTATCACAAAAACAATGGTATATCTACCTTATATATATAAAATCCTAATGAAACGAATGTATGAAACGGAAGTATGAAACGGAAGTATGAATCGACTGATTAAACAACTGATTATGTTTCACAGCGATTTCTCCTAAAATATGGAATACTTTGCGATGCAATTAACACCAAAAATCAATATTGATCCGCAGATTTCAAAACTGGTATTAGAATTTTTAAATTCGAATTAGTTTTCGAAATATTATTTTTCTTTTCTAATTTTATATACATTTTTCTAATGATGGCAACTCAAATTTTAATCAAACAGATATTTTTTTTTTCAGAAAAGGTAGACATGGTAACCCGGCTATTGTTGTTTATTTGATAATAAATGTTTATTTACTTTTATATCTTTTTGCAAATTATATAAATTATTTTGTTCTATGATTATTATTTTTTTTTTTTTGCTAGAAAATAATAGAATATAATTAAAAAATACAGTACTACTTAGTTATTCCGTCGACCAATTTCGCCAAATTATGTAAATCGCCAAATTATACAAATTGACGTAATTTTTATTTTAAATAACGAACATACGAATAAATTAGTATAACATTAATAAATATACGAATAAAACGTCGAAATAAATATCACTTGATGACGTAAACACGTGTAACTTGCTTAAAGTCAAGTGAATGTGACATTTGCGATCAACCATTATTGGCATTTAATCTTATAGTTTGGCGATAGATTTTTGGTCGTCGGGATATCTAAGGAATACCAAAAATTCATATGTAACTGGTATTTGAAAACGAGGTTTTCGCCAAATTTTCGTAAAAAAATAAAAATCACGCCAAACCTGCGGTGCGTATCTGTCCAAATATTACCATTCGAAAAAAAAAAATGCTAACTGGCGAGTTGAAAAAAGCTATTGGCCAGATTTGCATCCTGCTAGCGTAACAGTACCTAGAATTCTTTGCGACATCTTTCATGGCAACTTTTATGTAGTTTTATTCGAAAAAAAATTTTGATTTTTTAATCAAAATGGAAAACTTACGGTCCCATATTGGCGCGATTTTTTTTTCTGACGCCAATGTCATATACGGAACGGACACATAACTGGCGCCAAAGTATCGTTATTTTGCTTGATATGGTAAGTCAGATGTTGCTTTTTATGCTGTTGATGCGTTCCCCAAATTGGCGTCGTTAAAAAATCATGTATATGACATCTTTGCCAAACTTTCATATGAAAGGCGAAGGGATCCGACCGTATTTGTTTATGGCAGTTGATGACTTGAACTATTATAATATAGATGAAATAATGGCGATAAAATAATATTTGACGACTTATCACCTGTGCCTGACTAACATTAACGTACCAAAATGGAACCTAGAGTATAAAAAGCGAAGTTGTCCGTCTGGAACTGTTGATGATAGTCACATGGCTTAGGCTATTGTTATAGAGATTGTTTTAAATTACTGGGAGACAAAGACTCTTATACTTAATTTATTTTATTTTAGCTTCTTTTCAAATGTTTAACTGATCCTCTTTAATCAAAATCGAAAACAACCATTGGATGTCTTAACAGCAACTGATTCGAACTTAAATTTTTGCAATCAAAGGGAATTGAATGAAAACCCGTTTACAGGGAGATCTGCAAAACTTTTTCTCAGTATAATTCAATCTTCTCTAATATTTTTAAAACCCATCAGATTAGCGTGTTTTTAGATTATGCGGTGTCTGAACGGGGGTTGGCGAGCGTAGCTTGCAGGGGGCAGAGCCCGCTAGTATTCGATTATAAAAGTTAAACATTAGAAAATAAATCTTAAATCTTTCTAACATTTTTAGTTTATTTACAAAATAATAGATTCAAAAGAAAATTATATAACTGCAAAAAGCTTGTTTTATATAATTTTGCTTAAAAAATGTTATTTCTTTTTTAGATGTTACTTTATTTAATGTTGTTTTCCACTGTATTTTGGTATAAGTACCGGTTTTTTAAATATTTTCTGATGCAGAAAGAAATTATTCCTCCTTGATAAATGTTTAGTTTTTTTTCCTATTACAAGCCATAAAGAAATTCTTTTTTGTTTTCTTTGTTACTGTATTTCTCCTAATCACTGTATTTGAATTTCAAGGCAAAAAAAAAATATATCTATCAGCTTATTTCAGTTTTAAAGTATATATATATATGTGTGTGTGTGTCTGTGTGTGTGCGTTTTACACATATGATTTCATTTTCATTATATATAATCGATATTTAAATCCATTGTCCAACATTATTGTGATTAAATTACATGTTTATTAGGGGGGTTTTTTTGGCATTTTTAAGCTGAAATTGAAATTATTAAAAACATTACTAAAATTTAAAATGGATCACCTATAGAAATCAGACAATAGGGAAAATTCTGTCAATATATTTACATGTAAATATTAAAAGAATACGAAATCTTAAAAGAAAAAAAAATATTACATGAGACGCATTTAAAGGTGATACTTACGGCATATGTAAAATCCCCCAATATTAAATATCGTTACATTTAAAGGGACAAATATAATTATTATGGGTGAAAAACATTCACAATTTTAAAATTTGGAATATATTTTATTTATTTTAACTAAATTTTGAAGACCCTTTTCACGTGTTCATTAAAAGCTACAAACTTAACAGTAATAGAAAATATTTACATTGAAACCACAGACATGTTTCGAATACTCTTTCAGAAATTTCTAGTTTAGAATATGATCATTTAGAAATGTCATTATGAAAGATTAATTCAGGCATGTGTACTTATTTTTTTTTTAATTCGATGGAATTCGCATAATTAGATACATTTTGTGTAGGTGATGAATTAATTACATTTATTTTTGATGAAAATAAAAAGTTTTGGCCAGAAGCACTGACAGCCAACTAGGGCTACATGTAAGTTTAATTAATAATTATGTATATTTATTAAACACGTATATAATAAAATTAATAATTATGTATATTTATGTGTGTATTAATTACTTTGAAAAAAAATGTTTTGACAGTTTCCTTTTTGTTTTCGGCCGAAAATAGAAAGCATACCGAAGATAGTTTTCGTCCTTAATAACCTGTCCTTAGTCAATATTAATTGAATAATGTTACAATATCAACTACTATAAAATATCATCGAAAAACAAATTGTTATATTAACATTGGTGTACCAATCCCTAGTTACAACAATGTGCAATTTGGGCGAAATTGAGCACAAACCGTTTTATCATCCTGCTTGGTAGCACTTTGTGCTGTTATCTGTAGCTAAGAGTAAAATCAATCATCTAGAAGTAAAAATATTTAAAGTTAAGTTCGCAAAATATAATTTTAGGTAATATTTGTTCATATATGATTTGCAAAGGTAGTATTAACCGCATCCTTGCAACGTTATCACAGAAACACACGAGCAAAAATAACTTTTAGATGTAGAAAATACAGACGCGACACAATAGGCTGATATACATTTTATCATCGTTTTCCTTTTTGTCGTCTGTAAATTTTGGAAAGAAAGCTTCACTATTGTTGTCCACTATTATTTTATGTCAGCTGTCACAAATGTATCTTTCTCGTCTTTGCGGACTCTGGATAATTTGTTTTGTAGGTCATAAAAAATGGCCTGTCATTCGGTAATCGTAACGATGTACTAAAATTAAGTCCAATGGGATGAAATTGTGTTGTTTGTTCACTCTGCATGGAAGTTCCTGCAGGTCTTATATGTTTCATAAAGCTTTTAAGAGATTTGATGAATTCCAATGTATTAAGCCCATTGTGAACAATGAAAAAAATTCTCCCTGAATACGAATAGTTTTTCAATACTCTAAATCCTAAGGTGCATATTATATCCTGCCAATTAAGTGGCTGTTAATCTCTACAGGATTGAAGGGAATATCTCCGTACACCTTCCTGTAAAGTATGATTTATCGGCGGGTTTTAAATTCCGATGCTTGGTGTGAAAAAACACATGTGGGTGTGTTTAAAACCTAACTAAGAGGGCAAATAAGCGGAAAACATGAAACTCAAACTACCTTCTCTCATCTATAGTTATAATCTAAATTGCACTAATACTTGAGATTCATGCTTCATAACATTCTACCATTTCAGTGTTGATGTTTTAAATCGGCTCTGTTGCATAAAAGAATGGTATAACTTTCCCACATTTATGTACATCTGATATTATAAATACTGAAATGGAATGGCTTTTTTAAAAAGAAATAACGCGTAAACATTTATAGCTATAGAACTTATTCTTGAAGGAGAGTAATATGTAAAGTCTGATATTTCCTTACTCCAAATATATCCAATATAAGTCCTCGTCCTTTTACGAGATATCAAATACTCAAAATAATCTTGGAATATTAAAACCCAAACGATACGTTCAACCCATCAACAACTACAGGATAAATCTCTTAATGATAAGACTATTAATGAGTCTAATAATACTGTACATTCTGCAAATTTGATTAGTTCTTCTTAAACAGTATTATGTGTATTAAAATTCTGTTTAGTAAGAGAAATAAATCATCTTTTACTCTTAAGGGTGTATTAAAATTCAAACTTCTTTTTTTAAATTAGTTTTAAATTCCTTTTCGTTCTGAAACCCATTAAATTAGCAGATTCTCTTATTCTTAATTCTGAAAGTGTATAATTGGCTGTGCTTGTCAATTTTTTGATAAAGGCAGACTATATTGCAAAAGATGCTGTCAAAGTTTTCGTTGTGAACCGAATTTTCCAAAGCAAGAGAGCTGGAAACGAGAAAAAGGGTCATGTTGAGGAAATAATAGTTTATAAATCAAGTTCTAATTAATTCAGAGAAAAATAAAAACACACAGCCGCTTATACATCTCTTCAAAATCATGTAAGCAAATTTCATGTTTGCACCTATAAAAATGAGTCTGAAAGTGTGTCCGAAATTTTTCAGTTGTTGAGCGTGGGAAATGTTTTATCTTTTTTTAGTGCATCCTTAACTCTTTTTGTGAATTTTTTTATTCGTCTTTACTTTTTACAAATTAACAGGTAAATATAACATTAATAAAATATATTTAGATTTACAAAAGAATAAAAGCTACTGAGATATTTTGTATATATCATTTTTCTTTTTCATTATCTTCAAATGTATGTTTTATTGTTTGTTAGTCCAAAACAAATTTGTCTCAATCCATTATATTCCCTTCATAGATGACAGAGAAACGAATTTGTTCGAATATTCATCTCTCTCTTCTCTCAAAATAATAGGAATTGTAAGTCACCTCCTCTGTTTTCGAGTCGAATTAAAAGCTATATTTTAAATCGATCATAGATATATATAATACCATATATTATGCGTCGTATCTGAAATTTAAATAGTTATTTAAGTAAAACTAAAATAAATAATCAAATTAAAGGTCATACATTACAAACAATTCAAAACATTAAAAGTAAAAAGAAAATTATAACGAAAACAACAATTTGTTTAGCTTATTTTTTTACATTAATTTCAATTGCTAAAAGACGTAAATTAACACTTTAAAAATCAGTAAAAATACATTTATTTTGACTATTTACATGTTTCAACTCTACCCGATTCATTTTCAAACAAATAATAATAATAATAAAATATAAAATTTCTGAAACACCATTGCTAAAGTATTCATGTATTCTTTCATATTATGCACGTTATTTTTATTTTACTTGGAGGCTTATTTTATTTCCGTAAACCTGGAGTAGCTCGAGCCATAACTTCGGTATCTTGAATGATGCTGTATCGATACATATTGAATTTTTGCGTGTTACAATTTCTATGATTTCTCTTATAATGGATGGACTGTATTGGATGTAGGGGAACATTATTTTACTGTCATTGAAATTTATGTGTATGGTTACTTCTGGATATACTCTTGATAGGGATGTGTTTGTTCTATTATATTTAAAATAAGCTTTAGGCTCCATTTTCTAGATTTAAATTTGCTGCTTGTCATAGCAATGTAATAATTCTTTGATCCGTCTGTTCTAATAAATGGTATTTTGTAAATTCCGGAGTAATTCTGAAAAATTAATTGCGTCAATTTTAGCGCAAATAGTATTCTGTAATTTCGGGGGTGGTTTTGCTACTAATTACATATTGAAACGGCTAAGACTGCATTTTAATCTCTCAAAATAGCTTGGAAAATAATGTATAGTATAAAGTTCGTATTTTTGCAAATTAAACATATGTTCTGGACTCTTGTTATTGGCTATATCCACGATTATTTTATTAATATGTTGAACTTTGAAATCTTTATTATGAGTAATTCTGCGAATGTTATTTAAATATTATTATAAAAGAAACTATATAAGTTGTAACACGCAAAAATTCCAAATGTAACGGTATAGCATCATTCAACATACCAAAGTTATGGCTACTCAAGGTTTACGAAAATAAAATAAGCTTCCAATAGTCCAGGCAGTAGGGAATTTTACCTATCAAAATTAATGGTAGTACTGGAAATGGGCTTTCTAGATGTTTTTGGGGACGCTGAATCCGAATTTGTAACTTCCCACCAAAATTTTCCCCGGCAACCTCCCCAAATTTTGGTAAAAAGCCCCCAAAAAAGGTTTTTATTAAAAAAATCAATTTATTTATTGTTTTAGAGATATTGTATACAATGTTTCTTTCTCGTCCCTGAGATTTCTGAGGAATTTGTTTTGTAGATTGTCAATAATGGCCCGGCATTCGGTAGTCGCAACGATGCACTTAAAGTACGATTGGTTGGTTGTATGGGGTTTTTTGGTGCAAAATCCCTTAAGGGACATGCTGCGCCAACTTAAAGTACAACCAATGGCATAAAAATGTGCTATTCAATCTGCATTGAAGTTCCTGGAAATCCTAGATGTTTCATAAAGCTTTTCAAATGTTCGATGAATACCGATGTATGAAGTCCATTGTCAACGACGGAAAAATCTTCAGGCGGTACGAATAGATTTTCACTACTCTAGATACCAAGTTGCATCTTATACCATTCCAATAATTGTCCCTCAATCCCAACAAGATTGAAAGGAATATCTCCGTCAACCGTTCTGTAACGTATGAATAATCGGCGGATTTTTAATTCCGATGCAGAATTTCAGTCCAACCATTAGCTAAGTGTATTAAAAGTTGTTTTTGCTAGCTGCTTTTTATAAACATTTACTGATTTGGTGCTCTGATCAGCCCAAAAAATTCGTTTTTTTTTTTCAATTTCAAATAATATTTCAAATAACCTCATTAAAATCTCACAACATGAGTTGCTTGAGGGATATTTTCCTTTATAATAAAGTAACCTCGCATATCTCCTAGGATCCTTAACTGTCTTGGTTTTTCATATTTCATAATTGGTGCCAAAGATATAATCATGGGCCGGTAATACTGTTGGTTGTTGAAGAAACACAGAAAAAAACAATTTTTGAGTTTCCATGACCGATTTTGTTAATGCGAATACCATTTCCAGAAAGGCGTTTAAGATTCATACCAAAATGCTCTAAGTTTTCTTTCAAACTAGCTGGTAATTGATACATCATGAATATAAATGCAAAATAAAAACCGTGTAGTACATGACTCAAGAAATGTTGGAATGATTGTATAGAATAGGCTCAACTGAAAAGTAAAAATGAAAAACACGAAAAATCTAAAAGGCGTGGTGATTGCGGTTTTTGACACATCATCACAATGCTAATGGATTTTATAATATTCATTTGTCAAGTCAGTTTACGAAAGAAAATTCCATACTATAGCGAGGAGCTTTCCAATGTTACCTTTCTTATGACATACCATGGAAAAGTTACCGAATGTCGTGTAAATATAGTAAAACGAACATAATGTATCGAACCTGATGTGTCACGTAAATAGAGTAAAACGAACATGCAAATATAGCAAAATATAATAAACACACTGCGTTTGTTTATCTGGACCACAATAATTGCAGTATGAGTGAAATTAACCCTTAGCTGTCAGGACCACAAAAAGGATTTTCGAGCAATTAAATTTGCTAGATCTTTCAAATACCCCGCTCCAAGATGGTCAAGAATTCCCGTTGCCTGAATCTAATTACTTTTGATTTAAATACATCGGACGACTGAAATCAGACTGCTCATTCTTAATTATGTATTCTATGAACGATATTTTGTTTCAGCTTGTACAATGTCGAATATGAACAAATTATATCCTTTTACTTATTTAAAATAACGATAAATTCACAATACTAGAGACAAGTGTAACAGTTTTATTCTCCGTGTGAATGGTAGGAGTATTAGAATAGAATTTAGTTTGTGGGAGCCGTTGACAAAAACAGGATATCAATTACTATACCATAGTGTTTTAAAATATCAACGTTTATAATTGATTTACTAACATTGTCGATTATGAATGGACATTTGAAGTCTCGTCATAAATTTAAACTAATGTATACTGCTTTTTCCGATTGCTTTGATCGGTAATTATTTGCTGGTTCCAATGTAAACCCCTTAACTGTTTTGATCGAGCGGCATTCGGGCTAAAGAGCTATCTTCGATACTATAAGCTTTTGGATACCACTTAATTTTATCTAATTATAATATAACTTAATTTTATTATTTAAAGGATCTTTTCTTTGTTAAATGGCATACGTTTTTCAATTGTTCAAAGCCAAATATTTTAGTAAAAAAGGGAGTGTCGGGTTCTTATATTTAATTTATTGTGTCACGAAAAAGAAACAGTTAAGGGGTTAAAGTAGAATGATAAACAAAGCCATATGGACAGAATCTGGTAAAACACAGACGTACATTCATCGCTAATAATGTCATCAATGTAAGCAATGACGTCGTGAAATAGGATAATGAAAGATAAAAAAAAACTAGTAATACTAAATTGAACTCTCATTCCTCCGCATGCGAGTTCACGTCTAGTTTTGTGCTTTTGCGAAATTATATAGAGGGCCGCATTACTTTGTTTTGACGACGAAAGTCACATGATACTAGTAATATAAGCCTGCTTTTATCTGCTAAGAAATCGAGCGATCGGGGTAAAATGATCAAGAAGTCTGCTTTTTCAGCGTTGGCTAAATCTTCAAAACTGTTTTACTTGTTCTATGACTTCGGTGATCTGTGCTACTAACTCTAAAACTGCAATATTTCCTTCTCTTAAATCCCAAAATGTGATTCTTTTAATCGACTTTAAGCGTTTACTACAGATAGCCTAATTGGCAAATTTACGCAAGTTTATTTAAATCCCCTACGAATCTGAAAATATGTCTAGATTTTTTTTCAGTTGACATTGAATCGGTACAGCTTTTAAAAAGTGTTCGCCAACCTTATGCTTTGCAAGTGGTCACATTTTACGTGAATTAAAAGGAAATGTATGATCGAAACTTTTGCACTATTTTAGTCGCCATCAGAATACTCTGCAATCAAGCGATAATTCCGCATACAAAGTTCAATAATTTAAAGAGAGAGGGGCGTAACAATATTTTTCGTGCAAGATATAACATCTGAGTTGAGAACCGATAACGCGATTTGTGGTATCCTGAGTAATTTTGATCAAACTAAATTGGGCATCAATATATATGAACCTTAATTCTGCTTCAATAGCCCAAATTAGGAAAATGTAAAATATATTTAATAAAATATATTTAATAAAATATATTTTTGATAAAAACATGGACGCAAATAAAATAGCCACTTACATTCTGCCATACAGTATAGTCGTCACGTGCTCACAACTTTTACCCTTTTGTAGGCACAGCAGATAAACAAAATACACTGATGTAAAAAATTAAGGACCAGTCACAAAATCCTAATTTTTAAGTAAGCGAATACTCAAAAGGAAATAATATAATTCAAATTACTATCCCTACAGCACAACTAGTCCATATAGCATCTCATTCATGTCACACATGGTCACAAGTGTCACAGTCACTACGGTGAAACACAAAATAGGAAATTCCACAAGACTCATTATGAGTCTCAAATGATCACTGTATGTGCCTCCACTGAGACGTCAATGTGACTGCTGCTTTTTGACGAGTCACCAGGTGACTTTACAATGTAGTTACATTGTGACTCTCATGTGACTGTCATTTTTAGACTCAATTTCAAAGTCATCATGATTTTTGCATTATGATAAGTCACCAAATAATATCACATTATAGTCATATGGTGACTTTTCACAAAAGAGCACAATGGTGACTTCACAGTAGTCTCTGTGTCACCTGAAATCCTCATGTGACTTTACTGTGACTTTATTTGGTAATTTATAACAATGCAGCATTCACGATGACTTTGAAATTGAGTCTGCAGATGACAGTCGCAATGCAACTATATTGGAGACTTCTCACAAAGCAATAGTCATAGAGATGTTTCAGTGGAGTCACATATAGTGATCATTTGAGACTCATAATGAGATGTATGGAATTTCCTATTTTTGCTTCACCGTAGTGACTGTGTCACTTGTGACCATGTGTGACATGAATGAGATGTTATATGGATTAGCTGTGCTGCAGAGATAGTAATTATTCGAATTATATTATTTCCTTTTGAGTATTCGTGTACTTGAAAATTAGCATTTTGTGACTGGTCCTTAATTTTAGACACCAGTGTATATTCTTCGGTTAAAATAGAATCTTTAGAATTTGGATGACTCATCGTTTATATTTGGTAAATTGCAAATGCATCACCAAGGATCATCACGATTTTTGGCTAATGTAAGCTTATATTATTTTTGCATACACAATATAGCTATGCAAGATTGTTCTTTTCCATTAATTATTACTTATACAATAAAACGCTGACAACATAATACATTTTTAAAGGATTAAGAAATATACTAAGTACTTAAATATTCTTAACAGATCTCATGTTTGTAATACAGTTTCCTTTATTCCTTAAAAATCTTAAATCTTTGACTAACGTAGTTTTGTAAATCACCGATTCAATTCAATATATCTTTAAAAAAAAATGAAAGAAAAAAGAAAAAAAAACAAACAAACAAACAAATACAGCATAACTATTTATCTAACAAATGTATGGCAGACAAAAACATTTTTTTTTTTCAAATTTAAAATAATATATTTGTTATATATTTCATACAAAGAAAGCTATATTCATTTTTCTTCAAAAGTGCATCAGGCCGGAAGACACACAATAGCAACAGAGATTTGTCCAATAAAATTTTTAAAACGAAATCTATCTTGGCACTGTTGCAACTACTTGATAAAATAAACCAGAAAAGGGACAAAGAGCGGAAGGAAAACTTTATTTTCTCATTTCATGGTGGCACATTATATTGTTTTCAAAAGCTTTCATCTATTCTTATTGCGACGTATTAAATATAATCGATCACCAGTTATGAAACTTCAAAAGTGTAGACATTTGCTTTAGAGATTTTAAACCAAAATGGTTTCGTTTATGATTGGATTTATGCCGGCCAATTATCAATACAAGTGATATAGGTCCTAAAGGGGAGAGTGCCCTCCGTGGGGGCCTTTCTAAGGGTACCTAACCCGTATTTACGCATGGAAATCCATGGTTGGAAGTAAACCCCGATAAATCCGAACGATAGGCCGACGGGCCCGATTGGGCTCGAATCCAGCACATCCCGTCTACCAGCTTCGAGAGCAGAATCTCAATGGAATGGCAAACCAAAATGGAATTATTTTATTGCAACTGTCAGATTTTTAATGCAACGTATTACATTAGAAGTATCATTATTTGAATTTAAGGAAACTGTGCATATGAAAACCGTTTCTTATAAATATTGGGAATTTTCAAAGAAAAAATAAAGCAGTTGGATCATTTTATATATGTATAGTCTGATAAGAATTTTGTTTAGCGAAAAAAAAACATTTATAGTACTTTATGATATATTACTTTCATTATTTTTTTTTTAAGAAGCACGAAAACAAAAGTTCTATTCTGTATATTATAATTTATTGATAATTTTAATTTTCAGCTGGAAATTTTACTACAAAAATTATACTTTTGTTCGAGTTTTCTTTATTTGAAATACCATATATGTATTTTTTTAATTTTTAATAACGCAATAAAAAATGCCATATAAATAATTTTGTTTCACTTTAACAGTTATAGCGTTTTTAAGGGGTCTCAGGACTTAAAGATTCAAAACTTCCGAAATTTTAATTATTTTATATGTTAAACTCCTGTTTTTTCTGAATATTTTGATAAAATCGTTTCCTTGAAATTCCCATTAGAATAGAAGTAATGGCTTTTAGAATCCCACCCGCTCAATGGCTGAAGAGGCGTTTCCGAATTTTGAAACAATTTTTCTCCGAATTATAAAAAAAAGGCAAAATTCAAAATATCGTTTGTGGGAATAACGCACAGGATATCTCAAACACTTCGAAATACATTTAATGAAATTTTTAAAACATATGTTTCATGTTACTCTTTATAAACTGAATCTAAAATTTCAATTTTATTGTTAAAATAAATATTTTCTTAGATGATTATGCTATTGAAATTTCCAAAATTTTGTATTAGATCAAAACAACATTGTATTAAAAATGTAAAAATACTTTAAATACAAATATTTTTAAGTTCAGAATAATTATTACAATCTGAAGTATAGTAAGGTACAAGCAATCTCATTCTAGTTGAAAAATTTAGTTTGTAATTCTGCGCGTAATCTGTTATACCAATTTTTTGCTCGGCAAATGTGTGACAGTTTGGTTAGCAGTAAATACTAATTCTGTATCCTGTATTTTTTTTAAATACACGAAATGATAGAACATACTTATGTCGTTCGTACAAATAAAAATTGTGCTTTTAAATCCTACAGATTTTAACGTATTAAATGTTGAAAATGTTTTTGTTTTCTTTTCACTTTTTCCAGTTTTAAGAGTCCTGAGACACGTTAAGTAGAATCCGATAATAAACTAAAAATAAAAATAGAGCATGACAAGAGTCTAACTTTCTATGGAATAATCACAATTTCTTGCAATCTAAAGTATGACATTTATTCGAAATTCCAATTAACGTGAGGTCTATTATTGACTCTACAAAAACGTAACAGTTGAAGTAAAGTTAACATTTTACAGCATTATTCTTCATCAGACGTATTGAATTTAAAATCATACTTTCCACAGTTGAGACTCCTTGATAAAATAAACCACAAAATAACTACTGTTAAATTTTCCTTGTATTTAAAAATAAAGTAATCGTAAAAATCCTTACATATATCCAATTAAAATATTTATCTGAGATATGGATTTGTTTTAATTTAGCGAGTCTCTTATTTCTATAAACACTAAAAAAATAATATATATATTTTCTTCTCTATACAAAATATTCCTTCATTTTTTTAAATTTTCTTTCTCTCTCGGAGATTTTTCATATGCATAATATGCTGTATATATATATATATTAAAGAGTGTGTAATAGTTATATATTATAACCTGCTGAATAATTACTAAATCCAATCAGTCTGTGGTGAGATTGCATAAAATTCAAACCATCTGTTGAAAGCTTGCTGCTGGAGTAATCAATATAGTAGAATATTGGCAACCATGGACAGGCTGAGTACTTTGCAGTTGACCAATTTAACACTAGAAAGACAAAAACTTAGTATATACCTATATTGCCCAAACGCAGTCAAAATGACTGCATTGCGAAAAAAATAACTAATGTGTAAAGAAATTTGTTTAAAATTAATTTTTTATATTTTTTATATTATTTACAGTTTTATAGCAAAGTATTAGTAAGTATTAACAATAAAATAATCTATGCATTTTTATTTTTACATTTTATGCAAATGAAAGTGGAAATCTTTTTATGTGTACATCTTCCGCAAACATACTTTTGACATTTCTCACATATGTTATTTGCTTTGTTGTTGTGGCAAAGTCGCACTTGACAAATTTTGCATTTGTTAGAATGGGTTGCATTTGATGATATCGCAGTTGATATTTTGCTGGGTCTTCATGTTCTGGTGAATTTTTCTGTCTTGCAGCGATGTATTCGGTGGAAATCTCTTCTGCTAATTGAAACAAGAACTCTTTTCGTTGTATTTGTATTCCTGTCGTTTCTTTGTAAAGGATCCAAGCATTTATAGCAGCCAAATCTAAAATATTGAAAAATATTTGGAGGCGCCATCTACGAGAACTAGCTTTTACTGTATCTTTTCTGGCAATTTGATCCGCTATATCAACTCCAAATTTCGGGCTGTTATAAGATTGAATAGATTCCGGTAAAAAAAAAAATTATTACTTTTATCAATTTTCACAAATTTATGCTTAGAACTGAGAACAGCTACTCTTTTATTTTGTTTGTTTTTATATATTGTAAGAACATAATTCTTTGATTTATATAGCAGAGTTGAAAAACGAGGAATGTTACCCTTCATTTGTTTGGCTGCTTTGGGTAATTTTCTTTTGTTTCCCCTAATATTTCCAACTAGAGATGTTTGTTTGGCCAATAATTTTGTCGCGAGTGACATGCTAGTGAAAAAGTTATCGGTCGTGATATTTCTTCCACTTCTTGTATATGGGTCGACAAGTTTCAGAACAACGCGTTCACAGATATCCATTGACGATGGTCATTTTTCTTTTTTTCTCAAATAAGGAAAACCATTCAAAACATATTTGCTACTAGCATCTGATACAAGCCAGAATTTGATGCCAAATTTATTGGGTTTATTAGGCATATACTGTGTAAACTTGCATCTGGCTTTTGACGAAAATAATTGTTCGTCAGCTGTTATATTTTGCCCTGGTTGATAGCAATCTTGACTATTTTCAATGAACTTGTCCCATATTTCCGAAACAAAAGAAAATTTATTCGTTTGTAGCCGCCTACTTCTTTTGTTTCTTTTGTCAAAAAGAATAAACCGTAGGATTTGCTTGAACTTTTCTCTGGCCATAGTTTATCAAAAAAATTCGGGACCCCACTTTGCTGACCCTAAATAACTCAGGTTTAATTTTTTTGCCAATACGGCTCCAAGAGCATATAAAATCCCAATAAATGCATGTATTTCCGGTAATGCTGCTATCCAATCGTTCCTCAAAATTCGGCGGCTTTCTTCTTCTGTGCACTTTTTTTATATATCTGAAAATATACTTATCTCTTATCAACGAAAATGCACTGATGGGATTATCTGCCATAATGTTCCTTTTTGAGCAGCCTGTTGGCCTTTTCACAGCCTTGAAAATACAAGTAGTTGGTCATCTTCCAGGAATACCACCTTTGTGAAATTTTCACCACACAGTACCATCAGCAGCTGTTCCGGTCTCCTGAAAGTTCTTTTCAGTTTCTCCATTATAGTCTGAACTACTTACCATGCTATACGTTTTCCTGGGCATATTGATGACTCATTCATTTTCATCATTGATGATCGGCTCTTCATCGCTATCTTCAGGTTGGTTGGTTGTGTTATGACGGCCAATTATCAACACGAGGGATATAGGCCCTAAGGGGGGAAGTGCCCTTCATGGGGTTCTTTCTAAAGTAACCTAACCCGTAATAACGCTTGGAAGTCCAAGGCTCTAAGAAAACCACGAAAACTCCAAACGATTAGGCTGACGGGTGCGATTGTGTTCGAACCCAGCACCTCCCGTCTACCAGCTTCGAGAGCAGAACCTCTCAGCCACTGGCAAGGCGCTATCTTCAGCGTCAGATATTTCACTTTAAATATAATCCGCTTCATCTTCAGATGATAGTTCAGGATTTGTTGCATCTGATTCTATATCAGAACACTCTTCACTTATGTTCGTTATTTTTTCCAATAATTCACTTCTATTCGACATTTCTTTCATGAATTTAGGGTACAAAAGAAAAAAACAAACAACTTGTTAAAACAAGTAGCGGATCATAAAGACCCGAATAACATGTACTTTACCTAATTGAGCAACTGGAACTTATCAAGTATGCACCCACATCGATAATTTATCATGTGATGGTAATCGAAAAAGATGAAAACTGTTATTTCAATACATAGCCGAGCTGTTCATGTAAGAAATTTACTCAATTCAATAATAAGAGTCATTTGATTATTAAAAAATTCCCAAGCAGTCAAAATGACTGCTTTTGGGCAATATAGGTATAACACATATAAATATATACCGGAAATGAAGGATGGGGCGATAACTACAATTATTAATAAACGCATTTACATGTTTTTTCAAAAAGTCACAAAATTCTAAGACATTTTGTCATTATATACATAATTGTTTTTTCTAATTATTAAAAACCAGTCAAAATGACTTCCTTGGGCAATCTACTGCTAATTAACTACATCGATTTGTTTGTAGTAGTGAGATGTGGGCGATTCTCAAAAGATGGGCACTGGACACACGTCATAATTTTAAGCCTTTCAAAAATAACTTTAATTATCATTGACTTTATTTATTTATTTATTTATTTATTTTTACACTGAGTTTTAATTCTATTCAGAGACAGAAAGGGAGATAATTTATTGTAAAAGCTTTGTATAAATATCTTAAAATTTTATTATTTTATGCTAAAGAGGCCAATTTCGGACATTCATAACGTTAACTGCTCTAATGTACCACCAAGAAAAAGAGTTTTAACTTGCTTCCAGGTGGTTCTAGTGGTAAACAACGAATGCATAAAGGAAACGGATGATATTTTGATAATTTCGTTAAGAGATGGCAGGCTGGTTTATTGCTTTTTTGAAGATAGAAGGACTTTTCTATAAAGAATTTTTTTTGTATTTTGTTATGTCCGAAAGTACCGTACGCGACAAAGCATTTGATTTTATTAACATTTGACTAACATTTGATTTTATTATTATTATTACTGGAAAACAAAAAGTTAATTATACATATATATATGTATACACATATAATTATAGGACACATTTACTACATTTTTAGTCTTAAGAATTTTTTAAATACGAAGCGCAACGTCCAAAATCTGTAACGTACGTGCGAAAAAATGTCCAAAATTTGTAACGTGCACAACTGCTAATTAAATGCTTTAATAATTAATTTTCCAGTATAGTTGCTGTCTTTTAATGTTTGTGTATAATTTTGTAGACATACTATTAAAAATATTTATATATTATATTCATAGACAAAATACTATACTATTAAAAAAAATTGGCCTTAAATTTGAAAATTTTAAAAATTACATATAGTTAACGTTTAATGATCCCACCTTTTGAGAATCTCCCATTGACTAAGTTCTATCTAAACATCATAGATTCATGCAGCAGTCAAATGGAAGTCAGGCTAAATGAGTGGTAAGTAACGGATTAAGAAATCCGGTTGTTTTCCTATTGAAACAGAGGTTAAAATAACTTACAAATGTTTATTCTACCACACATAAAAACGTGAACAATTCCCATGATACGAGAGTTTTCGTAGGGACTTCAGGCTGGAGCACGAATTAATATTTCATGCTAAACAGATCTTAATGACAAATTTAGATGTTCTAATAGACAATAAGGCACCAGGTAACAAATTTTCAAAACTATCGAACAGCACAAAAAATCTCTGTCTCTGACACCATGCACGATATTTTTGTAGGACTCGCGTAAGATTACAGATTGAAATATGAACTTCATGACGAACCAAACAAATTCAGGGATGATACACAGAATGAAATGCGATCCGCCACTCAACCAATGGAGAGCGAGAAAGGCACATAGCAGAGAACGAGTTACGTATCGGTTCACGGAGGAATTTCGATGTAATACGGCTGATGCTGGACAGATGGGTGGAGTTGATTCATGGAATGAAATAAAAAATAGTAAAATGGCATTTATAAATATTCGAAAAATAAAAATAACTTCGCTCAGAATATTACAATTTTGGTAGCTGGCTAAATATAATGAAAGGATTAAAAGTTTACATTGCGTTTTGAATAAGATAAGTATTAATATGCGCGTTTTACGTTTATAGGAATTTAACTAGAAATAAATAATAGAGTATTAAGAAATAGGAAAATAATGAATTAGCATGAAATTTAGAATAATTTTAATGAAGTAAAATTTTTATATGACATATATATGTATATATTTGTCATTTTTTATAGTTTATAGAATTTAAATAAAGATGAGAAAATCTTATAACAGAATTACATTTAATATTATATTTTGTTTCTAACACTAGGTAACCCCGAGTCGGGTCATCTGTGACCAAAGACGTGATTTGCTCGTATCACTGTATGTATTCAAAATAAAGCAGTTTTTTTTTTTTTTTTTTTTTTTTTTTTTTTTTTTTTTTTTTACTTTCCCGAAGCACCGAAGCATAGAGTATAATGATTTACCATAAATGTAGTTGAAATCCAACGAAAACACTTTTATCTTCAAGTCTGTATACTTAAATTACAGTGAGGGGTAATCGCTGACACGAATAAGATGACAAATTTTCCTTTATTTCGACAGCATTATCAACTCTATATTTTTCAATAATAAAAGATTAATATAATAAGATATTCTAGACCCGCTTTTCACAGGAGGGGTAAAATGGAGGAGGGTGTCTACACGTTACCCTTGTTGGTGCATTGCAGATGTGCCAGCTTTATGTGATTACAAACAATTGTTTCTATCTATTGGATTGTTGTAGAATGTTCATATTTCTATTATACATTGGAAACAAAATAAAAAGAATATTTTGCCTTTTGCAAACTTCATGGGGCGAAAAAAAGTATATTAGTAGCAATCCAGTTTTGCACATATATAGTGATGGCGCTGAGACGGAGATATCCTTGAAATCGGGAAATTTTTAAATTCCTATGAGAACGTTCAAAAAATGATTCTTGAAACAAAAACGCATCTAATGATGATGAAATTCGCATATCAATAACGAAACAAATTTTGATAAAAATTATCATAAAATCTCATCGTCCGAGTCCGACAGTTAGCGGAATGAAAATATCCGAATCCCAAATATTTTTATAAATTTTGTTTTCCAGAAAACGGAAATAGCCATTCTACTGAAAATAATGTCTTCTTCTATTTTATCTTAAAGAAAAAAAAGCTTAGATGATTATATCCAAACCGAAATTGTACCAGTCTCTAACGTTATCTATATGAAAACAAATATAACGGCTATTCAATTTCTCGGGAAATTTTACAACTTTAAGAAGTATAACATAGCATTCGGTTAAACGGTTTTAACATTATTAAGGTTTTAAGTTCGGAAAAATAGTAATCTAAAAATTCTTATTAATCATTTAAACTGAAAAAAATAGTTTTTAGCAGATATGTTATTGTAGTTTTACAGTATCTTTTTCATTTAAAGTCATTTTAAAATATTGCATATTTATTTATGACATAAAATTGAAATAAGCAAAAGAAATAAAGTATATATATTTTTATCATGAATTAAATTGCCAAATTTAATGATTTAAAACTTAAATCCTTTTGAAAAAAACAAATATAACAAAAATATTTTATTTTTACTTTACAACAATTATGTAAGCGTTTATGAAGCAATATGATTAAATATTGAGAACATATACATATATAGATTATTTTTTATTGAAATCAAAGAATACTTGGTTTATTTAAATTACTCTTTTTAAGGAGCAATTTGCAGTTGTTGAAAGACTTGTTACAATTTTCTACTAATTTTGGTATTGGTAGTCGAACAACAATTTTAAGACCGTTGGAACAAAACTCATCTCTCAAGGAATAGCAAAAGAAATTGCGTTATACTGCAAATCATTTCAAATATTTTCTCTTAATTAAACTCATTTTTATAGCATAAAGAAGGGAAATGCGAAATAATGTCAGTTTTTATTCTTACAGCTATTTTGTTCATTATACTTCAGCGAAAAATGCAATTAATTGAAATACTGTTCAGAAAATTAAAAGCTACATGCTAAAAGGAAGTTTTAATTAAAAGTTAAAATCACTGAGAAGGAATTTAAATCTTTCATAGTTTGGCGTTTTATTTTGCTTTAATACTGCACTCTGAAACTTAACAATGCATTTGTTGCATAAAAGACTTTACGAAAGTCTAATTTAATTGAAATGGAATTTCGTGATGTAACTACTTCTATTTAAAGTGATTTAATGAACTAAAAATATACATAAATAAAATTATAAATTTGTCTTTTGGTCTTTGAAATTTAATAAAAATCTATGACAAGTTTTTCTTTAACTTAAATTTATATACATAAATTTTTACAAAAATAACGAATTTAAATTGTTGTTGTTGATATTTTATTTAAGAATTGTTATACATATTACTACTAATGAATGAGGATTTTTTCGTTACAAAAACAGTTATTATTTTCTTTTTTAACATATAACATTTTCCATAATTTAAGGTATACAGATATCTAATTAATTTTGAATTATATAGTGTAGGCAATATAACTTTCTTATAAAAGAAAAAAAGAGGTTTCATATTTCAAAAAAACTTTTAATTTACATTTTAATTATAAATTTGAAAACAACATTAAAAATGCTGTTGAAGGCGTAATGAAAATAACGTGCTCTGAATATATCTTTCCTTTAACATAACATTTAAATAATGAAGGAATGTTACAATTTGTGATTATTAATTGTTAACAATTTTTTATTTGTTTATTAGTGAAAACATAAAACACATCATACTTTATAGCAAATTTAACTGCAGCATGTTGCACAGTAAACTGTATGGAGGACAGCAGAGTCTAAAAAATTACATACAAATTTGAGGTTGACTTATTCCATCCAAATAGTGATAATCACATAGCATTATATATATTTTAATCAGTATCTTTATTCGTTTTCTTTTTTTATTTGAATACCTGAAGTAATTTATATTTTTATGCTTTCTGAAGTTAATGAATTTATAAATAATTGAAAATTTAACGTGTATTGATAAATATTTATATTAATGACTTGTATTGCACAATTTTATGCCACCTTACTTTTTTATAAAATCAATTATTTTAATTAATTTTAATATCTTATTTTTAATTCGACAGTTACTATTCCCTTCATTTGCATTTGTGGTTTCTTAGAATATATTAAATAAATTAAAAAAAAAAATATTCAAACTATATATAGGGTACAAAAAAAGAAAACATTGAATGACATTTGAACGGAAAAAGATTTCAGGATTTACACATGAGGATAAAGGAAATTAAATGATGAGGTTCTCAAAATTTTTGTCATCAGAGGAGACCAAGAATTGATGTTCTCTTCTTGATATTAGCGATAACCTGCTTGAGTTCTCTGTTAGAATCAAACTTATTACATGTTATCGCTGTTTTCAACTCGAATATGCTTTTTGGTCGATCGTTGTAGACTTGATCTTTAAGGCAGGGCTATTCACTATAAAAAAAAAGTACATGATTTTACTAAAAAATACTTAGTATCATTAGAGATGTCACATTCGTTATTAGAAAATCACCTGTAACCAACCACTGCTGGTAATATTACAAAGAAAATAGCTGTAATTGAATGCTTATTGCGCATGCGTCCTTCTCCGTCCTTAAGATCCGTCATAAAATCTAGATACCGACCTGAAATTAAATTTAACTGAAATGTATTCTATCCAAAATATACTTCGAAATTGTTTATTTTTCTGCAACAAATAATTCTGAACATATTCAAACCATTCATTAAGCAAAGAAAATTCAATAGAGAATTATACTAAACAAGCCATATTCTAATCATCCATTAACCATAGAAAAACACTAATAAAAAATAACTTTATTAATAGAAACTTTGAGTAATTAAAATAGTTTCAATAAATTTACGCTCAGTCCTATAAAAATAATTACACACAGCAGATTCAACTTCATCACCCATTACTCGCGTTTAAAATCGTTTACAAACACCGCCCCAGTAGCAAGGTACATCGACCCTCGGTTCCCAAACCGCAGATAGTGAGTTATGTCCTACGTAGAGGAAAAAAATAAATAAATAAATCTCCCCCACAAATAAATATAGGTGCTTCCGAAATTCTCCAAAGCTGGCGCCACCTGCGTCTTTTTTTTTTTTTTTTTTTTTTGCGCAATTTAGTTCACACAATTTCATAGTGAAGATAAAAGAGAAGTATTATAAAAAAAAAAAAAAAAAAAAATACGAGGAGAAGTATCGTTCCTTCCGTATCATGCTTTACCAGCGACGCGAAAAGATGTTCTTTTTCCCCACGGGAGTTCCGGCTGCCCTACTCTGTTCGCTCGCCGATGTCAACTTCAGGGGATTTCCCTTTCTCGCTACCCCAACGGATTTGGAGAAGGAGAGTGCCTCTTTCTTCCGGACTTTACACTAGCCTGACGAGAAGCAAGATTTACACTGCGGTGCTCCAACGGGGTCATCGAACGAAGTCGCCTCCTCCAGCAGTTCCTTTTTCTACAAAATATCACACCTGTATCACTTGTTCCCCTGCGTGAAGTTGTGACTTCGTCAAACAAAAATCAAGACGGTTTCTGTTTTTTTTTTGTGCGCGACCTTCATCCTTCAATCAAACGTGTGAGTGCGAAAGGTTTGTGAAAAAAAAGTGCCATCTGAAAAGTGTCATCCATAGTTTCCCAAAAGGAAGTGTTTTGTGAAATAGTCCTCACCTAGCTGTGGTATAAAATATCCGCACAAGTAACACACATTTTAAACAAAGTTCTCAGTGCAACAAGTCCAGGAATTGTGCGCTGTTTTGCTTTGTTTGTGATTTATGTTTACAGTGCAAAGTGTCCAGGAATCCCACAGATTTGGTGACAAAATAATGAAATATGCTAAAAAGAAATATAATTTCGCGAAAGTGTCCTAGTGTTCACGACAATTGTGAAATTTTTCCAATTATTTTTGTGTCTATGCTGATATTCACAATTTTTCAAAACAGTTCTTCAAATTCATTCAGTGTGCAGTGATTATGAGGAATAATATTTTTCCTCCTTTTGGTGGTGTTTCAGCAATATAAAAAAATTTACCCTACTGATGACCATGCTTCAGTTATAAAAAAAGAAACCACTCTGCATTAAAAAAAAAGAGTGTACTAAATCACAATTCACATGTTGTGTCATCTATCATTCAACATTTTTATAGCATTCAGAGTGCGAAAACAGGACGTTAATGATATTTTTGTTTTAATTTCTTTTCCGTTGCAAATTGTCACTAAAATCTTTTTATTTTACTTTTTTTTCCTTAAAAAAAAACAAGCGTTGTTTTCCCATCGCCCTGTTTTTGTACTCCAAATGAATGCTCTCTACAAAAAATGACATACTAGTTCAACGAATCAAATGAAAACACTTGTGTCACAACACTTTACACAAAAAAAGAAAACACAGTTTGCATGTAAGTATGAACAGGGAATACTTTTACATTAAATTATTTACTCTAAATTGTTATAACTGTTATGGGTTTTTTTTTTCTCTGAGCAGTTAAATTTCCACCTAGATTGAATCCTGTATATAAAATCATAACAATAACTTCTAGCTGAATTACAGAATTATTGTAAAAGAAAACTTTAACACTAAGATATCAATGCCACACTTAAAGAATTTTAAAACTGCAACAAAATACTAAAGCAAATACAGGGTTCTCAATTTATCTGCTCAGATCAACCCCAACAATTGTCATAGAGTCAGAATATTCATGCATGACCAGAGAAAATCACTTAAAAAGAGATGAATATAATTAATTAAATGAAATTTAAGCATACCGCAAGACAAATCACTTAAAGGAATATGAATGAACTGAAAAGGTAGATTAATTTGAAAATTTTGAATAAGTTCACAGTCAAGAGCTGAGATATGAAAACAAGCTTCAAAGTCATACATAAAAAGAATCTAACTCTATGGGCTGTGATCGTAATGTGGCTAAATCCATTAAATTGTAAAGGTGTGTAAAATTGAAAATTTTAGTTGACTTAAGCTGTTTACCTTCATTACAACAAAAAACTAGAAGAAACACTGTTTATATTCTCTATATTCTTCAATTTATTAATGATTACTTTTAAATCTTTATTTTTTTAAATTAATATATAATTAATTTTTAGAGAAACAGACCATTTCTACTTCTTCTTGGGTTAATTTGAACTGAAACATTTATTCTCATTATTTCTGTTTTTTAAAGTATATTTACTTATTTAAACCTAGTGAAGTTACTTTGTTGAAGAATACTTTTAGCAGTGCGAAAATAGATACAAGTCAAGAGAATAAGATTAAAATTAAATTTAATTCTTCATAGGGAGTTTAAACTCTTATACATACAGGTGTTTCAAAACTTATTTCTCAAGTTAACACAATTAACAAATGATATTGTAAATATTCTAACATTAATAGGACAGATTTTTATCATGTTGACATTTTCTGGCTTCAATTATATAGATTGCAACTTTTAAAACAAAGATAATCAATCATTACGTTATAATGGAACAAGTGAAAAAAAACTTAACATACCCAATGTAATCCATAGTAGGTTTCCGACATGGTACACCACAAATTATTCTATTTTCTTTTAACATAGTAATCTTAAACACCATTTTTTAGATGACTTTTCTTTGACGACCATATCTTAACTGGCAGTGTTTTTTTTTTTGTTTTCTGTAGTAGAAAAAACTCCTTATCTTGAAAATAGTTTCAGGGGGTGGGCTACACCCCACACACTTCCTTCGGTACACAGCTTTACCCGATGAGTTGGGAAATCGTTTTGGAATTTGAAGTCAGGAGCCAATCTCGCTCTCCGTGGAAGTAGCTGGAGTTGTTTTGCTTCAACTTTAAACTAGCCGGCATCCTCCGTGATATATTTCTAGGATAAATCAATGTTTAGCAAATAAGGGAGCGGAACGCTAACGTCTTGCTTCGCATGCTCACGATTTATCTTGGATCTCTATTTCACAGAATCTGATATCAGGGCATTTTTTTACTTGTCCGATGCTCGGTCAGCAGCCAGGTATATCCAGCTTACCAGTACAGTCGAAAGATGCACCTTCTAAAGCCGCGCTCGCTTACCGTTCATTTAAAAAAAAAACGAAAAGCACTTACAATTCAATTCATACTCTTTACTCGCAAGAGATATCTTCTCTGTCCTCGGTCTCAAAAGCGAATCCTTAATAATAATTGTTTCATGCCTCGACAAAAAAAAGGGGGGGGGGGGTTTCCCGGGCCCCTTTGGCCCCTCAAAAATTTATGTTGTTTCACATCTTACTGCCCTCAGGACCCCTCTAAAAAAACGCTACACGTCCAACAAACCACGCGCTCGCTTCTCGCGTCCCCTCAATTCTTCCCGCGTTACTTCCCAGGAAGCAATAAAGGGTGGAGGCGAAAACTGTTTTCATTGGTCAATTTCCCTACCTAATGCCAAGAACATCTCGTTGCTATGTCCCTCTAACCACGGGGAGATCACGTGAACTCAAATCTCAGAAGCCCAGGCAATACTTGCACCTGCTTAAAAAATTGTTTTTCGTAAACAAAGTCATAAAACTGCATTGTAAAAGGGGCTGGTATGCTATGAGAAAAATAGCATTCCCACACAATAATCCTGTGTTTAAAATGTAAACGTGTGTGGTCCCAATTATTTCTGAACACAGCTGACCATTTACCCCACGTTTGCTAGTAAAAGAGAGAAAAGGGAGATTTTTTTTTTTTTTGTGAGAGAGTATCCCAAAAGAAAAGGTTTTATTTACAGAAAAATAGAGGAATGTTTTTGAATAACAACATTTACATGTTGTAACATAATTTAAGTACGAGAAATTAATAAAAAGAAAGGGTGCTTAATTTATTAAATTACTTTTATTTATTTATTTATTTTTATTAATTTTAGAAAACACAACTAACTTTAAACTGAACTCTTAAAAATAAAGAAAGTGTACAA
The DNA here is from genome assembly GCA_963932465.1 of Maratus speciosus. Classification (NCBI taxonomy): domain Eukaryota; kingdom Metazoa; phylum Arthropoda; class Arachnida; order Araneae; family Salticidae; genus Maratus; species Maratus speciosus. The sequence continues at coordinate 431,885,736 of OZ010795.1, read as the reverse complement.
TGAAAAATTTTGACTAGAACTAAGCTATTAATGATATACAAAAAAATGGGGGAAGGGGGCGCGTGCTGTGTACAAATAACATATTTTAAAATGAAAATTTCTTAAAAATAAGTAAATTACGCCTAACAGGATTCCCCGTCGGTTGAAAAAAAATCAATTTTTTTTGAATGAAATACAAAAAAAAATTTATTTTTTGAATGTCAAAGAAGAAACACAAGGCCAAAAATTTCAAAACGAAAAAATTAAAGAAAAAAAAACCCAGTACATGTCCCAATGAGTCACTTACTTAATCTCGGTGAATCTACTCAAGGATCTTTGACCATCAAAACAAACTAAACTTCAGCCCGAAAGACAGATCAGAGTCCCGTTGTACATTCGCCACTACTGCAACACACTCCGGAAATGTGAAACAGTAGTTTGACTACAGCAAACTTCCCAAAAGGTCCAAAATTGTAAATGTTAGAAACAAAAACTGAGATACCTATACTACGTATAAAAATTATCTACTTTTCCACACACAATTCACAGACGAAAATCACCATGACTGCAATTTATTTCTGGACAATGGCGAGCAAAGTTAGTATATGAGATCGCCGACTTGAGAACTACCACTAGAGCTCACTCTAGTTATACCGTACCCGAACTCCACTTTAATAACACTAACCAAATATCCCCAACTTTGTATAGCAATATACTTACTACCTATTCCGGGGGGATTAATTTTGACTTATAGCACTGCCAGCCAGATATGGACACAAAATATATATATGCACAGTTATATAAACAAAACATAAAATCAATACACTAGTGCACAACTGGACAATAGAATACACATAAACAGAGACAAAAAAAAATTAACATTAGGTATATATTGTTGACAAATACATATCACTCGGAAAAATGTGGATTAGAGTTCTTCAGACTGGTGAAAAATTGTTCGTTTGAATTTTAGAAACACATAAGATCTTTCTGAGTTTTACAACTGCACTTACAGGGCCACTGTGCATTTGGTAAGTGTATGCCGCAATGTGTGTTGCAGATAAGAACACGTAAAAATTATATACCAACTTTGGTTATCAAAATTTTGCTAAAATATCCACAAACATTAAACAGTTTGATACACCAACTGTGGTGGTGAATAATTACACCCAAAATCGAAAAAGGGAAGGCAGAAAACAACAAAAAAAAATTAAAAAAAAAAAAAAAAAAAAAAAAAAAAAAACCGGTATACAGATTTAAAATGAGATGAATTAATGTAAATACACACCAAACATTTTAATACTTACATTTAGATAAACAAACCTCAGTTCCAACCTGCATACTAGAAAATTTTGAACCAAAACCCCTTTAATTCAAAACAAGAAAAATGTTTGAAATACATACACCTGAGTTGTAAACAAATAGTATACTTCTATACTTATACACTAACTCACACCTCAGATACACTAATCTGTGTAATTTCAAACAGTATTTAAAAGTGTGTATTCCCTAAAGAATAACAATTCTAGTACCTACCCTAGAAAACCAAGTAAAATTACACACTAATATACAAAATTTTATACATAAGTACTTTATTACGTATATTAAATAAAATATACCTATCCTTGCTAAACCATTACCTTAAAAAACAATGCATATACATAAAACACAAAGCGAATAAGAAGAATTTGATGCATGCATAATTCCATTAAAAATGTACAGAAAATTTTCAAAGTTCAGAAAATACAGCTAAAAATTCGGAAAAATGCATAATAAATTAAACAATGTATGTGCGGAGTACGTTTTAATATTAAAATAACCTAAATACACACTAGAAATAATAATAACTAAGTTAGAAAACATCTAGTATATTGACAACAAACTTCCGTTACCCGGACACAAAATCAAAACAAGTTTAAAGTTCCTCAAAAAATTAATTACGTACTAAAATGCACAAAATAACATTAAAAGAATGCTAAACATATATATATATATATACAAAAAAAATATTAAAATAAAAACTATTCTAGGCAAAGATTAGTGCTTAAAAAGTTGCTACACTCTATAATTTGGCTTATCTCTCCTTTCACGGAATCCATATTGACTGGTCGGGACAGCATTCGATTTAGTTGGTATCGATTGTAAGTGACTAACATTCGAAGTACGCGATGCATCCGCATTACAATCCGACGTAACTTGATTAGCTGAATTCCCTCCCGGTGCTGGATCTGAGAGCTGAACGTCGCCTGAATTTTCCTCATGCGTATCGCTGGAAACTGGGGGGGAAGAATGATGAGCCATACTTTCGCTATCTGCCTCTGCTGAACTTAAGGGCGCTTGCTCTGCGCTGTCTGCTGTATCTGGCGTGCTCCGTGGGGTCGAAAAAACTGGGACGAAGTTACGTCCGCGCCTGCGCTTCCGTGGTGCAAGAAAATCGAAGTTGCTTGTCGAAGGGACGTCAGTTACAATCGGACTGGACTCAATCGATATAGAATCGACATCCTGCTGTTGTTGTTTTGGTACAAAAATGGGATTTCTGCTTTTAAACTCCGTTAGTCTGTCAACATGTACAACTTGCGTTTTAGATAAGTTAGATTGAAGAGCAATTTTAAAATTTACTTCACTTAATTTTTCAGTTATAGTGTAAGGACCATTATTAAATTTAGAGAGCTTTTTTGACTGACCTGGCTTTACGGAAGGTGTGAATAACCAGACAGAATCCCCTACTTTGAAATTTTTACACACTGCAGTTTTTTCACGATACTTCTCTTGTTTTTCTGAAACTTTAACAAGACTGCTGTGTACTTCCGTGTATACTTTTCTCAATGCAGGAAATAAGAGTTCACAATATGAAGGAGTATCATTGTAATTTAAAGTTGTAGGGGTAGAAAAAATTTTATACGGAAGGTTAAGATTTCTTCCAAACATTACTGCAGCGGGGGTTAAGTTTGTGGATGAGTGTACTGCTGTGCGGAGGGCTAAAAGAGCAAATTTGAGTTTTGTATCCCAGTCTGTTTGATTTTGGTTGACGATATGACATAGGGCATTTTTCAATGTCTGATTTTGTCGCTCCACTTGTGCATTCCCGCTTGGATGAAACGGGGTTGTCTGAATGTGTTTGGTGCCAAACTTCTTATAGACTTTCTCTATAGCTTCTGATATTAAATTTTTTCCTTTGTCAGTTGTGATATATGAAGGTGCTCCATATCTTGACACGAAGTCAGCAAGGGTATCAGCTATCATATCTGAAGTGATATCGGATACTGCGTATGCTTCAGGCCATTTTGAAAACGCATCAATATATGCAACAATAAACTTATTACCCGAAAAAGTCTGGGGCAAGGGACCCAAGATGTCCAAATTTACCTTTGAGAGTGGGAATTCAGGGGTAGGCATTCTTTGCAATGGGGCGAGATGTTTTGCCTTGTGTGCACGTCTCTGTTGGCAACTAATGCAGGACTCTACTAGATGTTTGACATCAGCGGACATGCCTGGCCAGTAAAAATTTTCGCGAATGCGATCAATGGTTTTCTGGAAGGCTTGATGACAAGCAGCTAGAGAATCGTGAGTTAGTGCAAACACCTGGGGGATAAGTTCTCTTGGTACCACAAGTCTGGGCAATTTATTCAGCACAAGAGAATCTCTAGTGTCCTCGCCCACTAAAAGATCATCTTGGAAGAAAAATCGCATATACTTGGGTGCAATTTCCACCCCTTGGTCTAATTTTTGAGCAATCTGTATACACTTTTTATCTGATTTTTGCAATTCCCTGATTTTCTCTAATAAATCAGATTGTGGCATAAACATATTTCCTTTTTCCACTTGAATACAAAAATTGCAGCTGGTCACATTTTCAGAAAAATCATTCTCATTTACATACCTTGATAAGAAATCAGCTACACTGTTACAACGACCTTTAATAAATTTAATCGTAAAGGTAAAATCTGCAAGAGTGCAAACCCATTTCGCAATTCGGGATGTTGGGTCTTGAATTTTGAGCATATATGTAAGTGGGGCATGGTCTGTATAAATAAAGAAGTGTGTGTTAGCTAAGTAACACTTAAAATGTGAAGTAGCCCATACTAGAGCCAGTAATTCACGCTCCGTGGTCGAATACCTCGTCTCAGGGTCTTTTAATTTTCTACTGGCAAAGGCGACAGGATGTAAACAGTTGTTATCATCAAATTGCGACAATACTGCTCCAAGAGCTGAGCCACTAGCGTCCGTATATAAATGAAATTCCTTATTAAAATCAGGGAGGTTTAAACAAGGTTTAGATATCAAAGCATTTTTTAAATCTTCAAATTCTGCCTCTGCTTCCTGATTCCAAACAAAACGACCATTATCTTTAGTTAGTAAAATTAAATTTTTGGCTCTTTTTGAAAAATCGGGAATGAATCTCCTATAAAATGATATTGTACCAATAAAGGATCTAACTGCCTTACGAGTTTTAGGTGGTTGGAAATCTTTAATTATTTCAATATTTTTATTGATTGGTGCAACTTTACCTTTTTTAATCTCAAAACCAAGATATTGAATTGTATCAGATAAGAAAAAACATTTACTAGGTTTTAACTTTAACTTATGTTGGCGAAGTCTACTGAACACTAAATTTAATTTTTCAAGGTGGGACTCTACATCTTTCGAAGCAATCACAATATCGTCGATATAAACTAGGATACCTAAATTTCCTAAGTCACCAAAAATAGCATTCATTAATCTTTGAAAAGAATTGCCAGATGTCGATAATCCGAAGCAATTCCTGGCCCACTCAAAGAGTCCTTTATGGGTGATTATTGCTGTTTTGTGTCTATCCTCAGGACGCACAACTTGCTGGAAAAAACCACTCGTTAAATCAAGGGTTGAAAAAAAATTTGACCCAGAAAGTGCATCAACCGAATCTGTTATATTCGGGATGGGATAAGCATCCTTAACTAAGTTTTTATTAAGGGCTCTGAAATCGACCGCCAGCCTATAAGAACCATCCGCTTTCTTAACTAAAAGTACAGGGGAGGCGAATTCAGACATAGAGGGGGCTATAATTTCAGCTTTTAAAAGGATATCAAGTTGACTTTCTAACTCTTCTCTAAGCTTATGTGGGACTCTATATGCTTTACATTTTACGGGTTTATCTGAGGTTAAATTAATTACATGGGGGATAGTGTCACAGCCTGGTAAGTCTAAAACTGAAGCTGCAAACACATCTTTATTCTTATCTAAAAATTCTTGCATCTTAAGTTTGAGGGGGGGTTCTAAATGGTCAAGATTGATATCTGTGCTCCATGTCAGGTCAGCATGGTCAAAATCATCACCTGAGGCGGGTGTATTTACATTAAAAGCAAAATTACATTTATCATAGTCACAATCAGAATCATCGATACACTTTCGAACTTTGGCAACCCTCATTCCCTTTTTAAAAGTTACACTATCATCCGAAAAATTTGCAAAAGATATGTACAGCCCACGTTCCTGAGAACAGACACTTCTAGACGATAATACACTATTACAGACTTTCTGTACCAGAGGTTCCAAAATCACATTATCTTTACTTTGAATAAAATTATCTCTTGAACATTTAACTTTTGCTATAACTTTAGAATGGGGAGGTATAGTTATTACACTGGTGAGTACCGCAAAACTAATCTCATGATTTTTTGAATTTTTGTCCTCATTACATGTATCGGTACTTGTTTCACTCAAATGTGCAACTTCACTATTAGTTACATTGACCTGGCAGACAGGATAAACACTTTGCATTTCCCTATTTTTACTTTTTCCCTCCTCCTCATTCATTATATCTGAGCTTACGTTAGTATTTACAGTATGAATATTTACATTAACACTTATCTCATTTTCATTCGAATTGTTGCAACCTATATTACTATTTACATCATTACTGTTACTAATACTACTTATACACCCTACATACAGTTTATTATTATTTACATTATCCCCTACATTAAAAATCTCATTCATATTTAGGGAATTTTCTACATTTGAATTTATCTCTGAGAGATCCTGAACAACAGAGCATTCATCTTTATTTACATTGCTTTGACAATTATCACCAATTACAGCTTTACTCATTTCATTAATGTTTTTCTCCCTAACCTGTACTTTCCTATCTTCCTTATCTGCTTTTAATTCTAGTTCATCTTTATGATTATACTCCATGTTGTTCAGAGTTTCCCCAGAAGCTTTATGTTTAAAAAAATTCTCCTTTGGGAAATTTGTTTGACATGCTACAGATTCAGTTTTGTAAAAATTGACATTGTTTATTTTACTATATTCACATTTGCTGTCAACCAGTGGAGAAGGGAGGGAGTTTTGCACACTATTTTTACACAAAGTCTGCTCGTTTACATTCAAGATAATGGATTTTTGTTGACAATTAATAATGGCACTATATTTACTTAAAAAGGGCATACCCAAAATGGCAACAAATTCATTAGCTAATTTTCCTGGTACCACGAAAAATTCTGCCTGACAGTTTACATCATTGAACTTAAAGTTTAAATCTATTTTTTCTGTAAGTGGAACCTTTTCACCTGTTACCGTTAAAATCGGGGTATTGCATGGAGTGGTATTTGCAAATGGAATAAGATTAAGGCCTTGCCTGGATATCAGATTAATTCCTGAGCCAGTATCACATAACACATTTAAAAAAATATTATTTATAAAAATTTTCATTGTAGGCAAATTGTAAACAGACAGGGAAAAAACATTATATACAGAGGGAGGAATGTCGTTAGGCCTATCATGAGTCAGTCCGACTGATTCTGACTCAGCCCCTACTCGTTTAAACCTTTATTTTCCTGAGTTACATTATTTTGGCCCGTTTCCTGTTGTGGGACATTGTTGTCGCCACCTCTACCTCTTGTATATTGCCCTCTACCTCTATAATTATTCCCTCTTTGAGAGTTATCATACCTTCTACCTCTTTGAGGCTGTTGGTATCCAGACATACCCCTACGACCCTGATAACTCCTATTGTTACCTCTCCAAAACTGGTTTCTGGGGTTTTGGGAGCAATCTCGAGCAAAATGGTTGAGACCCCCACACGTATAGCAAGAAAAATTTGAAAAATTTGTTTGTTCTGGGTTCCACAACCTTCTGTCATTATCTGTTTTCTCCACTAAACTATCAATTTTCGCAGTTAACAATTGTAATTGTTGTCTTAGCTCCTCAATTTCCTGCTTCTGATTGTTTACATTCGGTTTTTTAGCTTGAGTAGCCGCGCAAGCTATATTGATAGGTTGCGGTTGAGTTGCCTGTGCCAAATCGTGGTAGTATAAGGGGTTAACACTCCTACAAGCTTTTTCCTCTAATCGGGCATAAGCTAAAATTTCAGCAGGTGTTTTTGGGTCTTTTGAAATTACCCCCTTCCTGATTTCTGGCAATAAATTTCCCAGCAGCATGGAGTGTAGCATTGCATCTCTACTTTGCTGCGCTATTGTTGATGATACCCCATCCATAACAAGAGCCCTCAGGGAAAGATCAGAAGCCCTGTCAAAAAATTCTTGAACAGACATAGCAGGTGTTTGCTTAAAATTTAAAAATTTAGCTAAAGCTACATCTGGGGTTTCCTGATGAATGTACCTCTCTTTAATAATTTTAACCAGTTCTGCACTATCCTTACCCTTATGCAGTTTCAATAGTTTAGCAGCTGTTCCCGAAACTCTGCTTAATAAAGCAAACTTTTTTTCCCCCTCATCCCAGCCGAAAAAATCTGCTAATTCCTCCCACTTTTCAAGAAAGTCAGAACATGAAACTGTTGATTCACCATTAAAAGGGGGATGCTTGAAAGGTTGTCGACTAAGGCCGTTTTCTTTTGTACAAGTGCAAGTTCTTTTGTAGCTTCATCTGCCATAATTAAATCTTTATATATAATCTTAACGTTAGACAGAAATAAAAGTTAAACTGTAAACTAAAATTACGTCCCTATGCAGATTTAAGAATTATACCCGGTACACAAGGGCACATTACAATTAAAACACTTACACAAAAATAAAATTATGTAAAGTATGACAGAAAAATTAGTATTTGAGAAAAGAAAAACTTCTTAGGGGGGGGGGGGGGGCATATACTTAGAAACCTCACACCTTGGAGCATACACTTATACATATATATTATAATACACAACATATGAAAAAACACACACATATATATATATACCTATTGTCCAGCTTGCCCCTAAATTTTTGGTAAATGAATGACTGAATTATCACTCGCATGAACTCTGTACAAAATGTGTATACTAACTGAATGGCAATTACCAATAAAAATGAACTACCTAAACTTTTAAATCACACCCGCACAAGAAAAAAGGACAATTCTGGAATTTTGCGAGAGGAAAACATTGAAAATTTGTAAAGTATAGAGTTCTAAATTCAGTCAAACAGTTAATTCCCAACCAAATACTGTAATATATAAAATCACACATAAATTCAATACAATAACCAGGCCTTTAATAACATGGCACCATTCTTATTATGGGTTTTTTTTTTCTCTGAGCAGTTAAATTTCCACCTAGATTGAATCCTGTATATAAAATCATAACAATAACTTCTAGCTGAATTACAGAATTATTGTAAAAGAAAACTTTAACACTAAGATATCAATGCCACACTTAAAGAATTTTAAAACTGCAACAAAATACTAAAGCAAATACAGGGTTCTCAATTTATCTGCTCAGATCAACCCCAACAATTGTCATAGAGTCAGAATATTCATGCATGACCAGAGAAAATCACTTAAAAAGAGATGAATATAATTAATTAAATGAAATTTAAGCATACCGCAAGACAAATCACTTAAAGGAATATGAATGAACTGAAAAGGTAGATTAATTTGAAAATTTTGAATAAGTTCACAGTCAAGAGCTGAGATATGAAAACAAGCTTCAAAGTCATACATAAAAAGAATCTAACTCTATGGGCTGTGATCGTAATGTGGCTAAATCCATTAAATTGTAAAGGTGTGTAAAATTGAAAATTTTAGTTGACTTAAGCTGTTTACCTTCATTACAACAAAAAACTAGAAGAAACACTGTTCATATTCTCTATATTCTTCAATTTATTAATGATTACTTTTAAATCTTTATTTTTTTAAATTAATATATAATTAATTTTTAGAGAAACAGACCATTTCTACTTCTTCTTGGGTTAATTTGAACTGAAACATTTATTCTCATTATTTCTGTTTTTTAAAGTATATTTACTTATTTAAACCTAGTGAAGTTACTTTGTTGAAGAATACTTTTAGCAGTGCGAAAATAGATACAAGTCAAGAGAATAAGATTAAAATTAAATTTAATTCTTCATAGGGAGTTTAAACTCTTATACATACAGGTGTTTCAAAACTTATTTCTCAAGTTAACACAATTAACAAATGATATTGTAAATATTCTAACATTAATAGGACAGATTTTTATCATGTTGACATTTTCTGGCTTCAATTATATAGATTGCAACTTTTAAAACAAAGATAATCAATCATTACGTTATAATGGAACAAGTGAAAAAAAACTTAACATACCCAATGTAATCCATAGTAGGTTTCCGACATGGTACACCACAAATTATTCTATTTTCTTTTAACATAGTAATCTTAAACACCATTTTTTAGATGACTTTTCTTTGACGACCATATCTTAACTGGCAGTGTTTTTTTTTTTGTTTTCTGTAGTAGAAAAAACTCCTTATCTTGAAAATAGTTTCAGGGGGTGGGCTACACCCCACACACTTCCTTCGGTACACAGCTTTACCCGATGAGTTGGGAAATCGTTTTGGAATTTGAAGTCAGGAGCCAATCTCGCTCTCCGTGGAAGTAGCTGGAGTTGTTTTGCTTCAACTTTAAACTAGCCGGCATCCTCCGTGATATATTTCTAGGATAAATCAATGTTTAGCAAATAAGGGAGCGGAACGCTAACGTCTTGCTTCGCATGCTCACGATTTATCTTGGATCTCTATTTCACAGAATCTGATATCAGGGCATTTTTTTACTTGTCCGATGCTCGGTCAGCAGCCAGGTATATCCAGCTTACCAGTACAGTCGAAAGATGCACCTTCTAAAGCCGCGCTCGCTTACCGTTCATTTAAAAAAAAAAACGAAAAGCACTTACAATTCAATTCATACTCTTTACTCGCAAGAGATATCTTCTCTGTCCTCGGTCTCAAAAGCGAATCCTTAATAATAATTGTTTCATGCCTCGACAAAAAAAAGGGGGGGGGTTTCCCGGGCCCCTTTGGCCCCTCAAAATTTTATGTTGTTTCACATCTTACTGCCCTCAGGACCCCTCTAAAAAAACGCTACACGTCCAACAAACCACGCGCTCGCTTCTCGCGTCCCCTCAATTCTTCCCGCGTTACTTCCCAGGAAGCAATAAAGGGTGGAGGCGAAAACTGATTTCATTGGTCAATTTCCCTACCTAATGCCAAGAACATCTCGTTGCTATGTCCCTCTAACCACGGGGAGATCACGTGAACTCAAATCTCAGAAGCCCAGGCAATACTTGCACCTGCTTAAAAAATTGTTTTTCGTAAACAAAGTCATAAAACTGCATTGTAAAAGGGGCTGGTATGCTATGAGAAAAATAGCATTCCCACACAATAATCCTGTGTTTAAAATGTAAACGTGTGTGGTCCCAATTATTTCTGAACACAGCTGACCATTTACCCCACGTTTGCTAGTAAAAGAGAGAAAAGGGAGATTTTTTTTTTTGTGAGAGAGTATCCCAAAAGAAAAGGTTTTATTTACAGAAAAATAGAGGAATGTTTTTGAATAACAACATTTACATGTTGTAACATAATTTAAGTACGAGAAATTAATAAAAAGAAAGGGTGCTTAATTTATTAAATTACTTTTATTTATTTATTTATTTTTATTAATTTTAGAAAACACAACTGACTTTAAACTGAACTCTTAAAAATAAAGAAAGTGTACAATGAAAAATTTTGACTAGAACTAAGCTATTAATGATATACAAAAAAATGGGGGAAGGGGGCGCGTGCTGTGTACAAATAACATATTTTAAAATGAAAATTTCTTAAAAATAAGTAAATTACGCCTAACATAACCTTTTTTTTCTTTCTTTTCAATATCAGTAAATATTATCAGTTTCTATCCATGTTATGGTTCCTTATTCATACTTGTACTTTTACCATTTGGATTTTCATAAGTTTGTTGATTTGACAGCTTGAACGAAGAAATCACTTCTGAACTATTTTTTTTACAATATTTTTAACGGTGATAGCATATTTGCTCCTTATTATCTTCTTCCAAGCTGCGTTTGTTTATTTGTTTGTTTGTTTTAAGTACTTTTTGCAGTTAAAATGATAAAAATTATTATACTTTTATTAATATTTCACTTATAATGTTTTTATGGTTTAATCATGACAAACTTCTCATACTTTTTTTCTTCCGTGAATTTACATAAACATGCTATGTTTCCTTTTTCGTAAAAATGATTTTTATGCATTCAAAAATCTAGAGTTTAACCCTTTTGCCCCACTGGCGTACTTTGAAAGTACACTTATTCTGCCGATAGGCAACAAAAAAGTTCTCTGCTCCAGATTTTGCAGTATTTGATATTTTTTATAAATATGTGCATATTTCGCTCACAACATTTGCACATTTTCACTTGTGTGTGACATTTGCACAATTATTCTCAGCATATGTTGCTCGACTCTGACCTTGTTTGTTTTTGTTTTTTTTTTGTATTTTAAACCAGATTTACAATTTAATTACCTGTTTTTTTTATTTTATTCAATTTCGGAAACATTAATCCCACTGGATGTGGACAGAAATTTAACTTTCTGAAATGTTGTGATTGATACACTCATATTATTTTTTTACACCCCCCCCCCTCCATGTTTTGTTTCTTTTGTGTATAATTTATTTATGCAACTGATTGTGTTTTATTTTATGTGCACGCATTTCATTTCTGATAACTAGAGTTTTTGCATACATACACCTTTTTGAAATACTAGTATTATTTATTTTGCATTATTTGGGTTGCTCTCTCAAAAAACAAGAATTCCTCCTTTTTCCATTGTGGCTGTCAAAAAAAAGTAAACAACAGAAATTATATAAACACCAGAAAATAAAAAAAAACATTTTGGAGATAACAGACACTTCACCAGGCTAATTTTAAAATATGGCAGCTAATGATGAAAATGCTAGTTGTGACTTTAATCCCCCCATTTCTGTATCTCCATGGGTAGATTATTTTGAGGAAATATTATTCAGGTATTCGGATTCCATTAATATGGAAGCCACATCTATTCAAAATTCACTTCAGACCGAAAATGCTGCATCCATGTCTGAAAATATTATAGATTTCCTTCAGATCATTAAATTCAATTTTCATGTGCTTAAACTAAACTTTAATGTGCTAAAAGATGATTATTCCAAATTAAAACAGGATAAAGATAATTTATTTCTTGTAAATCAGAAACTTATAGAGAGATTACATGAAATCACAGGCAAACAGAAATGTAAGAAGAAGCTTACTAAATGTGGTAAGACTATGGTTGATCAGGTGGTAGATGTCAACAACAAACTCCCTCCATCTGCCCTAGATAAATCTACACAAACTATCCCCTCTTATATGTGTAAACAAGAAAAGTTACCACAACTAGAAAATCATAAAAAAGACACATATCTTAGCTCCGACCTGCACACTCAAGGTAAGCACAATGAAAAATTTACAGATACTAGTGATCCCTCTCTAAAGTCCTTATCCCCTGCTAAACTTAATGTACCTAAGCCTATTCGTGTCATTATTTTTAACCTCCCTGAAAATTTAAATATTCCTGATATCTTGTTTGGTATTTCAGATTTAATACAGATACCTGAACCTGAATTTCACTTTGTTAAAAAGTACAAGCTCCTACATAGTAAGCCTTTAATTGGATCTTTGAGCTTGCACCACAGGATGCTAGGCAATTATTAATGCATAATGAAATTATGATACAATCAAAACCGTACCCTGTTAAACCATATATAAATGTTAAACGTTGTTTTAAGTGTCAGGTATACAATGATCATCTTTCAATTTCATGTTATAATGACATTAGATGCTCTGTGTGTGCCTTGCCACACATTGACACTCAGTGTAGAAATCCTCCAAAATGCATTAATTGCATTAGAAATAACGATAGCAATAACACCAACTTTGACATTTTCCACAGTGCTTTTGCACCTTATTGTCCATCATTAAAAAAATTCATCAAGCAAATGCGAGAAAAAGTATACAACTGCAATACATTCCCATAAACATCTCATACAGCTTCCTTTTTGAAACAAAAACAATGTAACATACATTTTACATTTTTCGTTTTTATTTAACACACATTACTGTGAAGGAGTTACTATATACAGCATTCCTTTTAAAATTTTTGTTTTCCTATACATTTACATACATATGTCAGTTTTCGACAGCATTATTCATACTGATTTGATGTTTAAAATTAACTTAATTCTTTCAAGATTTTTTTTATTAAACACAACTGTACAGTGAGTTGCTTTTTCATTTGATTATTAAGCCGGCAAATAGTTAAATGAATGTCGAATTGGAACAAAAGTGAAATCGTTTCTGATACGCGTTGTCAGACTATATGTTTTTCACTTTTTGGAAGATTTTGCTGAAAGAGTACACATTAATTCAACTTTAAAAATTCATCATTACACTAGTTAAATTTGTAGATTTATCTTTTAGAAATTTGGATATAATTTCACTTGTTAATCTTAGTTAAGTTTATTTAAGTACATTTCATCACACAAGTAGCGTTTCCTGGTTACATTTTATCATTTTTCACTTTCCTTTACTTAAAAGCACAATTTTTTGGTTTATTTGTTTTAACTTTAGGCGATGCATTTTTTTGTACTTGTGATACAATGCTCTTGGTTCCATATGTACACACTGGGTTTGTGTTCATAGTTTTACAACTGAGTTCATAGGGTACACATCTGAGTTCATAGTTCACTGAGTTCATAGAAAATACACTTTACACGAGTTCATAGATAAAACACTTTACACGAGTTCATAGTTCATTGAGTTCATAGAAAAAACACTTTTACACGAGTTCATAGCATTGTCAATTCTTTGTGTACTTCAGGGACCAATTGCACTATCATTTTTGTTTCATGACAATACTCAGTTCACAGAATTTTTCCTTACACATATTAGTTCACAGTTTGTTTTCTTTCTTGTGATTTGTTTTGCAGATCAGTTCATACCAATTTTTGTTTTGGTAGACACTTCAGTTCATTGGAATATCTTTTTTTTTGGTTAGACACATCAGTTCATTTTAAGTTTTTTTTCTCACACATTTGAGTTCATCGTATTACTTTTACACTTTAAGGCAGTGAAATACTTGCTCATAATTTGTTCATTGAGGTACTTAGACTGCTGTGTTCACAAACATACATCTAAGTCGTTGAAATTTTCCTTTTCTTTCACTGACATACACTGTCTTAGTTCATAGTGAAATACTTTTCCTTGCTTCGTTCATTGAAATATACATTTTTTCTTTGGTTCATAGAGATACACTTGCAATTTAGTTCATTGTTATTACAACTGAGTTCTTTGATATTTTGTTTGGTAAAAAAAAAAAAAAAAAAAAAAAAAAAAACACACATTAGACACAATTGAAAATATTTTGTTTCTAGGTTTTTACGTTACACATTAAGATATTTCTTTTTGTTTTCATTATACCAGGAACTACTCTTGACCTCACATGATATGCACAAATTAAACATTTATCAAAAGGTTAAGTTTTAACACATTCTTAATTTTTCCATTATTATTATATTTCTTTTATGCCATGACATTTCATGTCACCATCACTTTGTTTCACAACAAAGAATGCCCAGTTTACAGGATGCTACCCCTTCACATGCATTTTCTTTACATTTCAAACTTATGATGTTTTTATTGTTTTCATCACACTTGTTTTGACTTTCTACATGTACATAATTACACGTTTTCTTTTAAATTTGGAGATTAAATAAAATCTCTGGTTAAGCTTCACTTAGACAATACACACGTCTAAGATATTATGTCGTTCTTGTAATAACATAACTTACAATAACAAAATTTTTGTTTATAGCATTAGTAACCTAGTGCAGTTACACTAAATGTTTCAAACATTACCTCAAGTTATACAATACACATACAGTTCATATCCTGCTCGATACATTGTAAGGAATACAAAGGTAGAATTTACTTTAAAAAAAATTGTGGTTGTTATACTTACCCGATCATGTCACCAGTCTCTCCACACACTCGGATTGTCCTTTTACCTTTGATATGTGAGATATTTATCTCAGTTTTTTTATTATTTTTAATTTATCCCCTCTGAAGTTTTGTTCCCGTTCAAAATTTTTGCCCTAAGGGTCCAAACTTCATTGTGTAGAGAGACAAAACCCTTGAATTGTTGTTCCAATTCAATAAACAAAACTTTTTATATGATACATTGACGCATGCTCCTTTGAAGATCAATGTGATCTTTGGGGAGCAGGGACCTAGGTATCACTTGGTGTCTGGGTCTCATAACTCCCTCTCCCCCTAGGGCTGATGTTCTAAACTGACGCCATCACACTTGTTTATTAACAAGATTAAGGGCTACACCCATTCATAGGCATGCTATATGCATCCCGTTCTTTTGTAGTCCTGTGCGGTGTGCACGAAAACCAATTTTCTACTCTTTTTATTTTTTTTATTTTTCATTTAGCTTCTATTCACAGACATGCAATGTCATTTATTTTCTATTTCATTTTAAAGTAGTATCTGTGTATTTTGTTGCTTGCACTTATATTATATTATTTTTATTTTGAGAAGATATTATAGCAAGTTACTAAAAAAAAAAATATTTACTTCTCTTATTTTGGTCATGAAAAATGCTGGTACCAGCCTCTTAATCAAATACAAAAAAGATATTTAAAAAGGATCCTGTTAAAATCAAAAATATTATTTGCAATTTCTTGGTGACTGACTAATGAATACCAAGATAAGAATAAAATAAAAAGGCGCCATTTATCATGACCTGAAAAGTTTTGCTTTATGCAAACATTTAAAGAATTGCAAGCACACAGTTATGTATATATATATGGAGGCTTATCTTTCTTATTATGTAATATCTGTTTTAAATACTTATATGTATGGAGTGGACAAAGTAATCTTCAAATATAAAAAAAAAACTGTTCTTCAAGATTCACAGTTTTTTTTTTCTGGTGGTAATGGGTGATATATATAACGGCTTTACCGTTATATATTCATTATTCCTCCTTTTCCCCTCAAAAAAATCAACTTTTAACTTTACTGGTTTATTATAAATTGTCATTATTCTTCCCCCCCCCCCCTTTAAATAAAATATTTAGTTTAAATTTGACATTTTAGAGTTAATTTCATATGTCTTTAGTCATTCTCTTCCCCCCCCCCCCCTCTCACTACTGTAAGTTTCGCTTTTACTTTTTAAAGTTCTTTTCAAATGCAGACATCATTTATCTCGGTTCCTTTTTCTGTCTTTCAAATTCACACGATAGAAAAAGATCTTAACCGCAATTATTTTCCATTGAAATAAAGTAGAAGAATAAAATACAAATGAATCTCTTTTCGCTTTGCAGCCAACGTTATCTAATGCATATTTTCCCAGCCTCTGGGCTTGCATTAGTATTCAATTCTCACCCTTGTACTTTGTCGGATACAAACCATATGCCCATTGCTGACTAATTTGCAGCTGTAGAGATCTGTAACATGCATATAAAAATCACGTGTTCCTTTCTTTAACCACTTTCCCTTACCGCAAGAATGTTAGGACACGTGTAACCATAAATAGCTCGCCATGGCGTAAGTTTGAATTCTATGTAATACTTCGAAATGCCTCTGATTCCTTTGTCCACGCCACCAATATTCATCGCCAATACAGTACAGATGTTGCTATTCATCTCGCCAATGAGTGAGTGATTGTAATGAATATTTTGGCACTTCTGCCTCTGAACTTGAGTGGGACAGACCTCGGCTCTCTGCCCTTCGGGGGCTGCCCCTTCGGGCAGCCTCGTCATGTGACTTCTCCCGTCCCATTGTACCATCATGGCCCTTCTCTTGAAAAGTTTCATAATAAAGAAGTAAGTCCTCGAAATCATCGTGTTGGAGTTTTTTTTCATTCATCCACGAACCTGGACTCTCAATCTAATAAACCTCCTTTATAATGACTACTAACGATTTCTTAGTATGTTCACAAAGGAAGTCTATGTGCTGTTTACTAAGTCAAATGCAGTAATGTTACATAAGAAAAGGTTGTATTGGTTACTAGAAAAGTTCATGGAATCCCATTTGCCTAGAGATTTTCTAGTAGTACTACAGATTTTTTTAGAGTGTAGGGAGGGGGGAGGGGAAGTCAAGTCCTTGAGCCAAGTCTCGAGTTAGTGTTTATGGTGCTTTCTCCATTATTGCTGTTAATGTTTATGGTGCTTCCTCCATTATTGCTGTTAATGTTTATGGTGTTTCCTCCATTATTGTTATGGCGGCTGGGATTTTTCGGGCATCCTTGCAGCCTTTTGCTTGGTTTCCATGCGCGCATTGTCATCAGCCACTGAACCTTTTCCATTTACCCTTTCAGGGGCTAGGCACTTGTATTTATAAAATGTTGAAATAATTTATTGACACCAGCATTTATAAGACAATTTATTTGTAAACAAGTAAAAGTACATTTTCACATATTTAAGAAAGGTACAATTTTCATTATAAAATCCCGGTGCCAATGTGGCAATTAGGGATTAAAATTATGTGATGCCTTGACGGCATCACCGCCCTTCAAGGGATAAAACTTGGCAATAAATACTCTTAACATGCTTGAAGATGGCTTTGGCCTATTTTTAAAGGCACTGGACCATTTCCTGGGTGTTTCGAAAGGTCTCTGGTCACAAAGACAACGGCTAAAAAAACTGGCTCTTCGATTGAATATCAGTACATCTTGATGAAAACAAATTACTCTTCGATAGTAACCAGAGTACGTAAATCAGTTTCCTTTCGACCTCTGCGCATGCTTACGCAATTTCACATCACTAGCTCCACTCGCTGAAGAATTATCCAACTAAAAGTTTCGCTACACCCTGTGGAGATCAGATAACAAATAAAATATTATAAATAAACTAATCATTACAACAAAAATGGTTGTGCATGATTAATATTATTTGATTTTTGATTTATATAAATGTATACATTTTTTGTTTTCAAAAACGGTGTGCATAAGCAATTTTTAACCCATCTCATGTTTTTAATCATAATATAAAATTATCAGGTTAGTACAATCATGCAGGAAATATTTTTAATGCATAAAATAAAAATAAATGAAACAAGGCTTTAAGGAAAAAAGGGACCTTGAAAATCATTTTTTTTAATCGCACAAAATACTATTAAAAGTCACACTATATGATTTATGGCCTATATTTATCACACAAGAAATTAAAAAAAAATAGAGAAAAATAAGGAATTTTCCTGCATATTAAGGGTTATCAAGAACTTTTTAAAATGTCTCAACATCACTTTATATCAATTAAAATCCACAATATTTTTTATGCCAGTTTGGATTATCTATACGAATAAACTGAGCACCGAATTTAATATATTTGAATATAACGAAAGCAAAAATGTTTTCTAAATTTTATGAATTTTTCAGCACTCTTGCATCATATTTCTACACTTAACAACCTTTAACTTTTCATGTATTTAGTTTATTAAAAATTATACACAGTTTTATTTGCGTACGTAAACCGAAATGGCATAAAAATTATTGGGGATTTTAGTTGATAAGGTGTGAGTTTGTGACATTTTGATAGATCTTCATAAAAAGTATTCAGGAAAATTCCCTATGTTTCTCATTTTTTTTAAAAAATTTCTTGTGCGTTAAATATAGGATATTATTCATATAGTGCGTCCTTGAATAGTATTTAAAGTTCAATAAAAAATAAAAAAAATAAAAAAAATGAGAAAAATTAAAATAAGTATAATGTGCAATCAAATAATTTAAGTGTGCAGTCTCAAAAAAAAAAAAAAAAAGTTATATGAAAAAATATTTGTGCTTTGATATTTTTCTCGTTAATAAATTGCTCGTTCATCAAATACTTTTCTACATAAGGACATCCAATTTTGTTTATGTTTATCTTTTTTAACGTAAAATTAGGTAATAAACAATAAAATTGATTTTAGATATGTCGATCATTTTTACGTTTCATATCAAAGTTGAACAAGTTCAAAACACGATAGAGATAAATATCAAAAATTTTTTGACACATAAGGAACAACATATAAGGAATTTTCGTCATTCATAAATAAACTGTATATTTAAGGAAATATACAGTTACATTTTGTTTTAATAAATATCGAAATCGATATTAACTATAATAATAATAATAATAATAATAATAATAATAATAGAATAAATTACAAATATAAAAGGTAATAAAAGTTTCATATGTTGAATTTTAGAAATTATAGTTTAGAGATTTCGTAGTCAAAGACTTATGGTAACAATTGCAAAATATAAACCTTTTTTTTTCATTAATATCCATTAATAAAAGTAGTACAACAACTTTATTATTTATGAAATAGAATATTTCCTTATTTAAAAGCATGGTTAATTTAACCATGTGTTTTCCAGCATTTACTCATTTCATTGGCAGAATAATAAAATTTTCATCATATAAAAGCAGTTAAATAGGTTCTATTAATTAAATTGTTATCGAAGAATAGAAAAATTTGCAATTAAAATTCAGTAGCTGCAAAAGGAACTTCCTCGATAAACTTATTTGAATAATTCAATTCAACTGCAGCGTTCGTAATAAAAAAAAAAAAAAAAAAAAAAAAAAAGAAAGAAAGAAAGAAACATGTTCTTAGCATTCAGTAAAGAAAGTTTTGATTTTTCAATAAATCCCATCTTTTTAATATTTCAATTTATTAGATTTGGTAACTTATTCTTAATAATGACAAATAAGGAAAACCGGGGCAAAACGGAATCCCGTGGCGGAATGAAGTTTGATTTTTTCGGTATCAAGGAGGTTCTCCTAGTGAGCTTCAATAAGCAGAAGTAAGAAAAGCTGTTTCCGTTCAACTTTGGTAGCAATGTTAGTATAGTTTTCTCAAGCGTTGGAGCGTGAATTTATCGTTGTATGATTTTTTGATTCTGTATTGTAACTTCTGACGATTTTGTAAGGGATACGTACTTGTTTACAATACAACTATAGTTAGTTCATGCTTGAAGTTCGTTTAATTGTCTTTAGT
Source organism: Maratus speciosus (assembly GCA_963932465.1). Taxonomy (NCBI): domain Eukaryota; kingdom Metazoa; phylum Arthropoda; class Arachnida; order Araneae; family Salticidae; genus Maratus; species Maratus speciosus. Next base: position 431,865,473 of record OZ010795.1, on the reverse strand, counting down.
TTCGTGTAGTTAAACGATTGTTTACGTACCCTTCTCCACTGTCTATCTCCCTAATCTAAATCGTGACTCTGGCCGGAACGGAATGGGTAAGTTCCTCATTCAGCCCGAAATGTTTTAACTACCTTGTTCTGACTGTGAATGTTTATATTGCGGTGAATTTTACTCAAAGTCATTTGAAGGTTGGGTGCCATTTTCCATGTGCAAAATGTGGGCACACAATTCCTGTGCGGCAATAGATAGCGAAGATGGTGAGACAGTCCGAGTGTGTGAATTTTGTCAATAGACTTAAATAAAGGGACACAATCAATGAAAACTGTAGTGAAAACTTAATTGTGAATTAAAACTAAATAAATATAGGGCAATTTTTTTGGCATTTCCACTAGTTTTATATGTTTTTATAATTACTTGTCCTTACCACCCCGTTCTGCCGCGGGTGTGGCGCAGAACAGGCTAAATGATATAATGTTCTGTTTCTGAAAACAAATATATTGTTATTTTGTTTTCTTACAACATTAGTATACTTTTCAGGTTATTATATTTTAATGTATTCATAGGCAATTTTACAAATCTCTTAATTAACTCTTTTGTATATTTAAACATATTTTCAACTGGATACCTCTTTCTGTCACGGATTCTCCTAGAATCAATTTTTAAAAGCATAAATTTTATTTTTTCCCTTTATTAACATATGTTTGAAGAAATGAGAATATTTAATTAAAATATGTAAAAACGAATTTATAGATTACGAAACTTCTTCTTTCAACACTATTATTCATCTTATTCGTGATTTCAAAACATCTTCATTGCGAGTTTTTCGTTTCATTACACGGATAAGACGAACTGAAAAGAAAAAAAAAATCTATTGAATGCATTTTTTTAGCAAAATGTAAATGCTTCTATTATAACTTAAATAGCCAAATTATAAAATAATCACAGAATCACACAGTATTATAAAATTAATTTTTTTTTCTAATTATTTAAAATTTGTTTTCGAAAAAAAAAAATACTTTTTCAATACACGACAAAATCATAGTCATAGACAGAGATTAATAAATAAATAAAAAAGGTGTCAAAGGAATGCTTTGACGTATTTTGTCATTTTTGTTTCTTTTTATTTGCAATATCCATCTTCGTTGTCTATTTTATTTTTCAAGTCGATAATGTGGGAAGCTGGGTATGGTGGACCGATTTTGTACAAAATAAATTTTCATTTTTCAAATATTGAACCTAGAAGAATGTTTAACAAGTCGCTTTATTCGATATACAATCAGTTATCAAAATAAAATTGCAACATAAGTGTACTATATAAGAAACTTGAGAAATCGTTGATTTTAAACAAGAGGAAATAATTGGTCAAGGCTCCCCAACTATTGAAGATTTGACCCACTTATTTTATATTGAAATATTTGTTAAGGAAAATAACATCAGTTTAAAAAATATGCAGGATAACTTTATGCTACATGGTTTAGTTTTTATTAAAAAATATTTGGGAAAATGTGATGTATAAATAAACCTGATTAGATGGAATTCAAAGCTCATCAGAAAAATTAAGTTTTAAACACCCGCCTCTTGTGACACACGATCTGGTAACCCTAGTTTTCACATAGTTTCATTACATCTCATTGATTTCATCTTGGAGAATTTTGTCTAGATTCCTTCCTATAGTGTTTTGATCAATGTTATGTTCTTTGCAGAGGAATGGATACCTAACACTTCCAAAGGCTGTTTGCTGCTTTCATCATTTTTAAGCTTTTCCATTCTTTCTATTTACCTACTATGTATACTATTTAAATGAAATAAAAGTTCTTATCCCCTTTCCAATTTATATTTCCTTAAATGTTTTCCTGTTTCTGTAAGAATTTCTCACATCTTCATTTAATTATTTTTAAATATTTTCTTTTCTAACACACTATTTTACTGTAGCTTTACAGAATAAATTTACATTGCTTAGAAATATAAGCATTAACACTTCCTTATGTAGAGCGTGTAATAAAAATATTTCCAAAAAACACTTAATTAAGAAGCTTTGACCATTGCTTCTTTGAACAGTCATAATGCTTTTCTAAAATAAAAAGATATAAATAATTGATGATCTGCTAAACTGAGGCATTTTGTATCTGGGAACAGCATGTATTTAAAGATTTTATTAAATATTTGCTAAGTTACTGCAGCAGTAGTCGTTTAAGATTTTTTATAACTTAAATAAAATCTCTTAACAGACAATTACAGGATACTTAGGTATTTTAAAGATTATTCAGTTTATTTAAAAGCATGAATTGATTGAAGTACTTTAATAAGCTGTTTTCCAAATGTTAAAGTTTAATAAATAATTTATTAAACATTCTAGTAGCTTGAAATTACATTGAATTTCAATACTTTATAAGTGATTTTTGTTATTGAGGTTTATTTTCAAGTACCATGCATATTATTAGGTAGCTTTCTTTACAAAAAAGCTACCTATTGCAGCCGTTCGGAGGAAAGCGATTTCAAAAAATTTTGGTATATTTCCATCGATCATGACCCCCAGACCACGAAACCACCCTCCGTTCAAAATTGATATATATATATATATATATATATATCTGACCTATGTCACACTGTAACTCCCGTAATTATGAACCGATTTCGATGTAATTCGGTGTGTACATAGTATATACCAATGTCTCGACCGAGTTCGTAGGCCAGCTTCATCCGCCGTTTTGTTTCAAAATGGCGGCCATTTAAAATTTTTAAAAAAATTTAAAACTTGAAATGTGGTACCAAAAAATTAAAAATGGAAAAATATTTTTTTCTTATGTATTTGACCTTTATACAAAGATTCCGGAGCAGTTTTTGTTTCGTCTATATCTTAAAAAATGGCTGAATTATAGCATTTTGAATTTCTAGCGTGGCTGACATTTTGAAACGTCCTGAAATTTGTCACGCGATAAAAGGCGTATTTATGAACCGATTTGGATGTAATTCGGTGTGTACATAGTACATACGAATCTCTCGACCGAGTTTGTTGGCCAGCTTCATCCGCCATTTTGTTTCAAAATGGCGGCCATTTAAAATTTTTTTAAAAATTTAAAATTTGAAATGTGGTACCAACAAATTGAAAATAGAAAAATATTTTTTTCTTATGTATTTTACCTTTATACAAAGATTTCGGAGCAGTTTTTGTTTCGTCTATATCTTAAAAAATGGCTGAGTTATAGCATTTTGAAATTCTAGCGTGGCTGACATTTTGAAACGTCCTGAATTTTGTCACGCGATAAAAGGCGTATTTATGAACCGATTCTGATGTAACTTCGTTTATGCATAGTACATACCAATGTCTCGACCGGGTTCGTTGACCAGCTTCACCCGCCATCTTGTTTAAAAATGGCGGCCATTTAAATTTTTAAGAAAAATTTAAATTTGAATTGTGGTACCAAAAATTGAAAATTGAAAAAATATTTTCTTCTTATGTGTTTGACCTTGATAAAAAGATTCGGGAGCAGTTTTTGTTTCGTCTATATCTTAAGAAATGGCTGAGTTATAGCATTTTGAATTTCTAGCGTGGCTGACATTTTGAAACGTCCTGATATTTCTCACGTAATAACAGGCGTATTTATGAACCGACTTGGATGTACCTTGGTGTGTACATAGTACTTACAAATATCTCGACCGAGTTCGTTGGCCAGCTTCATCCGCCATTTTGTTTCAAAATGGCGGCCATTTAAAAAAATTAAATAATAAAAAAATTTAAATGAGATACCAAAAAATTGGAAAATGAAAAAGATTTTTTTTTGTATGTGTTTGACCTTAATACAAAGATTCCGGAACAGTTTTTCTTTCGTCTATATCTAAAAAAAAATGGCTGAGTAATAGCATTTTGAATTTCTCTTGTGGCTGACATTTTAAAACGACGTGATTTTTGTCACGCGATAAAAGGCGTATTTATGAACCTATTTGGATGTAACTTCGTTTATACATAGTACAGACCAATGTCTCGACCAAGTTCGTTGGCCAGCTTCATCCGCCATTTTGTTTAAAAATGGCGGCCATTTAAAATTTTAAGAAAAATTTAAATTTGAAATGTGGTACCAAAAATTTGAAAATTGAAAAAATATTTTTTTCTTATTTGTTTGACCTAACTTGGTCTGTACATATTACATACCAATGTCTCGACCGAGTTCGTTGGCCAGCTTCATTCGCCATCTTGTTTCAAAAGTGTTGCCATTTAAAAAAATTAAATTTAATATTCAAAATAAGGTATTAAAAAATTGGAAAATGAAAAAGATTTTTTTTATGTGTTTGGCCTTGATACAAAGATTCCGGAGCAGTTTTTGTTTCTGAAAATTTGTTCTTTTGTTGATATCTTAAAAAATGGTTGATTTATAGCACTTTGAATTTCTAGCATGTCTAACATTTTGAAACGATCTTGTATTTGTCACGCGATAACACACGTATTCGCCTATTTCGATGTAAGAAGGCATGTGGATAGTATACATCAACACCTCGACCAAGTTCGCTGGCCAGATTCATCAGCCATCTTGTTTCAAAATGGCGGCCATTAAATTAAAATATATATATATATTTAAAGTGAGGTGCAAAAAAATTAGAAATTGAAAAAGGTTTCTTTCTTAAGTATTTGATCTTGATATAAGGATTCAGGTGCATTTTTTGTTTGTCTTTACCTTAAAAAATGGCTCAGATATAGCAGTTTCAATTTCTATTGTGGGTGACATTTTGAAAAATCTGATTTTTTGCATGCGACAGCACTCCTATATATTAACCGATTCCGATGTGAGTGAGCATGTGCACAGCAATTACTAAGGTCTCGACCAAGTTCACTGCTTAGCCTCATCCACCATGTTGTCTTAAAATGACAGGCACTTTAAGAAATTGCCGAATTTGGCAGCCAAATATAAGCTACTTTAAAGAAAAGCAGCTTGGATAAAGCTGACTAATTTCGCGAAATTCTCATTCATTATATTGATAAAATATAGTATTGAATCTCCTATATTCGGTTTCCACTAAATTGAGCTTCGTGTGTTTGCATGATATAAGTTGGCTTTTTTTAAATAAGGATTATGAAAGCTACCTCTTCCTCCCGGCACTGGCCGGAAGGACTTTTTTTTTGTACTGAAGTTATTTATTTTATTTCATTTAGATTTGTCTTTCGTGAAGTAATTCAAAGTATTAAACTGCAATTGAACAGAAACGTGTTTTTGTTTTCTATTATATTATGATTGTTAGTGGAATTTGGATTAAAATAAGTAAGGAAAAGAATATATAAAACGGTATTACATAAACTTAAGTAATTGTGTAATTTTTCAATGTTATTAGCTATAACAAATAATAAGAGGAGAAAAAAATTAAGTAAATAAGAGTGGAATTTATTCAATATACACATGGACAATCGTGGAAAAAAAAGTAAACACCCCGACTAACTCCTCAACAAATTATCATAGAAGAAAGTTACTGGTACCGAACGATTGGAAATAAAGTCTACTTTTAAATGATGCATATGAAATTCGCTTAAGGGGCAATCTAAATATTAAAACGAACCCAAACTTCATTTTCTTAATGGCAATAATAATAATAACACAATTTTTAACAAGATATGTCAAATCTTCGGTTCAAACTATGTCAAGAGAGTGAAATTCAAGCCATTTGAATGATAAGTTTTTGAATTATAAGCATCCAAAATGTAGTGCTTCTAATGTTAAATTATATTTTCCTATTTTTTATTAATATCTCCTGAAATTATACTCCTAGTGTACTATTTTTTGTGTAGTAATAATACTAAAATACCCAAAATAAATACGTTGAATTTAAATTTTTTAATTTCATGATTTGAATTATGAAATAAATATTCGGAAAAATTATGAATTTAAACATACAATTTTTTGATGGATTTAGATTTATTAAGTCCTGTTTTATGAAAATCTAAAATTTCAGATTTTTTCCCGATTAGTTTTCAAAGTATGCTTAAATAACGGCCGAATGATGGTTTAAGGGCCCGTCTATGATCGATCTGACTAGATATTTTGAAATTCTTATTCTATCCTGCAATCTAGTTGTTTTCAATAACTGCTTGAGTGGTGCTTAAGACGCCTTGATCAAGAACTATTGAAAAAAAAAAAAAAAAAAAAAAAAAAAAAAAAAAAAAAAGTTATGGTTCGCAATATGTAGATGGACTCATAAGCAAATTTTATATACATCATTTAAAAGTATACATTATTACCAATCGTGTGGTATCAGTAAATTTCTTTTACGATATTTTTTGCAGAATTAGTATGGGGTGTTTTTACTTTTTATTTTTTCTCAAGACTATAACATTGTGGAAAAATATTTTTTTTTTATTTATTTAAGAAAATATTATATAGCCTCAAACAAAATTTCAAGTTTTCCACGATTTCGAAAGTGTTTAGAAAATTTAAAAAAATATCAGAAAAAAGTTTATAGTGCAGATTTTTAGAAAAATGTATAAAAACAATGTTTTGTTTTCTAAGTTTACTTGTTTTATATTGTAATAATACATTTTCTGTAAACAAATAATAGGTTTTGTGGATGTTATTAATTCAATCATATTTAAAACTTTATAAACCAATATGTATTCGAGAAATAAAGAAGCATTTTTGAAAACAAAGTTTTTTTAACTGTCACTGATTTTCCCAAAAATATCGGAGTAGCTTTCTAGTATACTAGGGTCAATATCACAAACTACGGAAATTGCAGTCCCACAATAAAATTTCTATTTAGTGTTATATAATGCAATTTTCTTTTTTAAAGTCTAATAAAAAATATTCTTAGAAGTATTTTCAAGAGATATTACATTCATAATAACACAAAAGTAAAGCAATTAAAAGACTAAAATTACAGATTACCATTTTCCTGGCCTGCCACACTGTGATGTGTTCAAAGTAAAAGGCTTTCTGCTATCATGTACAAATGTCTTTTCTAGTTTTATTAATTTATAATTAATAATTATACTATATATAACACCTATATGTGGAAAGTAAAAAGTTCTGTATTTTACAAATAATTTTCCATAATTAAAATATGATTGTCACTGGAAATGAATGTCATTTTCCTGGCCTGCTCATTTTAGTTCTTTATGAGGTATAGAGATGGCGCTGCTGAGTAATTCTTCTTCTTCTTGACACAGTTCAAGTCACAAATAGTAAAATCATTGCTATCAGCAAGACCTTTTAGATATTTCTTTGAAAATAATGTGTTTAAAGGCTTTGTAAAAATTGAGTAGACTTTTATTATGTCATTTTCCTGGCTTCTGTAAATTACAAATAAAACGCAACATTACACTGAATTTGAGGTACTATAGAGGAAACACGTTACTTTAAACAAAATTAAAATGTTAGATCTAAAAAAAAAAAAAAAAAAAAAAAAAAAAAAAAAAAAAAAAAAAACAAGCATGTGAAAAATGTTTTAGAATGAAATTGTCATTATCCTGGCATACATATGCCAAGAAAATGAAACATAATTACAATTACATACAAGTGAATTTAAGCTCTTCAACCTTTAACAATTTTACATTTAAATTTCTTTATTCAGCTGTTCAAACAACATTATATAACAAATCAGAAGCTTTGAAACGATTTAAATTTCAAAATTTTTTTTTCAAAATCTCACATTTTGTGATATTCACCCATTAATCAGTTTTCTCAAACGACATTATAGGCATTTGAATGCTATGATTTCTCAAGTTAGCATTTTAATTATCAACAAACATGCTTTACATACGAACATGATAAATTAAAAGCATTATCTTTAACATTAAAACTAACATTATTTTCTTCCGCTTGCATTTAAATCTTCATTTAGGCGTATGAAAAGGTTTATTTGAGTCTTATATCAATCTAAAACCGATATTCCGTTTTTCGAAACCGATTAACAATTTTACTAAAACTACTCGGAAGTGTTTCTGAAAATCATTGGCAGTAAAGGAAAAAATATTTAAATCTCGAAAATATATTGATCTCTATGTTTCTTAAAGATAAAGAAGGCTTTTCGAAATTATGGGTAAATGAGAAGAGGTTACTGTATCTATTTATTCGAGGTTATATGATATTTTCCTAGATTAAAAAAAATGACTTTTTATTACAGCGCAGGAAAAATAAATTTAAATTTTGGCACTTTAAAGTATAAAACTGAAAACCTAATTCATGAAGAATGGTTGGAAAATATTCAAAGATTATAGAAAACTCTTTGTGAAAGTGAAATGAAAACATTCTTTATAGGCCAGTAAAAATGGGATTTTTCTGACCGAAAATTCACGGAAAGGTGGAAATTGTTTTAATCACTTTTTTTCTTTACATCCAAATGAAGGGATTTCAAGTTTGTCCCATTTTTCCTGTTGAGCTTTAGACGTGGCACCACAAAAACCTCAAAATTTTCGGGCTTTTTTAAGTATTTCGCAAATAACACAAAAACCGTTCACTGTACAGAAACAGTTTGAATTTATAAATTGTCGACCATAAAATTCTGCATCGATTGAGTACCAGAGACTAAAAATTCCACCAAAAATAAGTGAGATATGATAGATCAAAAAAGTACTTTTTTCCAATTTTTCTAAAAAATTTCATAAAATTGGTTTTTATGAAGTTCTCATGTATAAAATGTTTGAAAACAATATGATAATAACATAAAAATCAAGAAAATTAATTTATTTTAAAAAATTAGTATATAAGAACTGGTGATAAAATCAACTCAAGTTACTTGAGGGAAATACAGGGAAATCGAGCTTGGAGCGTTTTTTTGCTGAACCTTGATCTGCCCATTCTTCTTTAGAAGCTCTGGTGTTGCATCTATATCATTCGTGGTGATTGGAAGTATACTATGTTTGAATGGCTTCCAGCCCAATCAATGGGATTCATCACCCTTCCATTCCAGATGTTGATCTGAAGAAAAACTCTGTATGAATGTTATTTGGCTGCATCTTCAGTTGGCGGCTGAGAAGCGAGGTTAAATTGAGTCTGCATAAGATATTTTGCAAATGTGTGGTATCGCAATTTGCGCAGTGTTGTGGATTCGTCATACAGGGGATTGTATAAGGTGAAATTAAATTTCTTCCCCGCATCACTTACTTCTTCAAGCGTAGCATATTGGTTATTAAAGACAGTTGGAACATCCTGTAGGTAAGCATGATTTTCCAAAAGCTTGACGAATTTCAGTTTGCCCTGTCTGAAGGAGGCCGATCTAGAATCACAGACACTAAAAGCATGTAGGAATAGGATGTTTTCTTCACAATCGGCGAGTACATAATGGTGAATATAAAACATTGCCCGACTGTCCTTTCCCAGGTTTCAAGAAGTATATCATGGATGCGTTGGAAATATAGTCAAAAGCACAAGCAGATCAATATCTTCCCCAACTATGATGACACGTTCTGACTACTGATCAAGTTGGATGGCTTCCATCGCGATATTTGTATCTGCATTCTCGACAACTTGTTTCACAGTAAAATTGTGTTGCTCCAATTTTTTAATGAGCATTTTTATTAAACAGCGTTTATTCCCTTCATTTGCAAAGAAGTGCTCTTTTGCATTGTGAGTATCGTATTTTCGTTAAAGTCAACACTTGCTGCAATGTATTTATTTTTTTGGAAGGAAGCGCTCAGCAGACTTGGTGCCATGTTCTGACGATTCTTCTGGGTAACCATCAAAAACAATTGTTGCAGTTTACCATAGTTGTTTTTCAAATATCCAATGTACTTGGAAATAATTGAATAGAACGTTTCTCTTTGATCCCAACTCACTTGATGAAGGAGGAAGCCACCATCAAACACATGGACAGTTTTTATGGTTTGTTCTAAATTATTGAGGGGGTGAACAAATCGTAAAATACCGACTTTCGCGTTTTCCTCATCTCAAAGTTATCAAACAGAGAAGTCGGAAATGGAGCATATTCATACTCAAAGAACTTTCTAAGTTCTTCCTCTAATTTCTTGTGGAAAGGAATTCGGCGAAAAAATAGAATCTGGATCGACGGATACCTCCTCATCATGGATTTTAACAGCACACGTGAAGCTTTTCATTCTAGTTACTCGATTGGATCTCTTGAATTTCACATGGCCAAAGTCACCACCAATGACACCTTTTATACTTGCAACTCCAATATCTTTGGCTAGATGACAATTTATTTTTTCGCCACCAATCACTCCTGTACTCAGACACTATTAGTGTTTTTTAATGTAACATTAGGATTGGGTTAAGGTTTCAAATTTGTAATCATATGAGCAAATATACGTGTGAGTACATTTCGTTTGGTCACATGAGCACTTCAAAAAACCAATTTTCTGAGAATTTTAGAAAAAATTGGAAAAATGCACTTTTTTGATCTATGATATCTCGCTTATTTTTCGTGAAATTTTTAGTCTGTGGTACTCAATCGACGCAAAATTTTATGGTCTATAATTTATAAATTAGAACAGTTTCTGTAGAGTGAACCGTTTTTGAGTTATTTGCAAAAGACTGAAAATAGTCCGAATTTTTTTATTTTTTTTGTAGTGCCACGTCTGAAGCTCACTAGGAAAAATGGGAAAAACTTCAAATCCCTTCATTTGGATGAAAACAAAGTGATTAAAACGATTTCCAGCTTTCCGTGAATTTTTGCATAAAACGGCCATTTTTTGAGCTAATTTTACTGGACTATTACGAAATTGTTGTAGTTTGAAAATTTACTGAAGAATAAAAACTTTTGTCTAGAACCTTTAAAAATGATATTGTGAGCAATTGTTAAAATAATACAAACATGGTATTTTGTTATTTGGTTTTCGGAAAGTTTGGTTATTAGAGAAAAACGTATGAAGAATTCTGGCATGCCCTAGGTTAGTGGTTCCCATGGTGGACGTACGCCCCACAGGGGGCAATTTGAATTTTGAGGTGGGCAAATATTAGATTTGTTATTAACCCATTCTCTCTGGGGTTTTTTTGTCAATCTATCTATACTAGTCTATACTAGTATTATAAAGATGTAAAAATTGTTTATTTGTAGGAGGTAAGCTCTGGAACTGTCGATCCGATTCCAAAAGTAATGGTATCCAAAGGATGGTGTTAGTCCAACTTAGAACAAAGGCTATATCTTATGTCGGTGCCACTGGCCAAAAGGGGCTGCAGGAGCAAAAAATGTTCTAAAAATGAGATTTTTGTGTTACTGAAGGGCCTAGAAACAAGAAATTAGGAATGGTAGTTACTTATAATATACTAATTATCTCTAAGATCATTTCTTAAAAAATTCGAAATTAAAAAGGGTTGAAAATGCGCGAAAAGTATGCTAAAAAACGTTCTAAATGACGATTTATACGCAATTTCTGAAAGTACCAAACCGATTTAAAAAATAATGGTGTTAAAATGATGGTGACAACCCTTGCTCCAATATACGCTGCATTTTATATCGGTACCACTACCCCTAAAGGGGTGCAGGAGCAACAAAACGTTCGAAAATGCGATTTTTGTGTTACTGAAGGGCAAAGATACATGAAATTTGAAATGGTAGTTACTTATAAGATATAAATTATCTCTAAGAACATTTCTTAAAAAATTCGAAATTTAAAAGGCGGGGAAAATGCGCAAATAGTGTTCTAAAAAACGTTCTAAATGGCGATTTCTACGCAATCTCAGAAAGTATGAATCCTATTTCTAAAGTAATGGTTGGAAATTCATGATGACAGCCCGTGCTCGAACATACGATCTATTTCATGTCGGTGTCATTACCACCTAGGAGTTGCAGAAGAAAAAAACGTTGCAAATTGCGATTTTTGTATTACTGAAGGGCCTAGAATCCTGAAATTAGGCAGGGCTGTTATTTATAAGATACAAATGATCTCTAAGAACATTTCCTAAAAAAACTAAATTTAATGAGCGAAAATTTAAAGAGTGAAAAGGAGCGAAAAGCGTTCTACAAAACTTCCTTAATTGCGATTTCTACGCAATCTCAGGAATAAATCGAACCGATTTAAAAAATAATGGTGAAAACGATGGTGACAGCACTCGCTCCAACAAAGGCTGCATTTCATGTCAGTGTCACTACTCCAAAGGTGGTGAAAGAGCAAAAAACGATCTAATATGTGGTTTTTTGGGGGTTTTTTTTGTTGTTTTTTTTTTTTTTTTTTTTTTTTTTTTTTTTTTTTTTTTTTTGTAATACTGCAACGGCTGCAACTTGAAACTAGACATGGCAGTTACTTATAAGATGCAAATGATCTCTAAGAACATTTCCTGCATAATTCGAAATTTAAAAAGGATGAAAATGGACGAAAAACGTCCTAAAAAACGTTCTAAATTGCGATTTCTACGCAATCTCAGAAAGTATGAAACCTATTTCTAAAGTAATGGTTGGAAATTGATGATGACAGGCCTTGCTCGAACATAGGCTCTATTTCATGTCGGCGTCACTACCACCTAGGGGTTGCAGAAGCAAAAACGTTCTAAATTGCGATTTTTGTGTTACTGAAGGGCCTAGAATCCAGAAATTAGGCAGATCTATTATTTATAAGATACAAATGATGTCCAAGAACATTTCCTAAAAAATCGAAATTTAATGAGCGAAAATTTAAAGGGTGAAAATGAGCGAAAAGCGTTCTAAAAGACTTACTAAATTGCGATTTCTACGCAATCTCAGGAATAAATCGAACCGATTTAAAAAATAATGGTGTGAAAACGATGGTGACAGCACTCGCTCCAACATAGGCTGCATTTCATGTCGGTGTCACTACTCCAAAGGTGGTGAAAGAGCTAAAAACGATCTAAATTGCGTTTTTTTTTTTTTTTTTTTTTTTTTTGTAATACTGCAGCGGCTGCAACTTGAAACTAGACATGGCAGTTACTTATAAGATACAAATGATCTCTAAGAACATTTCCTGCATAATTCGAAATTTAAAAGGGGTGAAAATGGACGAAAAACGTCCTAAAAAACGTTCTAAATTGCGATTTCTACGCAATCTCAGAAAGTACACCAATCGATTTCAAAAGTAATGGTTGGAAATTGATGATGACAGCCTTTGCTCCAATATAATATCTATTTCATGTCGGCGTCACTACCACCTTGCGGTTGCAATTTAAAAAGCGTTCTAAATTGTGATTTTTTTTATACTGAAGGGGCTAAAAACTTGAAATGTGGTATGGTAATAACTTATGAGATGTGAATACTCTCTGAAAAGAGTTCCTTAAAAATTAGAAATTTAAAAGGGATAAAAATGAGGGAAAAGCGTTCTAAAAACGTTCTAAATAAAGATTTCTACGCTATCTCAGAAAATATAAAACATGATTTCAGAAGTAATGGTTTCAAATTGATGGTGATAGTCCCCGCTCTATTATAGCCTATATTTTACGTTGTTGTCACTACCACCTGAGGATTACATCAGCAAAATATGTTCTAAGTTCCTTTTTTGTGTTACTGAGGGGTCTAACATTTTAAATTTGGAATGGTAATTATTTCAAAGATGCAAATGCTTTCTATGAATTGTCGAAAGAAAATTCAAAATTTAAAAAGATGAAGTGAGCGAAAAGCGTTCTATAAGCGTTCTAAATTACGATTTTCATGCAATCTTATGAAATACGAAACCGATTTCAAACATAAAGGTTGCAAATTGAAAGTTATAGAATCTGCTCAAACATAAGCTATATTTTATGTCGGTGACACAACCCCTAGATGGTTGCAGGAGGAAAACACTTTCTAAATCGCGATTTCTGCGGTACTGAAGATGCTAGAAACTTTAAATATAGCACCGTAGTTACTTATAAAATATAAATGTCCTCTAAGAACCGTCGAAAATAAATTCGAAAATAAAACGGAGTGAAGCGAAAGAAAGGAGCGAAAAGCATTCTAAAAGAGTGCTAAATTACGATTTCTATGGAATCTCAGGAAATAATAAACCAATTACAGAAATTATTGGTTGCGAATCAAGAGTGATAGTCTCTAATCCTATACGGGCTATATTTTATGTCGGTTTAACTACCACCTGGTTGGCAGGAACAACAAGAAAACCTTTAAAAACATCTAAATTCCGTTTTCTGTAGAATATTAGAAAATACCAACCGATTTCAAGGTCAATGTTGGCAAATAAATGGTGACAGTCTCTGTTTCAACATTTTTTGAGATATTTTATTTCAACACTGTTTCAGCATTTTATGTTGGTGCCACTAACATCAGAAAGGTGTTAGACTGTTAGACAAGAAAGTTGGAATTTGACATGATGGTTAATTTTGAGATGTAAATGTGTTAAGATGGTTTCTAAAACATTCAAATCTTCAAATGAATACTAAAATGAGCGTATGAAATGAGCATGAAAGTCTCGAAATACTTTTAAATTATCATTTATTTGGAATTAGTTTTAGTTCTTATTATATAAAATCTCATTTATGTGTATTGTACTTTTATAATGAAGTTTGGACAAACTGTGTCTTAATTTGAAATTTTTGAATTGTTCCAAAAATGTTCTTCTAATTAAAAAAAGTCATGCAAATATCACTTGGCATATTTCAACAATTTCGCGAGCAAAGCCGCGGGATTTGCTAGTTTTTAGCTCACAGGCTATCAAAGACTGAGAGCTAATGTGCCCGCCCGTTCTGTATGTATGTATGTATGTATGTATGTATGTATGTACGTAACGCGATAACTCTTGATAGAAACATCCGATTTGCTTCAAAATTTTTTCCTAGGTTCATTGTGATAAGGCGCTTCCCTGATTAGTTTTGGGAGTTCATTGGTTACGGATAAAGGGGGAAAAACGGGGTTAGTCCACCCCCACCCCCCCTTAATTCAGAAAAATGGGTTTTTCATGCAGAATCATTCGATTCACTCCGAATTAGGTATACCGGTTTATTATGTTAAGGAACATCCCTGATTAGTTTTGGGGGTTCATTGGTTAAGGATAAAGGGGAAAAAGGGGGTTAGTCCCCCCCCCCCCTAAATTCAGAAAAAGTGGGTTTTTCATGCAGATTTATTTAATTTGCTCCGAATTTGGTATACCGGTTTATTATGTTAAGGAACATCCCTGATTAGTTTTGGGAGTTCATTGGTTAAGGATAAAGGGGGAAAAGGGGGTTAGTCCCCCCCCCCTTAATTCAGAAAAAGTGGGTTTTTCATGCAGATTCATTTAATTTGCTCCGAATTTGGTATACCGGTTTATTATGTTAAGGAACATCCCTGATTAGTTTTGGGAGTTCATTGGTTAAGGATAAAGAGGGAAAAACGGGGTTAGTCCACACCCCCCCTCCTTAATTCAGAAAAATGGGTTTTTCATGCAGAATCATTCGATTTGCTCCGAATTTGGTATACCGGTTTATTATGTTAAGGAACATCCCTGATTAGTTTTGGGAGTTCATTGGTTAAGGATAAAGGGGGAAAAGGGGGTTAGTCCCCCCCCCTAAATTCAGAAAAAGTGGGTTTTTCATGCAGATTCATTTAATTTGCTCCGAATTTGGTATACCGGTTTATTATGTTAAGGAACATCCCTGATTAGTTTTGGGAGTTCATTGGTTAAGGATAAAGGGGGAAAAGGGGGTTAGTCCCCCCCCCTTAATTCAGAAAAAGTGGGTTTTTCATGCAGATTCATTTAATTTGCTCCGAATTTGGTATACCGGTTTATTATGTTAAGGAACATCCCTGATTAGTTTTGGGAGTTCATTGGTTAAGGATAAAGGGGGAAAAACGGGGTTAGTCCACACCCCCCCTCCTTAATTCAGAAAAATGGGTTTTTCATGCAGAATCATTCGATTTGCTCCGAATTTGGTATACCGGTTTATTATGTTAAGGAACATCCCTGATTAGTTTTGGGGATTCATTGGTTAAGGATAAAAAGGGAAAAACGGGGTTAGTAAACCCCCCCTTAATTCAGAAAAATGGGTTTTTCATGCAGAATCATTCGATTTGCTCCGAATTTGGTATACCGGTTTATTATGTTAAGGAACATCCCTGATTAGTTTTGGGGGTTCATTGGTTAAGGATAAAGGGGGGAAAACGGGTTTAGTCCACCCCACCTTAATTCAGAAAAATGGGTTTTTTATGCAGAATAATTCGATTTGCTCCGAATTTGGTAGACCGGTTTATTATGTTAAGGAACATCCCTGATTAGTTTTGGAGGTACATTAGTTAAGAATAAAGGGGGGAAAGGGGGCTAGTGCACCCCTTTTAATCCAGATAAATGGGTATTTCATGCAGAATGATTCGAATTGCTCCGAATTTGGTTTAACGGTTTATTATGTTAAGGAACTTCCCTGATTAATTTTGGGGGTTCATTGGTTAAGAATAAAGGGGGGAAAGGGGGGCTAGTCCACCTCCTTAATTCAGATAATCGGGTTTTTCATGCAGAATGATTCGATTTGCTCCGAATTTAGTATACCGGTTTATTATGTTAAGAAACTTCCTTGATTAGTTTTGGGGGTTTATTGGTTAAAGATAAAGGTGGAAGGGGGGCTAGGCCACCCCCCTTAATTTATATAAACGGGTTTTTCATGCAGAATTATTCGCTTTGCTCCAAATTTGGTATACCGTTTTATTATGTTAAGGAGCTTCCCTGATTCGTTTTGGCGATTCATTGGTTAAAGATAAAGGGGGGCTAGTCCACCCCCTTAATTTAGATAAATGTTCTTTTTGCAGGATTATTCGATTTGCTCCAAATTTGGTATACCGGTTTATTATGATAAGGGGCTTCCCTGATTAGATTTGGAGGTTCACTGGTTACGTATAAAGGGGGAAACGGGGGCTAATTCCCCTTCACTTATTTTTTTGAGGGGCATTATTCTTTAAAATAAGTGTATAATATACAATTAGTGTGAATAGCCTGTGAGCTCAATGCCATCAGTTTAGCTGGGCACTTTTCTTTTTTATTAATAAAATTTATGATGTAGACATAAAATATATATAATATATGAATATATGAAAATTTTAAAATACCTGAATAAAAATAGATTTACCAAAAGTCCCTAATTAAATGTTCAAAACACAACTATTAGCGAAATAATTATAGGATAATGTTTGTCGGATATTTAGGCTCTGTTTATATATTTAAAAACTTTTCAATTTTTCTGGTTTTTATTATTATTTTACTGTTTATGGAAACCCGTATTTCTAATCACAGTGCAATATTTCACATGAAGGAACTTTTACATATGAAATTACATAAGCTTTTACTTAAAATTTATTATGTTGAACACATTTAAACAAAAAACATGTTTGAGCTATCTTAACGATGTTTTTTTATAAAATTAATAAGTCTCCAAATGAGCATCACATAAGGAAATGCGTAAAAAGAAAACTTCTTATGGTTCTTGTGTAGACCACATAAACAATTCATGAAGTTACAACATGACCTATGCATTTTAAAATTTAAAAGAGGGTAGCACGTGGTGGTAAACTAATCATAATGGGGATAAGAAAGCCCGCTATCAGATAAGTATGCTATGAGGGA
This sequence comes from Maratus speciosus, assembly GCA_963932465.1. Taxonomy (NCBI): domain Eukaryota; kingdom Metazoa; phylum Arthropoda; class Arachnida; order Araneae; family Salticidae; genus Maratus; species Maratus speciosus. The sequence continues at coordinate 431,848,078 of OZ010795.1, read as the reverse complement.
AAAGTAAAACGACTACTTAAAATTGATAAAATTGCTTCTCTGGAAAATGCTAATTGTGAATTGTATTATTCACTAAGTCTCGGTGTTTAGAAAGCTTCACCTGTTTTTAAGGAAATAAAAAAATCAGTTATAAAATGCATTAATTTTATTAAATGTAATGCAAAATGTGAGAGTTTGTTCAAAATTTTTCATGAAAATATAAATGCAGACTATGTAACACTTTTGTGTCTGAGGTAAGTTACCAATGAACAACAAAATTTTTCTAGATGTAAATGGGGATAGATATGGCCTCATTGAAATTCAGAGAGTAATGTTAAAATAATATTTATAACAAAATTTTGCTCCTTTAAAGTAGTTATCATACTTAATTATCTCTCTTAGTCTCCCGTGTGAAGAGAAGTTCATTTTTTATATAACTAGGGGGCTCGGCCCCCTACGAGCTACGCTCGCCAACCCCCGCCCATACACCGCAGACTCTAAATGCACGCTAATTTGATCGGCTTTAAAAAAGATTTCGAAAGATTGAATTATAATTTAAAAAACACTGTCGATCTCCCTATAAACGAATTTCTATTCATTTCTCTTTGATTGGAGAATATTAACGCAAAATCCGCTGCGTTACTACTTGATTATCCCTTCGACCAATTTCGCCAAATTATATAAATCGCCAAACCACTCGCCAAATTATACAAATTCACATAATTTTTATTTTAAATAACGAAAGAACAAATAAATTAGTACAACATTAATAAAAATACAAATAAAACGTCGAAATAAAAATAACTTGATGACGTAGACACGTATAACAACATTTCAAAATAAGCTAATATAAAAGGAATTAAGTAAACAGTCTTTGTATCCTGGTATTTTTTAACAAAGCGAAAAGAAAGTTCTTTTAAATGAGACATTTTAAATTAGGTAATCGTTTTTAATCTGACGTAATTTTTACCAAGCTATTCTTTCTCTGTTAAATATTCACGTGAAAATGCTTTTGTTAGAAATGAAATATTATTTGCGCTTTCCTAACAAAAACAGTTGAAAAGTATCCTCTCAAAATATCAAATAAATGTCTAGCGCAATTTTTAAATTTAAACCGTTTTGCAATATTATTTTGTGTTCATTTTATGTAATAATTGTAATGTGACGTAAATATGACGTAATTTCACTTATTTAAGACTTCTAACGCATGTTAATAAATTTATTATTTTACAAATTCCTTTCTCTCTTAAAATTCACGTGTGATTATAGTTTTTATGACGTAATTTTTAATAAGTTCCTGTTTTTTGTACATAATTATTTAATTCTAATTCCAAATGTTTTTTTTCTGTTTATAATAGTCACGTGTAAATAAATTTTTAATTTATTTACACGTATAAATATTTTTTTTTTTTTTTTAAGCAAACATTATTGCTTCCGCTGTTTATACAGTTGGCAACAGTTTAAATTAATATCACTTTCTAAAATCTGTAAAAAATATCTCTAGAAATGCTGAAAATTTGAATTTAAAATAGAAATAAAACCTCAAAAAATGAGTAAAAATAAAAAAAATAATGCAATCTGCACTCCGGCAAATTCTAACGCATAAAATGATCTAAAAATGATTACACTGCCATGTATATTTTTTGCTGCTATAAAACTTTTTTAGTGGAACGATTTTCTCCAAATTTAGCATTAAATATCTCTTAAAATAATTCTTCGATTTGAAAACTGTTTACTTCAGCGTGTTTATCAAACATTTCTGTATAAAACCACCGATTTTCATATTTTTGTATGCATTAATTTTTTTTAATATTAACGAAGAAAGACCTCCAGTCACAAAAAATTCAAAACCGGCGGCGGCGGCGGCGGCGGCGGCGGCGGCGGCGGTGACAGCGGTAGTTACTTTTTTTTAGAATAGAGAGATAAAATTGATATGTTACAGATGAGAGAAGTGTTGGGAGGGGATCACTATTTTAAAGATGCTCAGGTGGGGCGCGGCCAAAAAAAGGTTGGAAACCACTGCCGTAGAGGCTGTTCATTAGAAAGGAGTACAAAACTTGTATTTCACTAAAAGACACAATAATGTATTTGTAAAAGTAAACAGGGTAATAGCAGAGGAACAACTAGATTTAACGCAGACGATCAAATATAAGGTCCACTTTATGAAAGACTGAAATGTTAAAATTCTTTCCCAAAAAGTAATAAATTTAACTCATTTAACGTGGATCCTAATTGCATCACCATTCGTTCTGAAGGAATTTAAGAAAGTTGCTGTAGGTGATAATATCTCTGTAAGATATCCCATTGAGTATCGATGTTGCACTTTTATGCCAAGGAAAAATCGAAACTTCTTACAAAATTGGATAAAGCTCGCATGCTAAGACTCTCACAAGACCGTTATAGTCCTGTAAAATTGTGTTCAAAAAGCCCTTGAAATGGAAATATCTGGTGTAATTGTTTTTACGGGCTTTCTTTATGTTTTTTTTTTTTTGGGGGGGGGGGGGAGGAACACGAATCTCAAGTTGTCCTACAAAATTTTTTTCGGCAAATAAGAGAAATCACGAAAAAAATCACTAAAATCACAGATTTTTTTTTTATTCTAGGGGGCTCGGCCCCCTACGAGCTACGCTCGCCAACCCCCCGTCCAGACACCGCAGACTCTAAATGCACGCTAATTTGATCGGCTTTAATAAGATTTCGAAAGATTGAATTATAATTTAGAAAACAGTGGCGATCTCCCTATAAACGAATTTCTATTCATTTCTCATTGATTGGGGAATTTTAACGCCAAATCCCCTGCGGTACTACTTGATTATCCTGTCGACCAATTTCGCCAAATTATATAAATCGCCAAACCACTCGCCAAATTATACAAATTGATATAACTTTAATTTTAAATAACGAAAGAACAAATAAATTCGTACAACATTAATAAAAACACAAATAAAACGTCGAAATAAAAATAACTTGATGACGTATACACGTGTAACAACATTTCAAAATAAGCTAATATAAAAGGAATTAAGTAAAGAGAGTCTTTGTCTCCTGGTATTTTTTAACAAAGCGAAAAGAAAGTTCTTTTAAATGAGACATTTTAAATTAATTCTCAAAATATCAAATAAATGTCTAGCGCAATTTCTAAATTTAAACTTTTTTACAATATTATTTTGTGTTCATTTTATGTAATAACTATAATGTGACGTAAATATGACGCAATTTCTCCTAAGACGTTCTAACGCATGTTAATGAATTTATTATTTTACAATATCCTTTCCCTTTTAAAATTCACGTGTATACTTTTTATGACGTAATTTTTAATAAGTTCTTGTTTTTTATACGTAATTATTTAATTCTAATTTGAAAGTTTTTTTCCTGTTTATAATAGTCACGTGTAAATAAATTTTTAATTTGAAGCAAACATTATTGCTTGCGCTTTTTATACAATTGGCAACAGTTTAAATTAGTACAATTTTCTGAAATCTGTAAAAAATATCTCTAGAAATGCTGAAAATTTGAATTTAAAATAGAAATAAAACCTGAAAAAATGAGTCAAAATAAAAAAATTAATGCAATCTGCACTCCGGCAAATTCTAACGCATAAAATGATCTAAAAATGATTACACTGCTATGTATAGTTTTTGCTGCTATAAAACTTTTTTAGTGGAACGATTTTGTCCAACTTTAGCATTAAATAACTCTTAAAATAATTCTTCGATTTGAAAACTGTCTGCATCAGCGTGTTTATCAAACATTTCTGTATAAAACCACCGATTTTCATATTTTTATATGCATTATTTTTGTTAATATTAACGAAGAAAGGCCTCCGGTCACAAAAAAATCAAAACCGGCGGCGGCGGCGGCGGCGGCGGTGACAGCGGTAGTTACTTTTTTTTAGAATAGAGAGATACGGTTTCCGAAGAGGCGTCGAAAAATCAGTGAAAATCAGTTTTTTCGGAAAATATCAAAGACCATCTTCTTTTACAGCCTTTCCATTCATAACACTAAAAGTAAGCATTTCACAAACAACATTTACTAACGCAAATAATTATTATTACATTATATATTATTGTGATACTGAGTGTAACCTCAAAAATCCGTCCTTCAGAAATCCGACAACATAAAATAATCCGGCAACAAAGTCATTCTACCAGCACTTTTTTTTTTTTTTTTTTTTTTTTTTTTTTTTTGAACTTCCAACTTATGGGGGAAAGTAAAATTGCGACTGTTTACGAATTAAAAACTTCGAGATGTAAAACGATGGATTAGCACATAGCGTGCGTGGACATTGTGCTAAATTGAACCCCCGATATCGCTGGTAGCAGCTCAGAGGAACATATACGAGGTCCCGGTAGAAGAAAAGGTCTCACTGGAAAAAAAAGCATACATTTGACAGGAAAATTTCTATCATCTGTAGAGAAACGAGACTGTATTTCCGAAATTTATGCTTTTCGCTTGAATAATATAAATGAAAGACGATTGTTATTTGACAGTCATGATTCGGAAATTGCATGAGAAGGAATTACAGGAAATTAAAATCGCGGACTTGTTATAAAAGAGCCTCATACACTGTAAAAAAACCACAGTAAATTTGCCAGCACAACTCGATCACAGTTGAATGTACTGTATCTTTCTTTGGTTTCCTGACTATTTAAACATGAAAAATACAGTAGTTGCGTAAAATTAACAGCACAATGTACTGGCAATTTGGACGCCAGTAGTTTGTGCTGTGGTCCAAATGCGTCCAAAATTGCCAGTACATTGTACTGTTAATTCCTGTAATCTCCTTAAAAATTCCTGTTACAATACATTAATTTGTTGTAGTCAACGAACTCGATTATGAAAAATTCACTGCTTTTTTTACGCTTTGTAGAAAGTTCAAGTAAGGGAATTTATAAAAAATATGGAATTTTTGCTGTGTTTATTTTTTTAAGAAAAGGAACATAAAAGGAAAAAATAAAGCATTTATTAACGTATCTTTTTTTAGGATTTCTAAATTGATTTCTCAATGTATAATCGTAGATTAATTAATATTAAATTATTATTTGATGAAGGCATATTGTTTTAATATTGTAGCCTCCGTTTTTTATTTACAACTTATTTTCTACATTTAAGTCTTTAAAATGTTGCATTGTTGCATTTTCACAGCCCTTTGGCATATTTTGACGAGTATTTATTGGCACGTATTCTTTTGTTGTTTCAACTCACATACATTTGTATAAGTTACGGAGAATATTTGGCGATTTATCACCTGTGGCGGGCTAATTGTGCATAATTTTACGCAATACGATTTCATACTAATTTTTATAATGCTACCACGCTGTAAATTTGCCAACACAACTCGATCACAGTTGAATGTACTGTATCTTTCCTTGGTTTCCTGACTATTTAAACATGAAAAATACAGTAGTTGAGTAAAATTAACAGTACAATGTACTGGCAATTTTGGACGCATTTGGACCACAGCACAAACTACTGGCGTCCGAATTGCCAGTACATTGTGCTGTTAATTTTACGCAACTACTGTATTTTCCATGTTTAAATAGTCAGGAAACCAAAGAAAGATACAGTACATTCAACTGTGATCGAGTTTGTGCGCGAGATGAACAGTACATTGTACTGTAAAAATGTCGTGTTTTTTTTTTTTTTTTTTTTTTTTTTTTTTTTTTTTTTTTTTTTTTTTTTTTTTTTTACAGTGTACCTTTTGGCGAAGAGTGTGGGCATCACATATTCACAAATTTTTCACTGTTTTAAGCACAGAAAAGAAACAAAATAACATATTCTGTAAAAGGTAGAATCTATAGAATTTGGTGGAGTCATTGCTTATGTTTGGTAAACTGCAAATACATCTCCAAGGATCACCAATTCTAAGATTATATTCTTTTTGCATAAAAAATCTTGATATGCAAAATTGTATTTTTTACAGTAATTAATTTCTTATACGACAAAATATTGACAGCACATATTTAAAGGTGTTTAAGAAATATTCTGAGTACTGAAAAATTCTTAATGGGATTCATGTTTGCGTGTAACATTGTTCCTTTTATTTCTGAAAAATCTTAAATCTTAGACGTACGTAGATTTTGAAATCACCAATACAATTCCATATAATATATCTTTTAAAGAAGTCTAAAGTTAGAAAAAAGAAGTAAATAGAGAGTAACTATTTATCTAACAAATGTATAGCAATCAAAAACATATTTTACAATTTAAAATATATTTGTTATATATTTCATATAAAGTACGTTATATTCATTTTTTTCAAAAATGCATTAGCCCGGAATAGGTATAATAGCAGCATAGAATTGTCCAATAAACTTCTTAAAATAAAATCTTTCTTGGCACATTTGCAAATACTGTGCAAAATAAACCACAAAAGGAAATAAGAGCGGAAGGAAATTTTTATTTTCTCATTTTATGGTGGCACATTATATTGTTTTCAAAAGCTTTCATCTGTTTTTATTTTGACCTATTAAATATAATCGATCAACAGTTATGTAACGTTAAAAATGTATAAGCTTGCTTTAGAGATTTTGAATCGAAATGGAATTATTTTATTACAAATGTGTATTGTATTATAAATAGCATTATGTGAATTTATGTAAAATGTGCATATCACAGCTGTTTCTAAAAGATATTGCGAATTTTGAATAAAAAAGTAAAGCACGTAGAGGATTTTATATATGTACAGTTTGATCAGAATTTTGTTTTGAGAAAAAGGTATTTGGAATACTTTGATATATTATTTTCATTAATTTTCTTTTAAGAAGTATGAAAACAAAAATCCTATTATGTATATGATAATATACTGATATATTTCTATTGTATTCAGTAATTTTAATACAAAAACAAAAATTTCATTTTTGGTCCAATTTTCATCATTTCAAATAACATAGTTTCTTTAAAAAATTTTTAATAAAACAATAGACAATACCATATAAATAATTTTATTCCAATTCATCAGTTATATTTTTAAGTAGAGTCTTATAATAAACTAAAAAGAAAAATAGAGCATAACAAGACTCTAACATGCTATGGAACAATCACAATTTCTTCCATTCTAAAGCATGATAAATGTCTTAAATAACAAATAACATGCACTCAATTGTTTATCCTGCAAAAATATATCCATTTGGGGCAAATTATCACCGTACAGTATTATTCGTTATCATGTGTATTAAATTGAAAATAATACTTTGCACATGCACAGTTGAGATTCTTTGATTTAAAAAAAAAATTAATAATAATAATAATAAAGTAAAAACAGAAAATAACCGCTGCTAATTTGACTGCTATTTAAAAATATCGTATTCTTTAAAATTCGTATATAAATACATTTTCATATATTTAAGCCAAATATGGATTGATTTTCACTTAGTGAGTCTCTTATTTCTCTAAATTCGAAAAACATATTTTGATTATTTTTTATGTACAAAAAGTTCCCTTAATATTTTATTGATTAATTTCTCTTTCACTCTGAAAGATTTTTTGCATACATAATTTTGTCTTTATATACAGGATGTGTCACAATTTCCTACTTGGAAGGCTTTTAAAAATTATTACCAATGAGGTACAAAGTTTATTGGAGAAAAAAAAAATACAAGCTTTGTTTCATAAATGTTCAATATGTGAAACTTTGGTGATGCGGCTGACATCAAGTGTAAATTCAAATTCTTCACACACTCCTTCAACATGTCACGAACAGTAGTAGAGAATGCAATTGTGATCCTTTGGCGTAAATCTCGTAAATCACGAAGGATAGGGGAAACGAACACTCGATCTTTCATATAACAATATAAAAAAGAGCCTGGATGACCGGTTCATTGTCCATTACACAAGCAACCACTTTTTCAAATTTCAAAAACCACACTTGAATTATTAGATGTAAATTTCCAACTGGCCAAAAAATGTCCGGACCCAGGACATTTTTCACCCAGTTGGAAATTTACATCTAATATGATTTTTTTACCAATTAGAATAATTGTGTTAATATTAATCTAGCACACTTGAATTGTTTTTTCCTTTGGTGGTTGCAATCAGTATTTTCTACGAAATTTTCTTTGAGCTGTCGCAACAGGTTGGCTTTTCGCAAATTCTAACATGCAGAAGCTTTCTATAAGCCTGTAAATGGCATTATCTTATGTGCAAAATATTAAAAAGTGTGCTTTTCGGTTATTTTCAAGCGCTATGAGAAGTAGTGTCGCCATCTACCTACTCATTTGTGGAACAAAACTCGTAATGTTTCTTTCTCCAGTAATGGCAACTTTGTTACTCTATTGGTAATATATTTTTATATATATAACAAGTAAAAATTAAATTTAAAAAAATCAAAAAACCCGACTGCGTAAAAAATGAACTAATCAATTATTTCTCATCAATGTGAAACTATTTTTTGTATTACTTATCTTTTTTTATTTATTTACTTGTATTGATGACTTTTAAGTTGTGTTTAATCGTTAGTTCCTATCTACAAACACTGTTTTAATGAGGCCTATAGATGTCTATGATGGTTAAAGTTGCAGTAAAGCTAGAGATCCTACCTACACAACTTCCAGGTTGTATAATATTTAAACGGAGCTTCTGACTGTAAAATAGTGAATGAAACATTTCTTCATTTTGAAAGCCCTATCAAATGCATGTCTCTCAATATGGTGCGTTTTCGTCTCTACCGCCATTTTTTATTTTACGGCCACCATTTTGAATTTATAAAAACAAAACCTAGTCTATAACCATTGGACGGAAAAGACGAATCGATAGAGACTTCATTCATTGAAATCCCTCCAGCCGTTGGGGATGTTTTGAGGGTATAAAGAAATCCATATACCCAGATGCACGTGAAACACATAACCCTTCTTGGCAGTTGGGTAAAAAAAAAAAAAAAACTTCTAAACCCCAGAGGAAATTGTGACTCACCCTGCATGTTACGATCAATATATATTAAAGAATATGTAAATAAAAAATATTTGTCAATTTTTATATCTTATATAGTTTTATTAAAAAGAAAAAAAATCTTATAACAGACATTTAACACAGTATCATTTTCTAACACTTCTATACTAAAGAAAAGGGGCGAGAAAGCAACAGAAATAAAAAAAAAATCCCTGCCGACCTGGCCTACAGGCAGAGGTAGATTTCGAAGTCAAATATACTAATTTCACAAACAAAATCTAAATCATGATTAGAGATAAATTCATTTTAACAATTTTATCTGGCCGCTCTTGACGAGTTTTTATTTCATTTTTATATAATGGCTGGTTTTATCAGAATCATGTTAGGGCGCTATTCAAAAAAATACTTTTCCATGCTCAACAACTCGAAATTTTCTGGCATAATTCCAGATTCATTTTTAATAAAAAAATATATTAAACTTGCTGACGTGATATTTGAAGAGATTTATCAGCGACCTGTGTTTTTATTTTTTGTTCAATTAATTAAAACTTGATATATAAACAATTATTTTCTCAGAAGGACAATATTTTTCGTTTCTAACACAATCGCTTCGGGAAATTCCGTTCAAAATGCCCACTATGACATCATTTTTTGAAATATATTCTGCCTCTATCAAAAAATAGATTATTACGGTACATTATATAGTTTCTGAATAAGCGAATATACCAATTAAATGCGTTTGAGAGCAAAAATGAATTTAAAAACGAGTCAGAAAATAAGCAGTTTGGATTTGAGTGCATCCTTAATACAATGATTTTTCCAACACAATCCGCTTCGGTAAATTCAGTTCAATATGCCCTTTTTAACAACATTAAAAAAAATATATTCTGCCTCTATCAGAAAATCCATTTTTACGGTACATTATATAGTTTCTGAATAAGCAAATATACCAATTAAATGCGTTTGAGAGCAAAAATGAATTTAAAAACGAGTCCGAAAATAAGCAGTTTGGATTTAAGTGCATCCTTAATACAATGATTTTTCTAACACAATCCGCTTCGGTAAATTCGGTTCAAACTGCCCTTTTTAACAGCATTTTTAAAAATATATTCTGCCTCTATCCAAAAATCGACCATTACGGTGCATTATATAGTTTCTGAGTAAGAAAACGTACCAATTGGAAGCCTTTGAGAGCAAAAATGTATTGTAAAATGAGTCAGAAAATAAGCAGTTTGGATTTGAATACACCCTTACCAAGATGATTGTTTTCTGCAACCGGTATGTATTTTTAATTTGTTTTTGTTGTAAGAATTGGTCATATCCAAAACTTGTCTATATAGATGTTGTAGACAATATTAAGAAGATATATGATAAATTCATGGGGATTTTATATCTTTTGAATTGACGAAGTTATGGATTTTTTTCTTCTTCAAACCCCCTTTTTGTTTTCGTTTTTATTTATTTATTCATTTATTTATTTTTTGCGGTACGAATTAGTCCTATCAAAAACTTGTGGATATAAAAGTTTTAGATAATTTTAAGGAGATTTATAATAAAATTAATTGGATTTGATATCTTGAGAATTGACGAAGTTATGAATTTTTTTCTCCCTAAAACCCTATTTTTGGCGCCCCTTGAGCCCATTTTTAACTTTATCAAAAATCTGTGATGCATAAATTTTTGGCCCTATTTTTAGAAGTAATAAAAACTTTAAACTGATTTGATATGTACAAAAATTAAGAAGTTATGGGGGGTTTTCTGTATTCACAAAATCCCTCCCTTTTTTCCTCCCCTTGGTCCGATTTTGCCCATTAACGAACTTGACCGAGATTTTATGCCCATTGATTTTATGTGTCAGTTTGGAAGAGATTGGTGCAGAATTACGAAAGTTATCGTGTCCAGAAGAAAGTGGTATAGATAGATAGATAGATAGATAGATAAAGTTTTCTACTGAGGGTGGTTTTGGGTTCTAGGGGTCATGATCGGTGTAGATCTGCAAAAAATTTTAAGAAATTCCAACATAGGAACGATCCCAATATGTAGTATTTCATACGAAATCTACCTAAAAAAGAGAATTCACATAAATATTTATCTAATATATCGGTATGAAGTTAACATTTAAAATTCACGATTTGAAATAAATAAAATCTTATTCATTTTGTTAAAAAAAAAAGACCCCTTACTTTATTTGCTTCAATGCTACATTAAGCATGGAAAATCACTTTAGCATCGTATAAAATTTTTCAAAAGATAATTCTAAAGCGAAATCTATGTTGGCACAATTACAAGTACTTGACAAAATAAACCACAAAACCATCATAAAGGAAAATATTTATATTTCCCCATACTGTGTTGGCATATTAGAGTATTTTCAAAGGCGTTAATTTATTTTAATCTAACGCATCTATTCTATTTACTGTTATGTACTATAAAAGCATACATATATTCCTTGTGAATTTTAAATTAAAATAGGATGGCACAACTTAAAATTGCGTAATTATAGTAATAAGTTATAGTGTAGGGAATGCAATAATGCAAGTTTAAGTAAAACGCACATCTATAAACACGAAAACGTAAAATATACCTTTAGAGATTTTGAATTTAAATGTAATTAACTAATTTACTGCTGAATAAATTTAAAGTGATATATTAAAATGGGAAACAAAAAAGAGCGTTAGATTATTTAGAATCTGCAAACATAATTAACTTTCAATAAATTGTTTAAAATTTTACTCTTTAATTTTTTTTCAGATTTAAATTTTATACCTAACATTAAAATGGATATATTTCACCATGTTTGAAATTAACAATTAAACAAATTGAGATAATTTAGTTTTCATTATAATTAAATTAATTTTAAAACATTAAAATAAATTTAAATTATCCATATGGGATTTCGTTCTATCTAAATTAAATGTTATAAATTAACATTATAAAGTTATAGTATTGATAAAAATCTCACTTTATGTTTGTATATCATATACAGGGTCTCCACACTCAACGAGGTCAAATGGCTAATTTCTAAATCAGCAGGTCCAGACATAGAGTTCGAATTACAAAAATGTTTTAAATCAGATAGAAAATTATTTTAAAAAAGTCGTTTGGATTACTAAAACATTTCTTAAAAAGTTACGAAATTTAAATTTTTATAATGTTTGCCAGTCCTGCAACTGGTACAGTAGAACCTCGATTATCCGAAGTAATTGGGACCGGCAATTTTTCGGAAAATCGAAATTTTCGGATAATAGAGAATGCTTCAATTTTAAGATTAAGGAGAAATATATGCAATATTTCATATTACGGTAACAAGTACTTAATAAAAACGAAGTAACAGAAAATAGAAACAAGTATAAATTACCTTAACCCTTAACAGGAAACATTAAAATCCCGTGCACAAACGGAAACGTCTGTGTGACTGCTAAATTAAAAAAAATTCTATAAATTTTTAAAAGGAAAATAACCCTTAATAATTTACAAAATAGTGAACTTAAACACTTAATATTTAATAGTAATGCATTAACAGGACCAATTTTTTAATATGAGAGTATAAAAATAAGTTTTGAATGTCGGAGACAGAAAATATTTTGAAATTACACATTATTGTCCAAAATATAAAATTTTCGCCGTAAATATTAAATAAATGCTAATATTTTTATATATTTTGGTACGATATGAATTAGGAAAAAATATTAAGCAGTAAAATTAACAAAACATTTAATAGTAAATATTGCAGCATGTTCTAAATATCTGCATTTTTTGTGCATTTTTGACAATGTTGTGTCACTTTCGTGTTCAGAATTTATATATTCATCTTCTGAAATACTTTCAACATCTCTTATGTCACTTACTACTTCATCAAACAATCTCAAAGCAGTTTCTTCACTCTTTTTTATCACTGTAGCGTACCGCTTTGACGGCTCCTCCATATTAATACCCCAGAGCAAAAAATTACATAAACGGAAACATGCCGTCTCACAGACTGCATTGAAAATGAAATAATTTTTCTTTCAATAACTAAAAATGCGCAGGTGCTGCAAATGGGTGGAGGAGGCAGAGGACCAGTAGCGCAAGGATTAGATTGTGTGATAAGATTGGGGATGCGTTCATTTTTGTCAAAAGGGTAGATATGTAGACGCAACAATCTCACAGACGGCACGTTTCCGGTTAAGGGTTAATTTAAATTTGAAATAAGTTCCTTTTACTTATATCACAAGTGTTTGAGAAAGTGTGTTGTTTGTCGCAATTTTGGTTGCTTTTGTTTTGAAGCTCTATCACGGAGTTTTTTAATTTAATATTATTAATTTACCCGAATCACAGCGCTGGAGCAGTTTCTGCTCCAGACATGCCAGACGTTTATGTGTACTCATAGTAGTAGTACACACAATGAATGCGATAGATAAAAAAAGAAGGCTTTCAAAATGGATTTTACACACAAGTAATGTGAGAGTTAAAAAAAAATAAATGAATAAATATAAAAAAAAAAAAAAAAAAAAAAAAAAAAAAAAAAAAAAAACTTGAAAAATAGATTTCGGTTAACCGAGAGTTTCGGTTAAAAGAGTTTCGGATAAAACGGGTTCTACTGTATTTTGTAAAAAAATTCCTATTTCACTAAGAAGAAAGTAAAACAATCACAAAAATTGACCGAGTCATGAGACATTCAATTGCATGACTTATAGCAATTTTCTGATCTGAATATAGACGAGCTGAGTCACACTTCGAGGTATCGTACACAAAGTGCTTTATGTATTGGTATGAATTATTTCACGTGTACATTTCTGCATTTCTGCCCAAGAGATAAATTTAATGCAACTTTTTTCTTATTAATTAAGTTTAAGATTAGATAATCTGATAGCATTATAAGTATGTATCATTTTGTAAACAATTGCGACTGTTGCTTTTTATCATTTCATTTAACAAACATTCTGTTACTTTTTTTTAACTTTTTTTCTTCGTAAAAGTTTGTATATATTTAAGATGTCAGAATGAAAATAGATTTCAAATTTATATTGTAACTAGATGGCTCTGCCCCCTGAAAGCAACGCTCGCCAACCCCCCTTCAGACACCGCTGAATCTAAAAACACGCTAATCTGGTGGGTTTTAAAAATATTAGAGAAGATTGAATTATACTGAAAAAAGCTGTGCAGATCTCCCTGTAAACGGGTTTCCATTCAATTCCCTTTGATTGCAAAAATGTAAGGGTGAATCAGTAGCTGTTAAGACATCCAATGGTTATATTCCTTTTTGATTAAAGAGGATCAGTTAAACATCTGAAAAGAAGCTAAAATAAAATAAATTATGCATACAGAGTCTTTGTCTCCCGGTATTTTAAAACTATCTCTATAACAATAGCCTAAGTCATGTGACTATCATCAACAGTTCCAGGCGGACCACTTCACTTTTTACACTCAAGGTGCCATTTTGGTATTTTAATGCTAGCCAGGCACAGGTGATAAGTCTCCGAATATTATCCTATCGCCATCATTTCATCTATATTATAATATTTCAAGTCATCAACTGCCATAAACAAATACGGTCTGATCCCTTCGCCATTCATATGAAAGTTTGGCACAGATGTCATATACGTCCCATATTGGCGCGATTTTTTAAAAACGCCAATTTGGGGAACGCATCAACAGCATAAACAACAACATCCGGCTTACCATATCAAGCAGAACAACGATACTTTGGCGCCAGTTAAGTGCCCGTTCCGTATATGACTTTGGCGTCAGAAAAAAAATCACGCCAATATGGGACCGTAAGTTTTCCCTTTTGATTAAAAAATCAAAATTTTATTTTCGAATAAAACTACATAAAATGTGCCATGGTTGAAAAGAATTTTTGGTACTGTTACGCTATCCGGAAGCAAATCTTGCCAATAGCTTTTTTTCAACTCGTCAGTTAGCTTTTTTTTATTATTATTATTATTCGAGTGGTAATATTTGGCCGCATGTTATATACGCATTGGTTTCAATTCCGGTTTTTGACGGATTTACCCATCTTAGGGGTCAGAGATTCCGAAAAACATGTCTTTACAAAATGTCTACCTGTGAGTTTGCCTGCGAGTCTGTGAGTTAGTGTGTGTGTCTGTGTGTGACACAAATATTGTGGGCGCTCTATCTCAAGAAATAATGAATGGAACTTAATTAAACTTTATATTCAGTTAGTCACTGATATAAATTGGTGCTGATTACTTTTTGGTGTATATCGCCCAGCAACTGGCGCTGCTATGCTGCATTATTCATGATTTCCATAATGGCTATATCTCAAGATCTAATCTACGGATTTTCAGAAAACTTCAGATTCAGCTAGTTCTTGATATGATTTGGTGCCAATAACTTTTGGCGTGTGTAAATCGCCCAATAAGTGGTGCTGCTATGCTGCATTATTCATGATTGTAGCAATAGCTCTATCTCAAGAACTGATGCATACATTTTAATCAAACTTCAGATTCAGTTAGTCCCTGATATAAATTAGTGTTGTTTAGTTTTTGGTGTAAATCGCCCAACAGGTGGCGCTGCTATGGTGCATTTTTCACGATTTCCGCAATAGCTGTATCTCAAGAAATAATGCATGAATTTTCATCACATTTTAGATTCAGTTAGCCGCTGATATAAAATGATCCTGATACGTTTCTTGGTGTTAAATTGCCCAATAGGTGCCACTGCTATGCAGAACTTTTCACGATTTCCGCAATAGCTCTACCTCAAAAACTAATGCACGTATTTTCGTCAAACTTCACATTCAGTTAGAAGTTCACGAAAGTTGTTGCTGGCTATGTTTTGGTGTAAATCACCTAGCCGGTGACGCTGCTGTGCTGCATTTACCAGAAAGTATTAACATGTATGAGATAGAAGAAAATTTTGGGATTGCCACAATTGACTATTTTTTAGATAGAACACTTGAATCGTAGAGACCTTATGGTTACATTATGTATATATCATGCATCGTATATCATCGACTATCACTAATCAGACCTTGATAACCGCTGGAGCAATTCTCCGTCAATATTTCCGAATAGATATTTTTTTGAATTTAGAATAAAACAAGTGCCTTAACAATAGAACATTCTTTTGTGTCATTTCGACACCAAACCGAATTTAGCCTTTTCTCTCTATCACATGTTTTCAGCTATATTCTTCAAATTTAGTGGCTTTTAATCATTTTACGCAAGAAGAAAACTGCCGAAATTTTTATTGAGTGATTCCGTTTTTTAAAAAGTTACAGTTAAATTCACCTAGAACGTCCGTTGGTGTAATTTCGATGCCCAGCAGAATATTAAAATATATAATTTGTTTGTGTCTTTTTTTCAAGTTCCTGTGACCTTGATTTCATTCTCATTCAGTTACGGAAGTTTATTGTACTTTCCATCCCCCATAAAAGGGGGAAATGGTTTACTTCTATTCAGGCGACTACATTTCTCCTGTTACTTTCTTTGTGTTTATTATAACATTTCAAAATACTTGAAAGCCTTTTATTGCTGAGAGATATTTCATACTTTCAGAAACTAATCTTTTCGTAATTACGTATCCTAAAAATATGCGAGTCCCGAAGAAATTGCAAATCTGTTGACAGAATTATCCTAAAATGCATCGAACGGTGGTGAACTTTCGGGCTTGGTGACATATTTCTGTATTTGGAGAAAAATGAATCTCGACCTGACGGTAAACTATAGCGGAATTCGTAATTCTAAAACTAATGGAAACATATCTATAATATAAAGGACAAACATATCTGTGCGTAACGCATATGTCATTTTGCAATTGGCAACACTTTGAAATTTGAAATATTATTTTGGTTTTGCAACTTTCTCTACTGCAAATTTTTAAACTTCTAAACATCGCACATTTTAATTTTTTACACCGTCGTATAAGGAAAAAAATGCTCTTTTAAATGCAGTTTGTTTAAAAGCTGTATCTCAAACTATTTTTGAGATATTATTTTTTTTTTTTGTAGTTTTTAATGCCATTTGTCTTATAGTGGCAACAAAAGTACCCCATTTCTATTAAATGTCATTGAAAGTAAAAGGACAAACATATCTGTGCGTAACGCATACGTCATTTTGCGAATGGCAACACTTTGAAATTTGAGATAAAATTTTGGTTTTGCAATTTTCTCTACTGCAAATTTTTAAACTTCTAAACATCGCACATTTTAAATTTTTACACCGCAGTATAAGGAAAAAAATGTTCTTTTAAATGTAATTTGTTTGAAAGCTGTATCTCAATTTATTTTTGAGATATTAATTTTTCTGTAGCTTTTAATACCATTTTTCTTAAAGTGGTAACAAAAGTACCCCATTTCTATTGAATGTCATTGAAAGTGAACGGAAATAGGAGATGCTGTATCTTTTTTGTTGCCATTTTCTCATAAAACCTGAAAAAAAAAGTTGAAATTAAAATATGGGCTATGTCAAGAATATTGTCTGTTATTCCGTGATAACGACGTCATATACATAATTTTCTATAGACGAAGTTTAAGACTGGGTTGTAAAAGTGGATTGCTTTAGCGGATGCAAATGACGAAATTTTATAAAAAAGTGTTTATTTTAATTCTTAAACCTAAATTATATTTTGTAGAAGTGCGTCCTTTTCACAGACCAACTGCTTTGAAATTCTTCACAGGTGAAAATGCTTCACTTTCGAAAATAATGTAATCGAAATCACACACTGATAAAACGCAATATTTCACAAAAATTTAGAGTTTCTTTATAAAAGAGAGGTGGCATGCAAATAATAGCGATTTATATTACAGAAATTGATGATTCTCGCCTGGATGGATTTGCTTCGCCGAGTCAGACAAGCAAACAAATAATTCATGGTTTAAAATAATATCATGTTCCTGAAGTTTTAATTCGTGGTTTAAAATAATATCATGTTCCTGAAGTTTAAATTCGTGGTTTAAAATAATATCATGTTCCTGAAGTTTTTTCCCAAATTCTGTCGAATAATAAAATTTGAAGGCTATTCTTTAGGACATTCTACTATAATTTTATCAAAATAACATAATTTGCTTTTAATTTAATTTTTGCTAATTTTATATACTCTATATATTTAAAACAGAAGTGTGTTTTTTAGTCATTTGCCTTGATCTTTCTGCTGAACAGATTTTATTATTATTTTTTTTTTAACGAAAAGCTTTTCATTTGTAGATGTGATCGACAAAATAACATAATTTGCTTAATTTAATTTTTCCTAATTTTATATACTCTATATATTTAAAACAGAAGTGTGTTTTTTAGTCATTTGCCTTGATCTTTCTGCTGAACCAATTTTATTATTATTTATTTATTTATTTTTTTTAACTAAAAGCTCTTTATTTGTAGATGTGATCGCACTATCTGTTTTTTTTTTGTTGTTGTTGTTGTTGTTTTTTAATATCCCCACTTTTATATTTTAATTTTAAAAGCATTTTATGAAATTTCTTCAAAATGATGAAAATTAGATAGCTTTCATTATTAGAGACAGAGAGAAATAATGAGGTATTTTTTTCTTTATTCATGCTATTTTCTGATAAAAATTCAAAATTCTTGATAAAAATTGTTGTATATGGTTTAGTGGCACAAAATCCCATTAGGAGCGGAATATTATATTAGGGGCATAATAACGAAAAATAATATAGTGCTTTTGAAAACACGCATTTTTTTCATAAATTTTCTACATTGTTTTTCCTTCTGCATGTGTACTGATACTAAGTTTCATACACTAGGTGAAATGTTTATTTAAGTGAAAATGAAGTCAAATTTAAAAGAAAACGATCATTTTCTTAGATAAAACTAAACATTTTAACACAAATGCGTCTAAAAAACATAAATTACGGAAATTTTTATTCTCCGGAATTGAGATTAGAATCTCAAGTAAAGAGTGCGTCTGTTCATGTAAAAGTGTTTCTGACAATCGTGACTTCACGTTTTGACTTAAAATGATTTTTAAATGATCAAACAAAATACATTTTTTTTTAATGATGGATATGAATATGAGAAGTGCGCATGCAAATTTTGAAAAGGTGAAAATTGCTGTTTTTCATTCCTGAACACCAAGCATAAGAGCCTCAATTGATAACCACATCATAATAACTGATCTTTATTATATTTTGCGGATAAAGTATATATCTATCTATATTATAAAGAAGAAACCTATCTGTGCGCAACGCTGACGTCATTGTGCGAATGGCAATACTTCACGACCAAATTTCGGTCTTGAAATTTTCGCTTCTGCAATTTTTTAATCTTCTGACCATTGTATATTTTCAATTTTCGTCGCATAGGGAAAAAAATTACTTTCAAATGCAATTTGTTTAAAAACCGTACCTTGAATGATGTACTATATTTTCTAAAATAATTTTTAAGCATGATTTTTTTAAAGTTTAATTTATCACGTGCCGGTTTCAATACATAATAATAATAAACATGTTGCACATAAAGTAACAAACATTTTTCAGCATTTGTTTCTGACTATTTTTGCATAACGAAGTTAATACTTCCTTTATAAACAAATAAAATAATAATATAAAAAAACCACCAGTCTAACATATTTGTGAAACAAATTAACGAAATTAATACTTCTTTTATAAAAAAAATAAAAGAATAATATTGCAAAAAGACAAATCTAACATATATGTAATCGTACAATTTAAATTTTTAGATCACCAAATACGATTTTTTTTTCAAATGGAATTTGTTTGCAAAGTTCATCTCAGTTTACTGATTGTCTATGGTTTTAAAAACAATTTTAAAGCATGAAATATTTTTTAATTTAACTATATCGCGCGGAGCACGATTAAGAAAGGTTAATCCGTTTGCGCTTAAAACAAAATAAAGAGTTCATCATTTTCTTACGACTAATATCCATTTAAAAAAACTTCCCGATGAATAAATAAATACAATAATATAAATAGAAGACAAATTTAACAGACATGTATATAAATTCTGAAATTATCAGTATATAAAAGGATGTCATATGTAGCAAAATCTTGGTCAAATAACTCTTAGCATTTAGCTAATATGAAAATATCGCTTTTGATAAATTTAAAAAATTTATTTGATTGTATAATTCGTATTTTCCATATGAAAAATGCTTCTTTAATGCAAGTGATGAATCTAAAAAATTTATTGCATATAAAAAAAAAAATATAAGTTTTCAATTTAAAAAAAATGTTTTAACCTACATTCTTTAACCCGGGAAGCCCGGGTATGATCGCCTAGTAAATATAAAGGTAATAAAAAAATCAAAACTGGAAATTTCATGTAGCTAATACTTTTAACTGCAAGTACACAACATTTTTAAAAAAAATCGAAATTTAACTGAGTGAAGGGGGAAAATGTTTAAATATACGATTTTTGTGATAATTCTAGAAATAGAAATGTGAAATTTTACATGGCGGTTACTTTTAAGATACAAATGGTCGCTAATAATAGTTTCTAAAAGTATTCTAAATTTAGTTTAAATGGCAGGTAAACATTCTAAAATTGTTCTAAATTACAATTTCTACGGATTTTTAAGGATCGAAACTTGAAATTCGACAGTCTGTTTCTGTTAAAGCGTAAGAATAACGTAAAAGCAGAATGGTTTTAAAAACCTTAAAAGTGTGGAGTTTTTAAATTTTAGTCAGCTTTTTTGCAATCCTCCAATATAATAAATTTTCTTCTCTGTTTGTTTGAATTATTAATTTGATATTTTGATCTCAAACCAAGACAACGTTGGGCGGGTCAGCTATTATTGTATATAAAGTAATTTTAAATAGAATTGTGTACTTTAAAACTATTTAATAAGTAAAATAATTAATATTAGGAATAATTATGTTGGATTGCATAAAACGTACACAGAAAAAAATCTGTTACTTTTTTGCTTATTATCTTACAAACACTACTATTTCTCACTTTTATTTATATTTGCAATAAAAGTAAGGGGTTTATTTCGATATAAAACACTACGTAAAAAGATAAGCTGCGTAATATGTGTGTCTTTTCCTTCAGTTTGTCTATTAATTCGCTAAATATACATTATATAAACACTAGTTATGTTTTTATTTTCGGCACAGATTGTCTGTGTTAATATTTTTTTAAATATTTATATTATAAGAACCTTATTAATATAATAGACTTATTAATAATACCTTTAATAATTTTCTTTGTGAAACATGACTTTTGAAGTATTTATTCTTTTAATATACCGTAAATTATATATATATATATATATATATATACATATATAACCATTAATTAAACATAACCTACTACCGTCAATTATTATGAATTAAAGCTGTAAGTATTTAAAAAAAAAAATATTATAAGAATTATTATGGAAGAAAAAAGTGGACACCGACAAAATTGAAAAGCTTATACATTGAATTACGTTATCAAGGGCACAGAATTTAATGATATAAGCAAAATGGTTGTTTTCTGTGGGAAAAATAAGCTAAAGCTAAAAATTATTTTCCCCTGTGCCCGAACAAACACTAAAATCAAGTGAATTGATTAAAAATGAAAACAGAATAGAAACAAATAATATGAAATGGAAGAATCAATAAAACGTATTTAAATATTTATAGGATATAAAATATAAATA
Organism: Maratus speciosus; assembly: GCA_963932465.1. Taxonomy (NCBI): domain Eukaryota; kingdom Metazoa; phylum Arthropoda; class Arachnida; order Araneae; family Salticidae; genus Maratus; species Maratus speciosus. The sequence continues at coordinate 431,826,649 of OZ010795.1, read as the reverse complement.
ATAAACACCATACCGATTAATATTTCAGTATTTTACAAAAATCCATGCGCACATGTCTACCAGTATATCAAAAAGATTAAGGTGAATAAAACAGTTAAGAAATCACAGTAAATGATACCAAAGGATGCAGTTAATACATTTTGAAATAAAATTTGAAATACGTTGTAAAACAAATTTAATCTAATCTAATATAAATAGATATTAATTACATTATTTAAAATGCACTATTAAATTAATTAATAACAGTTTAACAATATCGTCAAAATTTCGCTAAAAATACCCCCTGGTGTATAAATTATAACTGAAATGGAGCTAGAAAAATTAAAAAGTAGAGCTATCTTAAAGAGACAAATATGGTGTTGCCATCTATTATTACTTATATTAAACATCTATCGCAAAATAAATATTTGTAAGCATTTGAATGTAAATAACTGTTTAAACAGCAAAACCAAACAAATCCTTATATATAGAGAATTATAAACCAAATATAAACCACACAATGTATTTAAAAACTATTGTTAATGAAATTTAAAAGCATACAATATATTCTATTAGCTAACTTATTTAAACTAAACTAAGAATTTAAATAATTCTAGAACATTGATAATATATAGCATATAGCTATATGCTATAAAACAAAATAAATTCAGTAATAATTAATATAAATAATTATTAAAAATAATATAAAAATTATTTTTAATGAATTATATATAAGATATTTATAAAATTAACAGGAAATAAAAAAACATGTGGAAGTATATAGAAGGTTAAATGATACTTAAATTCCCATTACTTAAAAAGCACAAATATAGAATGTGGATTATTTTCAGACATCCATAAAAATCCATAAAGTATGAATGTGGGACATTCAAAAACATTAAACCGATAATAAATATTAAAAAGAATAGAGGAATAATAATAAAAATAATTACCCAATTTTAATGCATACAGTATAACTATATTTATATTAAACATACTTATATGTATATTATTCACTATAAGAATGGCATACTATTAGTAATTAATATGATATTGTCCTTAGTAAATTAAAATTTAATAACAAATAATTGTAATTTAGATTAATCAATAATTAAGCTAATTATAATATTAATGAAATTCTCCAATTACATATAAAATATCAAATCAACATCCATATAAAATACGTAACAAAAATATAGTAATAACACAAGAGCCCCCATTTTTTTTTTAATAATTAACCATTGCGTATTATCCAGACAACACCACCCTCCTCCGTACTCTAACATCTACCCACCCAACCAACCTATAATATTTTTTTATATTATTTTACAATTTTTAATTTTTTATAGATATTTTTTTATTTTATAATTTTTTTGTAATTTTGTTTACGCATGTGTTAATTTGTTTTTATAGATCATGTAAGAAAAGTACTAATTGTATATTAATGAATATATGAATTTTTTTGGAAAACCATGATTTAATGCATCATAAATTAGTTTTTTAATATTATTGTTAATTAGAGGAGAAGAACATAAACATTTTATTCTATATAAATGATTAAGTATTATATTACGAAATACAGAATGATGTAGACAAGATTTAAAATTTGTAAATGTATTAACCTTGAATTTAAATTCTTTACGTTTGTCATATAAATCTGTGATTGTTTTATTGTCTTTTATTGTAATTTTAAGATCTAAGAAGTTAATTGTATTGTTAGATAAAAGGTTTTCCGTTAATTCCAAATTAGTGGGATAATCAACTGGAAATCGAGTAATTGCAGATTGATCAGTATCAATTAAAATGATGTCATCAATATAACGATATAAATGTAGATTATTATTAGTAAAATTACGTTCATAATGAGATAAGTATAAGTCTGAGAGTAAACTGGAAGTACAACCACCTTGTGGTATACCGACATGCTGTAAATATAAAGTATTATCTTGCAATATATAATTATTATAGATAATGAAGTTAGTTAAAGATTTAAAATATGCAATATCTATATTAGATGGTAATTCCAGTTTTTTATAATACTTTTTAAATAATGCATTTATAATTTTATGTAAATCTAATAGGTCTATATTATTAAAAAGATCTTTGAAGTCATATGTCGTTATATTACAAACAGAATGAAGATTTTTTAAAATATTAACAAGTTGATAGCTATTTTTTACACAATGTGTATTATCATTGTTTGTAGTAAGTACATATAATTGATTAAGAATTTTTAAGAGAAGTGTATTGGCTTTATTATTATATGTATTGCAACCAATAGTAACAGTCCTAAATTTAATAGGAGTTTTATGAAATTTGCGAATAAGAACTAAATATGGATAATTAAAATTAGTAGATAAAATATTTAATAGTTTATAATAACTTCGAATTTTACGATTATTTACAATTACGTTTTCATTAGTTTTTTGAAATGACTTATTAGAAGAAATAGAATTTGTAAGAAGTTGGTGATAATATGATTTACATATAATAGCATAATTGTTAGGAGATTTGTCTACATATGTAATAACGAAGTTTTTTTTGTAATTTAGTAATTTGTTGGAAATAATGCTTTGTATTAATAGAAACCAAATCAGCAATATTATTTTTTAAAGCCATAGTTAATTTTTCAATTACTAATATCTTCCATTGATTAAAATATTCAATAGGCTTATTATAAGAGATAGAAATTATATAAATAAAAATAGCAATATCATATGTAAACTGTTTGATAATAGATTTAACATTAAATTTAGATGGAAGTCTATATTTAGTACCGTAACCCGTTAGTTGTTTCAATTTAAAATCATGAACAATATCAAGATTTCCAGTGATTATATGTCCATGATCATTGTTTATGTATTTTTTTAGAGTGGGGTCTTTGCAGTTACACGGAAAATTACTTGCAGCAGATGTATTTTTTGAAAATGTATTGTAGTTAAAAATCTTTCTCCGAATTGTATTCGGATATTTAAAGGTTTTTGATATATGAAGATTATTGATAGGAAAAAAAAAACAATTTTTATCATTAATTATAGAATTGATATTAATTTTATTAAATATGTGATTTGAAAAAGTAATTATCATTTGAGTATTCATGTTCTGAATTTTGTGTTTTTTTTTTTTTTTTTTTTTTTGTAAATTAATATTTAAAAGATTAACCCTACTCATAATAAGGTCAAAGTATATATCAGAGAAATGTTTAGAGAAAGATTTACTTAGAAAGGCATTTAAATGTTGTACAAGCTGTTTCTTTTTAATAGCAAAGATGTTTTTACGAATTAACAACCAGTTATAATTCTCTAAGTAATTTCGTTGAAGATCATTAATTTGTTTTGTGATAGATTTTTTGGAAACTACAACTGATGATGAACCCTTTCCGCGTTTATTACGTGTTGTTTTAGCATTTAAATTATGATTAAGAGTAGGATAAATTGGAGAATAATCAATATTGTTATTTATAGATGTGAAGACTTTGACAGGTCTGTTAAATACTTCACTGTTAAGTCCATAAGGATAAATTGTGTTATAATATTTCATATATGATGATTCCATATAAAGACGTTCTGATTTATTTTTTAGAATTTGAAGGATTTCAATTGTCGTATTTTTAAATAGATGTTTATGAAAATGTTGAATTTCAGCTGTAGATTGTATATTTTTTGCTTTGTTATTATTAGAGTCTGAACGATGATGATTGATTCGTTTATGAATTGGACCTGATGTTTCACCAATATATTTCATATTACATAAGTTGCACTTTATACTATAAATAACATTAAATGCTTTGCAAAAACTTGAATAATTAGGATCTGAGACAATTTGTGTCTGAGCAGCGTATGGACATGTCTTGCACCGAGAATCATAGCACTTACGAAAAAATAAAGGACGAGGGGGAGAGTATAAATGGTCGCTGGATGACGATCCAGGAACAACCCAATTATTATTCCTGTACTGGGCACTACACTGCATAGATGCTAAGTGTATCTTGCCAGTAACGAGATGTTTACTAAGAACTGCCATATAAAAATTATGTATGGAAAATGCAATAATTGCCATAAAAATAAGAAATTTTAATAATAAAAAATTAATAATTTAATTAAATTAGCTTTGATTAAATAATAAAACTTGAGTATGAAAAATTATATACAATATTTACAATAATAGAAGCAGAACGCAGAAACAATCTTCAAATTATCCAAAACCAAATTATGATAACCCAAATAACGTAGATTAATAATAGCAAGAAACCACTAGACTATTTTATAACAAATAAGTCAAAAAAGATCCGCATAACATCCAAATCCTAGAACAACTATAACCATGCAAAGACAACCAAAACGCTTACCCAACTAACTACTCAGATCAAAGTAATATGAATTTAAACTAAAGCAAATTAACATTAAATCTATGAATAGAAATAATTATTGCTACCATATTAATGTATATATAACATGATTATCTCTACAGAATTATGTAAAGCTATAGCAAAAATAGAAAATATATAGGACAATATCATACACTAACTACAAGAAAAATCAGATAAAATCATAACTGGAAAATTAAAAAACATTAAATAAATCGTAGCAATGATAGGAATTAAAAAATTAATGGAATCCTAAAATAGGTATCAGATAACTACATGGTAGAAATCTTATTGATAATACACATAGATAGTGCGCTAATTGCAGCAATGATCTAAGCGTATAATATTTAAAAGATTGCTAAATAATTTAGCGACCTGGGAATATATAAAAATATATATAAGATACCTTAAGGAAAAAATACATCAAAATGAATTGTTGGCATTCAAAATGAAAAGATATTTAAAAATATCGTAAAATGCATACATTCATAATTACTTGCGCAAATGCATCATAGTAATTTGAATGCTAATATATAACCATTAATTAAACATAACCTACCACCGTCAATTATTATGAATTAAAGCTGTAAGTATAAAAAAAAAAAAAATTATTATAAGAATTATTATGGAAGAAAAAAGAAGAAAAAAGTGGATACCGACAAAATTGAAAAGCTTATACATTGAATTACGTTATCAAGGGCACAGAATTCAATGATATAAGCAAAATGGTTGTTTTCTGTGGGAAAAATAAGCTAAAGCTAAAAATTATTTTCCCATGTGCCCGAACAACCACTAAAATCAAGTGAATTGATTAAAAATGAAAGCAGAATAGAAACAAATAATATGAAATATACATATATATATATATATATATATACACAGGTGAACAAAACTTAAGGACCAAGAATACATGTACACGTAAATGAGAGTCTACGTGAGAACGTGGGTCAAGGAACAAACAATAGTATTAACAGAGCGTTACACAGGATTTAATATAAAACTTTTGTTGAAAAGATGTGTACAGTAGAGGTCTGCACTGGCCGAAATTTCCTGGCCCGGACCGGTATAACAGCTAAAAATTCGGCCGGATACCGACCCGGCCCGAGTGAATTGCTACAAAACATTCATTTTTACGTCGTTTTATTTAAAAATTAGTCTCTTAGGAGAAGTTATGACCAAAAATACTTATCTTAACTTTTTTTCATGTTTCTAAACTTCATTTTTATATCAGCGACGCAGACTGCGATATCTATTTTTTTAAATGAATCGCCATTTCTTTTATGTAGATGTTTCAGTTATCATTAATATTATTAATCCATATTCTATGCGTTGAATTGTTAAAAATCTGAAAAATGCTATACAGTAAAATTTTCTAAGACTCAATTACATAGAAAAGAAAAAAAAAATGCGTTATAAACAAATTCCCTTCTTAGCAAATGTAAATGTATTATATATTATTTTCTTACGTATTAGTATATTAATTTTGCTTGTATCAACACGTTTTTTAACTTTAAACAGGATTCCGTCATAGGCAAGTTCCTTTTCACACATTTTACTATACTTTAATTTAGCTATATTTTAATTAGCGTAGAAATTTACTATTCTTTAAAAAGAATAAATGTTAATGTTTAATTGTAGAATAATGGTGATTCAAAAATGTATGCATATTTTGTAAAAATCTTTGAGCCAGGCTTAATTTTACTGACCTTTGAATAGACAGGTAACGCCGTGACAATGATTTTCATACGGACAGGCTCAAAACTAGGACTGACAATTTTGAGCCATGAAGACTAGAAAAGAAACCAGTCCCGGCTCTGTACAGAAAAAATATGTTAGGCTCGGCCCGATTCTTTCGGAAAAAGGTAAGACACGAACCCGACCCGGCCGGTAAAGATTAGTCCCAATCGTTATTGGCCGCCCGATCCTTCAGAAAAAAGTGTGGCCCGGCCCAGCCCGAGTGCCGCAAATGTAAATAGGCCCGAGCTCTGCCCGTGGGTCGGGTTGGGCTCGGGCTTCGGCCCGTGCAGATCTCTAGTATACAGGGTATTACCATAGGTTATTTTTCTGAAGCGTGAATATTGGCTAAATATAAATAGGGCTCCCTTAGAGAGAATTGTTTAAAATACACATGTGGGCGCCCACAAGGTTAAATGTAACAGTTCTTCAAAATTTTATGATTTGTCGTTTGATGTGAGGTATTCTGCAATGAGTATGCAAAATGTCACGCCTCCAACCTATTTAGGGGCTCACTAGGAAAGAATTGTTCAAAATTCACATGTGGGAACCCAAAGGGTTAAATGTACGGCTTTTTCAAAATTTTATGGTTTGTCCTTTGATGTGAGGTGTTCAGCTATAAGTATGCAAAATTTCACGCCTCAAACCTAATTAGGAGCTCACTTAGGAAGAATTGCTTAATCCTCTCATGCATGAATTATTTTGCAATTGTAAAAAAAAAAAAAAAAGAAATCACTGGCAAATTACCTTGAAATAGATGAGAATAATAACAAGAAACTTGATTTTTATTATTTTTTTAATTCTTATGGAAGTTATATGAGCAGCCTCATATGAGGCTTGTATACAGTCATGTTACATTTGTGGAAAAAAATAAATTTTGGTGAAAATGTTCGGAACATTCTGGACATAAATGTACTTGACAGCGGCCACAAATATATCTTGTTTTACTCGAACAACTTTCATTTTTGCACTTCAGAGCAAATTTACCATCAGATATTTTTGGATAATGTTTACCATTGTCATATCTTAGCTCTTTTGTAACAAAAGACAATTTTCTTTTCTTTGCTGGACAAAAGAAAGCGGGAGAACCGTTAGCAGATATTCGACCCTTTTCTTCAATTTGAGTGATGAGGTTCCTGTATATATTAGGCTTGTTGCTATGCTACTTTTGAACTATAATAAATCATTAGCAGCTCTGCCGTCTTTTCGCCAACGAATCCAGGCATTTACAACAGCAACATTCAAAAGATGAAAAAAAAATAAGCATATACCAACATTTACTTCTTTGAGAATGACGATAAAGTGCCACAAGTGAATCCATTAATTCCACCCCCACCCCCATTTGCTTGTTATAAATTTGCACTGAGTGGGGTCTATCTATTTCTACAATGGACTTAGTTGCATGACAAAAACGTTTTGCTTTATATATTGTTTGTACTCCAGCAAAAGATGACACCACGTGCACGGCAGCTTTATCAACCCATCGAGCCACTGTTATGTTGTCCTCAGAAATAGTTGCAGAAACTGATCCCCTTCCATATTTTATGAGAGATTTAGTATCTTTTAACTTTTTTTCGGCGCCCCTCATTCTGTTAGCTCGAATTGTTCCAACAAAATAAATTGTTCTTTTTTACTTCCTCAATTAGGGGAATTGAAGTAAATAAATTGTCACAATATATTTTATGAATTTTTCCAGCTATATCATGGCACAAACTCAAAACTACATCACCAGCTGCACCATATTATTTTGATGGTGGCATTCTTCCACCCCTGAAATATTTCAAAACAATAAACATAGCCAGAAATTCCAGCACGAACCCATATTTTAAAACCTTCGTCTTTGGGTTTGATTTTATATATTGCTTAAGAGATTAGCTACCTTTGAAAGGCACCATCATCTCATCAATTGATTGTTATTCTTCTGCCTTTGTAGCTTCATGAAATGTCTTATGAAGGATAATAACGGTCTTAATCTTATCAAACGATCTGTATTATCTGCAGGAATTTTCAAGTTGTTCTGGAAATGAAAGCAGCGTTTTATTAATGTAAAGCTATTTATAGACATAGAATCAGCTATAATGCTTAGTCGTAAGCCACCACTTGTAGACCAATATTGACGAAATCTGGCATAACGTATGTAGGTCATTACAAAATTCATTCCCAAAAAATTTTTCAATTCCGGAACAGTAATGTTTAAATTTTCCTTGCCCTGTTGCGTAGCATAAAGGTTGCTTTGATAACACAAGTCTTCTAAGTAACATTCTGGTAAAAGCCTATAAAAATAATCTAAAGTAGTATCTCCAGAAAATTCTTATTCTTTTTCAGTTTGAAAAATTCGGGGTTCGTTAGAGAAATCATTAACTTTGTTAGCGAACCAACTTCTTTCTCTCATCATATTCGTTTTTATAGCAGGTGTCTTAGAAGTAAGATGAATGTTATTATCAGCATCATTCTTACTAATGGTTTCTTTGTTATGTGAATGTGTAATGCCGCTTGACGTAGAAGGCCTAATATTGCTTTCCTCGTCATCACTCATTGCTTCAGTATCATGTTTATTAATCTCAGCTGTTATGTAATCCGGATCGAAGTAGTCATCATCATCTTCATCAAACATATCATCTTCGGAACATGAAGGAAGAGCCATAAGTTCTTCTATTTCTTTTTGAGATAAATATCTCTTTCTGGATCCGCCACATTTGCTGTCCATTATAAAGCCTATAAAAGGCAAGAAATAATTTTAAATAATATAATGGCATTTAAAAAAGACGTTACTATAATCTATTATACCGGTCAGTCAATTCATACAATTTAAAAAATATGAAGTCCATTCTCATAATTCTATTTATATTTAATTTTTAATTCATTCAAACAATGAAAATTACTTTTTAATGCATAAATGAGGTTTTAATGCATGAGAGGGTTAAAATACGCATGTGGGAGCCCAAAGGGTTAAATGTACGACTTTTTAAAAAATTTTATGGTTTCTCATTTGATGTGAGGTGTTCAGCAATAAGTATGCAAAATTTCACGCCTCCAACCTAATTAGGGGCTCACGTAGCAAGAATTGTTTAAAATATACAAGTGGGAGCCCAAAGGGCTAAATATACGATTATTTCAAAATTTTATGGTTTGTCATTTGATGTGAGGTGTACAGCAATATGTATGCAAAATTTCACGCTTCCAACCTAATTAGGGGCTCACTAGGAAAGAATTGTTTGAAATGCACATGTGGGAGCCCAAAGGGTTAAATATATGGCTTTTTCAAAATTTTATGGTTTGTCATTTGATGTGAGGTGTTCAGCTATATGTATGCAAAATTTCGCGTCTCCAACCTAATTATGGGCTCACTTAGGAAAAATTGTTTAAAATACACATGTGGGAGTTCAAAGGGTTAAATGTACAACTTTTTCAAAATTTTATGATTTGTCGTTTCATGTGAGGTGTTCAGCTATAAATATGCCAAATTTCACGCCTCTAAACTAACTAGGGACTCATTTAGAAAGAATTGTTTAAAATACACATGTTGGAGCCCAAAGGGTTAAATGTACGGCTTTTTCAAAATTTTATGGTTTGTCATTTGATGTGAGGTGTTCAGCTATATGTATGCAAAATTTCACGCCTCCAAACTAATTAGGGGCTCACTTAGGAAGAATTGTTTAAAATACACAAGTGGGAGCCCAAAGGGCTAAATATACGATTATTTCAAAATTTTATGGTTTGACATTTGATGTGAGGTGTACAGCAATAAGTATGCAAAATTTCACGCTTCCAACCTAATTAGGGGCTCACTAGGAAAGAATTGTTTGAAATGCACATGTGGGAGCCCAAAGGGTTAAATATACGGCTTTTTCAAAATTTTATGGTTTGTCTTTTGATGTGAGGTACTCAGCTATAAGTATGCAAAATTTCACGTCTCCAACCTAATTATGTGCTCACTTAGGAAAAATTGTTTAAAATACACATGTGGGAGTTCAAAGGGTTAAATGTACAACTTTTTCAAAATTTTATGATTTGTCGTTTCATGTGAGGTGTTCAGCTATAAATATGCCAAATTTCACGCCTCTAAACTAACTAGGGACTCATTTAGAAAGAATTGTTTAAAATACACATGTTGGAGCCCAAAGGGTTAAATGTACGGCTTTTTCAAAATTTTATGGTTTGTCATTTGATGTGAGGTGTTCAGCTATATGTATGCAAAATTTCACGCCTCCAACCTAATTAGGGGCTCACTTAGGAAGAATTGTTTAAAATACACATGTGGGAGCCCAAAGGGTTAAATATACGACTTTTTCAAAACTTTATGGTTTGATGTGAGGTGTTCAGTTATAAGTATGCAAAATTTCAAGTCTCCGACCTAATTAGGGGCTCACTAGGAAAGAATTGTTTAAAATATACATGTGGGAAACCCAAAGGGTTAAATGTACGGCTTTTTCAAAATTTTATTGTTTGTCATTTGATGTGAGGTTTTCAGCTATAAATATGCCATATTTCACTCATCCAACCTAATTAGGGACTCATTTAGAAAAAATTGTTTAAAATGCACATGTTAGAGCCCAAAGGGTTAAATGTAAGATTTTTTTCAAAATTTTATGATTTGTCGTTTGGTGTGAGGTGTCCAGCTATAAGTATGTAAAACTTCCCGACTTCAACCTAATTAGGGGCTCACTTGGAAAGAATTGTTTAAAATACACATGTGGGAACCCAAAGGGTTAAATGTACGACTTTTTCAATATTTTATGATTTATCGTATGATGTGTTGTGTCGAGCTATAAGTATGCTAAATTACAAGTCTCCAATATCTATAGTTTCTGAGAACGGGCTCTATGACAGACGGACAGACAGAGAGACAGACAGAGGAGCTAGACGAATAGGGTTTCGTCAGATGAACGAAACCCTAAAAAAAGGCTATGATTATGCAAAACATATTTTCTTGCACAATTTAAAGTTCGAAATATTTTTTAGCTCGAAATTCTTTCTTAACAAGATGCTAATTAATTTAAAACATGCACGCTTATCTTAAAAATAAGACCATTTAAATTTAAACTGTATTATTTCACTGAGAGTATCGTATTTTTTAACATATTAAATTCAGAGTGGTAATAAAAGTTTGTATATTGCATTTCTTATATAATGCAGTGCATTTATTTTTAAGGAAGCAAAAGTATAAATGTAATACACATATTTTGCAAGACCTTCATGAGATATATATTTCCTTTCTGTTTAATGTTCCTTGTGTTATAATCGAATTATATTTCAAATAAAACATGTAATACAATAAGTTTTTGCATCTACAAATTATGACATTACAAATGAAAATTTATTGAAGTACTATTAATGTTTTTCTCTTTTGTTTATAGTAAAAATATTCTTAAAACGAAGTTATGAAGTATATAAACTTGTTTAAAAAATAACTGAAGAATATTGGTTACGAAATATACTTCACAGATTTGTGTACTATTAGATATTGCAATTGTAGTTCCTCCAAAAGATAGATTTATAATTGGCCTATTAAGAAGGATAAAGAGTATCCATATAATTATTTATTATAAAAAAATAAAATATATAAAATTTCAATGTTTTTTTTCTAAATATACATTTATAATAATAACGGTGAACGTATTGTATAAATTGCTGGTACTGATAACTGTATAAATTTTTGCAGGCAAATTAAAGGAGCATTTTATGCTTACAGCTAATTGTAATGTATAATCTTTAATTTCAGTCAAAAATTTACAGCATATTTGAAGCGTTGTACATAGGGCAAAATCAGTTTATTGTTTCAAAAACACTCCTGTCACTTCCTATAGAGAGATATATAAGCATGTGGAGAGAAAAAAATATATATATATATATATATATATATATATATATATAATGACTCTGTGGATAGCTATAAAATATATCGATTATGTTACTTACGATATTGTAACTATATAGCATATTTTAAATACTCAAATAACACTTAAAATGCACATTTAATTATTTTAAAGAATACTGGGGGGCTCGGCCCCCTACGAGCTACGCTCGCCAACCCCCGTCTAGACACCACAGGCTCTAAATGCACGCTAATTAGAACGGCTTTAAAAAGATTTCGAAAGATTGAATTATAATTTAAAAAAACAGTGGCGATCTCCCTATAAACAGATTTCTATCCATTTCTCTTTGGAGAATTTTAACGCCAAATCCGCTGCGGTACTACTTGATTATCCCGTCGACCAATTTCGCCAAATTATATAAATCGCCAAACCACTCGCCAAATTATACAAATTGACATAATTTTTATTTTAAATAACGAAAGAACAAATAAATTAGTACAACATTAATAAAAATACAAATAAAACGTCGAAATAAAAGTAACTTGATGACGTACACACGTGTAACAATATTTCAAAATAAGTTAATATAAAAGGAATTAAGTAAACAGAGTCTTTGTCTTCTGGTATTTTTTAACAAAGCGAAAAGAAAGTTCTTTTAAATGAGAGATTTTAAATTAATCTTTTTAATCTGACGTAATTTTGACCAAGCTATTCTTTCTCTTTTAAATATTCACGTGAAAATACTTTTGTTAGAAATGAAATATTATTTGCGCTTTCCTAACAAAAATAGTTGAAAAGATCCTCTCAAAATATCAAATAAATGTCTAGCGCAATTTCTAAATTTAAACTGTTTTGCAATATTATTTTGTGTTCATTTTATGTAATAACTGTAATGTGACGTAAATATGAAGTAATTTCTCCTATTTAAGACTTCTAACGCATGTTAATGAATTTATTATTTTACAATATCTTTTCTCTTTTAAAATTCACGTGTATACTTTTTATGACGTAATTTTTAATAAGTTTCTGCTTTTTGTACATAATTATTTAATTCAAATTCCAAATGATTTTTTGTTTTTATAATAGTCACGTGTAAATAAATTTTTAATTTGTAGCAAACATTATTGTTTGCGCTGTTTATACATTTGGCAACAGTATAAATTAATAACATTTTCTAAAATAATGTGAAAAATATTTCTAGAAATGCTGAAAATTTGAATTTAAAATAGAAATAAATCATCAAAAAATGAGTCAAATAAAAAAGAGAAATACGATCTGCACTCCGGGAACTTCAAAAGTATAAAATGATCTAAAAATGATTAAATTCTCAAGAATAGTGTTTGCTCGGATAAAACTTTTTTCGTGGAACGATTTTGTCCAACTTTAGCATTAAATATCTCTTAAAATAATTCTTCGATTTGAAATCTGTCTGCATCAGCGTGTTTATCAAACATTTCTGTATAATACTACCGATTTTCATATTTTTGTATGCATTATTTTTCTTAATATTAACGAAAAAAGACCTCCGGTCACAAAAAATTCAAAACCGGTGGCGGCGGTGACAGCGGTAGTTACTTTTTTTTAGAATAGAGAGAAAGATACTGACGGATACTCATGACGAGTTAAGCAAATAGCACTATCAGATTTATATTATCAGATTTATACAAATGTATACGATGAAACGTAAATTCAAGAACAAAAGTTTTTATTCTGAAAGTTCTGGAAAAAATCATACAAATGTATAAATTATATTCCTTTTATTTACAATTATTTGCGAGGAAATGGTTTTCTTTGTTGATAATACTACTGGTGTAAAATTTTTAAGATCTTGTAAAGACGGCATTCAGCGGCGAAATAAAATTCGAAATACGGTGTTAAAAAATCACAATCGATTATTCAAGTCTTTAATCAAAAATCAAAAGAATCTAAATGTATCTTCACGAATAAATAAATTACTAGACATCACTATATCATATCAAAAGTTGATAATCATGTGATGGGATATTTTTTATTCGAGCGTTTAATGAGGGTAAAATATTTACAACTATCCTTAGAAGATGCAACGCTACGCTTCATTTTCCATATTGACAAAAAAAATTCACATCTTTCAGACATAAAAGCAACTTTTTAATACAACATTTCTTTCCATTCTATTTCAAATTGCAAATTTTTTAGGGTGAAAGTAAAGTGGAAGTACAGAAGTGGGAAAAAAAAGTAAACACCCCCTACTAACTCCTAAACAAATTAACGTAGAAGAAAGTTACTGGTACCGAACGATTGGAAATAAAGTCTACTTTTTTTAAATGATGTATATAAAATTTGCTTAGGGGTCCATCTACATATTGAAACGAATCCAAACTTCATTTTTTTCAATGATAATACTCAGTTTTAACGAGATATTTCAAATCTTCCGTTCAAACTATGCTTAGAAACCTAATTTCAAATCATTTGAATGATAAGTTTTTGAATTATAAACATTCGAAATTTAGGGCTTCTAATGGTAAATCACATTTTCATATTTTTATTTATCTCCAGAAATTATGCTTCTAATGTGCTAATTTTTTGTGTAGCACTCATACTACTATACCCAAACATAAATACGCTGAATTTGCAATTTTTATAATTTTATGATATGAATTATGAATTATAAAATTAATATTCCAAAAATTATGAATTGCAACCTACAATTTTTTGATGGATTTAGATTTATTATGTCCTGCCTTATGGAAATCCAAAATTTCACATTTTTCTTCCAAGTAGTTTTCAAATTATGAAACTCGTAAATTGATGATTTAAGGGGCCGTCTATAATAGAAGTGACTAGATATTTTGAAATTTCTTCTGCTGTCCTGCTGATGTAATCTAGCAGGCTTCATTGACTTCTTAAGGTGCCTTGATCAAGATGGTGGCTCTCTGGGTTAATAATCGAGTTCCGAACTTCAATTTGGATACAGCCCTTAAAATACGCTCGTTTTAAAATAATTAATATCTCAGAAACTTATGGTACGAATTGCATAAAAATTTGTTTTTAGGCTAATTGAAGGATTTAGAGTTTATTTATGCTGCCAGAATTGTGTACTGCTATTCAGAAAAAACAAAGTTATGGTTCATTTTAATAAGTAAATGGCCCCCTAAGCAAATTTTATCTATATCATTTAAAAGTAGACTTTATTTCCAATCGTTTGGTATCAGTAACTTTCTTCTAGGATAATTTGTTGAGGAGTTAGTAGGGGTGTTTACTTTTTTTTCCACGACTGTACATTAGAGCATAGTGCCATTCTAACTTCAGTTCTTTTTTCTGCAACGGATTTCAGCAATGTGTCAACGCTCAATAAAAACGATATCCTACTTTAAAATTAAGGGGGAAAGTTCATTGCAATTGCACATTGTTAAATAAGTTGAAAAATTATAAAAAAAAAACTATATTTTTTAATACTCAAATTTAATACACACGTAATACATAAACTTAATTTCAACTAAAAGAAATTCCTGGAAATATTATTCCAATAAGTATCGAATTTGTTTTATCACCTGTGGATGATTTGATAACAGATGACTCTCCAGTCTGCACAGATCATCGAAAAAAAATTCTCAATATCTCAAAAACTTATTCGAATGACTTCTAAACTTACATACGGATGTTTTGACTTTTGTAATCTGTTTTATATAAAAATTAAACTTCCAGCCAGTATAATTATGTAATAAACTACAGACTGATTATGCATAATTTATTGGTTCAACTCTTTATTAATGCATCATGAATTATTTTGTCAGAATTTAACCTTTTGTGCATAAAGAACAGAACTTTGATATTTAATTATGTTTCTTCATAAAAATAAATAAAAATCATTAGTAAAATCTGACATAATTCATGCAAGCTATTTAATTACGTTCTGTTTGATACAGAATAAAGATAATTTTTATTTACAATAGAGTATAGTAATTCTATCCTGTATTTCTGAATATCTCGCAAAATTTGCAACAATATAGAAATATGCCATTGTTTTCGCTCCTAAACCGTGATTCCCGAAGGCAAGCGCATTTCCTAATCCCTGCATGAGTGAAAAACCAAGTTAATATCAAATCAGTAACGCATGCAAAATTAAATAAAAATTAATTGAAGCATCATATATCCACTGTCGAAAGATCAGGGGAATTGGCAATGGGGAAAATTGTGGTATTCTATTTCACGCCATATTTCACATATCTTTTGTGATGAAAATTCAACTATCCCTCCTGAATATTGCAAAATTCATGATAATCTATAGTATATTCCTCAAATTTTATTTACTTATTTTTTTTCTTTAAATTAATGCAATACATAGTTTAGTGTTATTTAAACAATATAATGATAAAATTTATACAGTATTTTTTTAATTATTTTGTTTCTTTCTTTTATTTTTCCTTTATTTTTTTTTTGTACACTATTTATTAAAACTATTGGATATTGAATTGTAGTAAAGTTTAACCGTTTTAAAATCTTTAACTACTTCTTAGTAAAAAACGCGCATAAGCACATTTCAATTAACTAGAAATAATAAACTATTAAAAAAAAAAACATTTAAAATGTGTATATTAATATGCACATTTTAAATGTGAATATTACCAGTGAATAATTTTAAAATGACTGATAAACTACTCTGGCACGTTAAAACATTTATGAAACACACACACACACACACAACCATATATATATATGCGTGTGTGTGTGTGTGTTACTTAAGAGTATAACTGTAAGATCTCTTTAAAAATGATATTTAAAACAGATAAAACAATGTATTTCAATGACCGATTACATCTAAGCAATGAAAGTTCCAAAAAATATTTTTAATACATTTTTTTAGAAAAAACTGCAATATATAAATATTATTTTGTACCTAAAATAATTTATGAAAAGGGTAGCTAGGGGTAATTTTCAGACAAAAACAAATCTTTTAAAATCACTCAGGAATCGATGGCTATTTTTTTTTTTCTATTTCTTGGTAAAATCATCATATGCCTGATGACTCTTCTCTAACAATTTAAAATAATTATCAATAATAATAACAAAAAAAATTAATAAAATCCTATCCGTAAATTACCCCGTGCCTTGGAGTATTTTTCACTCACTCAGGGGGTAATTTTCAGACAGCAATTTTGGGTGTTATTTAAGGAGCTGATCTGAACACCAATTACGCTAATTGAAAGCTCCTTCAATTACCGTATTATAAAATGTATTATACCGTATTATAATTTTTTTGTCATTATAAAATGTTATGACAAAAATGGGAAATTTATTAAATCATTCTGAATACAGAAAAAGACATGACATCTCAATTGTAACTGTACGCCGGAAATCCATTTATATTTTCACAAATGAAAATATGTTTTATGGTACGTTTTCACACAAATAGTTTAGCTACGCTAGCTACATCCATTTACCTTAAATGTTTGCAAATCAGTAAAAAATTTCAGGATTTTTAAACAATTTTGAAGGCTGAAAAAATCTAAAATTATGAACCCGACGCTAATTTCATAAAAAAATGTTGCCTAACTTGCTTTTTATCAGTACACTAAAATTTCTACACAGCACTAATTTCGAAAGGACTAACCATTTTAGGTTTCTTTGATAGTAAAGATATATATATTTTTTAAAAATTCACTTTAATGTATTGGGTCGTCCAGAGAGTCTTTTCCATATGGGAATATCAATTAGTACCGGAAAATTTCGCCCTTTAATTATCATAGATTCGATATCAGAATTAATGTCTAATATTTAAATGAAAGAATTTTCCGGTACGAATTAATTTTCCCAAACTCGAACGACTTTCTGAACGACGCAAAACAATTCTTTCACATCTTCAATAGCTTTAACATGGAAAAGATAAACAGATCGATTCTCAATAGATCCAAAAAACTAAAAGACTTGACAAAAATTAACATGATCTTTGTTTGACAACCAATATCTATAATCTCCGAGTCTGTTTAGAAATACCATTTTGACTTATAATAGATTTTTCTCATGATTATATTTGTGAAATAACTTTCTGACCTGTCCCATATAGAATGTTTGGATATAATATGTGCATATATATTTGGTTGTAAAATGGATTCCAAATAAAATCTTATTCGTGCCTAACTTCAACAATATGATTTTGAAAACGGATAATAATATTTTAGCCTAAACTCCATACAGTATTTTCATTTTAACTTACATTTGACGTTTGGAAGTTATACTTTAATATGGAATCCTCCATACGCCACTGGCAAACAATCAATTTACCATGTATGACCACTCAAAAGGCATTTTGTAACACATACTAGCGTTTAGAAATTACCCAGAAGGATGTCTGATAATCACTCCCGCATTTCTTAGAAGCTACACTTGTTTAAAAATTCAATTTTTTTCCAGATGGACATCCAAATAATGTTATTTCGTTTTTTCCAAAAAGATAACATACCATAGTATCCAAAAGCGAAGTAGCATTTATGCTAGAGTTGCCACACCCGAAAAATTTTAATTTGAAATCAGTGAAGCAAAAAGTTAAACAGTAATTTTTATAGCATTTAGGAAATCAATTTTCTGCAGGACAGAGTAAGCTGCTAATTACTAAGAAAATACTAATTGTAATAGAAAAATAGTTGATTTAACTAAACTGAAAGCTGTTTTGACCAGATTCCGATCGGTGTTCGAGTATTACTGTTGTCTCTTAATTACCCCCCGCATTCCTCTGTCTACCCCAGTATACATACTAAACATAACATGCATAACAGCCCCACTATACATACTAAAAAATCACAGCTTATTGCATTGACGATGTTAATAACTTTCAGAGTAAATTCTCAGTTGTCATTATACCAACTGCAATTTCGCTTGCTTGAATAAGGAAGCTAGATACCCCAGACTTTAGGAAATATTACATCCACAATTTCATGTATGCGTATATGTGGCATCAACTCACAAAACTGCAATTAAGACTTGTATTGGTAACAATTAAAAGTGACTAAGACTTGTCAAATGTCACTTGTCAATGATACACATTTAAATTCAAGAAAAGCTTTTTGAAAGAAAAGTGAAACGATTATTTTTGATACGTGGAAATTTGTTTTATTTCACATTATGATCATATACGTAGCAATATGTCATGTTTCATTAGTACATTTGAACGTAATAGTCATTCCTTTTAAGTGAAAAAAAATTACTTGCCAGTAAGGGGTAGATTACGGTTCTTACGAAAAAATCAATCGCATGTAACATTTAGCAGGGGTTATCACAATTTTTTGTGATGAACATTTAAACTTTTTGAATGACTTATTGGATGCACCATTCCATTTCACATATTTATTTTTACGCGCTCGTGTAGAGTGCACATTACATAAGTACGAAAACTTGCATGTACGTAAACTCTGCTATTTCAAGTAGGGATTGCAATTTTTATTTGTATTCATATTTCATAAAAACGGAATTTTTTATGTACATATCTATAGATTGTTTTAAAAATATATTGGTCCAAAACTAATAGAGAAATTTTTATCAATGAAACGAATAAAACAATGTCGAAATTTTTTGAAATTTTTTGTGCGAGTTATTTTCAGTATTTAGTTCCGACGGGATATCATAAAAGAACACTTTACAAAAATATTTTTTTTTAATCAAACGCAAAAAATACTCTGTGTGATTACAAAATATTTAGTGATGCATATGAATTTATAGAGGTTTTATGTGCGAAAAAAAAAAAAATGGGTGGTGGACATACGTTGTTCCGAAGATCCGTGGATGAAGAACAGTAATATTCCCTATAGAGTCTCTACTCTCACAGCAATTTAAAAGTTAGTTCCTAAACCATTAGTTTTAGTGATATGATTCAAACTTCAAAAATGCATCATATGTTATACATTACAACCAAAAAGCTATTTAAGTGAAAAAAGCATTTTTTAAAGTTACGAAAATAAATTTTTTATGCTCTTCATTGATTCTGGTAGTTACATTTAGAAAATTTTTCACTTTTTATTAACAAATAAGACTGTTAAAATTACAATATTAAGCGATCACAATTTACCGAATATGATACTTTTATTTTATGAATTTTCATTGCTTTGTGACATTGAAAATTAAAAACGCGATTTTATTAAGAATTCACCATGTATTTTAAAGAGTTAGGTGGAATTATTATACACTAGGCCATTTTTATTGGTGCTAATGCAAAAAAAAAAAAAAAAAAAAAAAAAAAAAACCTAGGAAACAAGAATTTTGCTTTTTCAGAATTTAGTGGCTCTCCCGATGAAAAAATAAATATATGTATATAAATATAGGTAATATAAAACATATTTCAGTTTTGAGACTTAAAACATACGTTTTTATTTTATATAAAATGACGTCATTTGCATCCTCTGAAGAATTCCTCATTTACGATCCAGTCTTAAACAACATCTAAAGTAAAGTATTCATATGACGTCAGTATCCCTGAATAATACACAAATCCAAAAAAAAAAAGCAAAAAAAAAAAAAAAAAAAAAAGATGTCACTCAAGAAACTCGAAAAAAAAATCCAGTGTCTAGTGCTTCATATGCCTTCATTTGTTTGTAATACTGATAATTAATTTAAGTACAGTTTATAATAGCTCCATGTTTTATCAGAAATCATTCATTTATATTTTTTCAAAATAGCACGTTTTTTAATTACTGTTTTTTTTTTCAGTAGTTATGGGAAAATGGCAACAAAAAAGATATAATTACTATTTTCAAACTATTTTTTCTTTACTTTCTACAGAAATGAATTTTTGAGTTGCCAAAATTAAAGAAATGGCGTTAAAAACTAAAAAAAAATAATATTTCGAAAATAAATTGCTATGCAGTTTTTCAAACAAATTGCATTAAAAAGTAATTTTTCCCAATACGACGGTATAAAAATTAAAAATGTGCGATGCTTAGAAGTTTTAAAAAATTGCTGTAGAGTATTTAACAATATAATGATACATCTTCTTTGTTTTACGATTGGTTTATACAACGGAACGTTATTTTTTGGTGACGACATTTTAATTGCTGGGACAAAGAAATGGCGTATCGGGGGTTTAAAAAATAAAATAATTTAAAAAATATTTTTTCGCAATGCTCAGAAATGATATATTTTTTCCCCTAGGAAATATGAAAAAGCTCATAAAGTGCAAGTTTAAAATTAGAATACAATTTTTTGCTGTCAAAATCTGACTATTGCATAGTATTTTATATGTATCAGTTAAAAATTGTGGCATAAAAATATAAATATCATTTTACATTCCAAAAATTTTTGAAGCCATGTTTTTGAAACCTATGTTTCATATTGATTATTTAATATTTTTAAAAATTTTGATCTGATATACAATTTATAGTAACACATAAAGAGAAATGCATTTCTCATGCATTCAACATTTTAAGAAAAATATTCTTATTTATCAATATAATGCAAAGACAAATATAATACAAATAGTGAAATTTATTTCTAAATTGCCTTTTTATTTAAAATAAATAATAATATTCAATATAAAGTATTTAGTTCGAAAAACAAGTTCTTAGTAAATCTATTCCATATTATCAAACTACTTTCCATAAACATCAACAAATACAAATTTAAAATTCTCAGAAAAAATAATTATTTATACCTATAATACACTGCGTATTATATAATGTGTGTATATGTATGTCTAGATAAAATAAATTTTCGCAATTTCCTTTTAAGAATATTTTAAAAATCTCTTTTAATAATTTAATTTATACGGAATGCGATGAATTTCATTGAAACATCTTTTTATAACTGACGACAAGCATATCGAAGTTCTTAATACGCGCATATATGAAACAAAGTATCTACAATATTTATGAAATTTCTTCGTTTGCGTTATTTCTTTAAAAATATATATATTCATCATTTAAAAATATACATAACGTAAAGCGAGGAGCGTTCGCGCGGTAGGAGAGATTGCGCACAAGAGATTCGAAGGGAAGGAGTAGAGTGCGCGCGCATGGACTCCAGGTAGTTGTACAAAAGCATTAGTACAGTGTCTATATGAATGTGCATATTGGTTGTTTCAAACGTCTTGATAAAGCAGTGCTATTTTGTTTTGTTTTTCCAAAGTAAGTGCTTGAATTTTCATAACTGTTCGTCAGAATTTTTATAGAACGTCCGTAATACAAAATATTTTGAACTTAAACGATTTCTTATAAACTACTAACTTGGACTCAGTATGCGAACAACAACAATTCATTTTAGAAGTTGCCATATTTAAATAAAAGGCCGCGCAATCTCTCCTACCAAAATAGGAGAATTTGCGCATCTGCTACTCAGGAGAAATGGCGCGTTTCCCCATAAGTTTAAGTACCAGAAGAGATTACGCAGCTTATTGATAAATTTGTATGAATTGCAAATTACGTGTAAAACATATGAATGAATCAATTTTGAAATAATTTCGGAAAAACACATAATTATCAAAACAACAAATTAATTTGCAAAAAAATACTTTTGAAGATAAAAATTTTATTAATAAATTAATAATACAGTTGTTATTAAATTAATTTTATGTGATTATTTTTTTAATAAATTAATAATATAATTGTTAATAATTTAATTAAATATTTATATATATATATATATTTTTTAATTTATGAACAATTAATTTGTTAATAAATTAATTTTGTTAACTAAAATAAATTTTCTAATACAATGTTTTGGAAAAGCTTTCACTCATTCCAAGTAGTGTAATGCCATCGAAATCAAAAGGAAACAGAGTGCAACTAATGTTACTGATCCACAAAACATACATGAAAAAAGACTTAAGAAGGATGCCGCTACAAAAAAAAAAAATAAAAAAAATAAAAAAAATAAAAAAAAACATCTGAATATAAGGTGCTTCCACAAAAAGTGGGATAAAAATACTCAAGAAAAAAAAACCCGAAGGTCAATGAGGATAAGTGCACTGAATGTCTGGGACTGTAGCAAGAGACAACACCGACACATGACTGGATTCAATGTATTCCTTGTTCTAGGTGATTGCACGAAAGATGCACGATTTACAAGAATAAGTGCATCGATAGTGGACAACGACAACTTCGGTTAGCAAAAAAATACAATGAAACTGTGGAAATTTAAATGAAGTAATTTCTAAGTTAAACATGTTATCAACTAGATTGATGTTATTTTATAATCTTAGTAGGGCTTGTCTTTTTTTTTATGATATTTTAATCTTCTTAAATTAAATTTTTTAACTCTTGTTAAAATTATTTCTTTTATTTATTATTTAAACATTTGGTTGAAATATTCACTACTAATACAATAATATTTACTCTCAAAAACCTTTCAACAATGTCTATTAAATGTAATTATTATTGTTAACAATTTAATTGTAGTTTTATTAATAACAATCTGTGCGCAGTCTCTCCGACCCATATGCGCATTCTCTCCTACCCTGTAAGGAGAGATTGCGCAAAATAGTTTTCTTGGTTTTATTACTGCTGGTCTATAAAATTACAGTATAACAACATAATAACAATGGAAATGCATAAAAAACAAATGGAGTCAAAATTATTCATGCATAGTTTAGCAAAATATTAATATTTAGATTTTTTATTATTATTCTTTTGAAATGTGCGCAGAGTCTTCTCGCTTTACATTACATACATATAAAATATGTAACTATATCCTGTGTTTAAACACTTTTTTCTAGTTTGTATAGTAAAAAGTACACTTAGAATTAAAAATAACTTAAAGAATTTTTACAGAGCATATATTTTTTAAATGTTACCATTAACTATAAGCATGTTAATGCGCGTTACAGAAAAAAACATTTATTTTTAATCTATAAGTTAAGAAAATGTTTTTATTTATAACATTGATAATGAAATATTTATTGAGCGATTTAATCAGATATTATCTCGCACTATCACATATCAAATGCAAATTAGAAAAAATATATAGCTTTTAAAGATTAAAATTAATACAATATACTTTTAAAGCCACAGTGTTTAACTAACTTGAAAAATGTTATGCTTAAAGTGAGCATCTAATTCTTATAAAACAGTTGAAAATGTAAGTCATTTAAATATCGTAAAAACTAGAATATTCTCTCTAATCTAATATTAACTAATCTTCCATGCAGCTAAATACATACTTTCCGTATACAATGATATAGAAGGCCATATGATCGTAATCAAACGAAAAACCATGATGCTTGGAGGTTATATTATTGAAGTGATCTGTAACTGAGATTTTTTTCACTTTTTCGATAAAGGAGTTACAACTTGAGTTGTACGTAATTGCACGACGGCAGTAAATTTCATTTCTTGCACCCGAACATTTGGTTCAGAGTGTCCACTTTACTAAAACATCTTTTACTTTTACCGAAAAAAAAATTGGGTGATTATATAATTTTTGGAAAAGAGCACATGTCAATTTCATGCAAAATAACTTAACCCTTAAATGCCGGGATGCTTTTCGGCAACATACCCAATTTAGGCTTAAAAAATAATATTAGAATAATATTAAGGCTATAATGCCTAATGTTGCCAATAAAATACATTCTGAAAATATTATTAAATAGATTTTCAACATGTAGATGGCAACACTTGTGCTGTTTAAGAATAAAGATAGATTTATTTTTTCAAATGTTGCTATATGTTCTTTTTGTTTTGTTTGGAAACTTGCGAAATGCCCTATTTTGTTCTGCCGTGAGCAAGAAAGATTTATTTTTTATGATAGTACTGAAAATTCTAGTGTGTTTAATATTATAGAATTTTATCAGAGAAAATTATTTTTTCAATTAAAGACCAGTATTGCCGATTAGTAACAAACTGATTTTTAGCCGCAAGTCATACTTAAAACAAAATATGATTTTTTTAAATATTTTTCCCATGATTTATTTAAAAAATGTAAGCCGAAAAACATTATTAAAATGATTTTTGGAAAATCAGACATTTAAAGGTTAAATGTATTACAAAGTATCTATTTTGTATTTGAACATAGCTTTAACGGTGACATGTTCTTTCTAGACAGATGCCCTGTTCATACAACAAATATATAATAATTCCAACAGTATCAATGACAGGAACGGTCTTATTTAAAACTATATTTGGTACTGTAAATAGTAAAAGTAAAATTTAAAACAAGATATGAATGACTAAAATATATTGAGGAAATTTCTAGATTTGTCTTAATTCTCAAACAACTACAACAAAAAAGCAATTGTTGCTATTTATTGATATTTTCTTAAAACTGTCATCCTACATCTGTGTTGAAAAAAAAATTACTTGACTACTTACTCCTACTACCTATTGATCAATTGATTCCGACCTCTGCTCACACCTGATCACAAACTGATCTCACATTCAAATTTGTTGTTTTCTAAAGTTTCACGCTCCACCGTGTGCTAAAACACAAATCTTCTTGACCTTGAGGTCAATAAGAGTTCTATTTAGTAGCAATAACATTTAAGCATTTCAAATTTTATTATCGGCAACTTGATGATTTTCGCCTCTTCTACTTCCGTAATCGGTTCCATTCGGACTAAGTCGCATTAATATTCAAAGTGATTTTATGAGAGTCCGCAAGACTATGTGGACAATATTTTGTTTATCAAAAATAAGATAGACTACGTTGTTACAAAACGATTGAATCCATGTATAAAGAGAAGTAGTAGTGTCACAAAATTTTTTATGCGCAACTGCATGTTTTCCATGATGCCAGTATAACTACAAATTGTCAGTAACATTTGTTTTAATTCAGTATATACTTGACTATTGTTTTATTGCATTGCTTTTCATTATTTTTTACATATTTTGATTATAAACAAGATTATCATATTTATAATTTAATGTATGTCTGAAATTATGCATGTTGTATTATTTTAAGATTATTTATAATAAAGCAGCTCTTTGCAAAAATAATAATAATAATAATAATAATAATAATTAAAAATTAAATTTCTTATCAATTCAAAAAAAAAAAAAAAACTTTAAACATTAGCTTTATATTTTGCATAAACGAGGGGTATTATAACATATATAATAAACACAATATCTAGAAAATTTCCCTTTCATTTTATTATTTATGCCAAATACTTGCTTTTTGAATATTTCATATATATTTTACAAATAGCAACTAATAATTGACTAAAAAATAGAGGCATTGTATTTGAAATAGAATTTTCCAAATTTTCCGTTAAGCCACAATTATAATTTTGAAATTAGTTTCTATCATTCTTTGAAAGTTTTAGCTGCTTGCTTTAGAGATAAACTCGAAATTCTGCCGCGGATATTCCCAAGGTAGCAGTTCCTGTGCGATGTATTCAAAAACATATGATTCTTAACCCTTAAATGCCTGATTTTTCAAAAATCATTGTAATAATGTTTTTCGGCTTTCATTTTTTAAATGAATCATGGGAAAAATACTTTTAAAAAATCCTATTTTGTTTTAAGTATAATTTACGGCTAAAAAACAGTTTGTTACTAATCGGCAATACTGGTGTTTTATTGAAAAAATAATTTTCCTTGATAAAATTGTATAATATTAAATACACAAGAATTTTAGGAACTATCACAATAAATAAATTTTACTTGCTCACTGCAGGTCCAAATAGGGTATTTCGCAAGCTCCCAAACAAAACAAAAAGAACAAGTAGCAAAAATTGAAAAAATAAATATATCTTTATTCTTAAACAGCATAAGTGTTGCCATCTACATGTTGAAAATCGATTTAATAATATTTTCAGAATGTGTTTTATTGGCAACATTAGGCATTATAGCTTCAATATTATTATAATATTATTTTAGAGCCTAAATTGGGTATGTTGCCGAAAAGCAACACCAGGCATTTAAGGGTTAAAATGAAAAGGATATAAATATATGTATGTACAAGATTATTTTTAGAGCAAATACATAATGAAACATGTAATATATGCAGTATAGAGGATATTTCTAAAACGTTGTTGACCTCGAATTTTATTCCTTAAATATCGATCATAGATATCATTATAAATTACAAAGTTGCGTTAAAAAGGTATAGAATTTTACGACATAGACTAAAATTTCCAGGAGATTAAATTCAAAGAAATACAAATTTTAAATTTATATACTTCCCTTGTACAAAAAATATCTTAGTGAGTACATTGTGCCCCATACACTAATACGAACATGTACAAAATTTCAGCATTTTATCACAAAATGTCGCAGAGATAACAAAACACATACATGCTGTCATAAACCACTTTTTCGTTGCTTTGATATGAGTTCGCAAAGGGGTCAGATTATGTCGAATGATCGCGTTTAAGGTGTCAATCACAAATTACGAAAGAAAACAATGAATACATAAATAAATAATAATTGTCCTATTTTAATTTATGATTAAACCTCATTTAATTTTTTAAACATATCTCTGCTACTTTTTATGATAAAATGCTGAAGTTTTGTACACGAACTTATTATTTTATGGGGCACATTTTACTTATTGGGAAATCTTTTGTATGGGGCCATATAAAAATTTCAATTTTGTATTTCTTCAATTTCAATCTCCTGAAAATTTTAATCAATAACAAAATATTCTGTACTTTTTTGTTACTGTAACTTTATAATTCATAGTAATATATGTTACATATTTAAGACCAAGGTAAATGTTTTGGGACACCCTGTATACAAAACACATAGTTCACGAAATTGTGACAATAATTCAGAATAAAATATTTCGTAATATTATGTAACGATATATAAACGTGCCGCAGCTACTTACAATTATAAATACATTAAATAAGCATTAAAAAAAGAAGAATGATTTTTTTAAATGATGAATGAAAATTTAATTTCTAAGATAAATCGCTTTCTATAATACACCAGCTTGTGAATCATACTATTTTATGAAGATAAGCACAGTCGAATGTTCATTTAAACAAAGATACATTCCCAAATACTTTGTCGTATACAATCAATTTTTAGACATACTAAAGGAGAGAATCGTACTTCGTTCGTTTTTGTGATTAATTATGTTGAATTTGTCTTTATTCTTGATATTTTCCTAAGAATTAATTGTCGAAATTAGCAGGATGTTGAACTCAAAATATTTAGGTAAATGGCATTTAATGATATTGATTTTTTCATCATTGACCTGTAATATATTCCTGCAAAAGGGTCTGCCTTGTTCTATATCATACTTTACTAACAACCAGATCAGTCAATTGTTTTCACCGTAAAATCGCGGACATACAAAGCTTTGTTCAAGCTCCAAAGTTCAAATAAATGAAAAAAAAACTTGTGTCAATTATTTAACATTGGTTATTCGTATATCATCCAAGAAAAAAAGCTAAATACCAAACTAAAAAAAAGCGGCCAAGTACCCCCAAATATGTACAAAATCCTTTACACTGTAAAAATAGAATATTTTACGATATGCAAGTAATTACAAAAATATAATTAATCTTCCGAGTTACCCAATATTCCGACCAGCGTTTCTTTATTTTCAAAAACCAATCGAATTTCGAGTTTTAAAAAAGAATTTCTGAAAAAAAAAGTCCCTTATTCTTACTTTTAATTTTGGAAAAGTTTCTGAATTGTTTTTACAATGTCTAATTCAGTTTTATCATTCATGATCAGTTGCCATATATGCGTACAAAACATCTTTTTTTTTTCGAATACTAACAGTTCTGAAATGATTATATTCAACTGCGTATTAGGTTTAATCCTACGAAAATTTAAAAACTAATGCTTCTTTTACTCTGTTAATGTAATATATTTGTCTGTTGAACATGCATAACAGATAAACATGCTAAATTAAAATTAACATCGGGAAACTAATATTGGATTGTTACACCCGTATGCATAAATTCTGATATGTAAATGAATATGTTTAACTGAGAATTGTCAGCATTCGAAAAACGGATATGAAATGTTGATACCAGTTTGTAAAAAAATATGAATACTGTGTAAAATTTACTCGGAATATTTTTTGAAAATGACGGCAGCAAAAGATACATTTGTATAAAAAATTATTATTTGAATCTCGGAAACAATCAACGATTCGACGATTTCTTTTATCAGATAAATCGATAAAAATCAATATTCTGTGTTGATACCGGATTCATTAAATTTATTAATGCTCTATAAATTTTACTCTGAATCTTTGCTGAAAATAACGGGACGCTAAATAAACTTTTGATAAGAAATTAACTTTTGAATCTCTAAAACCTACTGGATTCGGGATTTCTTTTTGAGGATAAAGAAACGCTTTTCAGAATAGTGGCTAAGTCTAAAATCTTATATTATATTTTTTTAAACATTCTTGACATATAAAGAAAAACTTACAGTTTCTACAGTGCAGCGCAAATAATTTATTTCTCTTGGATTTTTTCAGCGCTTGAAAAAATAAAATGCATCGTATGATTCAAGAAGATTCAACTCAAATGATATCATTTTCATTTTGTAACTGAAATAATTGTTCATTGCGAAATAGAAAATGCTTTATCATCCACCATTTAAAAGTATTTTATGTAGAATAAAGAAGTTTTGTATTTAAAAAAAATAAATTAAGTGAAATTGCTATCTAAAAAAAGCAAACTCAAATGACATGAAAAATACATGAATGAAACATTAATTATGACATTATAAGAACGTAAATTCTTTCCGTTATAATTGATGCATTTCCCATTACATCTTTATTCGAGCATATGAACAGTCTAAGATTAACATTTATAAACCGGATGCTCAAGGCTTTATGCTCATCTTTCTAGATACTTCAGATTCCGTAATGATTTATGTATGGAACAATTTTTTGTCTATAAGAGAGCAAGTTATAATATTAACGCCTTTTATTTTTATAAGATCTATAATTAAATAAAGAATTTAAGTGAAAATTGATCTGGTCAAATCTGCTGGTACATTTATCATTTAGTAAATATATATAAATTATTTGAGTATGAAATTTTAAAAAAGTGATGATAATACCTAATCATTATTAAATCGACTTATAACAGAGATTTTATTACATAATTTGCCTCTAATATAAATTAAACTTATTAAAATAGTACTTCATAATATTTTTAAATGACAGATGTTAAATGTTCAAATTATTTTAGAAAATTAAAAAATAGTTCTCATTCACCATCTAATTTAACATTGTATATTAACATTTTTGTGTTTTAATATTTCACATTTCACAAAGACATAGAGTTTAATGGAAGCTGATACCACTATGCACCATATTATTAGTATCATATATAAAAAGTAATGTATTCTATTACAGCTTCTGCTACTGTAAAACTAGTAATTATTATCATTACTAAATTACTAAATTTTATTAATACAATTAGCTATAACATTCTTAATATAATACTTTTTCTCTAAATTCCTTATTATCTAAATACTTTTACGTATTACTTTCAATTTCATTTACGAGAGTAAGACGATTCAATATAAATACATTTTAGGGAGTGATTTTTCACACATACAAAAGTAGTTATTAAATTTAAAGTATGTTATATCTGTGGGCTTTTCAGTTGAACCTGCATCCAAAATGTAAGAAATTACTTTTCAATGCAAAGTTTATTTGAAGTAAACTTCCTTAAAAATTATTTGAATATTCTTTTCCTCCATACTTTTCATTCCTTGAGAGTTACATTCAAAAATTAGCTTTCATCCAAAGAAATAATAATAGTTAAATAAACTAAAATAAAACAGGGGCAGTTGTAATATATCGATAAGATTTTTTCTTTTACTTATGAGTAAAAACGTAAGTAGATTTAGAAAAGTTTAAGACCGTTATTCGCATGGAAGTGTCTAAAATAAGTATGTTATTAAGAAAACAACTAAGCTAAAAATCATTAAAAAATGAACGAAATGTTTTTTTCTAGAAACAAAATCTTGAATTTGCATCACACAGCTGCACGTGTGGCACATTAAAGATGTAAGGGTTCTTTGATTCATAACAGTAAATACACATATGCATATAATACATATATAAAGTAAAATAAAATAAAATGATTTATGACTATTTATTTCATAGCATTTAATAACCCATTTGTCCCTAGCGTCCCATTTTTGGGACGTTTCAAATTTTCATGAATAAGTACATTTTTCTTCTCCCTTATAACATGAAAATTATATGAAATAATTATTTATAAATGTCTTTATCTATTACCGAGAGATGACAGCATAGGTGGATAATTATTTGTTTAAATGAAGGCTTTTTTCGGTGTTTATAAATTTTTAATTTTGCAAGATGGCTAAATGTAAAAAGTAAGTTTATTTGTATTTTTTTCTATGAAGGATCCAAAATCGCAAGTCATAATCTTAGATTGTAGACTTTTTTAAATACGTATTTTTTTAAATTGCGAAATTAAATGTTCAAGCCTATTTATTATGTATTTTTGTAAAGTCCAAAATATAGGGTTCTAGGCACAAATGGGCTCATATTTTTGTTGGACATTTAGGAGACAGTTATTTATGTAATCACCTTTTGAAGATATTTATGAAATAAATTGTTTTTAAGTCAGCAATACGATTATTCTGATTTATTATCAATAATAGTTATAATGTTATTAGTCTCTGTAAAAAAATAAATATATTTTTTTTTTGTAGTTCATAAAAATACTAATTTTAGTACATAATATACAATTTAAAAACTTTTTAAATATAAATATAGACAAAACATATAATTATGCATATTATTCTACTAGAAATACTCACATGTAGTTTTTATTTTACATTTTATTAAATAAATACAAAAAAAAAAATTAAGTGTAATTTTTTTAGTATTTTTCCAGTTCATTTTGTAATATTTTAAAGTGATTTTACCAAAACATTTGAGAAAACAAAAATTCAGGCACAAATGAGTTAATATTATCGTCAATTGATATATGTGTTGAGCTAAGTAGGCTTGAATTAATCTAATTTGAATTTTTTAAAACAGCATTTTTTTTTCGATGTAATTTACCTTTAGGAGGTGCATAAAATTTGTTTTATCTACTTCACAGTAAAGAAAGTCAGTTTTTACGTACTTTCTCATATATGACATCTGTTTACAGACATTGTTCACTGTGGGAGTGAATAAAAAAGATTTTACGCATCTTCGAAATCGACTATATATATATATATATATTTTTTTTTTAATTGACTTGGTCTACTATGGTTGTGAGCCACCCACATAATTTTACATTCGGTCAAATAGTTTAAACATTATGCAGGTTTTAAATTCGGAAATAGTAATCTTGAAATCCTTAATTGTTGCAAAACAGATATACCTAATTTCATTAAAATATGCCCAGTAGTTCTGGAGATATTAGTAAATTCTCTGAATTTTGAAGATAAATGTAAGTATTACCCGGCTGCCAAGAAGTGTTATGTGTTTCACGCGTATCTTGGTATGTGGATCTTTATACTTTCGAGACATCCGAACGGCTGCATGGATTTTAATTAATAAGGTCTCTATCGATTCGTCTTTATCGTCCGGTGGTTATAGGCTAGGTTTTTGTTTTTATAAATTCAAAATGGCAGCCGTAAAACACAAAAGGGCGGTAGAGGCAAAAAAAATACGCACCATGTTGAGTGGCATATCATTGGATAGGTCTTTCAAGATGAAGACGATGTTTTATTGGCTATTTTACAGCCAGAATCTCCGTTTGAATATCACACAACCTGGAAGTTGTGTAGGTAGTATCTCTAGCTTTACTGCAACTCCAACCTTCATAGACATCTATAGGCCTCATGAAAACAATGTTTATAGATAGGAACTATCAATTAAACACAACATAAAAGTTACCAATACAAGTAAATAAAAAAATTTGTAAATAATACAACAAATTGTTTCACATTGAAGATAAATAATTAATTAGTTTCCTTTTTACGCAGTCGGGTTTTTTTAATTTTTTAATTCAACAATTTATGTACCAAATAGATGAATTTTCGTGTGATCGCCTTATCGGTATCATGGCGACTGTCCGGTGTAAAGCAGACGTCGCTTATGCTGTTGGTATCGACAGTTTCGAAACAATGTCAAAGCTACATTTCAACGGGAAATGTTAGCGGAAGCCCTATAGAAGGTTGTCCGCTTATGACAGCACAATCATATGACAAATTTATGGCCTTAACTTTCTGGCGCAAACGAACCATGCCAGCAAGAGTCATAGCAGCAGAGTTAAATACTACTGGTGGGCGTCAAGTTTTGCCACAGACAGAATACTGGCTACTTATTAAACATGACTTTATCCCAGATGTCCGACAATAAGTATCTCACTTACTTATCGTCAAAGGCTTTATAGGTATCAAGGGTGCAGAGAGCATGTATTATAGACCGCAAATAATTGACAGTAAACGTGTTGTCAGATGGAGAGAGCCTTGTTTGCGACATAACCAAACATTTATACGTTGTGTATGTCTATTAATCATAATGCCTCCCGATACGTGTATTCAACCTCCACTGTGTTGCACAAGTCATGTATAAATGTTAGGTTATATCACAAGTCAGGCTGTCTCCATTTGAAAACACGTCGGCTGTCGCTCTCTTAACTAAACATGGATTCGTCAGAGAACATTATATTACTTCACTGGTTTGCGGTCCATACTACGTGCTCTCTACGCTACTAATACCGATCATAACTGTGACGAAAGATAAGTAAGACACATATTGTCGGACGTGTTGTATAAAATCTATGTTGACTAAGTTGCCTGTATACAGTTTGTCGCGAAATTAGCGCCCAATCTGTGGCATTTAACTCTACTGCTATTGCTTTGCTAGCATTTTTCGGGTGCGCCGTGCCACAAATTGGTCATTCAATCGTGTTGTTATACGCGGACAACGCACAGTGGGACGTTTTAATGATATAGGTGGACAAATTTATCTTGTTCAAGTTTAATTAGTTTTTGCTATTTTGTTTAATGCATCACTAATAAAATACTCAAACAGTAATAAATATTTGGTTATTTAACAAAAATGTCTTAAAATAAAAAGTACAGCGTGCCCACTAAAGTCCGTTCCCAGTCTCTTAACTGGCGAACGACTGCATCTATATTCATAAACGTGGTGCCTTGGTATAGTAAAGAGGCTATGCGCAACTAGATGAGGCCTCTTACAGCGCCACCTGGTACAAAATAGCGGTATTAATGTTCCTATCGCGAACACGGTTGGAAATATGGGATAAAAGCGAATGACGACAGCTTGTGAACATAAATGCAAAATGAATCTCATTCTGAATATGAATCTCGTTTTCGAGATAGGAATACTAACTCAGCTGTTTTTCACCAGGTGGCGCTGGAAGCGGTCTCATCTGGTAAAGCATAGCCATTTTACTATACCTAGACACCGCTTTTATGACTATAGCTGCAATCGTTCGTAAATTAAGAGTGTGGGCGGGCCTTTAGTGGGCACCCTGTATAACATGTTAAACATGCTTATTTTACAGCTAAGTAAAAAACAATTTAATGCACACATATAAGTTAACATTCATTTCTTTCTTATATTTTTGTCTACACATAATTGCTCGAGAAATTTGTGCAGTCATCCTGAAAAATATATTTTTTAATAAAATCTTGTTAAAAAAGAACTTTGTGATACTTTGTAAAACATATAAATGCTACCAAAATTATTTTCGGTTGAAAAAATACTGTTGTGTAAATAAATAGCCTATATAAATTTTATTCAATTTGAAATAACATTTCAGCATATAGACAGTAATGTATCAGAAATTTTTATGTGTCCGTGTCAAAGAAATTACTACGCACATTGTTTTCAATTTAAAAAATGCTATTGTATATCTCAATACCCTATAGTAATTTTGTAGAAATTTAATTAAAATTTCTGCTTTTTATCAACAATCATTCCGAAATCTTTTGTGTGGCCCTGTAGCAAATACATAATTTCTACATTCGTCAAATTATAATTCAATAGAATTGTCATGGGAAAAACACATGTAAGCAAAGTTTCAGCTCTATCAGATAATTGAAAGTGGTTTATAATTGCCTTGCAAGCTTTGAACTAATATTTTATATGGCCCTGTAAAAAAAGCGTAAATGCTACGTTCCATAAATTATAATAATATTACACTGTCATCAGAACTACATATCCTGAGCAAAGTTTCAGCTCAATCAGATTATTGAAATTGGTTTAAAATTAACTTGCAAGTTTTAAACTAAATTTTTGTGAAACCCTGTAGAAAGAGTAGTCTAAACAAACTTCTACGTTCTTTAAATTATAATAATAGTATATTTTCATTCAAATTACACATGTTTTCATTGTTTCGGCTCAATCGGGTGTTTGAAAGCGGTTTAAATTTGACTAGAAAGATTTGAACTAAACATACATACATGCACTTCAAGTTAATTTATGCTTGTTTATTAATCAAAACTTAATAATCTGCAGATATCTGCAGGAGTTTTTTTTTTTTTTTTTTTTTTTTTTTTTTAATTTTTCAATACTTTAGGAATGGCACTTTGATTTTAAAAAATGCTTATTGCTGAATAATGTTGAATAATATGTTAAAAGTCAAGATGAAATTTGTAAACAACATTTAGGACCATCCAGAATTACAACCTTTGAAAAAAGCAGCTAAGGAGGTTTAATATCGCTTACTTTCAAACGAAAATGGGTTAAATCTTACCTTGACAAACCTGTGACATATGTTCACCAAACTCGTGCTTTCAAATGAAACAGAACAGCCACGGCGTGCTTTCAAACTTAGAGGGAGCTAGTGCAAACTTTCGAAACTCCCTCAAACCATTCTTTACGGTCATAATTAATCGACATCTCTGATTTTTTCGACAAAACTCTTACGAATCTCGAAAATACAGACATTCAGCTACCAATACACGCGGTTTTGTCAAATTTCGAGATAATCTAAAAAATGAATTTTGTCCACCTAGATCCTCAAAACGTCCCACTGTGCGACGTTCTAAAGGACTTCTACTAGCATGTTCATTTGAAATGTAGTATTGCAAAAGTCACGAAACCGCAGATTGTTCGATATTAACAGCTTTGGTAACATTGGCCTGACACCTGCCAGATTCGATCATGCCGATAACATGACCACGCGTAATTCCCATCATTTGGTATTTAATTAACTTATCAATAACAAAACTGATCGAAATTGCCACTAGAAAATAAAATGAAAAGACATTCATTTACACATACCAACTACTTCGCAATTCACGCTTATGTCATCCAATCCTCTATAACGGGTTTTTTAAATAACCATAATTACGCTAGTTTCCATACAGTTTTCTTATTGTGTGTTTGAATTTTCAACGTTTTGCAATATACAACTTCTTGAGAAATCAATGAGTTATTGAAATTTGCATTACTTTTGGACATGAGTTTAATAATAACTTCATTTTAAATAAAAAACTTGATTTTAAGTGAATGCAATTGAAGGATGGAACACTAACACGAATAGAACTTGTCCAACTGAAAGACAATAGCTGTTATTTATAAATTAATTTAATTGAGTTCCATTTATAAGTTCATATAGTTATGTTACCTGGGTTTTACTTTGCTTAGCTGTGTAAACTTCCACCTTAAATGTAAGTTTGCTATTATTATCTGGGTGATTGGTGCCGGCAATAGCTGTCCAGAAGAGTGCATTTGGCGGAGAGGGGCATTTCTTTGATTGGCCTGGTTTTGATTTGGCCTTTGATTTCCTTGGCCTGGAGACTTCTTCCATAAGTTGTAAAATTTATACCCGGTAATTTCTTTATTACTCAGTTTCATTGACAATAATATATATACATATATATATAATTGTTTTACAATTCCTTTTTAATTTCAAGTTATTTTAAAATATATCATATTTATTTATGATATAAAAGTGAAATAAGCATAAGAAATAAAGTTGAATTTTTTTATCATAAACAAAAATGTAAAAATTATTCTTTTTAAACTAATATCCTATAAACAGTGCCAGTAAAATAATTTTTTTATTTTTATTTTACATAAACAATGAAAGCGTTCTATGAAGAAAGCTGATTAAATTTTATGATAAAGATTATTATTTATTGAAATCAAAGAATACTTGTCCTATTAATTACCCTTTTTGAAAAGCAATTTGCAGCTGTTGAAAAACATTTAATGAATTTCTACTGATATAGATGTTGATTGTGAAAAAATACTTTTAAGTCAGTTTGAACAAAATTCTGCTCTAAAGGAACAGAAAAAGAACAATTAAATATTTTACAAAAAGTTATGCGTTATACAAAAAAAACAATTAGCGAAATTTCCTTTTAATTAAACTCATTTTTTATCACATAAAGGAGGGAATTCCAAAATAAAATAAGTTTTTACTCTTGCAACTAATTTTTTTCCTTATACTTCATTGAAAACTGCAATTAATTTAAATATCTTTCTGGAATTTAAAAGCCACATGTTAAAAACAAAATGTTAATTAAAAGTTAAAATCACTAAGATAGGAAGGTAAAATAAGTCTTTCATAGTTTAGCGTTTTATTTTGCTTTAATACTGCACTCTCATACATAATAATACATTTATTGTACACAAGTCTTTACGAAAATCTAATTCAATCGAAATAGAATTTTCTAGATTTTTGTGATGTAACTATTTCTATTTAATATGATTAATTAAAATAAATATAGACATAAATAAAATTTTAGTATTTTTTCGGTCTTGGAATTTTAATAAACAGCTATTCCAAATTTCATCTTTGACTAAAATTTATATGCATAATTTTTCACAAAAATAATGAATATGCTTTGTCAAGCATTTATTAAAATTTTACTGTCATTATTTTAATGCATAATTGCTTTATTTATTACATCTAATTAATATAGATTTTTTTTTACTATAATTGTTGATTTTTTTATGTACGCATAGTTTTACATAGTTTAAAGTATACAGTTGTATAAATAATTTTACAGATTATATAGTTTAGGTAATATGACATTCATTTCAAGAATAATAAATGACGTTTCAAATTTCAAAAAATTTCATCTATGTTTTAAACATAGATTTTAAAACAGCAATAAAAATACTGTTGAAAGCCGGAAAAAAATCGTGAAAATCGGATGCTTTGGATATATCGTCCATTTTCCATAACATTAAATAAATACAGGTATGTATAAATTTGTGGTTGTTAATTGTTAAAATTCATTTGATTGTTGATATGATTTGTTTATTGTTTAAAACAGTAAATAAATCTTCTTTACATACAATAACTAAATAATCTTCACTCTTAGTTCACTGTAGTGCAGTTTACTGCAGTTCACTGCAGTGCACGGTAAGCCGCATGGACGATGGCAGAGGCTAGAAATTGACATACAAATTTGAGATGGGCTTTTTGTCATCCAAATAGTGATAATCCCATAGTATTATATTTTTTATAAGATTATTTATTTGCTTTCCAGTTTTATTTCAATACCGGGAGTAATTTATGCTTTTACGCAATCTGAAGTTAAAGAATTTATAAATTCTTCTATATATAAAAAAAAAGTTTTGATTTGTAAATGGACCAATGAAAATCTGCATAGATATTCCGGGTAGATCGGCATCCAATTTGAATGCTTAAGCATGGACTTTCATCGTTAATATTAAAAAAAAACTGTTGCATACAAAAGTATGAAAATCGGTGGTATTATAGAGAAATGTATGATAAACACGCTGATGCAGACAGTTTTCAAATTCGAAGAATTATTTTAAGAGATATTTAATGCTAAAGTTGGACAAAATCGTTCCATTAAAAATGTTTTATTGGAGCAAAAACTATACATGAGAATTTAATCATTTTTAGTTAATTTTTACGTTATAAGTTCCTAGTGTACAGATTGCATTTATTTTTCTTATTTGACTCATTTTTTGAGGTTTCATTTCAATTTTAAATTCAAATTTTCAGCATTTCGAGAGATATTTTTTACAAATTTTAGAAAGTGTTATTAATTTAAACTGTTGCCAGTTATGTAAACAGCGCAAACAATAATGTTTACTTCAAATTAAAAATTTATTTACACGTGACTATTACAAACAGAAAAAAAAACTTTAAAATTAGAATTAAATGATTACATGTTAAAAGCAGGAAAATTACGTCATAAGAACCATAGGCACAGATGTCATATACGCACCATATTCGCGCAATTTTTTTCCGACGCCAATTTGGCGAAAACATCAATAGCACAAACAACAACATCCGGGTTACCATATTAAGCAAAATAACGAAACTTTAGCACCAGTTAAGTACCCGTTGCGTATATGAAATTGGCGTCAGAAAAAAATTGCTCCAATGACATCTGTGCCGAACCATATTTACACTTGAATTTTAGAGAAACAAAATCTTTAAAAAAAAAAAAAAAAAAAAAAAAAAAACATTATTATGCGTTAAAACTTGTAATTTGAAGAAATTACGTCATATTTAAAATGGCAAAAAATATAGCAAAACAATTTAAATTGAAAAATATATTTGCTCGAGATATTTTGAGATAATCTTTTCAACTATTATCGTGAATTCGAAGAAAGCGCAAATAATATTTCCTCCTAACAACAAAAGTATTTTCACGTGAATATTAATAAGAGAACTAAAACTTTAGTGTAAATTATGTCAGATTTGAAACGATACATTTAAAATGAATTATTTAAAAGAACGATCTTATAGCGCTGTTTAAAAATACCGGGAGACAATGATACTGTTTACTTAATTCATTTTACATTAGCTTATTTTCAAATGTTTAACTATTTTTTTTTAATTAAATACGAAAACAGCCATTGTATCCCTTAACAGCAGAAGATTTGGCCTTCAAAATCCCCAATCCAAGGAAAACGAATGGAAACCCGTTTACAGAGAGATCGCTACATTTTTTTTTTTTTTAATTCAACATTTTTAAAGCCGATCAAATTAGCGTGCTTTTTGGATTTTGGTGTGCTTGAACGGGGGTTGATGAGCGTAGCTCGTAGGGGGCAGAGCCCCCTAGTAATAGAAACTTTAATTTTTAATGATAAACAACTATAATTAATATCTTGAATTGCATAATGATAAATATTTCTTTTTAATGACTTGTATTGCTTATTCTTACGCCACCTTGTTTTTTTAGAAAATGAATTACTTTAACAAATTTTAAAATCTTATTTTTAAATCGGCAGTTACTTTTCCCTTCATTTGCGTTAATGGCTTCGTAGAATATATTAAATAAATAAAAAAAAAAAATTCGAGCTATATATAAAATAAAATAAATAAAGCAATTAATTAAAAAAAAAAGTCGATCATTGATATTATTTGTGTTCAGATAGACTTATACATATTTATTTTTTTCAGGAAACGGTGTGCATAAGCAATTTTTTAACAAATTTTATGTTTGTAATCTCTTTACATTGTAGAAAATTATCAGGATAGTACAATTACGCAGCTTACATTTTTTAAGTATAAATAAAAAATAAATGACGCGAGGCTTTAATAAGTGACATGAACCATAAATATTAAAATAAGTACAGTGAAACCTCCCTGTGCGACTACCTCCATTAAGCGACTATCTCCCTTAACGACCATTATTTCAGTGAACAAAATTTATTCCGATAAGCTCAATAGTAATTTTACCTCCATTCAAGACCATCCCAGTTGAATTCCCTGTATGAGTGACCAATTTCTTTAAAAAAAAAAATGAAACAAAGTTTTTTATTGGTCGGTTGAAGAAGGTTTTTTTTAGAAAAATAATTCCGGAGGATATTCATCAAACTTCTAAATTAATTTTAGAATTGTTCTTTATTCCGGTGACTGTTAAGTGTTTATACCCCTTTGTGGCTTTTTAGGCAAGGAATTTAACTCTGATGACAAATTAAGAATGACGGTCAATAACTTCCAATGCTCTATTCTGTCAGAAAACTCTAAAATAATAGATAAATTAATGATATCGTCATTACTTGTTACCGACCAAAAAAAAATGTATTTATTTACAAAACTTCGAAAGGATTTTGAAATTAAAGTTATAAATGATAAAACCGTAAAATCAAAGCAAACATCAATGTATTCATTTTTTAAATTCTGCAGTAATTAACTTATGTAATTAACTTTTGTTTTGATACTTAAATTTTTATATTTTTTCCTAATATGAAAAGTAAATTTTAGTAACATTAATTGTTACTTTCTTCTTACAATTAAAATCTGAATTTAAACATGACCTTCAATAAGAGACCACATCTACGAGCGACCAATTTTTATTGAAACGCTTTAGGGAGGTTTAACTGTATATTGTTCTATCAAATACTTTAAGTGTACAGTCTCTAAAAAAATGTTCTATGATAAAATATTTTTTTGTTTTGATTTTTTCTTTTCTTATTAAATTGCTCGTTCGTCAAATACTTTTTTTCTATAATGACATTCAATTTCGTTTATTTTATCATTTTAAGGGTTCCGTACTTAAAAAGTAAAAACGGAACCATTATAGGATCACTCTTGTGTATGTCCGTCTGTCTGTCTGTCACAGCCATTTTACTCGTAAACTACGGAACGTGGAAAGTTCAAATTCGGGGAAGTAATAAAGACTGTTGACCCACATATTTTTAGATTATTAAACATTTATAAATATATTTAGTAAAAATGTATAGTGGCAAATTCAGTTTCTTGAAAAAAAAAATATTTTCTTTGTATATCGTGTGGGGTATCGTGTGAAAGCTTTCGTAACGGTGAATTCAAAAATAAATTTCTTTTAATTTTAGGTATTACATTTTCAAACATATAGTAGAAAATGTAGCGCAAAAATATGTTCCACTCCATCTAATTCTAAATCGACTGAAGCTAAAATTATGAAAAAATTAGAAGGTGTAGACGTTAATTTAAACCTTGCAGGAAAATTATAGCAATTACCCTAGGTCACATAGTTTTTGAGAAAATCGCATTTTTCCGTTACACACAAATTTCGATTTACGGGCATCCAGCAAAACTGTTGAGCAGCACTGGAGGTACCTATCATAGCAGAAGTATAAAAGCATTGTTGATCATGATTTTCGAAAAAAATCGTTAGTAATTAGCCGAGATATAAACCCTTAAAGATATGGACGGTTTGGACACACATAATGACAGGGGTGACGTACTCTATGTACCATTGGCTTTTAAAGCCTAGATAAGAACTTTTAATGATATATGTGTGTAATGCAATAGCAAGTAACAGTATAAAAGCAATAAATGTCAAATTGTTAAAAACAGGCTAATTCAAGGGGTCTCAGGACTCTTAAAGCATCAAAGATTTTTGGATTTTAATGTTTTTAGATGTTAATCGTCCATCTTTTCTGAACATTTTAATATAATTGTTTCCTTCAAATTCTCATTAGAACAGAATTTATGGCTTTTAGACTTATACCCGCTCAATAGCAAGTCATTTTTCTCCAATTGACTTTTTTTGGCATAACGCTCACGATATCTCAAAAACTTTTGAATATTTTTTCACGAAATTTTCAAAACATACGTTTTATATTAATCTGTATAAACTGAATCTAAAATTTCCTTTTTATTGTTCAAAAAAATATTTCTAAAGTAATTATATTGTTCAAATTTTCAAAAATTTCTATTAGTTAAATACAACTTTGTATTAAAAATATAAAAATGCTTTAAATACAAAGTTATTCAGGTTCGGAGTAATTATTATAATCTGAAGTATAAGTAGGCGCCAAAATTTTTATTCTAGTTATAATATTTATTTTCTAATCGTGCGCGTAAGCTGTTATACCAATATTCTGCTTATCAAATGTCTGACTGTTTGGAGCACCCTGTAAATGCTAATTCTTCAGCTTGCATTTTTAAATATATAAAATGAAAGAACGTACTTATATCTTTCGTCTCAATAAAAATTGTGTTTTAAAATCATACACATTTTAAGTTATTAAATGTTGAATATGGTCTCTTTTTTTTTTCATTTTTTCCAAATTTGAGATCCCTGAGACCCCTTAATTAGAATGAATTACATAAATACTGTGGGATTCACGACAATTTTCATTGAATGGCTCTTTCAATACGCTTCTAGTGGCTTTAAAAGTTAATTAAAAAAGCTATTTGGGAAACGCGGCAAGGACCAATGCGGCGTTGCAATTTTGTGACCTCCTTTCAAAGCGCGCTTAGCACAATGGCAAATGGGAACTTTGAACGAATGTTTGATTTAGCTGCACTTCAGAAAGAAAGGTTATTACTATGATAAATTAAGTTTTATGAAATGACAAATGAAGTTTAAATATGCATTTCTTTTATTGTCATTACCGAATTAAGTTCATTATAAAGAGATTAAAATAATATTAAACTAGTCGGATGTGTCAATCCCAAAACTTTCTTCTATCTCATACATGTCAATACTTCCTGATAAATGCAGCACAGCAGCGCCACCGGTTAGGCGATTTATACCAAAATCTAATCAGGGACAGCTTTCGTGAACTTCTAATTGAA
The DNA here is from genome assembly GCA_963932465.1 of Maratus speciosus. Classification (NCBI taxonomy): domain Eukaryota; kingdom Metazoa; phylum Arthropoda; class Arachnida; order Araneae; family Salticidae; genus Maratus; species Maratus speciosus. The sequence continues at coordinate 431,783,421 of OZ010795.1, read as the reverse complement.
TTTGAAGTTTGGTGAAAATTCGTGCATTAGTTTTTGAGATAGAGCTATTACGAAAATCGTGAAAAGTTCTGAGTTACAGTGGAACCTCTTGGGTAATTTATACCAAAAACTTATCAGGATCAGTTCATATCAGGGCCTAACTGAATCTAATGTTTGATGAAAATTTATGCATTAGTTCTTGAGATACAGCTATTGCGGAAATCGGGAAAATTGCAGCATAGTAGCGCTACTTGTTGGGGGATTTATACCAAAAAGTAATCAGCACCAATTTATATCACGGACTAAATCAATCTAAAGTTTTATTAAATTCGGTTCAATATTTCTTAAGACAGAGCGCCCACAATATTTGCGTAACTCACAGATAGGCAGACTCACAGACAGACATTTTGTAAAAACATGTTTTTCATTACCTCTATACCCTAAAAAGTATACATCCGTCGAAAACCGGTATTCGAAAATTTTCACGAAACCAATACTTTCTTCTTGTAAAGATAGAAGAAAGTAAAAATGAGTTATACAGATTAGCTGTATTTGAAATTTTTTAGGTTCCATATATCTTTGAACTTTCATGGTATATCCATTTACATTTTTCTAGTATTTACTGTTATACCCAACCCTACTTTGCATAATTTTTTACAAAGTGTTAATATTCTTCTAGCAACGGTTTTTTTTTTTTAATAATGCAATTACTAATTCATATATTTATTGTACGGAACACTCTGTGCGCGAGTAATACTCGCACTTGACCGTTTATTTAACGCAAAATTACCCCCAAAAAATCCACTAAATTGATTTTACATATGACGTTCATTTTTACGGTTAATATTAGATTTACCCAATTTCAAAACGCAATACAGGTAAAGTTAAGACTTTTTGTTTTCGTAGATAAGTATGTTCTTTATTCATAAATAAACTGTATGATTAAAGAAATATGCAGTTTGATTTTACTTTAATAAATATCGAAAATAATATTAATTAAGATAATAATAATAATAGAATAAATTTCAAATAAAAAATAAAATAAAATTTTCATATGATGAATTTTTAAAATGTCATTTTAGCGATTTCTTGGACAAAGACTTATGGTACAAATTGAGAATTATGAAACCTTTTTAGGGTTCCGTACTTAAAAAGTAAAAAGGGAACCATTATAAGATCACTGATGTGTCTGTCTGTCTGTCTGTCTGTCTGTCACAGCCATTTTACTCGTGAACTATGGAACGTGGAAAGTTCAAATTCGGGGAAGTAATGAAGACTATTCACCCACGTATTTTCAGATTAATAAACATTCATAAATATATTTAGTAAAAATGTAGTGGGTCTAATTATAGTACTTGAAAAAAAAATCTTTTCTTTGTATATCGTGTGGGATAACAAGCAAAAGCCTTTGTAACGCTGAACTCAAAATACATTCCTTTTAATTTTAGGTATTATATTTTCAAAGATATTCTCGAAAATGTAGTGCAAAAATATGCCCCCCCCCCCATCTAATTCCTAATCTGCTGAAACTAAAATTATGAAAAAATTAGAGATAATAGACGCTAATTTAAACCTCACCGGAAAATTATAGCGATCACCATAGGTCACATAGTTTTTGAGAAAATCACATTTTTCTGTTACACACAAATTTCGATTTACGGGCAATCAGAAAAATTGTTGAGCATCGCTGGATGTACCTATCGCAGCAGAAGTATAAAATAATTGTTGATAATGAATTTCGAAAAAAATCAATGCTAATTAACCGAGATATTAACCCTTAAAGATACGACCAGTTTGAACGTATATAATGACAGGGGAGGCGTACTCTATACCTAGTTTGCAAGTTTTAATGATATGTATGTGTAATGTGATGTAGAGTAACAGTATAAAAGCAATAAAGTCAATTAGTTCAGTGGTCACAGGACACAAAAAATTGGAAAAAAAAAAAAAAAAAAAAAGATCATTTTTAACATTTAATGTCTTAAAATGTGTATGACTTTAAAACACAATTTTAATTGGGATTAAAGATACAAGTATCTTCTTTCATTTCATGTATTTAAAAAATTGCAAGATGCAGAATTAGTATTTATAGGGGGCTCGGAACTGTTAGACATTTGTCGATCAGAAAATTGACATAACATTTTGCAGGATTACAAAATAAATATTGCAACTAGAAGGAAAATTTTAGTACTTATTTATACTTCAGATTGTAATAATTACCCTGAACTTGAGTAAATTTGTATTTAAAGCATTTTTCTATTTTTAATGCAATGTTGAATTTAGCTAATACAAAATTTTGAAAATTTCAACAGTATAATCACATATAAAATATTTTTTTGAACAATAAAAAGGAAATTTCCGGTTCAGTTAACAAACTAACATGAAATATATGTTTTGAAAATTTCATGAAAAAATATTTAGAAGTTTTTGAGGTATCCTGCGCATTATGCCCAAAAAAAACGACATTTGGAGAAAAAGACTTCAAAGTTTCGGAAACGCCGCTTCAGCTGTTGAGCGAGTGTAATTCTAAAAGTCATAACTTCTGTTCTAATGGGAATTTCAAGGAAACAATTACATCAAAACGTTCAGAAAAGATAGGAGTTTAACATCTAAAAAAATTAAAATTTCTAAAGTTTTGACGCTTTAAGAGTCATGCGACCACTTAACGCTTTCCGGCGCGGAGTAATTCTCTTTATAAACTGATGAAATAATAGACTGACACCAGAATTTATAAACGAATTTATTAGAAAATATGAACTTTCTTTTTTTCACGTACATGTTAAAAGGAAAATTTTAATTAAATATTCTTGGTGCCGTTTGTCTGTTTTGGAATTAAAATTAGGTGTGTTTTTTTTAAGGACACTGCCCTCGAAAGTTTTAATTAGAAGGAATCACATAAATACCGTAGGATTCAAGACTAATTTGCATTGAGTGTATCTCTCAATACGCCTCATGTGAGTTTAAAAGTTAATTAAAAAACAATCTGGAAAACCTATCGTCTGTATCGTCTATATTAAAAACCTATCTGACCAAGGTGGCGTTGAAACCTTGCGACCTTCTTTCGAATCGCGCTTTACAATGCAAATTTAAACTTTGAACAAAGGTCTTGTTTTAGCTACACTGTAAAAATATAGGTTATTTCTAGGCTGAATTTAGTTTTATGAAACGCCAAATGAAGTTTAAATATGCACTGCTTTTATTGTCATTACCGAATTAAGTTCATCATAAACAGATTAGGATAATATTAAAAAATGTGTTATACAGAACAGTTATATTTGATATAATTTAGGTTCCATATCTCTTTGAACTTTCATGATATATCCATTTACACTTTTCTAGTATATACTGTTATACCGAACCGTATTATTTTAGCAACTTTTTTTTTTTTTTTTTAATACAACTAGCAGAACTACCCGGCTTCGCCCGTGTCAATTATTAGTAGCCTTCCGGGTATAATAAATTAAAATGAGATAATACAAGAATAATATCTGATATTTGTGCATTCTCGCCCACAAATCATTATAAAAATAATCAGAAAACATGATGTTATTGTATCGCAGCCATAGAAAAATCCCGCAGCTTTAAATATCAAAATGCTCGTTTTCTTGGTTGGTGTAAAAGAGAAATATATGATTTTCCTGATAATACGAAAAAAAAAAAATAACTAATTCGCGTAGTATTCAGTAAAAATTCTCGATGGTATAGCATACATACACATTTTAAAGAAAAAATATGTTGTGAGTAACTCTTGTATTTTGGTTAACAATAATAAACAACATAATTTCAAAAATAAACAACAATAAAAAAAATGCTGAACTATCTTTATCTTTGTAAGTGCAAATGGGTTAATCTTCGATAATCAGGCTATACGCTATTTGGCGTACTTTAACAAATGTGATTGATACCTTTTATGGAGCATATTCCTTACAAAAGTATAACATCATTAATATTTTTAACGAATTCTTGATATGTAACTCGATTACAGAATATTAACATGCAATAATGATTAACCTGACGTTTATGAAAAGCCTCAATTTTTTTAAACCTTATTTTGAAACACGCGAAATTGAGTTTTAGGAAAATACACGTCATTTTGACGTAATTATAGTAAAGAGTTTCAGATTTTAAAATCAGAATTCTTGTTTTCTTCAGCCAGCAAGCGTAACTGATATATGCAATTTCCCTCACAATGCGCGGAAAAAGCAATAAATACATCTAAATGACCTAGCATTTACCGAAATTTTAAATTTGCCTGGCTTAAAAATAAATCTTTCGCTTTATGCATGATAATAAGGAATAATTTCAGAAGATCAAAAGTCTCCCATCAGAATAAAAAAACATTAGAAAGTATTGTCATTTATACAGAAATTGACGTCATATCTAGCAAACGATTTTTTTTTATTAATATCTTTTCATAAATTGATTTCTTGGAATTAAAACTCCTGTATTAAAATAGAATTTTTAACTTTAAAAACATTCAAATAAAGATATAGGATGGTACGTCATTTTAATACATTCTTAGATAGATGATATATGAAAATATATGATGTATATGATGTATATGATGACATAAATATATGAAAAATGTGCATTTTCTTCTTTGAATGACGTCAATTTCTAAAACAACAGAAATATAGTGAGACAATCTGAATTTTTAATGGCTAATAAAACAAAATAGTCGAGTTATCAATGTTCTTTTTGTTGTTTTTTTATTATTGAGCAGTTATTTAGATGTGTGGCAACAGAAAAGAAACGATTGAATTATAAAATTAAAAAAGCAGATATTTCTATAATATTAAATTATGGAAAGTGGTAGAAAAAAGGGATAAATAGTGGTCTGGTGGTTTTTTAAAGTAGACAGTGATCTTTTCCACCGTCTAAAACGTATGTACATGAAGTTTCGTGCAAATCGGTCAAAAATTGAAGATTTGTATAAAGGACATACAACAGAGAACGGATTTTATATATATAGATTACAAATTCATATGTTTATTCTACGAAACCCTCTGTACGCGAGTAATACTCGCACTTGACCATTTATTTTCGCTAATATCGACTAATAGAATGAATACAACTATTTTATTATTTATGAAATAGACATATATCTATATTTAAAATAATTCTAATTTCAATCTTGCTTTTTTTAGGTGCGTTCGTAATTATTGCCGAAACGTCAGTGAAGGCTTACTGTGGAGACACGTAAAGTTTTGATTTCCGTTTGTGTGTCTGTCTGTCTGTCTGTATGTCTGTTCCGCGATAACTGCCGCAAAAAGCATCCGATCGGCTTGAAATTAATTGGGCATGTTGATGAGGTTCTCGGACTTAGCTGTGTAGCTTTTGGTTAAATTTGGTTCATTCGTTCGGGAAATATAGAACATTTTATTTTGCTCTGTAATGCTTTTCTATGGCAAGTCAGACGATTTTCAAATTTTCATTTGTTGAAAGAAATGGCTGATATAAAAAATAGATTTAAATGGTAAATTTCGGATGCTGAAATTTTTAAATAAGATTATTAAATTATTCCAATTAGTTTGAAATTATGTCAATATATTTGCGAGATTTTTTAAATTAGGTTTATAATTTTGGGGGGAACTTTATGCATGTTTTCCAATAATATAAAGCATTTTGTGATATCAATTTGACATAATACATGTTTCATTTTTTTACCTTTTCTTTCATCAGTTGCCTAGCAACGTATTTGGTCTTAATAATATTAGTATAACTGCGTCTATAATGTTTCAGTAAAGCCAACGTCAAAACGGATGAATTAATGCATTTGTATTTTTGCATATAGATGGATTTTAGCCCCAGAAATAAAAATAGGCAATATTTTATTTATTTCATTCAAATATTTTGCTTAAAAATACAAAAGTTCATTATTTTCATAGAGAATAATGGGACATTTTTTCATAAAATTTATCAATGTTTCTTTAATTGTTGCCAAGAAAATCAAAACTCTGAATAATATTTTCTCTTAAACAATTTTCAATTGAAAGATTTTGACGTGAAACAGGAAAATGAAAAAAAAAAAAATTAAGAATAAAAAAATTAATATGGCGACATATTGGGAATAGAAAGAAAACTCTCAAGTATTTCTTAATACAACAAGAAGAAAGGTTTTGAGTAAGTACGAATAGCAGGTGAATTAGACGTCATTTATCAAGAAAAAAAAAGATGTTGGGATAAAAAGATCTTGGCTAAAATAAAATTAACTATTATTCACGGAGGAAAGAGATAGATGGAGATGCAGTATGCCGTAAAAACAGTTTGCAATATGATGTGCGTTATCGCTCAGATTTAAATGTCCTCATTCGGCCCAAAAAAAACAAGCACGTGGAACAGGGACCGAATTCTTTGACTTCATCCGTGCATTTTTTCTGTAAAATGAAAAAGATCTGCTTATATTTAAGCATTCTAAAGTAGCATTTCATCGTATTATGAATTAAAAACTGTATTACTAAAAATATGTTTCTTTTATTTCTTTCTTTTTTTAAGCACGCCGTTGTGTTTGGGTCGAATGTAGCATATTTTAAGGTTACATTTTTGGCGTCGCTTCAAAATTTATTGTTTGCGTACGGTTAACATGGGGATTTTATTTTAAATTTTAAATTTATTAATTTATAAAAAAAAAAAAAAAACTTATGCTTATCCTTATAAATCACAGTTTAAAAAAAAATTATGATATATTATAACCATCCGCACAATCAATAAAAAATTACGAATCTAAATTTAAATAGACTACGGGGGGTTCAAGGGGGCAGAGCCCCCTGAAGAAATGTAATTTTTGATTTAAAAAGTTACCAGAATAAGTAGCTCATCAGAATTTCAGATCACCAGCGTATAACCACTTGTTTAACACATTTAAATTCTGAAATTTTACGAAGTATTTTGTATTCTTATAAATATTTATGTAACTTGAAAACTTTAAAAAGCGATTTGTAGGAAGATGAATATTACGTAATGAGTGTTAAAAAACAATGACTTGCAAAGATGACGTTGAGGCTCCTGATCTGCAGATTTACTAGTATAAATACGTAGCACCTATAGTCGTCGTTCAGTCCGTCTGTCTGTCCGTCCGTCTGTCCGTCCACATATAACAGAGCAAAAACTACCCAACCGAATGGTTTGAAATTTTATATGTATGATTGTTGCAAACTTTTGTCGAGAAATTTCAAATTTTATGAAAATCGGATGTATAGTTTAATTACAGGGATAATCAAAAATTTTTCTTTACATTACGGCCAATGGGGAAAATTATTGCAAGTGCATTTTAATCATGTTACAGGCTTCCAAATGGTCTGAAATTTTAAATATATAATTCTTGCAAAATTTTGTGGAGCCATTTCAAATTTCATGAAAATCGGATGTATAGTTTAATTACAGGGACAATCAAAAGTTTTGGGTTACATTACGGGGAATGGGGAAAAAAAAATATTGCAACTGCATTTTAATGATGTTACAGACAGAGTTATTCACTTGTGAAGTGCAAAAAAATATACATTCAGTACAATATGGGGTGCAAAAAATAATTATAAAAATAGTTATAGTACGAACGCACCTCATTTGCCACGTTTGACGAGCAATTTCCAACTTGTTTTCTAGTACTTACGCATTTCTTTGCCTGATTAATAAAATTTTAATTATATAAAAGCTGTAATGTGGATGCACTTAATTAAATAGTTGACTGGAAATAGAAAAATTTCCAACTAAAATTTAGTAACTACAAAAGGAACTTCCTCAAGCAAGCTAATTTAAATAACTTAATTCAACTTCACAGTTCGTACTTAAAAAAAAAAAAAAAAAAAAAAAAAAAAGCATTAATTACAGAAAATTTTGTTTTTCCCAATAAATTCTTTTTTTATTATTGCACATTCCAATTTATTAAATTTGGTAACGTATCTTTAAGGGAGTACACTGTTAAAAATTTGCAGCATTCTGTACAGTCATTTGGCCGTTTTTGTCGAAAACGGTTACACAACCGTAATTTAACACTATTCTGACCATATTATTGGCCATTTTATGGTCGGAATATAATTAAATTACCGTTATGAAACTGTTTTTTCAAAAAACGGTCGAATGACTGGACAGAATGCTGGAAATTTTTAACAGTGTAGGATACCGTTGAACAAGTCGAAAAAGTAGAAAATATCACTATGTTCCAAGCTTCAAAATTTGTGCAATAAGTCAAAAATAAAAATCAAATTTCATTTAAATATAAAGCTCATATTTAAATTTATATTTAAATATATATATATACTTGTAAATTCATAAATAAATATTGAAATGATAAGTTTAAAAATATATGGTAATCAGAGAAAAAAAATTTTGCGCGCATGATAAAATCTGAAAATATGCATATAAAGAGGAAATTTTTGTTAAAATAAATACATAATAGAGTTACCTTTATACTAAAACCAGAATATTTGTAAAAAATATTGACTAAATTAAAAAAAATAACATAAAATTAAAAATTTCGACTTTTTGAAAAATATTTTCAAAGTACAAAAGCAGAAAAAAAAATAAAATTTTACATTTTTCTGCTTTTAATTTGTAGATAATACAGAAATGAATATGTGGTAAAAATTTCTTTTCATTGCTATGCATAGTTTTTTTAGTAACACTGCGCGCAGTATCAAAATTCATCGTTTTGAAAAAACGCAAAGTTTAATTATCCTATGTAATCTTAATATGTAGTCATAATAAAACTGCAATAATTAGTAAACTAATGGGAATTTTTTAATGCGTTTTTTTTTTTTTTTTTTTTTTTTTTTCACATTGTTTAGAAATGGTTACGGAATCAAAATATCTATTAAAAAAATTTCGAAAATTTTGATGGTTTAAAGGTATCCTACCCCTTAATAATGGCAAATAAAATAAAATTTTATAAACAAAAAGTTTAGTTGTTTCTCTTTATTAATATATGTTTGAAGAAATGAGAATATTTAATTAAAATATGAATTTTTTTTTATAGAATTTTTCTTTTTTAATTTGTCTACTTTACGCGCCTATTCCTATCAAACGCTTTTCTCCTGTAACTCCCCTTTCCTCGTGGATTTGCGAGGCGCGTCTAAAATCACGAAACAGATCAAAAGTGCGGACGGTTTCACTCTCGCAGAGCAATCGCAAATGAGGTTGTCACGTGATAACTATTTGCGGGAGGTACAAAAGACTCATAAGTAGTAAAAAAAGATGGCGGACTTTTGGTAGCATAGCGTGCAAAGAACCATGTGACGCTTGCAAAATGCTGTTATGGTAAATTTTGTGCTGCAAATAAATAACACAGATTTTAAAAATCACTTGTTATAGATAGGAGCTAACATCAAAACAAAACATAAGGGGAATACTCATTTAAAATACAGGTATGTGAAATGTTTTTTTCAGTGTTACGGTACCTTTTGATATGTTGTATTATCGTGAAAGATAGCTTTTTTTTTACTACTATAAAACCTTTACTTTTTTTCTTAATTATTACCAAGATAAGTCATATATCATTAGAATCTTGGTATTGACAGTTTTTACTTTTATCTCGTGAAAGCGAAATACTATCGCATCCATTTAAAAAATATTTGTTTACTTTTTGTAAAATTATGATATTTATTTAGTTTCTAATAATTTAATAATGAAGTTTTATATATTTTTGTTACTAATCCCTAAGAATTAGATTTGATGATTTATAATAATAATAATAATAATAATAAAGCTGGCACATGAACTGCTGTATTTAAACAATAAGTTTAATTTCTTATTTTTCTGCAGTAAGCAACAGACAATTTCCCTGACTTGTGGATAAGTTATTTTCGATAACTGTAACGTATTAATTTGTTCAGCATTTTATGTTAATTTGAAATAAATATTAAATGCACACGTAAGAAATAAAATTGATAAAATATAAATTTGAAAAGATACTTTTATTAATTAAATACTGTTTATCATCGAGATTTTCATTTTTAAAGATTATCTGTAATCGTGCAATGAAGAAGTAAAAATATATATGATTACATAGTATGAATTATTAAAAAATGATTAAATCATAATTCTTGAAACTATATTGTGACATTTATAAATATGTCTTATCTTGAAAATTGTTTTTACTCTTCAGTATAATACAACATGTTAATAATAATAAAGCACTGAAAACATTTCACATTGTGACTGGTTGAGAGTATGTAAGGATGTATGATTGAGTATTTATTATGTGAAAGTATTTAATTCACAGAGATCAAATATTATTACTTATTCAGTTTAAGGGGGGGGGGGGGATAAACTACTCTATCTGCATTACATCTAAGACAAAATAATATTAATAGTAAAGATGATAATAAATGCTAGTCAGTTTGCAGATAACAAATGTCTGTATTATTTTCAAACTGAAAAAATCTAATTAGCTGAAAGTTATAATTTAATTATGTTTATTAACAAATTTAATTTTTTAAGTTAAATGACTTCAACATTTTGGATTAAGATTAACATCTTAATTGGTATTTATTTCTCTAGTACTTGTTGGCTTAAAAAAAAAATAAAAGAAAATCCTGCTGTATAGTACATTTCTCAAATAGGGTAGATGTGCGAGTAATAGACACCCTTAAGAAATTTCTTTTAAAATTATTTTTTATTAATAAATTATAATCATTATATTCCAGTTTTTTCAATATTATATTAATCTATCAACAATATTTAACCATTCTGATAGTTTCATTTCCGAATATGAATAAAAACTCAATTTTAAATAACAGAAATATATCAAAACACCCCAAAAGTCCAGTAATGGACACTCTCTGTTTCAGTAATAGACATCCCACAAAAAGTAACAGATATAATTGTTTTCATGACTATTTAGAACCAGAATTTAATGAAAGCATACTAATGAAACAAAACACTGATTTTCAAATAAATTTAACAATTAGGATGCCAGTATTTAATAAAATATTTGTGATAATCATTCACTGTTTGCATCAATTATTGTAATTATCAGAAGATAGATATTTTAATTATTTTAGATGGATAGTTTAAAATACTAAATATCAAGCAATTACAGCTGTCAGATTATTGAGACAGTGGGAGATTTAAAAGTTAGTAATAATTAAAAAAAAAAAAAAAGTTTCTGAGTATTAGTGTATAGCAATAGCTTTGTCTCACCATTTTTAACAACTTCCAGAGACTACTTGATATATTACTTGTAATAATTAATATTACAAATATGAAAAAAGGATACTGTGAGTTGGATATTTTAAACACTAAATAAAATAATTCTCAAAATAAAACTGTAGAATTGATGTTTGAGGCCACTGATCTGCAGATTTACTAGTTTCATGATTACTATAACTTTAATTAACATTACAGTAATATATATATATATATATTTCAGAGATGAATAAGGGAACATTTAAGACAGATTTTTAACAATTTCTGTAACTTAATTGTTTTTATTTAAATGGGGAGGGTTAAGCTCTATGAGCCCCTGTTTGACTATGCCCTTAAATTATATTTTTTGCTTCTTGACTGGTTTGATTGCCATATTATAAAAAGTGCAAGTCAGAGTTATTATATACATTTAAAAAAAAAGAATAAATTATTGAAATTTTATTAACCATATAAAATAACTTAAAAGCAGCTATTTATAAAAGTTTTGGTGTTATTACATTTTGGTAAGTGTAATTTAAAAATTAAATTTATTATTTAGGTCTTCAGTTAAGTCAATATTTTATGTAATATAAACATTACTGAAATTGCATTTTTAGCAATGTCTACACGGGGTGTCCATTACTAAAAAATGACTAATAATAATGCAAGATTATAAAATATGCAAGAGGAAGTTGTGAAACAAATAATAAAATCTAAATTTTTATTGGTTATTTTTTTTTATAAATCAAAACATTGAAGGGTGTCTATTACTAGCACATCTACCCTATATTAATTTACACAATAAATTATCAACTTTTAATTTAGTATAAATTTCGTCAGTGTAAATGAAGTATTGATAGGTCTATAGCAAAAGCTTGCTATATTAAGTATGGGTATAATGCTTTTAAGAGTTTTCTAACTTTTTCACTCTAAACAGTTTGTTTAACGCTCTGAGCTTTTCAAGATTGCTAAATATATTGGAAAAGACACTAATTAAGAGACTTTGATAAACATGTTATCATGAAATTTGATGTTTAAAAACTCTACACGTAGCATAAACGTACATTTTTTCCCCTTTCGTTTGTATTTAATCATTATAAATAATATGAAATGAAATTGTGTAACATAAATAAAAATAACAATTTCAATAATATTTTGTATTTTAATTTTCAGTTATATAAAAATATATTTACAGTTAGACCAAGTAATAAGTGATTTTTAAAAGTGACAAAAATGTTAAATTGATTTAAATTGGAGGGGGGGGGGGGGGCTCTTGTGAAAGAATACAATTGCATAGAAGTAGATGTTGTTTCGGTTTGAGCCTATATACATTATTCTTGTTATAAAATTCAATTTAAGAAGTATAAATTAATAATAATAATTAATTAGTATAAAAGAACTTTTGTGATACAGCTAATTGTAAAAATAGTCTAGTATAAATAAGCTGAATGAAAAGAACAAGCAACCAAAATAAATTTAACATTGAGCTGCTTCAAAACTTTGCAAAAGGAGCCCGCCCCTTCTATAGTGATAAAATTAAAATAAAAAAAGAGAGAAAACAGGAATAACAATAACACACTCTGCTACTATTATTTCCCATTTTCTGTATCATTCTTTTGGCATTAAAGAAGGAAGCTTTAAAATAAATGCAAGAAAAAATTTCTCGAAATATTTCAGCTTTTCTTTGCGTTGATTTTTAAATATCACGTATTTATCGTAACAAAAATAATTTCATATGTATGTTATCAGTTTTTAAGTGCTCTCTCTGGTTTTTAAACTCTTAATGCCCCCTTCCCCCCTCCATCAGTTAGCCAGTATATATATATATATACTTAAAATGAAATCGAATGTCTAAAAATCAAAGGGAAAAAGTAATACAAAATTTAATCATAAGAACTTGTAAATGCAAATATATATAAAACTGGCTATAATATAGTATATATATATATATATATATATATATATATATATATATATACACCAACATATACTTTAAAACTGCAGCTATTATGGCGCCTATATGTGGTACCTCGATTTTTAATTCGTATAATATTTTTTAAATATTTTATTTAGCAAAGTATATGCTTATCTAGCGTGAATGACATTCATGCATCCTGCATCCAGAACCAATTTAAGTCATTTTACAGCCCTGCTCCTGATTGCTTTTTTGGAAGTTCCAATCTATAAATCTATTCTTACTGTAATGTATCAATCTGTTCTTTATTTTTCTTAAATGTATTTAATTGTGAGAAAAAATACCATCATAGAAAAGCCTAGGCTTTAAAGCTAAAGTAAAAGGTTAACATAGTCCGCAATTTTAAATTAATAAATTTTAATTTGATAGGAAAATAGGTGATACATTCATGGGAATAAGCTAGAGCAATAAAAATATTAATACGTAATATGAGCTTGTTATTAAAATAATACTCGGATATTAAGTATTTTTAAATTTAACATTTAAAAGAAATATTCTGCAACTGGTCAGCTATTATTCAAAACATTATATTCTGTCCCTTTAAAAGTTGTTGATGCACTCTCATTGGTTAATACATGCTAATATTCGATTAAAAATCGATTCTCTTATTCTTAAATCGTACGTGACATCAGCAGTTGCGGAAGGTGAAAGATGTTTGTTTGGAATCGCGACTTTCAGTTCTTTTCCCCCTTCTCTCGTAAACCCTCCCTTTTGCGGAATAGCTTTCACAACTTTGCGGGCGTTTGATCGGAATAGTCACATTAGAATAGTAAATTACAAAATTCTTCTTTCAACACCATTCCTTATCTTGTGCATGATCTAAAACATCTTCATTACATATATTTCGTTTCATTATACGGATAATATGAAATGAAAAAATATTTATATATATTTTTATTGAATGCATTTTCTTAGCAGAATATAAATGCTTCTATTACAATTTAAATTGCCAATTTATAAAGTCAAGTCAACGCGGTGTTTAAGGAGCGCCGACGTGGATCCTGTTATCTTCATGCGAAACCTCCAACGAAATGGAAAAAGGGACATAAAAAATTAAATTTAGAAACAACGGTTAAAAAATAACTAAGAATTTTTTTAATCCTGGTGGAGAGCCCTAAGGTACATTCCAGGGTTTTGAAGCGCCTGATGCACAATTCTGCCTCTAAATAAAATTGCGCATAGAGCATCCAAATAAATTTGGGTGGCCTACACCTCGTTGACAGACGAATATCTGATCTATCAAAAACGGAGAATGAAGAGGTAGCTGGTGACAGGAGTTACGGAAAAGCCTGACATCCAGAGAAAACCAGACACCCTTAACTAACATTAACTCTGAAAAACTTATAAAAACAAAGTGAGCCATAAAGTTCACTAAAATTTCGACAACAAGCCTAGTGCTCATCACAAGTCGCGGATCATACGATCCCGTGAGCAACCTAGTGCCGGTTGCAACACTTGGAATCCTCCAAGCCCTGAAAAGGGCCGGCCCACCCCGCTGTACATAGTTACTGCAGGTACAATTCACACATCGGCATTAACCATGATTGAAATTGGGGTATAAATTTTAAATTCAACAAAAAACTATCAAAATTAAAATTATTGAACTAAACTGCATGATTCTGTGACCAGTCCGGGTGAAAAATAATTTCCGTAGTCCCCAAAACATCTCGGACCGTTTAGCTCTGAAAAGATTACTTTGCTGATGGGTTTCTGCAGAGATGTGCAACTACCGGCGGTCTTGCAAGAACTGAGGCAGGGGTGTCAAAACCGGTGTTTAAATAGAATAAGCCGAGAATCTCGTGAGCAAGTTCCCCTCGACCAATGAAATTACAGGAGAGGCTTACCTGACCAAGAAGTTGCTGGGCAGAACTGTGGTCATAAAACGTACCACCTAGATGCTACACAGGCATATAGATAAAAGGGGGCGGGATTATTAATTGTGGAGAAAATTAGTGGAAGGAAAAGTACGACAGGGAAGGTAAGACTCAACACCCAATTACCCCCAAGAGCGATTTTAGGGTAGAAATTCCTAATCACTCATTACCCGAATATTCATAGTGTTAAATATAAACAAATATAACTTATAATATAATAAAATGTGATCGTTACAAGGTCCCGGCTAACTTCTGGGATAAAAGACTTCCCAATTATCTCCAATAAGGCGGGAGGCAACTGCCTCAACACTACCCCAAAGCGTCGTGAATATTTTTCGAAAAAGAAGTTAACGTTTAGACCTAACCCAACAGGTGTATTCCTGGTCGAGAAATGACCAACGAAAGAAATTGAAAATAAATAATAATAAATAATAAAATTTAATAAATAATAAAATATAATAAATAAATAATTGAAAATATATAATAAAATTTTAGCATTGATAGTCTTTGTTAAAAACCGAACTTTAGCTGAAATAAAACTCATAATAATTAAATAATTAAATAAGACTCATAGTTGTAAAGAAAATACTCAAAATTAACAACTAACATATTTATTTACAGCAGATATTTACAAATTTAAAAGGGTGTGCCATACGACATGCTCACTCTAAGCGAGAAAAACAAACTAGTTACTGAAATTAAGAAAATGCTTCTGAGTTTCCTATTTATAATATTAAATTGACACATGACTACCAATTTGAGCATACATTTGCCCTATATTATAACATACAAACACATATTCAAAATTCTGGGGAAAAAATATAAAAATTGTAAATACCTTTAACATCATATCGGTAGTAGTAATCCCCTCTATACTGTAGCAGGCAAGGGCACTGGGACATAAAGTATGTCTCTGGTTAAATCAATCGCACCACACTAAATTTTATATTTAATGCTACCATGTCACTACAGCTCTCAATCGAGCTAAACGATGTGGTCAAGCTAATCCAACTAGCTGACACGACGCTTAACCTCGGATCTACAACGATCCAGGCTTACAAAAAACAACTATTGCGGTCGGCTCACGACTCGACAAACTGCGGGATGCTTAAGAGCTGTGGCCATCATCCTACTACGATCAGGAACATCTCTCTACAATATAACTCTGCTAACATCTGACATGATAAGACTGCATCTGACACGAATAAGACTGTGTCTGGCTGTCTGAATTCTTACTACATACCCTTATGTAACACTTTATTACATAATTAGGAGTAAGGGCCTCTGGACCCCTTGTGCAATCAGAGTCCAAAACATACAGACCTCACTTTAACTCACCCCTCAATACCGCTCATTTGCCGAGACTTTATCGAGGGGCTGTGCGCTTCTACTCAGAGTCCCTCCTTCCGACGAGACCCCCTAAAACAAACACTCGCGTGATCGCCAAAATTTATTACATGTTATAAATATATACATAAATTTACTCTTAACATAAACTGTCCCGTCATTGTTCTCCGCTCGACACACTGGCGACACTCGTGCGACACCCCAGAGATGACTGTTACAGATATCAAACCACCTGGTTTTCTTGAACTTGTAAAAAACTTCTATTTGGAGTGCCTTATTTACGTATGATATAAAAAACTTGTGGAACCAAAGAGAAGTGTAAAGTTCGATCTAAAAAAGTTACAGTAAAAAAATTGTCAAATAGTTTCAGTTTAAAAAAGTAAGTAGTGCGTAGAAAAGTAATGGAATCAGATTATCTGTAAAGCTCATGAAATTACCCAAATGTTTGTTGATAGATGAAAATGTGGACTGAGCTTTACTGGTGTCTTAAAATCAATCAGGGAAGTAAAGGCATTTTTAACTCATTCTGAATTTCAATCATTCATAACCAGTTTAAAAATTTGTGTTCATAAGAATAGGTTAGAGGTTGATTTGGAAATGAGCGAGAACATGAGAGGTACCGAGAACATGAGGGATTGTTCAGTACGATGTATGGACCAAATTCTGTTCCAGGCGTCACTATTAAGCCCGGAAGATCAAAGTCCAAAATAAGCCCAAAACCCTAAGCATGTACGATTCAACCATATGCTAACTACTTGTCTAGTCCAATGACGTAAGGCTCCCTTTTCACAATAATTACATGAACTAAAAATTATTATGCTACATGTGTTATGTCAGAAATGTTAATAACAACAATTCCTCAACAACTTGACTATATTAATGTTATACTTAAAATATTACTTCATGGTTTACATTCTTTCAGCTTTGTGGAGTTTAGGTTGACTTGATGCTATCGTGTCCACAATTCTGGGCTTGACAGAAATTTTTTTGCACATAACTACACATTCTGTTTACTATACCCAGTACTCATTTTGAGTCGATAATATGATTTTGAATATAAGGCATCAGTAAAGCTCAGTCCACATTTTCAGCTGTCAACAAAAATTTGGGTAATTTCATGAGCTTTACAGATAATCTGATTCCATTACTTTTCTACGCACTACTTACTTTTTTTTTTAAACTGAAACTGTTTGACAATTTTTTACTGTACCTTTTTTAGATCGAGTTTTACTTTTCTCTCTGGTTCCACCAGTTTCTTATATCATTTCACATCTTTTTCTGATCCTTTCAGGAACTTAATCAACCAACTTCAACTAACCAAAGAACCACCGCAATTAACCAAAAAATGATCCCAATTAACCGGCCCAACCAATTGTCCCAATGAAAAACTAACAGAAACGTTGGTTCACCAGAGTAATTCAAGAGCTGAGCTCTGATGACCCCATACTTATTGCTAAACCCCATATTGGGATATTGACCTATACTTTACTCAGGACTGACCGCCAGATTAGTCCTTAGACTAAGTTTTATACATAGTGTGATCTCTTGAATTTTGCTGCTATGTACCTACGCTCCTCTGGTTTAAGGGACCATGCAGTATCCTAGGCCAACCCCTCAAACACACAAAAAGCTAAGGTAAGAAACAGTCATAAGAAATGAATTAAATCTGCGGAAAAAAACTATAAAAAGGGAAAATTTCTGTTTTTGAAACTTAATGAGAATTTAAAATTAAAAAAAAAGTCTGAAAAAGACTGAATGCAGAAAAATGATCAAAAGTTATTGAAAATATTATACAATACACCTGTAAATAATATCAGAAATATTACTAATATTGGATATTTATAATAATATTTCGGAGGTCAAACTAAAATATCACGATAATGACTATCATATTTACATCTAACTAACCATAGATAAAAAAATCAGGAAAATTGGAAAGTAGGTGTTCTTTGTAAGTAAACGAGTCTAATGACAATTGGCGTATCTGGTGCGGATAAATTATGTAATTGAGCCTACAGACAATTAGCGCATGTTACCGAGCGTCGTTTAGGGAATAATTAACTGAACCGTAAGCGCACGCACCTATTTTTGTAACGTTAACACACGCGTAGAGTAAATCTCACCTCATTTTGTCTCCCAGTATATTTTTGGCTAAATGCGTTTTAAAAAAGTCCACTACTCAATATTGTAAAATGCATCAGTACTACTTCTTTTTAGGGAAAAATCAAGCGTTTCATATTCACTTTCCGATTTTATAACTGTTTCTGTAAAAATCGCGGTTTTTTTTTTCCTTAGAAAATATGCAACGATTTGTTTTGCCTCTTAAAACATGAATTATTTTATAAATTTAACAGTAATTACATTTAATACACTGACATCAACATATGCAGGAAGCTTTTATTTCACTCTTTCAGTAAAATTATTTTAGTGTGTGTTATCCCGTAACGAATGAACATATCGAAATATAACGTTTGTACACGCGCGGGAATATTTAATCCCAAAAGCCATATTTCTATTTTTCTAGCCAGTAAACTAAAGAGATTCCTTCATACAACCATTCTCAACCTTGGCCTTGAAAGGTACAAGGAAGGTCAGAAGTGTTTCATGACGTAATTTTGAAGTTTTTCCACCTGCATAACCCCTTCTCCCGCAGGTAAACGCAACGTCTCCCGCCAGCCAGACCGTCCGCATTTGTACTACACCATAAAACGGAAAAGCATATTGAAAAATGAGCTTTGATAAAATGACGAATTTTTTAAGTTTTTTCACTTGCATAACCCCTTCTCCCGCAGGTAAACGCAACGTCTGCCGCCAGCCAGACCGTTCGCATACATACTACACCATAAAACGGAAGAGCATATAGAAAAATAAGCCTTGCTAAAATCAAGTGAAGAAAACGTTGCTAGCTCTTAGACCAGGGATGGCGAACATTTTCACGTCCACGTGCCAAATTTTCCCAAAAATATACTTTACGTGATCATGACGTGCCAACAATTAAAGAATTTAATGGATCAAATACAAGGTGCGCCATAAATTCGTGCAAACTTTAAAAATCCATAATTAAAGAAATAATGGTCGGAAAAATTTTTGGTTTGCGCGAGTATGATCAGACGGATTTTGGATTTTTTTCCCATGAATAATAAAAAATGATTCCAAGAATAACCAATAGAGGGCGCTCACATGCCATATTGAGACGTTTTATGCAAATCAGACAAACACAAACAGACATTGAAAGAAACCACAATAACATGACACTGTGCATTAACTTTTATGGTACTAAAAGATGCTCAACATGACCACCACCACAAGGTATTAGGCAAGTGAGGCGTGTCAATACGCCTGTAACAGCTGAGTGTAGCATGTCGGCATCGATGCCACCGACGGTCAGTCGAATGGCATCTTTCAGTTCCGGCAAAGTGGCTGGGGAGCACCGATAAACACGAGACTTTAAGTATCCCCACAACCAAAAATCTGCTGCGGTCAAGTCTGGAGATCGTGGGGGCCATTCAAACTTACAACCTCGACTTATCACTCGGTCTTCAGTGAAAGTGTCTAACAGGAACGCCTTGACTTCACGTGCAAAGTGGGGCGGGGCACCATCCTGCATGAAGGTGACGGAAGGTAACGCATGTCTTTCCTGCAATGCAGGCACAACTTGGTTACGCAAAAGCGTAAGATACCGTTCTGCAGTGACTGTACACGTTTTCCAGCCGGATTCAGGACAAGACTCTTCAAAAAAGAAAGGACCCAGAATGAAAGCCGCAGTGAAACCACACCAAACAGTCACACGAGGAGAATGCATTGGCTTGGTCTGATACTCCCGAGGGTTTGACGTCGCCCAGATACGACTGTTTTGCGTATTGACGTCGCCATGGAGTGAAAAATGTGCTTCATCCGTCCACATGACATTCATCAACCATTGTGGGTCACGATCCATTTGTGCCAGTGCCCATGTGGCAAACATTAGTCTTTTATCTGTATCTGCCGGTAATAACTGGTGAAGTGTCTGTATCTTGTACGGATACAGATCCAAGATTCCGTGCAGAATACGTCGAATCGACGATTCCGGAATTCCCGTTATTCTACCAGCTTCACGAGCACTGCTACTTCCCGTTGATGTCTCGGCTGCCATTTCTTCCATGGCACTTTTTACAGCATGTACGCGATCCGCGTTCAAGGATGGTCTGCCACTACGTGGACGATCCTCCAAACTCCCCGTTTCCTCAAAACGTCGTCCTAAATTGAGTATTCCATTCAACGAAATAGGGCTTTTTTGCGCCTTTAGTCCTTTCTCCGTGCGAAACTTCCTCAATGCAATAGTAGTGGATTCCCCATTCTTGTAGAACAGTTTGACCAGCAGAGCTCGAACTGGTAACGATAGCATGCTGCCGAGATCGAATGACGAATCCATTTCCATCCAGGTGTTTTATTGCTAGCCTGATTTGCATAAAACGTCTCAATATGGCATGTGAGCGCCCTCTATTGGTTATTCTTGGAATCATTTTTTATTATTCATGGAAAAAAAATCCAAAATCGGTCTGATCATACTCGCGCAAACCAAAAATTTTTCCGACCATTATTTCTTTAATTATGGATTTTTAAAGTTTGCACGAATTTATGGCGCACCCTGTAATAATGAATCAAAACTACTTAAAATTTTGTTTTTAGCATTAAAAAAATACAGGTAATAGTTGATCTTATACTGTAGAAATTTATTTTAAAAATATTATTTCTGTTGTCTCATCTTAAATGCAAAATAATTTATATCCGCTTCGTACTTAGTTATTTTCGATAGAATGCAAGTTTAATTTCACTCACTTGACAACATGTTTTTAGTTGAATCTTTCCCTTTTTAACCATTTGGGTTAATGGGTATTGTCCTCGTCAGGGTAGGAAATCAAACGCATATCTGAAGCTTTTTATTGGTTGAATCCGCATTTTAATCGTTTTCTGGTTGGTCTATACAGTAATCTGTATTTCCCTTTACTTTCAACAGAGGTGGATACTTCTGTTGCCACTATGACAAAAAGTAATAAAAACTACAAAAAAGATTAATAACTCAGAAACAAATTCAGATACAGCTTTCAAACAAATTGCATTTAAAAGTACATTTTTTCTGTATACGACGGTGTAAAATGTAATATTGTGGGATGTTTAGAAGTTTAAAAATGAAACTTCATTTAAAAGTGGTCGTCAGATTTCTTAGAAATCTGACGATGGAAAAGCCTTTTCCCGAACAGCCAATGAATGCTTGGATAATACGTAAGTTTCAGGAAATCTGAGGGGTTGCAGGCGATTTTTGTCGCTTTCAATTTTTACGTGTAATAACACTATTAATGTTTAATTCATGGCGTACGTAATGTATGAACAACTCCGTGCGATTTTTTATGTCTTAAATTTTATTCTCTGAATAAATCATTTTCCAAATGGTTGTTGCAATTTGTTAAATTGCTTTTTTTTTTATTCAATCTTCTCTAATCTTTTTTTTTTTTTTTTTTTTTTTTTTTTTTTTTAAACCAAAAGAATGACTTGCAGAAAAAATTGTCAAAATAGCAAGCGCCAGAAACTACATCTTTTAGTGTCTGGAATTGAATTCTAAGTTGTTATAATTTTACAATCAGCATTTTTGTGTATTAAACTTTTAATTTTTGTTTAGCGATAATCTTCTAATTCTCAAAATTTTCTAAATCAATATTGAGCAAGATTCGGATAAATTAAGTTATATTTCAATTTCTTCAATCTCTGTGACAATCACAACCAACCGAACTAGTCAGATTCAAGAAACACAGACAACATCTATATTATTTAATGCATTTTGTGAAATTCTTCTATATTTTGATGTAAAAGTTAAATCTGTGCCGTGCCAAAAATAATCTGCATCGTGCCACTTATGGCAAACGTGCCATAGGTTCGCCGTCCGTGTCTTAGATTATTACTTTCGGTCCAACAATATTATTATTTTTTTTTTTTTTTAACTCGCGAAATTAAGTTTCATTTGGCGTTATAATGACGTAATTATAGTAAAGTGTTTCAGCTTTTTAAATTAAAATGCTCTTTGGCGCGTGCAATAGGGATATACGATTTCCTTGACAATACGCAGGGAAATGCAATAAATACAACCAAATGAGCTAGCATTTACCAAAAATTTCTTTTATATGACTTAAAAATAAATCTTTCGTTTTATGGATGATAATAGTAAGGATTAATTTCAGAATATCAGGAATCTCTTTTCAGAATGTAACATCATTACAAAGCTATGTCAGTTAAACAGAAATTGACGTCATACCTAGCAAACGATATTTTCTATTATTATCTTTTCCTAAATTGTTTTTTTGAAATTAAAATTATTGTATTAAAATAGATTTTTAAACTTCATTTGAATGTTTTTAAATAGATTTAAAAACATTCAAATGAAGAGACTGCGTCATTTTAACACGTGTTTAGTTAAACTTTGGTACTTGTTTGTTATACCGTTGACAAAATTACTGTCGCCAAATTGTAAGATTAAATGCCAATAATGGTTGATCCTAAATGTCACATTCACTTGACAACACGTGTTTACGTAATGAAATGATTTTTATTTCGACGTTTTATTTGTATTTTTATTAATGTCATACTAATTTATTTGTTCTTTTGTTATTTAAAATAAAAATTATGTCAATGTGTATAATTTGGCGAGTAGTTTGGTGATTTATATAATTTGGCGAAATGGGTCGACGGGATAACTAACAAGTACCTAAACTTTATACATATATATAGGAAAAATTTTCATTTTCTGATTAGAATGACATCGATTTGAAAAATGCAAAAATATAGCGAGAAAATCTGATTTCTATTTAAAACAAAATACGCGTGTTATCCCTTTTTAAAAATTATTGTGTCGCTTTTTAGGATGTGGCAACAGAAAATAAAGATTGAAGGAGATATTTATATATTGTTAAATTATGGAACGCTATGTAAAGTTTAAATGAGTGTCAATCCCTTAATATTGGATAGTTTTTGGCCCGCCCTTCGAAAGGCACATTTCTAAATTAAGACCTTTCCAACAAGCCATTA
Organism: Maratus speciosus; assembly: GCA_963932465.1. NCBI lineage: Eukaryota > Metazoa > Arthropoda > Arachnida > Araneae > Salticidae > Maratus > Maratus speciosus. The sequence continues at coordinate 431,760,069 of OZ010795.1, read as the reverse complement.
TTCATCACTGAATGTTTTCTGGTTTGGGTTGTAATTGAGTTGTTGTCTTTTCATCATGTTTCAAAACGTAAAAAATGCGACCGAGCTCTACTATACAGCACGATCGTGCTGTATGATATGTTACATAATAGCATAAGAACAATAATAATAATTCATTTAATTACACAATTTTAAAAACATAAAATAACATTAATAATAATTAAGAACCTCAGTATGTAAATTTCGAGTAAATTCTGTTGGATACACTATGTTACTCCAACAGAAATCTGATTGGAGCTAGTACTATTATGTCATTAGCATTCCCTGGCCTACAGAGGGGCAGCGGAAAAAAAAGAAAGAAAAATTTTACAATAAAACACACATACTACAATATATATTAAAACACACATGCACACATAAATAACGCCTGCATTCAACAGTTAAAGGTATATATAAATATTATACAGACATACATACAATAAATACAATAAACCCAACTGGAGTGAAAAATTAGCCAGAGCCAGGAATCGAACCCGGGACCACAGTATACAAGACTGCTTCTCTAACCACTGAGCTACTCCGGCCGATGCCTGAGTCTGCAATTTCTCAATAATAAACCATGTTGGGGAAGTCACCAGCCATCTATACGACAGCCTTGGATGACCGGACAACGATGAATAGATTTTACTATTACATCGATCTACGATAAATATAATAAAACACACATACTACAATATATATTAAAACACACATACACACATAAATAACGCCTGCATTCAACAGTTAAAGGTATATATAAATATTATACAGACATACATACAATAAATACAATAAACCCAACTGGAGTGAAAAATTAGCCATAGCCAGGAATCGAACCCGGGACCACAGTAAATGTAATAGTTATAGTAAAATCTATTCGTAGTTGTCCGGTCATCCAAGGCTGTCGTATAGATGGCTGGTGACTTCCCCAACATGGTTTATTAGTGAGAAATTGCAGACTCAGGAATCGGCCGGAGTAGCTCAGTGGTTAGAGCAAAAGTCTTGTATACTGTGGTCCCGGGTTCGATTCCTGGATCTGGCTAATTTTTCACTCCAGTTGGGTTTATTGTATTTATTGTTTGTATGTCTGTATAATATTTATATATACCTTTAAAATTTTTACAGTTTATAAAAATAATAATTAGATAAAATCTGAATTAATATATATATATATGTATGTTGACCAAAAGAAACAAGATATTAGGGAGGTTGCACTTGCGGCTATTGTACAAAATAACAGTAGATTGCAAGACGTCGGGGGGAAAGCCAATTCTAGACGAAAGTTTCTTTCTGTCTTGGAAAATAGTGAATTTGCCGGTGAATTCTGTGTTTAAGTAACTCCCGAAGGGTTACGTCTCGATGTTTTTGAGCATGAAATAAAATCATTATCCCTAGCTAAGATAGCCAGAGAACGTTTTCGCTCCCTGCCCACCTTAGCGTCATAAGTGCGTATAGCGTTTAACGCAGGATTCCTTACTGAAGGGATTGACCTGTGAAACTTTATCGCAAGTTTTATCATTTCTCCAAAAATGGGCCTAATTTTCAGGTCGCGATGGATGACGTCATTGCAGTCATAACGGGTTTCACAAATAAATCTACGTAAAACCTTATTTTGAAAAGTTTGAATTTTTTGAAGGTGGATTTTTGAAGCACTAGCGTACACGACTGAACCGTAAGTTATGATCGGCTGTATCATCGATTTATACAACAACAATTTATTTTTATTTGACAGGGGGCTGTGATAAGCCAAGAGGGTTGTGAAGGGAACGTACGGCAGCATTTGCATGACTCAGTGTTTCTGCGACGTGCTTGCCCCATAATAATTTAGAATCCAATTTTATACACATGTATTTATAATTTGATTTCCAGGGAATTGGTTCATCATTTAATTTGAAGTTAAGATTATTGTCTGGGGTGAATCATTGGTTTATGAAAAAAAAAATATTGCAGCACTTTTGGCATTATTGACTTTAATTTGCCATTTTTTTTTAACCAGGTCGAATGTTTAGTAAGGTAATTGCCAATTTATAAAAAATAATTACAGTATCACACACACCACTTTAAAATGAAGCTCTTTATATTGATCTAATTAATTTATTATAATCTCATAATTAATATATTTATTGTGCTTTCTTTATATATTGTTTCTTGCGATGTCATATATTTTATTTATTACATCATTTAACTCTTGTTATAAATTAATGAATATGAGCATGTAGAATAGCAAGAGAATTAATTTCGTTGTACAAAATTCCAAGTTATTCTCTTTACTATGCTATTACTATGCTATCTGCGAAAGGTTGAAATATAAACTTAATAACTTACCCATATACCCTTAATATATCAAGGGTATATGAAATGTTTTTCACCAAAGAAGATGGAAAAGGGCAATTTTATATAGGAATGACAAACAAAAAGCTTAAAACTAGATCAAAGAACGCATAGTAGATATGAAAAACAACAAGAAAATTACAGTTTTAGCAATACTATATAACAAAGAACCTCTAAAGATTAATTTTAAAAGTAGTAGAATAATTTATTCATCAAGATTTTATCTGTCTTCCATTATCCGAGAACCAATAGAGGTCTTTTTACGCAGTGAGTATATATGCAATAAGTCAGTCTCCATAGATCTTCTTAAAATTTGGAAAGATATAATCTACAGAATAATGAGACAATTGTATAAAATAATTCACGTTCATAAAAATCCATTTTTAATATTGCAATTCATTTCAATATGCATGAGATCGCGTGATTTTTATTTACCAGTTTATCAATTTAAATTTTTTTCCCGAAAATATTTGTATCAGTATAAATCTTGGGAATGCTGCCGTCACAGCGTTGCAACATGTCGATCTGAATAAATAAAATTATATTTTACCTTGTAATTTTTTTTTTTTTAATCACTTTCAGAAAATATTAAGTTAGTTTTGATGTTTCAAGTGGTTTTCGTATGTAATTTTATATATTATAAAGCTTTTAAAAACCATTTCTCATTAATGTAATTGAATGTGAAAATTCAATGCGTGGTAAACATTTAAAGAAAATATCGATATGTATTGCACTTTGAACAGTCTTAAAGCCTTTCTTAATAATAATAATAATAATAATAATGATCTACTCAACTTAGGCATTTAAGAGCTTGAAATATCACATATTTAAAGATTTTAGTAAATATTTGTTAAGTCATTACAGTAGTACACGTTTAAGATTTTTCAAAAGATTTTTTTTAATTACTTAAATAAAATCCCTTAGCAGGGAGTTACAGGGTACGTAATTTTTTTAAGAATATTCAGTCTCTTTAAAAGCATGAAGGGATTGAAGTACTTTTATAAGCTGTTTTTCAACTGTGAAAATTTAATAAAGAATTTATTTACATTCTAGTAGTTAGAAAATATAGTGAATATCATTATTTTATAAGTGGTTTTTGTCTTTGAGATTTATTTTGAAGTATCATACATAATATTTAATTCTACTTAAGTTATTCGTTTTATTTTATGAACATTTTGAAATTTGTAAAATATTTCATCATATTAAACTGCAATTCATCAGAAACGCATCTTTGTTCTGCTTAATATTATAAATATAAGTGGAATTTGTATTAAAAAATGAAAGAAAAAGAATTTATAAATTGCCTTAAAATAAACTTAAATAATAGTGTAGTTTTATAATGCTATTAATTTTTAAAAATTGAAAGAAGATAAAATAAATTAATTAAATAGGGGAGTAATTTATTCAGTAATGCTTATACTAGTACACTGTAAAAAATACAGTTTTTTTTTTTTATATAGAAAAACATAACTACGATTTTTAATATAAATACGATCGAAAATATACAGTAATCTCTTCCGAGTTATCCAAGATTTTGAAAATATTTTTATCTTTAGAAACATCACAAATAAATATGCAGTGTGGATTTAAAGAAAAATTTATAGAAACGATGTTCATTTTGCTTCCACTAATTCTCGGAAACATGCCGATTATTTTTTGTATTGTAATAATCAGTTTTCTCTAAGCGGGTAATAGGTTTTTAGGATGCAATCAATTCAATTATATTTAAAATCCTCAGAAACCAACATAATTTCGGGATTTAAAAGAACTTTTTTTAAAGCAAAGTTTCTTTTACTGCCACTGATATTTAGAAACGCATGCGAGTATTTTTCTAGTACATTAATGAGTTTTCTCAAACCTGAAAAAGTTTTTCGAATGCTATAAGTTCTCATGTTAACATTTTTATTATCAATAAACTTGTTTCACAGACAAATTTCATAAATTAACAGCATTAATATTAACTCTAAAATTAATAATATTCATTTCCGTTTGCATGCATTCCTTCATTTACTCATTTAAAGATGTAATTGATATTTCAAATGTGATAAATCTAACACCGATATTCCGGTTTTAGTAAACTGATTACTACAATATTAAAATACACGGAAGCGTTTCTGAAAATCAATGGCAGTAAATAGAACCCTGATTTTATAAATGCTTCCTTAAATTTCGAAAATATACGGATTTCTATGGTTTCTAAACATAAAAAATATGCCTATTTTTGTGGTTCCTAAAGATAAAGAAAGCTTTTCGGAACAATGTGTAACACGGAAAGAGTTTTTTATATGTTCATTCGTGATTATATAATATATATCTGGTTTAAGAAACATTTGTCATTTATACAGCGCAGATAAAATAAATTTATATTTTGTACATTTAAAATGTAACACTGAAAAATAAATTTAAGAAGAATGGTCGGAAAATATTCAAAGACAATGGAAATCTTTTTATAAAAGTAAAACAAAAATAATCTTTAAGAAATTTTAGTACTTTCAAAAATTACTAAAAAATAAAAACTTTCATTCACGACTTATTAAAAGGATATTGTCAGTATTTATTAAAATAATAAAAGCATAGAATGTTTGTTTTGTCGGAAAAAATGGTTATTACAAGAAAATTATGAAGATTTGGGAAACGCCCTCGAAGCTGTTCACTTTAAAGGTGTGTAAAATATCGTACCAAAAAACGTTATAATTTATTTATATCAGTAAAAGTGGAAGAGAGACGACAAGATTTAAAACAGGCGATCAAAAACAATTTTAGTTTAATGAAAATCTGAGAAGTTTAAATCCTTTCCTTAAACATGTTAAATATAACTAACTTAAAGCGGATCCTAATGCCCTCACTGTTCGTTCAGAACGAATTTATGACAGTGACCGTATGAGATAATGCCTCTATAAATGGAACCCAGTCGGATTCGATGTTGCACTTAATTTGAAGATAAAATATCTTAATTTCTTACAGAATTGGCTGAAGCGCGCAAGAGAGGATTCTAGCAAAACTGTTAGTCAGAAACTTGGTTTGCAGTTATTAAGAGATTCAATTTCATGAGTAAACTCATAAAACTGAGGGCAGGATGAGTTTCAAAATCATACATTGCCTAACGCGCGATATACAGCTACTACTGAACCACAGTTCATAATTAACACTCCACTTCCAGAAATAAAGAAAGGGTCTTTTTCATGTATATAAGTTAGAATTAAGACAACACGGTCACATAAAAAATTATATAACTCACTAGTAAACAAAAGTACGCATAAAACAGATTAGCTAGACACACAACCACAGATTTTGCAAATGATTTATCCAATGGTATTTAAATTTAGTTATGCACATTCATTTACATTTCACATTAAAGCCAATGTGCATCTCCATTTTGTTCCAAAACAGTAAAAGTTGAAAAACACACTTTTCTGAAAAAGACGAATAAATATCTTTCAAAGTCATATTTATAAATTGAAGCCTTTTTTCAGCTTTTACTTACATCTTCATTAATGATAATTCATTGCCTCTAATTTTGCTTTAATTTATACATTTTTTTATGTATTTCTATACTTTCTTTACTTAAAAATGCATTTTTGTGTAGAATTTTAAAAATATAAATATAACTGACGATACAAAATAAAAAGTGCAAGCTTCTGTTGTAAAATCTCGTTATAAAGATTGAAAGCCTCTTCTAGATTGCTTAAAAATTAATAGTTATATGTCTCATACATACCTTTAAGCATTATTATTTCTTTAAAAGTTTTTCATTAATTTGTTCATTATTCTATGAAATTTTCTGTTTAAAATACATCTCCCCAATTATTTTTCTTATTTGGTATTATAATCAACGTCAAAAGAAATTTAAAACAATGATAGTATGCAAAGAACAAAATATTTTATAATGATCCATTTTCTGATTTAAAGATACTTTATTAAAAAACCTTATTTTGTATTTAAAATATCCTACACTGAAACCACATATTTCTGCCGATCAACTCTGATCATTAAAAAATATATATTTAAAATTTAAAAAAAACATGTGTTTATATAATTTGTAAAGATATAATTATTTTGCTATGTATCGTGAAATGAAATGCAGTCATGGTTCAAATCCATTCATAAGAGGTATTTTAATGAGATTTTATAATAATTATTTGCTTTATATAAGTAGCAAACCATCCAATTTACTTTTTATGCTTAACTTAATCAAAATTTATATTTTTAACATAAAAAAATAATTCAGATAAATGTTACGCTGTTACCAGGATAAACACATCGTCACATAAAATTAAAGATATTCAGATGGACGTACTACTAAATTACATATTAATGCAACAGAACCGATTTAAAAGCTAAAAGAGGATGCCTAAGTTTTTTATTTAGGATTATTATAGAAACATATTCTTTGAAATACATATAATAGAAATACGAAAGGCCATTAACAAGAATTCGGGTTAAGTATAACTATTTCCAAGGCATAAAAGATGGTTTATTGTCAAGGTATAAAAAATGACTCATCAGTTCACAGTTCATAGTTCACATTTCAGAGAAAATTATGGTTTCCTTAACATACAATCATAATGCCTTCTGTTAATCATGCTTAATATGATGTATTAAATAAACTTTTACTGTAACACTGTTCAGTGTACTGTATCCCTGAATTTTCTTTAGAAATATATTAGATAAACATAGTCGACTCTCTTTAAAGCTCATAGATTAACACTTTTGATTTTTGTTATGCAATAGGAAAACTGAGGAGGCTTGACCTACCTTTCAATTTTCATATTTAACATAATTTCAGAGTTTTGCCAATAGGCGGTAGTTAAAGCTACACAAATTCTGAAATAATAGTCTTTTCTTCATGAAGATAATCGAAACAACTGTGGAAAAATCAATTGTGAAATTTTTTCAGCTTAAAAAGGGTATTTTTTAGAAAAAAAATGTAAGATTTTCTCAGATAAAATTTGTCATAGTAATTTAAGAAAGTAGGTTTTAAATAATGTAAAAATATCGAGCTTTCATTCCAGGTATAAAGATTGTACAATAAATTAGGCTAAAAATAACCATGTGCTATACTCTCAAAAGTGGCTATGTGGGGAGAGTTGACCAGATTTTCAACGCTCCTTAATTAAGTGTGCTGTAAATCTTTTTATTACACACTGTGCATAATGAAGGGTTAATGATTATATTTCTAAAATGTAAATTTATTCTCTAAAGTTACAGTAAAATGTAGAGGTACAAGGAAAAAATGCTTAAAACTGATTAAATGAAGATGCGAAAAATTGCTGTAAAAAGAAAAAAAAATTAATGAAATATAAATTTGAAAGTTTATAGGAGCTATTATTTCATTTAAATAGTACCCAAATGGAAAATACAAAAGGATGAAAGCAGCTGCCTTAAGAAATATTACGTATTCATTCCTCTGCAAAATAGCATAATATAGATCAAAACACATTAGGAAGGTATTAGACAAATTTCACCAAGATGAACACAATGAGATGAAGCCAAACTAAGTGGCAACTAGTATTGCTAAGTCGAATGTAAAAATAAAGTTGGTATTTAAAACGGAAATTTTCTACGTTGCCTTGAATTTCGTCTAAGCAATTTTATTTACATATTACATTTTACCAAACATTTTTAAATGATAATTAAACCTTGTAGCACAAAGTTATTCTGCCTTTTTTTAAACTGATTTTATTTCTCTTAACAAATATTTCAATATAAAATTATGTGCTTCAAGACTCCCATATGTGGGAAGCCTCAACTCATTATTTTCTTATGATTAAAATCAATCCTTTTTCAAGTTTCTTATATATTACACTTATGACAAATTTTTATTTTGATAACGGATTGTGTAAAGAATAAAATGACATATGGTAAATGCACCAGTAGTCGGCCACATTGAGATAAAATGCGTTATGAATAACTTATTTTGGGTTTCAAATGGAATATTAATATTCCCCTATATGTAGTCATCCTTTATACGTCATAAGCCATCAGCAAAGAATTGTGGGTATTTTTATTGCATTAGTAATCAGTCATTTTTTATTTGTTTGCGGTCAAATAACCGTTTTTGCTATTTCTTTGTTAACCGATGACAAAATTTTTAAAATACTAGCATTAATTTATTTTTTATTATTTTCAAAAATTATAAGGCTGTACTATTAAAAAGTTTAGTAAACTAATGTTTTTCAGTATAAAAGTTAAATAAGTGCGATTGTATTATTTAATTTTAATATGGCCGACTACTGGACATTATATTTACTTACATGTTCAGTAATGGGCCACCACGGTTGACTACTGGTTAAAAGTCCATTTCACTTTTTTCAGTCTATTTTTAATAATTTCATTTTTTTCATAATTTTATTTTCGCAATTTGAGATTCATATAGCCTTTTACTTGCATTGTATTTTATGCACACTATATATAAGGTGTACTGGGGTAATAACGCCACGTTAAGTTTCTACCAATTTTTACGGCTTAGTTTTAGATTTTTTTTTCAAAACAAATACAGTATTTGATACAGCAACTTATTGTTTATGTATACAAGAAAGACTATTTTAGCAGATATATATTCATAAAATGCAGTGGCGTGAATTTTTTAGCAATGTTAATTGTCATTATTTACCGAACTAGTGGGTAATAGCGCCATGCAGAGAAAACTATAAAATAAAATTGAATAATGGCATGTAAATTGTCCAATTCTAAAGATACAAACTCTACAGCTTTAGAAATTGACAAGTTGCTTTTACTTACCATTAATTGGGATAGCAGGATGTAGTAATAATCATATGATATTTTATTTTTCTGACATGAAAAAATTAGCAGCATTTAAGACATACAAATTTCTCTTTCTCTTTTTTAGTTTCACAATGACAATAATAGTCTCTTGTGTATAAAATCAAAATTAAATAAATAAAAAAAGTAGTTCTGCCGCTGAAAAGAATCAACAAGGGTAATAACATTAATGGATGGCCTTATTACCCCGGTATGGATTTTGCGCAGTATATTTTAAGCTACAAGCTACCTCGCAAATACATCCAAAATCTCCCAAAACATTTTGAAAGTACATGAAATACACTACACATTTATGTAATAAACGAAGTATTTCCTACCAAATATACAGTCTTCACATCACAGAACTTATCTAGCAAATTTTAGATCGGGCGTTGACTCTTACGAGCTTATTCCAGCGATAAGTCTAAAGATGTAACAAATTAACTTTTAGCGGTTGTTTGTGATTCAGATGACTCAGAGCCTTTCAGCGCAGAACCCGTAGTGCCATTTTTCCGTCATAACTACGTCTAATATTAGCACTTGGTGTTATTACCTACCTTGGCGATTATACCCTAGGACACCTGATATAAAATGCAAATAGGAATTCCGTTCCGGTCGCTTATAACTTTAGTTTTGCTGCATAGATTTCAATGGAACTTGTATAGTTAGATAAGTTTTCAATAAAGGTTTTAGTTTATCGTATATCATTCTACATTGCTTAGTTATATAATCACGAAGGAAAGTTCTATAATCAGGTGATCTCGATTATGAAGTACTGACATAAAAAAAATACTAGGTAATTTGATGAAATTTTCATTGTTAATTAGATAATGTTTTTAAGACGTTTTAGTATATTGCATTACATCATTCTACCGTTATTTACTAATCCTACTGTAAATGATCAACTCAATGATTGTCCAATGATACTTAATAGCGAAAATTTTATCAAACAAATTAAAACATATAATAGTGCAATGCTATTCGTATAGTTTACTTCAATTCGCAATGACATTTCAGACAAAGGCTCATTTTGCTTTAAAATTTGTAATAACGGCGCTGGAAAATATGTAAACTCTAAATTTAATCTTGTATTTACAAGGTTAAATTCACCGATACATTTCGTTTAGAAAAATGGACTAGCATAAAGCTTTCTAATATACTAACGTTAGAAAGAAGTAACGTTAGTTTGTTTGTTTGTTTTTTGTAGGAAGAAATCTTTGAAACCGTCGAATCAATTTTAAAAGTAAAAGTGAAAAATGATGATGATAGTCTCTGCAGAAGCAAAACGCTTTCTAAAATATCCTTTTTTTTTTGTAATACTGAGGTTTTAGATATTTCAAACTTGACACGGTGTTTTTTAAAGAGGTAAATGTCCACTGAAAACAGTTTCTAAAAAAAGCGAAATATAAAAGGCTGAAATGAGTAGCAAAAATTCTAAAAACGTTGAAAATTATGATTAATATTGAAATGTTGAGGATGAAGACTTGAAATATTAAATGACGGTTATTTGTAAAATGTAAATGTTTGCGCATAATAGTTATGATAAATTTGAAATTTAAAAAGATAAATTAACCAAAAAACGTTATACTTGTTAGGAATAGAAGTAAAAGTAATTTCAATATTGAATTGAAACTCGACATAGCTGTTGCTTACTCGCACAGAAGAGGTTTTTTTCGATATGGAAATTTTAAAGTGTGAAATGTGCGAAAAGCATACTTAAAACGATGATTTATTTGGGAATTGCGAGGGCTATTGCTAGAAACTTGAATTTTTACATGGGTTTTACTTTTAATACATAAATGCTCTCACAAAGTAGGTTATAATATATTCGAAATTTAAAGTGGTGAAAAATATCTCACAAACATCTAACGGGTTATTAAGATGAAATTTCAACAAATTGCGTGTTGCTTAATAATATTTAAACTTTCTGCCGAAATATAACTTCTTCCTAATTTTAATAGGCACATAAATGTAATTTCTCCCTAATGTTAAGAAGCACTCAAACATCATTTGTCATATTTCAATAATCACAATGCCTCGGATTGTGATAGCTGTTCAATAATATAAATTACAACTTATTATCTGTTTGATTAAATCAATAGTCAGCAATAATATTAACTAAAGGATAACTATCGGTTTTAAAATCTCATTTTCTGCCTTTATAGAGCTTAAATTTTAAAAAATGAAGCTAACGTTGTTCATTTTCAAAGGAACTGGCACTTTAAAATATACATTACACAGAATGTCAATAATCGATACAATAATCGATGTCTATGACATGTTAAAATTTCACATCAAAACTTGATCTGTTAATACCGTCAGAATGATGAATTCACGCCCTATTCTGATCGTATCATACCAATATATCACGAAGCAGATAGTAATATTTTTACTGTACTAATCTAAATATGCAACAATTATATGCAAAAAATTAAAATTTCATTTCGAAATTCGATGATGCGATAGTACAACTAAAAGGAAGAATTGGCACCCCTTTTTTATCATATCTTATCGAGATATCACGAAAAAGACTGAAGCATTTGTATTATACTAATTTGTAATTTTAATCATTAACATTTTATGCTCAAAATTTAAAACGAAATAGTACCGTCAGAATAATGAGTTGGCGACCCGTTATGCTTGTATAGTACTCAGATACCACGAACAGGCTGAAATACTTAAATCGTATTAATCGAAAGAGACATATTAAAATTTCATTTTGAAATTCGATGATCAGACAGTAACGCCCAAATAAGTATTTGCTCTTCATTCTGCTCATATCGTTCAAATATATTACGAGGCAGAATTTAATAATTGTAATTTACTATTCGAGATATGTAACTTATTAAAATTAAATTTCTAAGCTTTATGACGAGATAGTACCGCTAAAATGAAGAATAGGCACTCCTTGCTGCTACTATTATACCAAGGTATGCATCGACAGATCGGTACTCTGTGTTCCGTTAATAATCTTGTCCTACATCATAATTTCATTTCATTCCTGCTCATATATAACCACGAAATCCCAAGAAAAACTGAAATATTTGCATTGTACTAATCGAGATATACAACATATTAAATTCGATAACATGATAGTAACGCTAAAATGACGATTTGGCGCTCCCGGCAGCTAATATCTTACCAATATATGCATCGATAGATCAGTCATCTATGTTCTGTTAATAAGCATATCCTACATAATAATTTCATTTTGAAACAAGATGACGTAATGATCTTGTCTCTATCCACCGCCTAGCCTACGATGTCTAAACATAAATTTGAAATTCTGACTACTAGATAATTTGGTGCTTTTAACTTTACTTTCCATAAGAAACAAGAATGAAAGAATATACTTCAAAAGCACTTCCCATGACTTTCAGAATTCTTTAATTGCTTAATACTGTAAAAAAAGTAAACATTTTAAAAAAGGCATAATACTTTTGAAAACCAGATTACAGTCTCTAATCCGAAAATTAGTCCAATTATTTTCTGCAGTCCTGTATTCAATCTAAAGATTTGTATATTATTCTATACATAGTATAATAAAACTTAGTATAGTAAGAAAATGCATTAAAGATTGAAAATTCACCTTCAACAATTTCTACCACCATACTGAAATATACTGGAATTATTTTGTACAGTCCTGTAATATTACCAAAATTTAATTCGGTCTAAAACGTGGTTAAAACTACTGAACTCACACTTCCACACATTATTATCTCTGAGAGGTAATGTGTTCAGTTCTTTGCGATTTTATTTATGTTATATAAACATCTCTTAGTACTCTAAATATATTTCAGCTAGAAAGAGCATAAGTCAATTAAAAGCCTCCTTTAAACCATTCAATCTGCTACTCCGCAAAGCTTACAAACTCTTTGTGTAGCCTTGTATATGATCTATATCAGTTATACACACCGCATACTAAACAAACATTTAATTAAACTTAAAAACTCGTGTCATAAACGAAATCACACTTGCAGCAATTATTGCTAATAAAAATATACAGTACTGTATCCGAATTTTGTGTGTGTCCCTGTAAATGAACGATAAATGTAATGCATATCATGCTATACAACAAGTAAATTGTAGTAAACCTCAGTAATGTATATCAATTTCATTATATTTTAAATAGTGTAACAGAACTAAAATATGCTGCAAACTGTTTTTCTTCTGACACTATTATGTAAACGAATTCTTTTGCGTGACCCTATAAATGAATAATAAGTACTTTGGACCCCATATTGTCCAAAATGCATAGTTTAGTGCACTTCATAAATGATATCAATTTCATTGTGTTTGAAATGCGCAATATCGTTAAAATAAACATGAAGCAATTTTTTCGCATTGAGCGTAATGTATCGGGCTACTTTTGACTGTCCCTGTAGACAAACTATAAATTATAAACACTTTATTTTCAATAGCGATCATGCTATTGTTAAAGTCAATAATATACAAAAAAGTTTTTGTGTCTATTTTGGCACTAATTGGATTTTTTTGTTTTTAGTTTTGCTGAAGGTGTGGAGGAGATGCTGTAGGACCACTCCTCCAGCAACCCTTTCGGGACAGGGTACACCCGATCCCGAAACATGAAGTTTATGGAGTATGTATTCCACTGAAAACATAAAATATTTATCTCGAATACAGAGGAATGACTTTACGTAAACTTAAAGTTCGTATTAAAGAACATTTGAGAGATTTAAAGTATAACCGACCTACAACAGCCCTGTCAAGACTTAACCAGAAACAGAATATACAAGTTAATTTCGAAGATGCAAAAATTATATATCCCTCAAAGAATTATCATGATTTAATTAACCGCGAATCAGTAGAAATTATTACTAAAGAAAATATTGTTTGTAATGACGTTTTATTCTACAACATACACAGAATTTGGCCCAGTTTGCTTAAAGAATCATAAAACGAGTAATATTCCACTTCCCTATATCCATATTTTATTTTTCCAATGTTTTCCGGATCTAAAGATTGACTTCCACTTTCACTCCTTTCGTCACCATCTACCTGAATTTTGAAAATTAGACGTTAATAACAGTAGTATTTCATATATTTCTCTGACGAAGACTATGTTTTTATAATTGAAATTACTAAGGTATTAAAGTAATTTAATACCTATTTTAAATATTGTCTCATCTTTTAAGTAGTTTTGCGCATAGTGTAAGGTTAAGTTTAACTTTTTAAAGATGAATTATACATTTCTATTTATTTATTTACTGAAGAATAATCTTATTAGTTTTAAAACTTCGACGGCTGTTTTCATTCATGTCAATATAAAATAGTATACCTAGTCATAAAAAAAAAGCCTCTTATCCCTGGGGTACTTTTATATGATACTTTAACCTTGCAAATTTTATTCCTTCTTAAAACAAACAAGGATATTTGTTCGTCTTATTTTTAGGATAAAAATTAGAAAAAATTAGTAAGAACACCAATATTTCATTTGCTTGAACGTTACAGAAAACTAATCGTTTAATTGGTATTTCTTGGATTTAGAATGTTTGTTTATTTTTGTTGCTTTAAAGCGAACTTGTGGGTGTTTCACGCACAGTTGACATTTTTGATAAAATTTGATTTTTATTACTCTTTTTTTATAAAACAAAATGCAATACATCTAGTAGTGTAGTCGTAAAAATCTAGGTGGTATCTAGATTTTTTGCGACTCTCTACTACGACTACAGCCATCTGGATTTTATCTAGATGGCTATAGAGGTAAACATCTCTGCAGCCAGATGTATGCATCATACACTATACACTATAACTATGGATGATATACGTAGTTAGCCAAAAGATATACGGCATATACCACCATATACACACCACAACATCCTCAAATACTAAATAGGGATTTGAAAAAAAAAAAAAAAAAAATATATATATATATATATATATATATATATATATATATATATATATATAAATTTATGTGAGGGCGTTCGTTGGAAGATTAACTTTGGAATCTACTTTGGATAAAAATTGACAACCTAGTGGTGTAGTCCTTAAAAAAACAGAGGTGAGGCAGATGGTAGTTTTTTATACAAGTAAGGACTTGAGTTAATTAGCACGAATAGGACAAGTAGGAACAAGTAAGGAGTTAGCCTAATTTTTGGGATAAAAATGGAAACAAAGCAGTACGTTCAGTATTTTATATGTTTGAACATTGCAGAAAACTATTTATTGAAATGATATAACTCGATTCTTTAATGTTTGTTCATTTTTTGTTCCTTTAATGTGATCTTGAATCTGTATGGAGTTAGCCAAATGGTATATAACGTTTACCGCCTTATACTCTCCACTACATCCCTGAATACAACTATTGAATTTGAAAACAAATAATATATTAATTTGCGTGAGAGCTTCGAAATATTTACTTTGGAATGAAAGCATAAAATACATTTTTTCAAAGTCAAAACAATGTAATAAATTCATAATAAATATCCTTCAAATATCCTTCATTTTAATAACTATTTTGTCATATTACAAATCTGGAGAGTTTCTTTAATAATAAGGCTCTAACAAAACATAAAAAAATACACATCCAGACTGAGTCCTCTCTCAATTAAAATGAAACATTTTAAGTATCTAATAAATTAAATATTTTAAGTATCTAAACAAAAGATATTTTTACCGCTAAAATGCAATTTCCACTGAGCATTCTAATGCAAATTCGTAACTTACGAAGTATCTTCTAGGTACTTCAAATAATATAAGTGCAAGTTTTTCAGTAAGAAAAAATGTATCATATTTCGTCTTTTGAAGATCATTTTCTATTACAATAATATGCTTTAACCATTTTCATCTTGTCTAGAACAAGACATAAAAGCCTAAATTGAATAAAAATATAAAAAAATTCTTCTCAGCAATATAACATAAAACGAAGCATCGTTATTTTAAAGATGTTTTTTTCTTAATTTTTAATTTATACTTAGAAAAATTGGCATACCATAAACTTCATTTAAGAATTAATTGTAATTAGATTAAATGGCTATATTATTAAATTTTCTAAATTAACTTAACGTAAGTGTGGTTTTTATGTGTCTTCTTTATAGTTTAATTTATTCAAGTGTTTGATATTGTTAAGTTCAACACGTCCTTTTGCATTCAATAGAATATGGCATGGTGTAGATTTTCTGTAATACATTAAAGCCTGTTTTTCAAGGTTACATGATTTAATTATTAGATAAATAAAGAATTCCATGAATATATTATTATACAATATATCAAAATCAAACTGATTTTAATTAGATTGCAGACATAATAGGAATAAATATTTGAAATAAACTAAAAGTATAAGAGATGGACCAAAAACTAGCGAGATTCCATCTAGAAAGCCAGCACAGAGGTAATTATGTCATTTCTTTTTCAATAATATTTCGTCAACATCGTATTGACGATATTTTTTACAGTAAACAGAAATAAAAATACCAACAACGTTGTGAATGCCAATTTATTGGCTTCCATCATTCTGCGTGATTATTTAAATTGTCTAGATTTTTTTTTTTTTTTTTTTGCAAATCAATTTGACAATCCATGCATTAATTATTTTTGCTAATTAAAATACATAAGTACAGAAATTCATATGCAATTCATTTTTTCTAGATATGTGAAAAGATACACGTGATAAGTTTTTAAAATTATAAAACTTTTCTCACTCTTTGTTTATACTATCTTCTGTATTTTATAATGTATGGGAATTTCCGGATTTACAAGCGAGCAAATATAACACACACAACTAGAAACTATAGACCATTGATGATTTAAGAAATTTTAATGCAAGTTGTATCGCATAAAAAGCCGGGGGAGAGCCATTCGGGAACTCGTCCACCCGGATTTATTCCCATTCTCTTATTTATTTCAGAATCTTTGACTTTTGTATGTAGGCTAATGTTGGTATGCTAATGTTGGGAATGCTAATATTGATATGGTTGTTGTAAAGCTAGGATTTACTCTCTTCAATTTCACAAATGTTTCTTTCTCGTACTTGCGGACTCTGAGGAATTTGTTTTGTCATTACCAAAAATGACCAGTCATTTGGGAGTCGTAACGATGCACGAAAGGTATATCAAATGGGATGAAAATGTGCTGTTCATTTTACATTGACGATGCCGCAGGTTTTCGATGTTGCCAAAGATTTTCGGAAATTTCATGAACTCCGTTGTATAAGTCCATTGTGACCGATGAAAAAAAATCTCCGGGATACGAATATATTTTTCAAACTCTAGATCACAAGGTGCATCTTATGCCTTGCCGATAATTAGCGCTTAATCATAAGACGATTGTAGGGAATATCTCCGTCAACCGTTCTGTAGTGTATAATCTAATGGCGGATTTAACATTTCGATGATAATTTTCAATCAAACAATTAGCTTGGTCTGAAAGCACAAATGCAGATTTTTTTAAACCTAATAAAGATGACACATAGCGGAAAAGTTGAAACTTAAGCTAACTTCTTTGATCTATTGTTTTTATCTTAGTTTCACTAAAACTTGACATTCAGGCTTTATAAAATGCACTAGTATACCGTATCAGCTTAGATGTTTTTAATTGGATCTGTCAAACAAAACGAATAAACACATACATTATTGTAAGGCAATATGTATAATTTTAAGAAGTTCAGGAGGGTATAAATAAATCCAAATGCATGCGTAAAAAACATTGATTAAAGACGGCGATTTTACTAATCGGAGCTTCAGTATGAGTCACTATTTTAGAGCTCTGACATAGTATACATATCTTGGCCCATCTGACTTTTTACTTGGTCAAACAGAACATTCAGTGATGTCACAAAAAGTTCAAAATAGTTTTGTAATATGAATGCGCAATGTTAACGTTTGCTTTCAAAATAACTTTCCGCATAGTTAACAGGAAGAGAGGTCAGATTCTGCTTAAATAACTATTACAACGATGTTTAACTGATCTATTGGACATGGCAACTTTACTGAACTTAACTGATCATGACATATTTGCTAAACATGATTTACAGTCACTATCGGAGGTCTGATCTACAGCCAACTCCTTGTATTTAATTAAATTGTGGCAAGTATAAACTTCTGTCCGAGACAGAGTATCGGTTAGAATGTTACTCACTTTATTAACGTGTCGAATGCTAATTGTACCTATAATATGTGTATAATTTGCCTATAAACTCTAATTGCCGTATTTGCTACGAAGTGCATTTGCTTTTTTGTGCAATTGCGTATGTAAGTGCCTTTTAATCTTTATATAAATTGACAGTTTGCCCCTTGATAAAGAAAAGAAAATATTTAACGCGCTATACGTTGACAGAAATTCTCTGTCGTATGTGAAATATGTGGAATAATTCTTTTCAATATCTGAGAAGTTATATGAAAATAACATAATGGTTAAGAACCGACTTTCCGTATTGATGCTTCAACTACCGACAGCGCCCCACTCGTGCCTATATAGAAAATAAGCAGCGAGTTTGGCAAAGAGGCAAGTTGAATTGGCTAGCTGATTTTTAGGAACTTTCAACGATTTTGTGTTTTTATCAGCACAAATTCTTTTTATCCATCTTCAGATTTATTTTAAAAAATAATCTCATTAAAATCTCAGAACATGAGTGTCCTGATTGTTATTTTCCTATGTAATTAAGTAACACGAATATCTCTAGGATGCTTAATTGTCACTTATTGTAACTTAAACTTGGTGACAATCATACACGCAAAGACCGGATACCATGTTCGTTGATGAATAAGACCAGAAGAAAAAAATAATTGGTGACATACAGGACCAATTTTTCAAAGTTAATGCGAATTCCATATTTAGAAAGGGATTTGAGAGCCTTATCAAACTGCTTTCCATGTTCTTTCAAACAAGCTAGTAATTAACAGCATCATAAATATAATCGAATGCAAAATAAAAACCGTATAGATGCTGACACATGTAACGTTAGAATGTTTGCATAGACCAGTCTGAACCAAAAGGTAAAATTAAAATTCGAAATAACTAGAAGGCTTGGTAATTGCTTTTTTTAGCAAATTATCACAATCTACAGCATTTAGTCACAAGCAATTGTCAGGTCAGTTTTCGAAAAAATATCTATTCTGTAGATAGATGCTCACCAATGTTACCTTTCTTAACCCATACCATGCAAATTTTACTGAATGTCGTGTAAATACAGTTAAGCGTAACAATCCAACAGCGTTTGCTAATTTAGACCACGATAATTGCAGTATGAGCAAAATTCACAGTTATCTGTCAGAACTACAAAAAGGATTTTCGAGTAATTTGATTTGATAGATTTTCAAACACCCGAATTCAATATGAGCTGGAATTCCTGTTTTCCGATTTTAATTGTCTTGGATTTAAACCTATCGGACGACTGGAATGAGACTGTTCATTCTTAATTATTCTACGCACAGTATTGTACGTAGGTTTGAGCAATGTCGGACCCTTTGTTTACTTAAAATTATATTAAATTGCACAACACTAGTTCTAAGAGCTGTATTTTGGTTTTGTGTAAATGATAGGAATATTAGAAGATAATTTATTTTGTGGATCCTGCTGACAATATATATATATATAACCATATATAACCAAACATTACCGACCACCAACAAAAACTGTGAAATTATGAATAAAATGACATTAACAAATACAGTTCCCTCCAACACACTTAACATAGATTCCAAAAACATACTAAAAAATAGCAGAAATTGAATAACAAAAATTCAAATATATATATACTAGATGTTATGTATAAATTATAGTCCCTTGTACTATCTTACGAGTATTAAAATGGAAGAAAAAAAAAGAAAAATATGGATACCTATAAAAATAATTGAAAAGCTTATAAATTGAATTACTTTATCAAGGGTACAGAATTCAAATATATAAGCAAAGCAGATGTTTCCTGTAGATAAAAAAAAAAAAAAAAACTAAAAGCTGATTTTTTTCCCCTGTACCCAAAGGACCACATGACCAAAAGAATAGAAGCAAAATGAAAACAGAATAATATTAAATGCCATGAAATGGAAAAATCAATGTATCAATGTAACCTATTATACCGGGTGTCCCAAAAAGGACTGATTGATTTTAAAATTCAATAACTTGTAAACGGTGACAGATATTAAAAAAATTCTTGCAGGAGGGTTATGCATAAAGTCAAAAGTTTTTTTTTACAGTGATTTTCAATTTTAGTCCGAATTACAAACAATAGATGGCGCTGCGATCAATAGACGCTCAATTCAGGCTCGATTTTTGGTACTTCGTGGCCCGGATAATACATTTCCATCTACTTTTTCCGCATGGAACAACAGAAATGACCAAAAATCGAGCCTGTATTTAGGGGCTATTGCTTACAGCGCCATCTATTGTTTGTAATTTGAACTAAAATCGAAAATCACTGTAATAAAACTTTTGACCTTATGCATAAACCTCCTGCAAGAAATTTTTAAATATCTCTCACCGTTTGCAAGTTATTGAATTTTAAAATCAGTCAGTTCTTTTTAGGACACCCGGTATATATATATATATATATATATATATATATATATATATAATAATCAATCACTATTTTATATTTTTTCTAAAAATCAACGAATTTATAATGAATTAGCGATTATGAGTGACCAACTGAATTCGCGTCATAAGTATAAACTATTGTTTGCTGCTTTTGCAGTATGCTTTGATAGGGGATTCTTTGCTGGTACCGATGTTAAATTAGAATGATCAACAAAGACATATGGACAGAATCCAGTAAAACACATTCATCGTTAATAATGACGAATAATCGATGTTGTCGTGAAATACGATAGTGAATAATAAGGCGAATAGTTGTATTACTACATTATACTCACATCCGACCGTATGCAATTACACGTCTAGTTTTCTATTTTTTCGTAATTAAGTAATCTGCGACTTTGCTTTCATTTAAAGTTGAAAAGCGTGAAAGTTGCGTGATACGAGCATAAGCTTGTTCTTAATCGCTTAGAAATCTGGTATCGGTGTAGAAGGATACAGAAGTGTACTTTGTCAACGCTGGCGAAATCTTGAAAACATTTTTACTTTTTCTGTCACTTCAGCGATTAGTGCTCCTAACACTAAAACTCAATATTAACTTTTCCTAAGTCAAAAAGGTGTTTTTCTTTTAACTGACTCGCAGAATCTTTTTGACATTTGCGCCAGTTTCCCTTAATCACCTTACGAAAAAGGAAACAAAATGACCAGTTCTTTTTTTTTTCCAAATGAACTTGAATTAGTACAATTTTTAAAAATCGTTCGTAATCCTTATGCATTGCGTGTTGACGCATTTTACGTGAGCTAAAACCATATGCATGAACAAAAATTTCGCATTGTGTTGTTCGGAATCCGAAAACTCAACAATTAAGCGATGATTCAGTATTTTGAAAAGGTCAGTTATTTTGGTTGGTTGTATTTATGACGGCCAATTATCTGCAGGAGGGATATAGGCCCAGAAGGCGTGCCCTTCGTGGGGGTCTTTCTAAGGGAACCTAACCCGTATTAACGCTTGGAAATCCAAGGTTCGAAGAAAACCACGAAAACTCCGAACGATTAGGTCGACGGGCGCGATTGGGATCGAACCCAGCACCTCCCGTCTACCAGCTTCGAGAGCAGAACCTCTCAGCCACTGGTGGGCCGTCAGTTATTTTGGAAAGAAGGGTGTAAGAATGCTGTTCATGCAAGATAAACCATCTTAAATGAGAACCCATAAAAAAATTAAATAATACACCTTACTGAAAGGAAAACCGGTAATAAATAGCCACATATGTTGTGGACAACACTATGGGCATCACGTGTTCACAAATTTTTCGTTGATGTAAGCACAGCAGAGAAACAAAATATAATATTCGGTTAAAGAGAGGTTCTTTTAAATTGGTGGGGTCATCGTTTATAATTAATAAACTGCCCAAATTCTTCCCCTAAGATCACCACTTCTTGAAGCTAGTCTAAGAGTATATTGTTTTAGCATAAACAACATAGCATAACAATTGTTTTAGCATAAATCTTGCTACGCAAAATTGTTTGGGTTTTTACAGTAATTAATTTCTTATACAATAAAACACTGATAACCTATAAGGATATTTAAAGGTTTCAGAAATACACCGAGTAGTGAAAAATTCTTATTGTAATTCATGTTTATACGTAACACAAATATTTTTATTCCTGAAAAATGTTAAATCTTAGATCTACGTTGTTTTTGAAATCATTAATACAATTCCATATAATATATGTTTTAAAAGTGTCTAAAGTAAAAAAGAGAAAAAAATAAATAAAAAGAAAAGAAAAATTTTAAACAAATAGAACATAACTATTTATTTACCAAATTTATAGCAGTCAAAAGCTTTTTTTTTTATTTAAAATAAAATATTTGTTATACATTTATTTCCTATCAAGAACAGATATTCATTTTTCTTCAAAAATACTTTAAGCCGGAAGAGGCATAATAGTAGCATAGAATTGTCCGACAAACTTTTAAAAATTAAATCTATCTTGGCACAGTTGCAACTACTTGACAAAATAAACCACAAAAGGAACAAAGAGCGGAAGGCAATTTTTTTTTTCTAATTTTATGGTGGAACATTATATTCTTTTCAAAAGCTTTCATCTATTTTTCTTTTGACCTATTAAATATAATCAATCAACTGTTATGTAACGTTAAAAGTGTAGACATTGGCTTCAGAGATTTTCAATCGAAATGGAATGATTTTATTACAACTGTGTGCTTTTAAATGTATTGTGTTAAAAATAACATTATCTGGATTTATGAAATGTGGAAAAAAAGTTCTATTTTGTATATGAAAATATATATATATATATATATATATATATATATATATATTCTTTAAGTAATTTTATTGCAAAAACAAATCATATATTTTTAGTCGAGTTTTCTTTATTTCAAATACCACCTTCTTTTTAAACTTTTTAATAAATAAAATACCATGTAAATAATTTTATTCCAATTTAACATTTATATTTTTAAGTAGAATCCTATAATAAATTGAAAAGAAAAATCGAACATAACGAGAGTCTAACATGGTATGGCACAATTACAATTACTTGAAATGTAAAGTATGGTACATCTTAAATTCCAAATAACGTGCCCTCTATTGTTGATCTTGAAAAATATATGCAGTTGGAGGCAAATTAATATCGTACAGTATTACTCTTTGTCAGATGTATTAAACTGAAAATAATACTTTACACGGTTGTGGCTCCTTAAAAAAAATAAAAAAAATAAATAAATAAATAAAAACATAAAATAACCACTGTTGAATTTTCCTTGTATTTAAAAATGGTGTAGTACTTAAAATCCGTGTATAAATCCACTTTTATATATTTAGACTGGATATGGATTTTTTTTTTCATTTAGTGAGTTTCTCATTTTTCTAAACTAAATATATATATATATATAATGTAGATTTTTTTTTTTTTTACGAAAAATTCCTTTAATTATTCAGTTCCTACTATTAGTTCACACTCTCCCGATATATATATGTATATATCTTGTTCAAATTTTCAATCGTTAATAAAATACCTATTATTCATCCCTCAAGTTCAAATACATTTATTTAAACTTTTAGTGGATGACACTTGATGTTAATATAGTTTTTTCAAATATTAATTCATTAATTAAAATTAATTAATTAATTTTATTCAAATTTTCAACCGTTAATAAAATACTTATTATTCATCCACTCAAGTTCAAATACGTCTTTTTAAACTTGTAGTGGATGACACTTGATGTTAATACAGTTTTTATTTTAATATTAATTCATTAATTAATTTTAATTAATTAATTTTAGTTTTATATGAGATGAAAAAAATTCTCTTATTAAAATTTCCAATCGTTAATAAAATAATTATTATTCATCCACCCAAGTTCAAATACATTTTTTTAAACTTGTAGCGGACGACATTTGATGTTAATACATTTTTTTCAAATATTAACTAATTAATTAAATTTAATTAATTAATTTTAGTATTATATGAGATAAATTTCTCTTATTCAAATTTTCAATCGTTAATAAAATACTTATTATTCCTCCACTCAAGTTCAAATACATTTTTTTAAACTTCTAGTGGATGGCACTTCATGTTAATACAGTTTTTTCAAATATTTATTCATTAATTAAATTTAATTAATTAAGTTTATTCAAATTTTCAATCGTTTATAAAATACTCATTATTCAACCACTGAAATTCAAATACATTTTTTTAAAACTTGCACTGGATGACACTTGATGTTAAAACAGTTTTTTTAAATATTAATTCATTAATTAAATTTAATTAATTAATTTTAGTTTTATATGAGAGAAAAAAAAAATATTTTGCATAATTTTTCTTTGTTGATCTAAGTAGGAATTGTCTTTAAAAATTGCTTTAAATATTACTTGTTTATTGATTAAGTTTTCTTTCTCTCTAAAAGATGTCAGGATACATATAATTTACTCATTATATATATTATAGAATATGCAAACAAAAATATTTTTTATCTCATACAGTTTTAATTAAATACGAAAAAAACCTTATAACTGAATTACATTTAATATTCCCTTTTTAACTCCTAAACTAAACAAAAAGTGGAAAAGAAAAAAAAAAAAAAAAAAAAAAAAAAAAAAGTGAAAGTTTATAACTATTTATAGAAGATATCCAAATGAAGTTAACATTTAGTAATCCTAATTTTTAATTAATAAATTCTTATTTGTTTAGAAAAAAATAGGACGGCTCAATTAGTTTGCTTCAACTCTACATAAGCTTGGAAAACCATTTTAGCATCATATATAAATTTTCAAAAGATAATTCTAAAGCGAAATCTATCTTGGCACATTTGCAAATACTTAACAAAATAAACCACAAAACGACCATAAAGGAAAAATATATGAGTATTTCTCCATTCTCTGATGGCACATTCCTTTGTTTTCAAAAAAGTTTATTTGTTTTAATCTAATATATATGTTCTATTTACCGTTATGTGCTATAAGAGCTTGTCTACATTCTTTATGCATTTTAAATTAAAATGCGATAGTGTGAATTATAATTGTGTAATTGTAATAATAAGTTATCGTATAGGGAATAAAATAATCCGAGTTTAAGTAAAACGCCCATCTATAAACACGCAAAATGTAAAATATTTCTTTAGAGACTTTAAATTTAAATGTAATTATCTAATTTACTGCTGAATAAATTTAAAGCGATATATTAAAATGGGGAACAAAAAAGATCTTTAGACAGTTTAGAATCTGAATGCTTAATTAATTTTCAATAATTAGTTTAAGATTTTATTCTTTAATTTCTTTTCAGATTTAAAAATTTATGCATGACATTAAAATGGATATCATTGATCCTGTTCCAAATTAACGATTAAATAAATTTAAGCAATTTAATATTCATTATAATTAAATTAGTTTTAAAACATGAAAAGGAATTAAATATATCCATATGGGGTTTTGTTCTCTCTAAATTAAATATTATGAGTTAGCATTGTAAGGGTCATTCCCCCCAAAGTGTACATTTTCAATGCAAATTTTTCCAAAGAAATGTTTTTTTTTTTCCTTTCAAGACATATTTTATCGTTTTTAGAAACTTGCGACTTACTGCACGTAAAAATTAGCAAAGACCCAACTACATTATATTTAATTTTTTCAGAAACATAGTTCTTTTATTAACATCAATCACTGATAGGGGTGAGCTTTATGCTACAGTTATGTGTGTGCAGTCAGACAAAGAGTAAAAATCTATTAATTTTATTAGATATATAACTAAGGAGCAATTCTATATAAAAATGCATAATGAATTATTTGGGATGAATACAAAAAACACAAAATATTCCTCCCACATTCGGAGTTTCTTTTCATCTGTCATCTTTTGTATGTTATTCAATTCTTCTCTTTTAAAGTTTTGAAACTATCTTTTTTGATTTGCACTCATTGCAAATTTTTGTTAATCATTTTTCGCTGAAATATTCATTTTCAAAAATGAAAGATTCACGGGGGTGAGGAACATGCTTTATATATTAACCTACATATTTATTTTTTGAGAAAAATTATTTTAGTTCTTTAAATCAACATATGTTGATATATATACATAAGTAATATAATCATATATCTTAGTGTTGCTTTAGTAATTTTGAATTTCAGTTTCGGATGTCAGAATCTCCAATAATCATCCTTACTTTTTTATAACAAAATCTAACACATGAGTATAAAAACAAATTTCTGACTTATAGTTTAACAACAGCAAACATAATGACTAATTTTTAATTCATTTTAATTTTAAGCTATGAGGTATTCGCTACAGCTGTTGCCGGCATGACCTCAAATGATCTCAAAATGGCGTTATTTCCTTGGAACAACCTTCCTTCACGATTAAAAAAGCAGAACCACATAATGACTAACATCAGCATCCTTAGAAACAAAATGTGATGATAAATTTGCCATCTGTTAACATGAAAATGAATTTAATGTTTGGTTCATGGAGGTGAGAATTTATTATGTGACACTACATTCTGCACGCAGAAAACGAACAAAAAATACAAAAAAATTAATTAACTATCCTAATTTACTTTGCTCTTGAGATTATAGTAGTTAGAACAATAATTATTTATTTTTTTCCAATTAAATAAGTAATCTAACATTTTCTTAGTAACGGTGGGTTTGTGATATGATCTCACATATTGTGAAATGAAAAATAAAAAATATAAGGCAACTATAAAAAATGTACGCACCCAACACATTTAGTCTCATTTCATTTTCTATAGAAAATATAAATTTATTCAAAAATATTCACTTCAAATACTGAAAAATGCTTTGTGACTGATATTGTACACTTTTGGGAGAATGACCCATAAAGTTATATTAAGGGGACTGTGGGGCTTAAAATCCTTAAAAATATTTTTTTTTATTTTTGTAAATTTCAACTTAAATATTATGCAAGGTACATTATATACATTATGGCATGCATTTATCACAAAAATATTTAAAAAAAAAAATTATTTTTGAGAAAAAAATGGAATTTTACGCGTCGTCTTAGAAATCTTCGAAATGACCCATGCGTCTTCAATATCAATGAAAATCCCCAATATTTTTATAAAAGTTTGGTTTATATGTATAAATAAAATCAAGCATCGAATTTTATATATTTGAATTTAAAGGTTAAAAAAAAAATCCAAAATTTCAAAAATGTTTCGAAAAAATTTCAAATTTTTTCAAAAAAAAAAATTTTTTTAACCTTTAAATTCAAATATGTAAAATTCGATGCTCTATTTTATTTCTATATATAAATCAAACTTTTATAAAAAAAATATTGGGGATTTTCATTGATATGGAACACGCAGGGGGCACTTCGAAGATTTCTAAGATGACGTGTAAAATTCCATTTTTTTTATCTTTTTTGTGATAAATGCATGCCATAATGCATATAATGTACCCTTGAATAATATGTAAGATGAAATTTACAAAAAATAAAAAAAAATTGAAAAAAATTGAAATTTTGAAAATTTTTCGAAAAAATTTCAATTTTTTTCAACTTTTTTTTTTAACCTTTAAATTCAAATATGTAAAATTCGATGCTCGGTTTTATTTCTATATATAAACCAAACTTTTATAAAAAATATTGGGGATTTTCATTGATATGGAAGACGCATGGGGCATTTCGAAGATTTTCTAACACGACGCGTAAAATTCCATTTTTTTTCTCAAAAATATTTTTTTTTAAATTTTTTTGGGATAAATGCATGTTGTAATGTATATAATGTACCCTTGAATAATATTTAAGTTGAAATTTACAAAAATAAAACAAATTATTTTTAAGGATTTTAAACTCCACCGTCCCCTTAAAGATAATAAACGGTCAAGTGCGAGTATTACTCGCGTTCAGAGGGTTCCGTGCAATAAATGTATGAATTATTAACCGTACTATTAAAAAAATCGTTGCTAAAAGAATAAAAGACGTTGGTTTGGGTATAGATGTATATAAAAGGAAAGTGCGAATGGGTTTACCATAAAATTTCAAAGAGATGTGAAGACTTAATAGTACAAAATATTGCCATTTTGTATAACTCTTTTTTAATCTTATCCGAATCTGTTTATAAAGAACTTAATTCGGTACTGACAATAAAAGTAGTGCATATCAGTAGTGCTTCATTTGGCATTTCATAAAACTACTTCAGCGTAGTAATAATCTATTCATTTTACAGTGTAGCTAAAACAAAAAACTTGTTGAAAGTTTTTACTTGGCATTGTGCTAAGCGCGCTTCGAAAGAAGGAAGCAAGGCACACTTGAACCGTGCCGCGTACTTCCAGATGGGTTTTTACTTAACTTTTAAACACACCTATTGAGAGATCCAATCAATGTAAACTAGTCGCGAATCTAATAGTATTTATGTGATTAATTCTAGTTAAGGGGTCTTTTACCTTTTACACACGACGAAAATTAACGAAAAAATTCAAAATTCTAATTAGACTATCTTCAAAACCTTTTTATGTATAAACAGGATTTTTGACTATTGATTAAACGGATTGTGCTTTGTAATGTGCTACCATTAGCAATTTATTAGACTTTTACAGAATTTGTGTACTGTTGAAATCAAAAAAGCTCTTTTTTTTTCACTTTATAAGTCATTGCGCACATGATATCTCAAGAAAGTATGTATGGATTGTCAGGAAATTTGATAGAGATACTAAAGAAATGTGTGTGTTTAAAATTATGTTCTACTCTTCCGCTAAAATTATTTCATTAACAATATATAAAGAAATTTAAAAAAAATCAAAATTTTACAATTATAAGGAATAAAAATAATTATAACTAAAAATTTACCATTGTAAATACTTAAAAGTAGATAATTTTAAACTCACATATTTGTTTAGTACCTTTGCCAAATTTCATGACAATCCATACATACTTTCTCAAGATACGCGAGCAATGGCCCATGGAGTAAAAAAAGAGCTATTTTGACTTTCAACAATACACAAATTTAGTAAAAGGCTAATATATTTCTAATGGTAGCATATTACAAGTACAATCTGTTTAATCAATATCCAAAATTTCATGTTTATACATAAAAAGGTTTTGAAGAGAGACTAATTCAAAATTTGAAATGTTTCATTAATTTTCGACTAAATTCGTTTAAAAGGTACAATACCCTTTTAATTAGGTTTTTTTTTAACAATTTGACGTTTATTGCTTATATACTGCTACTCGGCATTGCACTACACAAATATATCATTAAAACTTGTTATCTGGTCCTTAAAAGTTGATGGTAGATAGAATACACCACCCCTGTCATTATGTATGTCCAAACTGTGCGTATCTTTAAGAGTTAATATCTCGGCTAATTACCGACGATTTTTTTGGAAAATCATTATCAACAATGCTTTTATACTTCTGCTGCGACAAGTGCATCCTGTACTCCTCAACACCTTTGCTGAATGCCTGCAAATCGAGATTTGTGTGTAACGGAAAAATGCGCTTTTCTCAAAAACTATGTGACCCAGAGTAATCCCTATAATTTTTCTGCAAGTTTTACGTTAACGTCTACTTCCTCTAATTTTTTTCCTAATTTTAGTTTCAGTAGCTTCGGAAATAGATGGGAGGGAACGTATTTTTGCACTACGTTTTCGACAATATCGCTGAAAATATAACACCTAAAATTAAAAGAAATGCTTTTTTTGAGTTCAGTCTTACGAAAGTGTCACACGATATACAAAGAAAAGATTTTTTTTTCAAGCAACTTAATTAGCCCCTCTACATTTTTCCTAAATATATATGTCAATATTTAATAAGCTGAAAATATTTGAGTGAATAGTCATTATTACATCCCCCAATTTGAACTTTTCACGTTCCATAGTTTAGGAGTAACACAGGTAGCACAAAGATATCGGCCAATATCAAAATGTAATATTAGCCAACGTTAAATGACCCTCCCCCCTTTAAAAAGATATTCCACGAATGTTATTTTTTTATATTTTGCAATGTTGGCCATTATTTCCCAACATCTCTGAATATCAGTTTGTGACATTAAGTGATATCTTTTTCTGTTATTGCTTAATATCATTATTTGACATTGAGCGATATATTACAGAATAACATTTTTAATTATTAAATTACAACTTTTTAGATATTAATTTGTTTTTTGAACCCCAACAAATGCGATTTGCAAACGTGGTCACGTAAACGTCTCACTGAGGAGTTTATGCTCAAGAGATTTCTAGCCTTACTGAGGAATAAGATAGAGAAATTTGGTTCAATTTAAGTATAGAGAACATTTACTCAGAGAGAATGTAGTAATAAAGAACTTTCAATAGAAAGCGGTGTGAGTAGATATTTCTGTTAGTGATGTAAGAAATGTCTGATAAAATTGTCTCATACTCTTTCAGTCGCAATCGACTTTTTTTTTTTTTTTTTTTTTTTTTTTTTTTTTTTTTTTTACATTCTTTTAACAAAGATTTAAATATCTTTTTTTTAAGTTTGTTAGAAATTTAAAAAGAAATTATGTTGAAAACTAATGACCTACTTTTGAAACTCAACTTGTATTCTTCAATAATAAAGAATATATATATATATATTTTTTTTTTTAAGTCTGAAAATCGAGATAAACATGGTATTCATTAAAAAATGCATAAATTGATCCCCTTTTTTATGTAAAAATATTATGTGATAAAAAAAAGCATATTTTGTTTTTTATAAAACTAACAATTGTTATATTTTAACATCGTTATAGGCACTACATTATTTTTTTAAATACAAATATTTCTAGAGCAATAATTGCAGATTTCCTTATTAAGTTTTTATATAGCACATCAATAGAATTTATAAAATGCTTTTCTTGAGAAATTTTCTAATGAAGCCTCTATAAATTTCTATATAAATTGTACTTACAGAAAAATTTCCATACCAATCTCAAAAGATTTCAGTATATATTTTTTCAATTATATTTTTATATATACATATTCAATTATATATACATATATATAAATAATTATAAATTCCTAAAGAAAATTTTTATGTAAAGAAAATTTCATGGCAGGTGTCTCCATCAAACATTCTTCGACGAAAACGATAAAAATGGGCGGTCCTTCAGAATTGTCCATTCACTTTTGTCAAGATTAATAACTTCGGCAGATATGCTAAATGCCGACAGATATCCTGAAATGTCTGAAAAATAATATTGTTTTTACGAATGTCGATAAATGCCTCTGAATGTTTGAATATTAATATCATTTTTACAACATTGGCCAATGTAAATAAAATATTAAAAATAAGGCATTAAAAATCAAGTTTTATAAAAATGGTAAAATTGTTAAATTTTATTGTTTAGAATACTATTTATGTATTACAATGTTATAAGTAAGGCAAAATATTCGTTTGGATACTTTCTTTTAAAAACTAATTTTAAGTTACATCTGTGAATATTGGCAGATATTGTAAATTTGACGTCTGACATTCAGTGATTTTCGAGATATTGGCCAATATAGATCGGATCATTGGCAGATATCTGTGTGCTACCTGGGAAAGTGGCTGTGACAGACAGACAGATACAGGAGTTATCTTATAATGGTTCTGTTTTTACTTTTTAAGTACGGAACCCTAAAAATCTGACTCTATATTTGTGCTTCATATACAAAGTGTCCACTCTCAACGGTGTTCAGTTGCTAATTTCTAACCGATTAGGAGCAGACATATCGTTCCAAATACAAAAATGTTTTAAATGAGGTAAACAATTATATTAATTTTTTGGGGGGGATTAACAATTTTTTTTTAAGTTACGAAATTTAAATTTTTATACGGTTCCCCAATCCTATAAGTCTTATTTTGTAAAAATGCCCTATTGCACTAACAAGTAAGACAAAAAAAGTTTCATTCATCTAACACTAAAATTGACCGAGTCATGAAACTTTGAATTGCATGACTCATACCAATTTTCTGATCTGAATATAGATGAGGTGGGCCATACTTCGAGGTATCGTACACAAGTGTTTAAAGCATTAGAAGGATTTATTTCGAGTGTACATTTCTGCATTGTAGCCTAAGGGATAACTTTAATGTAACTTTATTTTTTATTAATTAAGTTTAAGATTGGATAATCTAATAGCATTCTAAAATATGTATAATTTTGTAAATAATTGCGACTAATATGCTTTGTATTGCGAATAATTGTTTTTAGCATTTGAATTAACAAAATTTCTGTTATTTTTTAAACTTATGTTTTTTTAGCAAAAGTTGTATATAATAAAAATAGATTTTAAATTTATATTATAAAGTTAATTTTACTCTCAAGTATTATTATTTTTTATCTAAAGGTTATTTACATTTCTAGAAAATTTTTGGATGACCCCTATTTCTCAGCAAAATAGATGCTTCATCTTTAATCAGCAATTACTCGGTCAGTTTTAATAGTAAAACAATGAGACTTTTTTGTCTTACTTCCTAGCGTAATAGAAAACTTTGTTAAATATAACTTATAGAACCTGGAGAACACATAAAAATGCCAATTTCGTATTTTTTTGTGAAATGTTTTTCTTGACCAACATCGTTTTTAGAATACGTCTTTGTCTCAATTAAAGCATTTTTATAATTGGAGCTGTATGTCTGTGCCCAACGGTTTAAGAATTAGCCTTTGGATACCGTTGAGAGTGAGCACCCTGTATACGACTAAGAAAATTCAAAGATGAGTCAAAAAAGTTCGACAACTATATCGATTTTCAAAGATAACAATGATGAAAAATCTTTCAGAAGCAGGAGCCTTACCACAAGCACATCGGATTCTCCCCTTTCTCGGAAAATCTTCTGGATTTCCCGATGTGACGTTGCATTCCGATAATAATGGGATAAACGCTACTACGACACAATCGAGACCGTCTTCAATCGGATTACTGTTATCGAAATCTCCACGAAAACTTTCGACCCCATTGAAGGGAGTGAGAAAAGTATATATTGTCGGAAGCGCATCTTTGGGGAGTGGTTTTAAAGCGGTTGATATTGTTTTCTCTGTTTAATAAAAATACCATCGACACACGCCGAATTAAGATATTTTCATAATCTTTTTTTAAAACGAGAGTGAAATGTTCAGATTTTCAGCTGTCAAAATCTCAAAATGATAGGACGGATAGTTATTTATAAAATGGAAAATAAAAATGAAATTTATTTTT
This sequence comes from Maratus speciosus, assembly GCA_963932465.1. Taxonomy (NCBI): domain Eukaryota; kingdom Metazoa; phylum Arthropoda; class Arachnida; order Araneae; family Salticidae; genus Maratus; species Maratus speciosus. The sequence goes on along the minus strand of OZ010795.1, from coordinate 431,726,815 downwards.
TTTAACCGAGCAAGGGTTTTTCTTTGAAAATCAATAAAAAATTAACATGTTAACTTACAAATATTTAATCAGTATCATAAGAAAGGCCTTATTCTAGATTTTTAAATGGTATGAAAAGAAAAGTGTTATAAGTTCTTGTTAAGTAAATATGGGTATAAATACTCCAAAATTTCAAGAAATTCTACTTAAATATAAAATAACTGGGAAAATATTATAAGCTTTGAAACTAATTTTAAAAACTAATAATAAAGTTTTTTTTTTTTTTTTTTTTTTTTTTTTTTTTTTTTTTCAAATACTGCAAGCAATTTTTTGTAGATTTAGATTGATTTTTCTTTGTGGTATGCTGTCTTTTCAAAATGAAATTTAACATAAAATAACAAAAACACCAATACTAATTTTAAACAATAATAAGTGAAGTATTTATTAAACATAGTCTAACAAAGCATCATGTACAATGTTATTAATCTGCTTTAAATAAACAGTGCGCAATACCAAGAACATTTCATTTTTATTTTTCATTTTCTAAAAACTACCGGTCATATCATTTTGAGCTTTCAACAGCTAAAAATATAAATATTTCATATACGTTTAAAACTAGTATGTTGTGGCCATCACAAAACTTTCTTCTATATAAATCACGTCAATTAAATCATTTAAATAGTACAAGAAATTACATCAATTTAGCAACAATTCAAATCAAAGTGTATCTGAATTTGAAGTTTGATAAAAATTCGTGCCTTAATTCTCGAGATAGAGCTATAGCAGAAATTCTGAAAAATGTAGCATAGCAGCGCCACCTGTTGAGTGATTTACACCAATACATAAACAACAGTAACTGATATCCAGGTATACATGGATCTGAAGTTCGTTGAAAATCCAAGCATTAGTTCTTGAGATAGAGCTATTGCAGAAATAAAAAATAAAGCATAGCAGCGCCACCTATTGAGCGATTTACACCAAACTGTATAAAATGTCATTCATGTCAAGGACTAACTGATTCTAAAGTTTGATGAAAATTCGTGCATTAGTTCTTGAGATACACCTATAGTGACAATTTTGAAAAATACAGCATAGCAGCGCCACCTGTTGAGCGATTTGCACCAAAATGTACAAAATGACAATTCATATCAAGGATTAACTGATTCTGAAGTTTGGTGAAAATTATTGCGTTAGTTCTTGAGATACAGCTATAATGGAAATTATGAAAAGTGCAGCATAGCAGCGCCACCTGTTGAGCGATTTGCACCAAAACACAAACAGCACTAACTCATATCAAAGTATACTTGAATCTGAAGTCTGATGAAAATCCAAGCATTAGTTGTTGAGATAGAGCTATTGCAGAAATCGTACATAATGCAGTATAGCAGCGCCACCTGTTGAGTGATTTACACCAAAATGAACAAAACTTCAATTCATGTCAAGGACTAACTGAATCTGAAGTTTGATGAAAATCCGTGCATTAGTTCTGGAGACTGAGCTATTGCGGAAAATTGTGAAAAGGCTGCATAGCAGCGCCACCTGTTGAGCGATTTACACCAAAACCTAATCAGCACTAATATATATCAGGGACTAACTGAATATATTTTTTTTTATTCCGTGCATTAGTTCTTGAGATAGAGCGCCCACAAAATTTGTGTCACATACAGACAGACAGACTCACAGATGCACAGACTGACAGACAGACATTTTGTAAAAACATGTTTTTCGGAATCTCTGACCCCTAAAACTTGTAAATCCGTCGAAAACAGAAAGTCGAAAATTTTCACGAATCCAATACTTTCTTCTCGTAAAGATAGAAGAAAGTAAAAAAGATTATCAATATATCTTAATTAGGCGTGTGTTGATGGCATTTTTAATAAACACGGAAAGCACTATCAAGCATTTGTTTTCTGTTTTCGATAAGGAGAAAAAGAGAGAAGAAACATGAGAATTGAAGTGATCAGTCTGGTTTTTTCCGATGCCTACTTGAAAAGGATTCTTGAAATCTTTCAGTTATTGTCGCTTGCTTCGTAGTACCGCCTAAACTGTGAATCAGTTATTTTTTTGGGGGGGAAACATGAAAATTCGACCACAGGTTCTTCCCGCTTCGGAACGAACTCCATGTGCTTGTGGTAGGTCCCCAGATGCGCATGGAGAGATAGTCGAGAAAGAAAATGTAATGTTAGATACAGATGACTGTTGCTGGTATTCAAATGTAGTCAGTTTGAGCATTCATACGCAGTTGCAATGAAATGACACATAAACATCGTTTTGTAACAAATGAAGTTACTATAGATTCTGTGGTTTTGTGACACTAATGACGTTTTTCCAAGCAGTTCATATGATTCCATTGATTTACAGTAAGATACTCCTTCTTTTTCACGGATAGTATGTATTTAATTTTTCTTTTCCGATATGAAAAAAAGCTACTTTTAATTTTTGATTTATTGTTATTATTATTTTGTCTTAATATTAGTGAATATGCTTCAATTTTCTTTTATGTTATTTATTTACAGTTTTTAAATTATTTATTTACTGTTTGAATTTCAATGAAAATTACAAATTTACTTTAAATACTTTCATAATAGCGACCACCTTCAACGGGTGAAATCTAGTAAGTGTTGTTGGAAACAAGATAATTGTTTTATAGCAATCTTTTAATGATATCCGTTTCATATTAATCAACATCGTTGCGTTTAACATGAATTCAGTGCAATAGATCTGGATACGTAGGACTTACCTAAGTTGATAAATGATACATTTTTTTTTTTTTTTTTTTTTTTTTTTTTTTTTTTTTTTTTTTTTTATGATTGAACTTTTATAATGATGAATAAAATTAAATATAATTTTTCTCCAAATTTTAAAATCTAATGGAATTCTACAATTGAGTAGCTACTGAGCTAGATTTGTATTACATAGCTGCCAACATTTATGTATTATCAAGTTAAATACATGTATTTATAACCAGAAAATTAAATGAAATAAAATAATTACCACACAGAAACAAGGCACGATTTATTCAATATTTTTTTATTGGTTAAAGTAAGTTTAGGGTAAAGCGGGATCAGACGCCTCGGTGGGACAGATGCCGCAGACACTGTGTGGGCGACACTAGCGCTCCCTAGACCACTTTAAGAAATTCGTAGTGTTCATCTGTGCTGTGTGATCGGTTGTAAGCGTTCCCACCGCTTAATCGCCATTATTTACAAATTCATGCCACCTTTTTATGGTTCGAACCTGCGTGATAAATTGTTAAAATTATTCTATTAAAGTTTTATTACATATTTCAAGCCAAATAAGCAGACATTTCATCCCAAACAGATTCAAACTGTAGGCTAGATCCTCGTAGAACACGTATATGGGCTTACCTTTTTCTCGCATCGATTACATGACACAAAATGGCGGCAGGGAATCTTATCCGCCACTATGGGGCAGATGCTGCACCGAGGTTGAGGAACAGGTGCCGCAAATTATATTTTTGTTTCTCAGTTTAAAAAATTCATCACTGCGATTTAATTAGAACTTACATTTAAATGAACGTATATCAGCGCATTCTGCTACTTATCAAAATATTCTCAGCAACAATGTTGGTTTACCATATGTAAATAAGGAAAACGTAGGCCGTTTACAATTCTCACCATCTAAACTGTTAAACAAAATATCTCCTGTCCCAATGGACAAAAGACCGATACAGCCAAGTAAGACAAAGTGAAATGATGCAAATATTAGAAGCACAGAGTTTATAAAAAAAAAGAGAGAGAGAAGGAAATAAAAAGAAACAGTCCTTCCGGCCAGTGCCAGGAGGAAGAGGTAGCTTTCATATTCCTTATTTTTAAAAAGCAAGCTTATTTTATTCAAACACACGAAGCTCAATTTAGTGGAAACCGATTATAGGAGATTCAATACTAATTTTTATCAATAATAAATCAATACGATTGAGAATTTCGCGAAATTATTCAGCTTTATCCAAGCTGCTTTTATTTAAAGTAACTTATATTTGGTTGCCAAATTCGGCGATATCTTGAAGTTCCTGCCATTTTAAGACAACATGGTGGATGAGGCTAACGAGAGAACGTGGTCGAGAGCTTAGTAATTCCTGAACACATGCTCACTCACATTGGAATCAGTTGATATATACAAGTGCAGTCGCAGGCAAAAAATCAGATTTTCCAAAATGTCACCCACATTAGAAATTGAAACTGCTATATCTGAGCAATTTTGTAAGATAAGGAGAAAACAAAAAATGCTCTATAATCCTTATATCATGGTCAAATACTTAAGAAAGAAACCTTTTTCAATTTCTATTTTTTCTGCACCTTACTTTAAATATAATATATTACTTAATTTAATGGCCTCCACTTTGAAACAATATGGCTGATGAAGGTGGCCAGCGAGCTTGGTCAAGACATTAAGATATACTATCCACATGCCTTCTTACATCGAAATTGGTTAATAAATACGCGTGTTATCACGTGACAAATATCAGATCGTTTCAAAATGCAAGCCATGCTAGAAATTCAAAGTGCTATAATTCAGCCATTTTTTAAGATATATACAAAACAAAAACTGCTCCGGAATCTTTGTATCCAGGACAAACACTTAAAAAAACTTTTTCATTTTTCAATTTTTGATAACTCATTTTAATTTTAAAATTTATTTATTTTTTTAAATGGCAGCCCTTTTGAAACAAGATGGCGAATGAAGCTGGCCAACAAACTCGGTCGAGACATTGGTGTGTACTATCTACATACCAAGTTACATACAAATCGGTTCATAAATGCGCCTATTATCGCGTGACAAAAATCAGGTCGTTTCAAAATGTCAGCCACAATAGAAATTCAAAATGCTATAAATCAGCCATCTTTTCAGATATAGACGAAACAAAAAAGTTTCCGCAATCTTTGTATTAAGGTCAAACACATACAAAAAAAATCTTTTTCATTTTCCAATATTTTGGTACTTTATTTTAAATTTTTATTTTTTAAAATTGTTTAAATGGCCGCCATTTTGAAACAAGATGCGGATGAAGCTGGCGAACGCACTCGGTCGAGAAATTGGTACGTATTATGTATACACCAAGGTACATCCAAATCGGATCATAAATACGCCTGTTATCGCGTGACAAAAATCAGGTCATTTCAAAATGTCAGCCACGCTAGAAATTCAAAGTGCTATAACTCGGCCATTTTTTAAGATATAGACGAAACAAAAACTGCTCCGGAATCTTTTTATCAAGGTCAAACACATAAGAAAAAAATATTTTTCAATTTTCAATTTTTTTATACCACATTTCAAATTTTAAATTTTTTTAAAAAATTTAAATGGCCGCCATTTTGAAACAAGATGGCGGATGAAGCTGGCCAACGAACTCGGTCGAGACATTGTTACTTATTATGTATACACGAAGGTACATCCAAATCGATTCATGAATACGACTGTTATCGCGTGACAAAAATCAGGACATTTCAAAATGTCATCCACGCTAGAAATTCAAAGTGCTATAACTCAGCCATTTTTTTAAGATATAGACCAAACAAAAAATGCTCCGGAATCTTTGTATCAAGGTCCAACACATAAGAAAAATATATTTTTCAATTTTCAATTTTTTGGTACCACATTTGAAATTTTAATTAAAAAAAATTTAAATGGCCGCCATTTTGAAACAAATGGCAGATGAAGCTGGCCAACGAACCCGGTCGAAGCATTGGTGCACTATGTATACACGAAGTTAAATCCAAATCGGTTCATAAATACGAGAGTTAAAGTGTGACAAAGATCATATATATATATATATAAAAGCCGTTCTCTGTATGTATGACCTTTATACAAATCTTCAGTTTTTGACCGATCTGCACGAAACTTCATGTACATACGTTTTGGAACGTGGAAAAGAACGCTGTCTACTTTAAAAAAACCACCAGACCACTAATTATCCCTTTTTCTACCACTTTCCATAATTTAAAATTACAGAAATATCTCTATTTAAATTTTGTAATTCATAGATTCTTTTCTGTTGCCACACATCTCAAAAACGGCTCAATTATTTAAAAAAATGATATCTCGAGTACATTGTTTTATAAAGCAATAAAAATTCGGATGGTATCACTATATATTTTTGTTGTTTTTGAAATTGACGTCATTCAAAGAAGAAAATGCACATTTTTTCATATATTTATGTGAAAACTTTAACTAAGCATGTTTTAAAATGACGTAGTATCTTAGTTGAATGTTTCTGAAATTTAAAAATCTATTTTAATGGAATCGTTTCAATATCAAGAAATCAATTAAGGAAAAAGATAATTAAAAAAAATCGTTTGCTATATATGACGCCAATTTCGTCAATATAATTTCAAACTGGTTCTGGAAACCGGGTGCTACAATTTATTTCCTAATTCCTATTTCCTTTGTTTTAGCGATTAGTTTCGTTTTAGCGATCGTTTATTTATCTGAGTAGCACATTTCTCCCACTGCGGACAAATTCTACGAACAAATCTTTAATTAAAGGAAATATATGGGTGAATTTGATCTTCCATTTTAAAGCAATATGTATCTTTATCTCAAATGTCCATCCGTGTAGCTGAAAACGATACGATTGTCACTGTGCTATTATATTTTCTAATGTGTAAGACAAAATTTCGGCTGTTTTGGGCCTAATTTTTAAGTTGATCATTTACAGTAGGATTTGGTCTAAGAATGATAGACGGATATGCAATATACTATAAATATTCCTCAAAAAATATCTAACTTTAAAAAAAAAAACTTTAACTTTTTTACATTCAGAATTGGTTTCGCCTGATTATAGAACATTTCAGTTAATTCTATAACAAAGCATGTACAACAAAATATTATATACTAAAACTATTCCAGAAAGTTGGGTGCAATTTAATAGTGCAAATTTCATTAAAATCTCTCCCGTAGAACTTTCCGACTCACCTGACTATTGAACGTTCTTCTATAATTTTATGACAAAGCAACGTAAAAGTATATGCAATATTTTAAAAACATCCGTGTAAAATTATCAAACAAACAATACAAGTTCCCATTCAGAATTTTTTTTAAAAAGGCTAATCTTACATAATCGGGTACCACATAATTATGGAATTTTCCCCTATAATTCTATGACTAATCAGCGTATATCAATGTTACGCACCAAAACCTTAGCTGAAAAACTAATAGTGCAAGTTGAATTAAAATTATTTCAGAAGAACCCAAGTTATAAGCAGCAGGAATGAGATTCCCACACGAAAACAAACAAATACTGAAATTTGCCAATTTAGTTATGTGAAGGTACACGAAAACAAACAAATACTGAATTATTTACAATGTTTTTGAGCAATTAAGTTAATCTTTTGTAACTGGGTTGCAGGCATATTTTTAAAAATTCAAGGTCGAAAACTACTTTTAAAAACATAAAAAATCTGTAAATTGACATAAACTTTTCAAACAAATTACGGAAAGTATTTCTTGTTTTCTGTTAGACGTTGAAATAATGGGATGCATGATGTATAGAGATCAAATTGCAGTAAAAGCGTAAAATGGTACGGTTAGGTTGTTGCCACCAACAATATGATACTAGGCGTAACTCATAGAAATGTATTTCCTTCATAATATTGCATTATTAGCAAACGGATATATCTTTCCTGATTGGGTTGCAGGTATATTTAAAAATATTTCGTGATTGAAAATTAATTTAAAATGGATAAATAAACTGTAAATTGAGATAAGCTTTTCAAAGAAATATTACTGAAAGTACTTTTTTTATTCTATTAGACGTTGGAATAACCAAATGCGCGATATTTAAAGGTCAAATTGCAGTAAAAGTTAAATTTATGGTTGGGTTTGCTTGCTGCCACCAACAATATGATGCTATAGTTACTCATAGCAATATCTTTACTTTATAATATTGCATGAAGAGTAAACAAGCATATCTTTCGTAATTTTGCTGCATGTAGGGATGAGATTTCCGCGTTTTTGCACACCGGTATATTCTTAGAGAAAATGTTGTTCTGTTAAATCGTACGAGTATTCCGATTAAATGAAATATCATTATCTTTACCAAAATACTGGTGTGCAAAAACGCGGAAATTTCATCCCTGGGCTGCATGCAAATTAAAAAATACCCATGATTGAAAATTACTTTAAAATCCATTCACATGAAAAAATTGAGATACAATTTTCAAATAAATTTCATTTGACAAAACGTTTTTTTATTCGACAGTGTGAAAAACGAAATGTATGATATTCATATGTTCAGAAAAATGTCAGCAAAGGCAAAATTTATGGGTTAGGTAGTTGCCATCATCCCTATCATGTTACAATTGGCATTGTGTTTGTAGTTTTTTTTTTTTTTTTTTTTTTTTTTTGTATATTCTAAAGATGACTCAATGAAAGACTCGAAACATGTAAATTTTTAATATTTTTAATGTTTTTTTTTATTGAAATGACGCTTTTTAAGCAAATAATTATACTTTAATATATGTTTTGACATTTGTTTGGAATATACATTATTATGGTATAGTTAATAGTAGACGCAATTAAGACTATTTTACTTATATTTCTTATTGGTCTTTTTAACGATTCGTGAACGGTAATGCACCAATCTCAGTTATTATCATTGCCGTATTATTTCATTTTAATGTATTTTACCCGGGAGGACCCTTATTATTGACACGAGCGAAGCCGGGTAGATCTGCTAGTATATATATATATATATATATATATATAATGCTTTCAAAAAAATTTTTAAAAACAAATAACCCAGTGCATCAGGCGCAACGCAGCTTCTTATATGCACAAAGTGAATATAGCTCTAATAAAAATGAATGACTATGAAAATTATTATGAAAAGAGGGTGCAAAACAACAATAAAAATCCATGAAAATTTATAACGAAAAAACAACAAACAAACCACTCCCTGCTCTTCAGAAAGTGGGAGGAGTGAAAAAAGCAGGTATCAAAAACAGAAATTGGATCCTCACGGGTTTCGCAAGATATGGCCAACCCACATACTCCAAAAGTATAACAATAGATTTAAACTTTCAAAAACACAACATAAAAAAAGCTATTTCATAATTTTAACGAATCAAAACTGCTTTAAAAACAAATATAACCAACCAATTCAAATCCAAGAAAACCGATTTAGCTTATAAAACGTAAATAAAAATTAATAAAAAAATTTTTTAAAACAATTTTTTAATATGACTAATTCATTAAGCAATTAGAAGTATTGAACATGTGAGAAGGCCATATCCCCACCTTTACCCATGAAGACCTGAAAAAAACTTGCTACCTTTAAAACAATCACTACGCTCCACTTCTTTCCATCAGCAGGAGTTGAAAGCAAGGCCATAATCCAAGTTAGACCAGCGTCGTGAAGACTTGTCTTTCCATTATCCTCATAATCATTAATTTTCTTTCCAAGTCACCGCAGTTTCTACTTGAAGCACATCAACATGCAGACGTTCTTAAAGACTTTAGTCCACACCCTTCATATATTCAAGCAGCTACCTTGGCATCCATTACGGTGTTTGGCCGCTCAGCTGTTGCCACTTTATAAAACTCTTCTTAAGTTGATTTACATAATGAAAAATAAACTGGTATGGAAATAAATTATTATAAAAAAGACTAGCAGTAAATTTAAAAATCTGTGAACTCAAAAATTCTCTATTACTACAAATTCTATAAAATCTATTAATTTGTCCCACAATGATATTATTAAAAACCTTCTTACATAAATTTGAATACCAGTGTGGCATCGATAAGTATTAAAATTAAAAAAATCCCGTTTATCAAAAAGCTTAATTAGTATATTGTTATCATTAATTAAAATGTCTAAATCCAAAAAATTAACATGTAAATTATCAACAGAAGCCTTATTTAATTTCAAACATGGAGGATAGATATCGTTAATCGATACCAAAAGTTTGTCATCGAATATTATTAAATCATCGATATACCTTAAAACTGAATAACTCTTATTACTGTTTAAAACATAATTAAATTCATAATAAAAAAGAAACAGATTTGCAGCAGAACTCGAAAAATTAGTTCCCATACCGATACCACATACCTGGTAGAAAAATGAGCTATTGAAAGTAATGAAATTATTAAGAAAACAGAAATTACATAAACTCAAGAAAAAATCTCTTTTAATTCCAAGCTCCTCCTCAATACAGAACATATCAAAAATATTTTTTAGTGTATCATAAAGTAAATCTATAGGTATATTAGAAAAAAGGTTTTCAAAATCATAGGTATACAAATTTGTGGGCGTTATGGGCGTTTTTTTAATTTTATTTAAAACCTCATTGCTATTGTCTATACACCAAAAATAGCTAGTATTTCTATATTTAAACTTCAAAAAACCATAGATGCGCTTCAAAAACTCCTGTAACTTAACATTTAAACTTTTACCTATACCTCTTGAATTACAACATATAAATCTGAATTTAATAGGTGTCTTGTGAAATTTTGGGGTCATAAACAGAAATGGAAAAGTATGATGATTATTAATAGCAAAATTATATGAATACATTTTTCTAGCCTTCTTGGTGTATGCATTAAATTTGTTTACAACAACCTTGTGACTTAATTTACATTCCTTATAAAATTTACTATTATTTAACTCATTTTTAACTTTATCAATGTAAAAAAGCTTTCAAATAATTGCATAATTTGAAGCCGCTTTGTCCACAGGTACTATTACAAAATTGTTACGTAAAAATTGAATATAATTTAAATCTTCTTTATTGAGACTATGATAAACATAATCCTTACTGTTCAAATAATTATTAACAAAAAACTCAAATTCCTTTAATATATGCCACTCCCATTCAAAAAAAGCTTCAAAGGGGGTGTTAAATCTGTAACATAATTGCATAATGAATTTTTTCAAATCCCTTTCAAAAATCTGAATAGCCGTTTTCTTGCTAATTGTTTTATTTAATCTAAACTTAGTACCTAATCCCATCATAAAATGTAAATTTTTGTTCTGTATAATATCTAAATTTCCAGTAATAACATGTTTATGGAAATCATCAATAAAATCTAAGAAATCTGTGTCACATTTACATGTTTCAGGAATTTCATCAGAAAAAGCAAGAGATCTATAATTGAACAATTTTTTACAAAGAGGAATGTTATATTTATAAGCAACAGCTATATCAACATCTCTAAGAGGGAAAAAAGTGTCATAATATCTAAAAAAATCTCTAATTTTAAAATTGTCGAAAGACTTCTGCTGAAAATTTAAAGTAAAGAAAACCCTGTCAGTTTTGGAATCCAAAAAATTCTTTAATCTAAAATTAATAAAGTCAAAAAGCAGGTCTCTAAAATGCAAATTAGAAAATTTATAAATTTTACTAGCTTTCCTAATTTTGTTTAAAATTTTAAGCTTAAGTGTGAATACCGCTTTTTTTACATTTTTAATACTGAAATTTACTACAAAATCTTTTTCAACATTACAGATCCAATCCTCTGGCACTAAACAATTTAATTTATTGGATAACATATGTGATCCCCTGGTATCTCTTTTAATTTTCAATTTACTAAACAAATTTAAAAAACTATAAACATTATCAATACTTTTTATATTGTAAGAATTTAAAACTGTATTTAGACCATAAGGATATAAAGTCCTGTGTTTCAAAATGAAATCATTTTCTATTTTCAAACGCTCATTCTGATTCTCAACATGTGCCAAAATTTCAATCAAAATGTTATCAAAAGTGTGTATCTTAAAATGCATAATTTCAAAAGATGGATATTGTAAATCATCATTGTAAACATTTGATCTGTGATTGTTAATTCTAATATTAAGAGAACCAGAAGTCTCACCAACATAAGCCTGCGAACAAGTCATACATGTAATCTTATAAACAACATTATTAAACTTGCAAAATGTACAATAACCTGATGGTATATCAACAGCCTCGGCACGACTCACCAATCATGTTTTACAACGTTTATCTTTTCATTTAATATATTTCATAATTTCAATGAGGAATTTATACAAAATTCCAAAAAAAATTTTTATATTATAACTTTTTGTAGGCACTTACACCTAATTGCATAACAAACTACACCCAATTCAACATATGACATATGAAATGACCAGTTGAATACACAGCAAAAGAAGCGCAAAGCAGCTTATCAAATTGCCAAAGTATATAATGCTTTCAAAAATTTTTTTAAAAAACAAATAACCCAGTGCATCAGGCGCAACGCAGCTTCTTATATGCACTAAGTGAATATAGCTCTAATAAAAATGAATGACTATGAAAATTATTATGAAAAGAGGGTGCAAAACAACAATAAAAATCCATGAAAATTTATAACGAAAAAACAACAAACAAACCACTCCCTGCTCTTCAGAAAGTGGGAGGAGTGAAAAAAGCAGGTATCAAAAACAGAAATTGGATCCTCACGGGTTTCGCAAGATATGGCCAACCCACATACTCCAAAAGTATAACAATAGATTTAAACTTTCAAAAACACAACATAAAAAAAGCTATTTCATAATTTTAACGAATCAAAACTGCTTTAAAAACAAATATAACCAACCAATTCAAATCCAAGAAAACCGATTTAGCTTATAAAACGTAAATAAAAATTAATAAAAAAAATTTTTAAAACAATTTTTTAATATGACTAATTCATTAAGCAATTAGAAGTATTGAACATGTGAGAAGGCCATATCCCCACCTTTACCCATGAAGACCTGAAAAAAACTTGCTACCTTTAAAACAATCACTACGCTCCACTTCTTTCCATCAGCAGGAGTTGCAAGCAAGGCCATAATCCAAGTTAGACCAGCGTCGTGAAGACTTGTCTTTCCATTATCCTCATAATCATTAATTTTCTTTCCAAGTCACCGCAGTTTCTACTTGAAGCACATCAACATGCAGACGTTCTTAAAGACTTTAGTCCACACCCTTCATATATTCAAGCAGCTACCTTGGCATCCATTACGGTGTTTGGCCGCTCAGCTGTTGCCACTTTATAAAACTCTTCTTAAGTTGATTTACATAATGAAAAATAAACTGGTATGGAAATAAATTATTATAAAAAAGACTAGCAGTAAATTTAAAAATCTGTGAACTCAAAAATTCTCTATTACTACAAATTCTATAAAATCTATTAATTTGTCCCACAATGATATTATTAAAAACCTTCTTACTTAAATTTGAATACCAGTGTGGCATCGATTGAGTATTAAAATTAAAAAAATCCCGTTTATCAAAAAGCTTAATTAGTATATTGTTATCATTAATTAAAATGTCTAAATCCAAAAAATTAACATGTAAATTATCAACAGAAGCCTTATTTAATTTCAAACATGGAGGATAGATATCGTTAATCGATACCAAAAGTTTGTCATCGAATATTATTAAATCATCGATATACCTTAAAACTGAATAACTCTTATTACTGTTTAAAACATAATTAAATTCATAATAAAAAAGAAACAGATTTGCAGCAGAACTCGAAAAATTAGTTCCCATACCGATACCACATACCTGGTAGAAAAATGAGCTATTGAAAGTAATGAAATTATTAAGAAAACAGAAATTACATAAACTCAAGAAAAAATCTCTTTTAATTCCAAGCTCCTCCTCAATACAGAACATATCAAAAATATTTTTTAGTGTATCATAAAGTAAATCTATAGGTATATTAGAAAAAAGGTTTTCAAAATCATAGGTATACAAATTTGTGGGCGTTATGGGCGTTTTTTTAATTTTATTTAAAACCTCATTGCTATTGTCTATACACCAAAAATAGCTAGTATTTCTATATTTAAACTTCAAAAAACCATAGATGCGCTTCAAAAACTCCTGTAACTTAACATTTAAACTTTTACCTATACCTCTTGAATTACAACATATAAATCTGAATTTAATAGGTGTCTTGTGAAATTTTGGGGTCATAAACAGAAATGGAAAAGTATGATGATTATTAATAGCAAAATTATATGAATACATTTTTCTAGCCTTCTTGGTGTATGCATTAAATTTGTTTACAACAACCTTGTGACTTAATTTACATTCCTTATAAAATTTACTATTATTTAACTCATTTTTAACTTTATCAATGTAAAAAAGCTTTCAAATAATTGCATAATTTGAAGCCGCTTTGTCCACAGGTACTATTACAAAATTGTTACGTAAAAATTGAATATAATTTAAATCTTCTTTATTGAGACTATGATAAACATAATCCTTACTGTTCAAATAATTATTAACAAAAAACTCAAATTCCTTTAATATATGCCACTCCCATTCAAAAAAAGCTTCAAAGGGGGTGTTAAATCTGTAACATAATTGCATAATGAATTTTTTCAAATCCCTTTCAAAAATCTGAATAGCCGTTTTCTTGCTAATTGTTTTATTTAATCTAAACTTAGTACCTAATCCCATCATAAAATGTAAATTTTTGTTCTGTATAATATCTAAATTTCCAGTAATAACATGTTTATGGAAATCATCAATAAAATCTAAGAAATCTGTGTCACATTTACATGTTTCAGGAATTTCATCAGAAAAAGCAAGAGATCTATAATTGAACAATTTTTTACAAAGAGGAATGTTATATTTATAAGCAACAGCTATATCAACATCTCTAAGAGGGAAAAAAGTGTCATAATATCTAAAAAAATCTCTAATTTTAAAATTGTCGAAAGACTTCTGCTGAAAATTTAAAGTAAAGAAAACCCTGTCAGTTTTGGAATCCAAAAAATTCTTTAATCTAAAATTAATAAAGTCAAAAAGCAGGTCTCTAAAATGCAAATTAGAAAATTTATAAATTTTACTAGCTTTCCTAATTTTGTTTAAAATTTTAAGCTTAAGTGTGAATACCGCTTTTTTTACATTTTTAATACTGAAATTTACTACAAAATCTTTTTCAACATTACAGATCCAATCCTCTGGCACTAAACAATTTAATTTATTGGATAACATATGTGATCCCCTGGTATCTCTTTTAATTTTCAATTTACTAAACAAATTTAAAAAACTATAAACATTATCAATACTTTTTATATTGTAAGAATTTAAAACTGTATTTAGACCATAAGGATATAAAGTCCTGTGTTTCAAAATGAAATCATTTTCTATTTTCAAACGCTCATTCTGATTCTCAACATGTGCCAAAATTTCAATCAAAATGTTATCAAAAGTGTGTATCTTAAAATGCATAATTTCAAAAGATGGATATTGTAAATCATCATTGTAAACATTTGATCTGTGATTGTTAATTCTAATATTAAGAGAACCAGAAGTCTCACCAACATAAGCCTGCGAACAAGTCATACATGTAATCTTATAAACAACATTATTAAACTTGCAAAATGTACAATAACCTGATGGTATATCAACAGCCTCGGCACGACTCACCAATCATGTTTTACAACGTTTATCTTTTCATTTAATATATTTCATAATTTCAATGAGGAATTTATACAAAATTCCAAAAAAAATTTTTATATTATAACTTTTTGTAGGCACTTACACCTAATTGCATAACAAACTACACCCAATTCAACATATGACATATGAAATGACCAGTTGAATACACAGCAAAAGAAGCGCAAAGCAGCTTATCAAATTGCCAAAGTATATAATGCTTTCAAAAATTTTTTTAAAAACAAATAACCCAGTGCATCAGGCGCAACGCAGCTTCTTATATGCACTAAGAAGCTGCGTTGCGCCTGATGCACTGGGTTATTTGTTTTTAAAAAATTTTTTGAAAGCATTATATACTTTGGCAATTTGATAAGCTGCTTTGCGCTCCGTTTGCTGTGTATTCAACTGGTCATTTCATATGTCATATGTTGAATTGGGTGTAGTTTGTTATGCAATTAGGTGTAAGTGCCTACAAAAAGTTATAATATAAAAAAAAATTTTGGAATTTTGTATAAATTCCTCATTGAAATTATGAAATATATTAAATGAAAAGATAAACGTTGTAAAACATGATTGGTGAGTCGTGCCGAGGCTGTTGATATACCATCAGGTTATTGTACATTTTGCAAGTTTAATAATGTTGTTTATAAGATTACATGTATGACTTGTTCGCAGGCTTATGTTGGTGAGACTTCTGGTTCTCTTAATGTTAGAATTAACAATCACAGATCAAATGTTTACAATGATGATTTACAATATCCATCTTTTGAAATTATGCATTTTAAGATACACACTTTTGATAACATTTTGATTGAAATTTTGGCACATGTTGAGAATCAGAATGAGCGTTTGAAAATAGAAAATGATTTCATTTTGAAACACAGGACTTTATATCATTATGGTCTAAATACAGTTTTAAATTCTTACAATATAAAAAGTATTGATAATGTTTATAGTTTTTTAAATTTGTTTAGTAAATTGAAAATTAAAAGAGATACCAGGGGATCACATATGTTATCCAATAAATTAAATTGTTTAGTGCCAGAGGATTGGATCTGTAATGTTGAAAAAGATTTTGTAGTAAATTTCAGTATTAAAAATGTAAAAAAAGCGGTATTCACACTTAAGCTTAAAATTTTAAACAAAATTAGGAAAGCTAGTAAAATTTATAAATTTTCTAATTTGCATTTTAGAGACCTGCTTTTTGACTTTATTAATTTTAGATTAAAGAATTTTTTGGATTCCAAAACTGACAGGGTTTTCTTTACTTTAAATTTTCAGCAGAAGTCTTTCGACAATTTTAAAATTAGAGATTTTTTTAGATATTATGACACTTTTTTCCCTCTTAGAGATGTTGATATAGCTGTTGCTTATAAATATAACATTCCTCTTTGTAAAAAATTGTTCAATTATAGATCTCTTGCTTTTTCTGATGAAATTCCTGAAACATGTAAATGTGACACAGATTTCTTAGATTTTATTGATGATTTCCATAAACATGTTATTACTGGAAATTTAGATATTATACAGAACAAAAATTTACATTTTATGATGGGATTAGGTACTAAGTTTAGATTAAATAAAACAATTAGCAAGAAAACGGCTATTCAGATTTTTGAAAGGGATTTGAAAAAATTCATTATGCAATTATGTTACAGATTTAACACCCCCTTTGAAGCTTTTTTTGAATGGGAGTGGCATATATTAAAGGAATTTGAGTTTTTTGTTAATAATTATTTGAACAGTAAGGATTATGTTTATCATAGTCTCAATAAAGAAGATTTAAATTATATTCAATTTTTACGTAACAATTTTGTAATAGTACCTGTGGACAAAGCGGCTTCAAATTATGCAATTATTTGAAAGCTTTTTTACATTGATAAAGTTAAAAATGAGTTAAATAATAGTAAATTTTATAAGGAATATAAATTAAGTCACAAGGTTGTTGTAAACAAATTTAATGCATACACCAAGAAGGCTAGAAAAATGTATTCATATAATTTTGCTATTAATAATCATCATACTTTTCCATTTCTGTTTATGACCCCAAAATTTCACAAGACACCTATTAAATTCAGATTTATATGTTGTAATTCAAGAGGTATAGGTAAAAGTTTAAATGTTAAGTTACAGGAGTTTTTGAAGCGCATCTATGGTTTTTTGAAGTTTAAATATAGAAATACTAGCTATTTTTGGTGTATAGACAATAGCAATGAGGTTTTAAATAAAATTAAAAAAACGCCCATAACGCCCACAAATTTGTATACCTATGATTTTGAAAACCTTTTTTCTAATATACCTATAGATTTACTTTATGATACACTAAAAAATATTTTTGATATGTTCTGTATTGAGGAGGAGCTTGGAATTAAAAGAGATTTTTTCTTGAGTTTATGTAATTTCTGTTTTCTTAATAATTTCATTACTTTCAATAGCTCATTTTTCTACCATGTATGTGGTATCGGTATGGGAACTAATTTTTCGAGTTCTGCTGCAAATCTGTTTCTTTTTTATTATGAATTTAATTATGTTTTAAACAGTAATAAGAGTTATTCAGTTTTAAGGTATATCGATGATTTAATAATATTCGATGACAAACTTTTGGTATCGATTAACGATATCTATCCTCCATGTTTGAAATTAAATAAGGCTTCTGTTGATAATTTACATGTTAATTTTTTGGATTTAGACATTTTAATTAATGATAACAATATACTAATTAAGCTTTTTGATAAACGGGATTTTTTTAATTTTAATACTCAATCGATGCCACACTGGTATTCAAATTTAAGTAAGAAGGTTTTTAATAATATCATTGTGGGACAAATTAATAGATTTTATAGAATTTGTAGTAATAGAGAATTTTTGAGTTCACAGATTTTTAAATTTACTGCTAGTCTTTTTTATAATAATTTATTTCCATACCAGTTTATTTTTCATTATGTAAATCAAC
This sequence comes from Maratus speciosus, assembly GCA_963932465.1. Classification (NCBI taxonomy): domain Eukaryota; kingdom Metazoa; phylum Arthropoda; class Arachnida; order Araneae; family Salticidae; genus Maratus; species Maratus speciosus. The sequence continues at coordinate 431,708,482 of OZ010795.1, read as the reverse complement.
TTAAGAAGAGTTTTATAAAGTGGCAACAGCTGAGCGGCCAAACACCGTAATGGATGCCAAGGTAGCTGCTTGAATATATGAAGGGTGTGGACTAAAGTCTTTAAGAACGTCTGCATGTTGATGTGCTTCAAGTAGAAACTGCGGTGACTTGGAAAGAAAATTAATGATTATGAGGATAATGGAAAGACAAGTCTTCACGACGCTGGTCTAACTTGGATTATGGCCTTGCTTGCAACTCCTGCTGATGGAAAGAAGTGGAGCGTAGTGATTGTTTTAAAGGTAGCAAGTTTTTTTCAGGTCTTCATGGGTAAAGGTGGAGATATGGCCTTCTCACATGTTCAATACTTCTAATTGCTTAATGAATTATATTAAAAAATTGTTTTAAAAAATTTTTTTATTAATTTTTATTTACGTTTTATAAGCTAAATCGGTTTTCTTGGATTTGAATTGGTTGGTTATATTTGTTTTTAAAGCAGTTTTGATTCGTTAAAATTATGAAATAGCTTTTTTTATGTTGTGTTTTTGAAAGTTTAAATCTATTGTTATACTTTTGGAGTATGTGGGTTGGCCATATCTTGCGAAACCCGTGAGGATCCAATTTCTGTTTTTATACCTGCTTTTTTCACTCCTCCCACTTTCTGAAGAGCAGGGAGTGGTTTGTTTGTTGTTTTTTCGTTATAAATTTTCATGGATTTTTATTGTTGTTTTGCACCCTCTTTTCATAATAATTTTCATAGTCATTCATTTTTATTAGAGCTATATATATATATATATATATATATATATATATATATATATATATATCAACTTTTGAACGTATGTGGTTTCGGGGTCTGGGGGTCATGATCGATAAAAATATACCAAATTTTTTTGAAATCGCTTTCCTCCGAACGTCTGCAATAGGTAGCTTTAAGTAATGAAAGCTACCCAAAAGAAAATAGAAAGTGTCAAAGAACGACAGGTTGGTAAGAGTAAGATAAGTAAAAAAAAAAAGGAAGAAATTATTGACTTGAAAACACCTTACTTGAGTAAGAAACTAAAATATGAGTTATCTTCCGACAATGAGTAAATTGTTTCTCTTATGGAATCTGATTGCAGTATCTGCATGTAATTTTATGACTCTGAATGTGCTGAGTGTCTGAAGTCTTATCAAAAAAAAAAAAAAAAAAAATCTAAAGCTTCTGGGCTGATTCAGTACATCAAATTCAATCGCTGCTTAAAAAAGGCTCACTTTACTTTTGCAACGGGAAGTGTGGTGTAATTGTGGGCCAGTGGAAATACAAAATCAAAGAATGGGAAGAAAGTCTACAAATAGTAAGACTGGGTCTAAATAGAATAGAACTAATACTTACATTAACAGCAAACTGCAAAATTCGCCTGGATGTAAACCAGTGATTTATAACCGTTTGTAACTATGCTGTCTATTGTTTCCAGGAATTATGCTATCCATTCATGTGAATTCGCATGTTTTCATTTCAATTTAATTTTTTGTCTTAAGTTTTATTTTTTGAGCTTACGCTTTTGCATTTCCGCAAAAAAAAAATTCACAATTTAGTGAAATATATAATTTTTGTAATTTTACTATTATTTATTTTCATTTTAAGTAGTTGGAGAAAATAAAAATGTGATTTGCTTGAAAAAAAAATAAACAGCCTTGCTTTTTTCTCCCTGCGGCAACTGTCCCATACCCCATGGAGCATCTTACTCAGTACATACAAAAAGATGTGAAAACATGACGTTTGGGGAAAATTATGCCTACTTTATTAAGGGAGTTTTAACTTGTTTAACATAGAAATTAGAAAAGGGTTTGATTAATGATTAATTCTAAAGGGTTTGATTAATGATTTCTGGTATTTAGTTTGTTGTTTTTTGCTTTATTGTACATTTTAAGAGAGGAAAAGTAAAAGTGCGGCATCTATCCCCACTTTACCCTATTATATTTTAATAGAACTGGAATATTAAGAAATATGTTACTGTACGCTTTTTAAGTTTACCAAATAAGTTAAAATGCTTCTATATACAGGAATTGATTCTAAGTATTAGGTATTGTAGTACATACCTAGGTATGATTCTCAGAACCATAGTAAACCAAGTCAATTAAGGAAAAAATATGAGATAGTCCATTTAGAAGATGCATAAAGTCTGTTTTGTCCACTCCCACAGTGAACCAAATCTGTTTTCATATACTTACTCTTATATTTCATCTGTTTACACACTTGGTTTATTGTAGTAGTGAATAAAATGGATTTTATACACCTTCTAAATGGACTACCTCATTTTTTTTTCTAAAAGAAATTGGTCTACTGCGGTTGAGAACTCCTCATATTTTAAATTTGCAATGCTCTATCAAAATATTGATTGCTAAAGAAATTATACAAGTTCAAATATTTTCAACTGAAATAAAATGTTTTCAAGACAAAAGTAGAATTTAAAAAATATATATATCTGGCTTAAATTACTATTCCTCTGTCGAATGAACTAATGGACAATGGAAAAATTACAACTCGTACCATTTCCTTTTAACCCCTTCACGGGCAAGTAATTGTGTTTATGTAATCTCAAATTCACACCGAATCTGCAAACAGATTTATTTCAAAATAAGGAAAAGCAATTTTGCGACACTTAAAGTTAGAAAAGTAAAATTTAATAAAATCTTTCTGGTGTCTTTTCTTCTTCATTAATCGTTAGTGGAATAAAATATATCCCACCGCCCCTCAAGGGGTTAAATTAGAAGTGTGTGTTAACCTTGTGATTTTTGATTACGCGGTTAGTACATTCCATAAATTATTTTTGTATTCTATTTGTACAACTTTTTGAAAAATAATCTCTACCATGCGCATGTACTAGGGTAATTTCAAGAGATATCAATCGCAACAACAAAGAATTTTTCTTGTATATTGTGTTGCGATTGAAATTGAAAATAGTCGCCCGTCCTGTGCGGTAACAAAAAAGTTAACATGTAATATGCATAATATAACCATAGTTTATTGTAGTTATTTACCTGCTGTTAATTCTTTTGAGCTGTTTTAGATAAGACCAGATGTGGTTACCAAAATGTTGTCTGTTTGAGTTGTGTCTGGCTGTTTGTCGTCGAGGTAGCTTAAGGAGAGTATTGATAGATTCTTGATCTCTTTCTTTTCACTCCGATGAGTAGACTAGAACTCGGATTAATTTGTTATAAACAAGTTCGATTCGGTAAAAATAATGACATTCTACTGAAATAGATGATGGTTGAGCATTGATATATTCTGGTTTCGACTCTTGTTCTCGATACTTTTTCATTCGTATGAGTAAAATATAACTCGGATTAATTTGTTATAGACAAGTTGGATTCGGTTAAAATAATGGCATTCTATTGAAACAGGTCAGTAATTAACTATTCATGTTGCTTCTAGAAAGAATTCAAAATATTAGTGGAAATTTGACATTTTATTTCATTTGTAGTTTGCTTTTATTATTTCCTGAATAATTCGATTAAACTAGCAATTGTATCAGTAGACTTACTCAAAATATTTAGTTCTCATATTTCACAAAACTATTTTATATAAAAATAATTCCTTGCACGATTAATTTGGTCTTTAGCAAATTATATAATTTTATTTACATAAAAATTTGTCTAATAGGTGGCGCTGTGTCGCACGGTTCTACTCGGTTTCGTCTGCTTCAATATGCTCTACCAATAACCTCTTAGATCATTGAAATCCAGACAATGAACGCTGTCCGCTAGAGGCGCAGGTATGTACACGGTTCTATTCTAAGTGTTGCCATCACCTCATTTAAGTCCAAAATCGAGACACGATATTCACATTATTTCGTGAGAAGTCCTTCCCTATTCCATGCCCATGATAAATACCGTTTAGAATATTAAGCGGATTTTTTTTACATCAAGGGACAAATTTTCTTCGTATATTAAGCGGGATCGTATCTTATGCGTGCGTATATTAAGCGGGTAATTTTACACAGTTTTAATGGACATTTTTCAAGGGACCGAAGATAATTCGCATCTTATGCGGGATCGTATCTTAAGCGAGCGTATCTTAAAAGAGTTTCACTGTATATGCATTGCATTTTTTTTTTCTATTTATAAATATCTTAGTTCTCATTTTTTGTAAAGTTTTATATAGATACATATTTTCTTCATATAAATAAATAAGTAATAAAAACAATGATTCAAATTTTATCGCTATTATTGTTTTTTTTTTTTTTTTTAAGATTCGCTAGTAATTTTCTTTATTTCATGTAAATGATTGGATATCATGTACTGTCTATTAAACCGAAACTTAAAAAATAAATAGAGCGAGTGTAACTTGTTTACAAACATAATATAACGTATTCAAAATTTAGATGCTACAATATGAAATATATCTATTTTTTTCTTAAATTCCAAATAAAGGAGCGAATATTTATTTTCCTTTAAAAATGCTTTAAGCTGGATGGAACATATTAACATGAAACAGAATTGTTGAACAGAAAATATAAAGGGAAATCTATTCTGGCAGAGATTCAACTACTTGACAAAATAAACCGCAAAACGACCATAAAGGAAAACTTTATTTATGGCGGCACATTACTTTGTTTTCAAAAACCATTGTTTATCTCTCTTTCGAACTATTAAATCTATTCTATCTGCTCTTGTCTAACAGTGGAAGGATAAATATATATATTGTTTTATACATAAAATAATTTTCAATGGAACTGTGTAGTTTAAAACTATTTCATTTTTAAATAATATATTTATTATAAATAAAATATGTTCGAATGCATAAAATTTACAAAGAAATAATCTGTTATATTTTTTCCATATTATCCTACAAACACTACCTTTTCTCACTTTTATTTATAGTTGCAATAAGAACAAGTTGTTTCTATGAGTATAAGGGACTACGTGAAAAGATAAGCTGCGTTATATGTAAGACTTTTCTCTTAGTTTGTCTATTAATTCGTTAAAAATACTTTATATAAATGTTAGTTATCTCTTTACATTCGGTACAGATTGTCTGTGTTTATTTTATAACCTTATTTTTTTTTCTTTATAAAACATATATTATAAAGCCTTTATTCTGTTAATACAAAGTAAATTATGTATATATATATATAAACTATTTTTTTTTTTCTTTTCGAAAGTAGATATCAAAACAAAATACCATTATGTAAAATAATTTTTTTTAATCTATAGGTACATATAAATTTTTTACTCGTGATTTTTTTTTAAAAAAAGAGAAAGAAAGAACGAAAGATATTAGACCCAAGACGGTTTAATGATGTAACAGCCTACTTTTTAGACTTTTATGGATTTTAATGAAAAACCTTATTTTTTTTATTTAAAATAGGTGAAGCTCAAAACATTTTATAACATTTTACTTCTATATGTACATAATTATTTTTTTGTAATTATTTTGTAACGGTAAGTCAGTTTCCTATCTGGCTGTCTAACGATGACCACTGTGTAGCATTACCCGAAATCGTCAATCCTCCAAATGATTTAAAAATATATATTAACGTTTTATATCCCAAATTATGAATGAAGAAATTGTTTCAAAATCATTAAAGTCTGATATACAAGAAATACAAGATATACAAGAAATTTTACATAATAACAACCTAAAATTTAAATAAATTGTTCAATTAAAACAGGTTAATAAATTAGTAGGCATAGTAATTAGTCATATTAATAGTCATACTTTTTGTAAAATAGTTACAATAATAATTACATTAATTAACAAGAAAGAGTGCTATAGAAATCCCGCAATTCTTTGTTTTTTATGCGAAAACAACATAAATAGATGTATTTTAATACTAAATGCGAATGGAAAAGTGGTTTGTAGTTGCTAATTTTTCGTATCACATTTATTTTTTATTAGAGAAAAGCTTTTCTATCTAAATGATTAAATAAATAACCATTTTAAAAAACATTCAATTATTCAATTATTTTTCTGAGCATTATCGAACGAAGTAAATTGTAAGAAAATTAAAATCTAGTTTTATTAATAGACGAACAAAATAAATTTTGTAATAAATATTTAAAGGTACTGTCGAATCATAAAGGTTAAAAAAAAAAAGTACGATTACTGAATTGTTTTGTAATTATTGCAATTGTTTGTAATTATCTCTTACTAAGAACCATATTATTATACATTTGTTTTGTTTGTTTTCTATAGATTATTATGTACAGAGCATATTAATAAAATATTTTTAGATACAAAAACTATGAGAATAACATTAATGTCTACAATAGCATTTGCATAAGTCTGTATCAGTCAAATATCCGAATTATCGATTGTTGTGTCATAAAAATATGTCTGAATCCATTAGTTTTATTTCCATGGATGAGAGGTGAACGAAATTGGTTGGTTGTATTTATGTCGGCCAATTATCTGCACGTGGGATATAGGCCCTAAGGGGGGATTGCCTTCCGTGGAGGTCTTTCTAAGGGAACCTAACCCGTATTAACGCTTGGAGAACCAAGGTTCGAAGAAAACCACGAAAATTCCGAACGATTAGGCCGACGGGCGCGATTGGGATCAAACCCAGCACCTCCCGTCTACCAGCTTCGAGAGCATAACCTCTCGGCCACTGGTGGGGTGTGAACGAAATTGGTTCTTATACTTATTCTTGATTCAAAATAATAGAAATTGCTATCTTTTTCTTTTTTCTCAGTAGATATATGATTTTATATTGTAGATCGATCAAGCGATGTACAATATTAGCATATCTTAAGTGTCGTGATTTAAGTTTTATAGTTTGTGGTATAAAACAAATTTATAAGTATAATTTGTGCAATTTGAGTAGATAACTGTCGATAAAAAATACAAACAAATTAAACTTCATTGATAAAACATCTATAGGAATAAGTGCATTTTAAACACTTTCAAACATATTTGTTAACACTTTGAATCATAGCTTAAAAGTGTTTATGACTTTGGTTTATCTGTGTGTACTCTAGCACTAGTAAAAAACTCACGATATCATGCCACTTTTATGTGATATTCAAGTTTATTATAAAATTTCTGATATTAAAAAGAAAATGTGTATTACAGCTCATATTCAAAATATTAGAATAATTGAGAAAAAAAAATTATAAGAAAAAAATGTTTTTCATTTATTTATTTTTGCTACTAAGTAAATGCAATTAAATCTGGAATGTTTAGATAAGATTTTAACATTTACAAAATATAAAATACAGTACAATAAATTAGATATACAGCTTTCTGAAACACATCGAAATATTAGAATAAAATTTAAATTGGTTCAAAATGCTAGAATATTTTATTCTACGAACAATATTATCTTATGAATATGAAGTAAATGCTAGTTAATATTTTGTAGCCTCCCCTTTAGTTTGCATAACAGCGTACAATCAATCTTGCATACTATATACAAGATGTTTACAAACACTTCTATTCATATTAGCCCAAATAGACATTATACGACCCACGAACTCAGTTTAACTTGAACGAGGATTTTCTTCACGTTTTTTTCTTCATTATACACCGTAAGGTTTCGATGGGATTAAGGTCTGGTGAGTTTGGTGGCCAAGGAAGTACCGTAATATTGCGTTGGCGGAACAAATTCTTAGTTGATGCCGATGTATGCGGTAACACTAAATGTTGTTGAAAGATGAAATCATCTTCAAATAAATCTTCTGATGATGGAATCATGTAATATTCTAAAATTTCCTGATATAACTGAGAGTTAACCTTTTCGTAGATGATACATAACTTTCCAGGTCCTTCTACACTCATGCAACCCCAAACCACGGCACTAGCAACAAATTTTACGGAACGTTTAAGGCATTCTTTATCAAATGCTTCTTGCTTCATTCACCAAACTCGATCACCTTGATTACAATATAAAACACAAAAGATACTTTCATCACTAAATAATATATTTTTCCAATCTTCTTCGCTCCATAAACATCCTGATTTACACCAATTAAATCTTATACGCTTTTGTTTTGCACTCATGAGAGGTTTGTTTTCGATACACGAGATTCAAACTTAAATTTATTGAGACGTTTTAATGTTGCCGATTCAACTTCTTCTTCTTTCCATATTCGATGCAAGAATAGCACACTTTTAAAATGGTTTTTCTTAACTATACGCTTTAGTTTCCTGTCATCTCTACCAGATGTTTTTGGTTTTCGGCCGCCATTTCGGGGATTATTTTAAAATGTTCCATTTTTTTTTTTTTAATATTGTGTTAGTATTTTACTAACTCTTGATTGCGAACAATGGAAATAATTCACTATATAACATTGATTTTTACCATGCCGATACAAATCAACCATACGAATTTTAATAGATTCATGAATATCACTCACACGACACATTTTAAGGCGAAACAAAGTACAAAAAGGATACTGATTTTAAATAAAATCGCCTGCATTTAATCAATGATGCCACCAGTTATGAATTGGTGATAATGAAAGGAGAATTAATGTGAAATTTTCTAATATTTTGAAACAATTGAATAAATATTCTAACATTTTGACTTTTCAAAATAATTTTTTTTTCAATTAATCTTTTCAAAAATGATATTAATTTTAAGATAATATATAAGTTTAATCAACAATAAGTTCAAAATAAAAATATCATTTGCATCATTAAAAGACATTAAATTTACAAACGATATTTTCAATTTGTAAAAAAAAAAAAAAAAAGTAATTATTCTAATACTTTCAATATGAGCTGCATTTATAGTTTGTGCACAGTACACGGTCACACCCATAAATTTCATTATATTATTCAATAGAAAAAAATATTTTCCTATGCATTTTAAATGTGACAAACAGGAAAAAAAAATTATGCTTAATATTAAGTATAATATTAAGGTTAATATTATGCATAAATATTTAGCTAAAAAAAAAAAAAAAAAAAAAAAAAAAAATTCTAGAAGTTACAATTTATTTGTTATTTTTAAAATAAAATATCTCTTATTAATTTTAGATAAATGAGGCCAATATTTTTCTTAAAAAATGCATTAAGCCAGAAAAGACATATTAACATTGTACATTAATGCTCACCAAAGAGTTTGAAGTAAATTCTATCTTGGCACTACTCGACAAACTAAACTTGAAATCGAATGCAAATAAAAAAATGTTTCCCATTATACGATAAAGCATTAATTTGTTTCAAAAGCTATTTTTTTCGGTTATGTAACATGAAAAGCGTAGGCATAGAATAATATGAACTAGAAATTAAAAAACATATTATTAATGTTTTTTGTTTTATTGTTTTTTTTTGTTGTTGTTGTTGTTTTTTGGGGGGGGGGGGTAAAAGAATGCGGTTTACGGAAAATATAAATTCTTGAAAAATGGTTATGAGAAATATTACTTCGTTCATCATTTTAACATTTTTCTGATTTCATATCTTATTCCATTTAAATTTTATTCCGTTGTTAAAATGAGCATGTAAACAATTACGTTACTTTTATACTATAATTGGTTTTACCATTTCATTATCCATTTTACTTTTATTGATATAAGTAACATAGTGCTTACATCAATGGATAAAATTACATTGTAAACAATATCCATTTTACACATTTTATATAAGTACTGTTATACCGGGTGTCCCCAAAAGGACTGACTGAATTTAAAATTCAATAACTTCCAAACGGTGACAGATATTAAAAAAATTCTTGCAGGAGGGTTTTGCATAAAGTCAAAAGTTTTATTACAGTGATTTTCGATTTTAGTTCGAATTGCAAACAATAGATGGCGATGTAAGCAATAGTCGCTAAATACAGGCTCGATTTTGGGTCATTTCTGTTGTTCCATGCAGAAAAAGGAGATGGAAATGTATTATCCGGGCCACGAAGTACCAAAAATCGAGCCTGAATTTAGCCTCTATTGATCGCAGCGCCATCTATTGTTTGGAATTCGAACTAAAATCAAAAATCACTGTAAAAAACCTTTTGACTTTATGCATAACCCTCCTGCAAGAATTTTTTTTAATATCTGTCACGGTTTGGAAGTTATTGAATTTTAAAATCAGTCAGTCCTTTTTGGGGCACCCGTTAATGTCTATCAAAAACATAACTGTGAAAAAAGGGAGGCAAGTTCAATTAAAAAAAATCAAGAAAAGAAATTATATGTAAGTGGAAGTGGGTGCCAAGTTCAAATAAAATTCATTCAAATTTAACTACTGAAGTATTATAGCATTGTTTAAATTGTTTTAAAATAAAAAAAATATTGATAGCATGTTAATAATAAATCTAGAAGTTGACTAGTTACGACCATACACGTAAGAGTGACACATAAGTTACGAACACACAATATCTATGAATCATTTTTTTCAATGATGACATTATTACATCAAAATTTATATTTGATTTTTGAAGACCTTAATTTGAGTGTATTGAGCGGTAAATGGTGTGGAGTCTATAGAGAGATGACCAAGGACAAGCGTAAGTGTATCTGTCTATCAGGCCTTTTAGTCTGTTTGTATTGAGCGTTTCAAGGATGGGGTGAAAGGGCGTCGATTAAGTGATAAACAAAGACGAGCGGAATTATATATGTGCGTTTATTTGTTTATCAAATCTTTAACACTAGTCATTTGTTTTTAATAATAACAATATTAAAATTTATTGTAATGACATTGTTATTAATATTATCATCATCATTTTATTAAGACATGAAAATGTATTCGTATGTAATTCGTATAACATTTATCAAAATCTTGCCATTTTCTAGATTTATTATTAATATGCTATCGATAACTTTTTTTAAACAATTTAAACAATGCCATAATACTTCGGTAGGGAAATTTGATTTATTTCAACTTGGCACTCACTTACATATAACTTATTTTCTTGGTCACCATCATTTTGATACCATTACTTTTGCAATCGGTTTTTTAGTTCCAGAGCTTACCCCCTACAAATAAACGATTTTTACCTCTTTATAATATTAGTATAGATTGCGGTAAGCTCGACTATGGAAGATTAATGTTTTAAATGGGAATTTTTTCCAAATTAGCCAGCTATCACGAAGTCAACTTTATATTTGACAAGTTATTTTTGTCGCCACATTTAGCGATATTTCGCCAAGTTGGTCAAAATTTGGTGCTATTGTGGTAGCATTCTTTACATATTTCTTGTTCCCATTTTAATATTTTTAAATGATTCTCTTTTCCTTTTTCTTTTTTTCTTTTTTTTTTTTTTGAGGAGAGGGGGGGGTGCCTGATGTTAACATTTTTTGTGCATTTCTACTTTTTCGATGTTTGTTACTGTTTTTTGATGTGCGGATACTTGTACTTTTGGAAATGGTTCTGAAAGTGAAACTATTCTCGTATACAGAAATTGCTACAAAAGTTGAAAAAGTAGATACACACAACAACAGGTATCGACTTCAGGTATCGCATGTAAAAAAACTAATATAAAAATATTAAAATACAAGTGAGAAATCTGTAAACCGGGCTACTTTTTACTTTTTCGATTTTTTTTTTATATTATTACTTTCACTTTTGGAACCGGTTCAAAAATTGAAACTATCCTAATATTAAAAAAACTACAACCGAAATCGAAAAAAAAAAAAAACTAGCATGGTTGTGGATTGTCCTCATGTATACTATGCAGAAAAAAAAAAAAAAATCATTGAGAAATATTAAATTTAAAGCGAGAAATTTTAAAATAATGCCCCCATAAGATTAGCCTTCTCGTTTCTTCGTGTGAGTGAAATATCCTTTTAAGATGATTTTATGTAAACTTTTCTACAAGTCACTTGTATTTTCTTGGAAAATTTATTTTAATGCTTATATCCATGTTGAATGAATCAATCTTTTTCTTTAAGGTACTTAATTTTGATCAACCCTGTGTGTGGAATAAACTAAAGAGAACAAACAAATCAATTACTTTGCTGTAAGATGGCCAAAACTACTGAAATTTGTATACATAAGTAATGACACACTGTAAAAGAAAGCAAATTGTATACATAAATATTATAACTATGTATTATTATGTGTGTATTAATGTAATTTAATCGTTGTAAGAAATATCTTTCTATATTTTAATTGCTTGTTTTAAATATTTGTGAATTATAATGTTATTAATTTATTTTCTAAATGCTCTAAAACATTTATATTTTGAACTCATTCAGCTAAAAACTTATTCTAAAATCTAATTAAAACCTATTATTAATATTTTATGGTTTAAACTATATAAATTTTGCAAGAATAATAAAACGCCATTTTTTCCTTTAAAAAAAAAAAAAAAATTACATAAGTGGTGATTTGCTGGACAGTGGCAGTTTTAAACATTTAACTGAAAGTAAGAAAATTTAGATTTGTATGTTGAGAAAAATAAAAATTCTAATTTCCAAGTGAGTAACAAGAATCTTGGAAGTAATTATAAAATTTTGGCCAATTTTATTTATTTTATTTTATTCTTTGAAAATGCAGTTTTCATTCTCTTCACGCCCTTAGCGACATATGTGGACGTTTAGTTTTTTATCATTATAATTACTGTCAAATAATAAAAAAGACAAAAATTGGATAACTTATTCACTACAGAAAAAGAAAAGTAAAAATTTTATCATTTGACTGCATCGTACGTACAAAACAAAAAGAAAAAGTGTGAATGTTGTAGGATTATTTGAACAAATCGTTAATATTTGATAAAAATAATATCAGATCTATAAACTATATTAAGATTTAATAATTTATCGAAATGTAAGAAAGAAATTTAGTATTAGTTTTTTTTTATTTTATAAAATATCATTTCGCTCATTAATTATCATAGTGGCCACAAATGTGGATGCAATTTTTTTTTCTTTTTTCTAAGTGCATAGGTGCCACCTACTATGGTGTTTTATATTATTTTTATATAGCTATTTTGAAATAGCAATTTTCGTCATATTTAAACCTGCAATTTTACAACAATAACTGTTTTTAAAAAGTGGTATAAAATAAGTATAAAAAGATTTAGTAGTTGGCATCTATGCAAGTGTAATTGTGCACTTCATTGTTTTAAAAACTTTATAAAAATATTTAAATGTATCCTACAGAATAGCTCATAAGAATCTCCCACATTTGACATGATAATATAAAATAAAAAGGATTGGAGAGAGAAACTTAAAATATACAATGGGTATGACAAGAGTAAAATGACTATGTTTTAGAAATGATGTTTGGTAAGTGTTGTCCATTGCAAGCAATATACATTTCAAGACAATATCTAAAATCTATCATTAACTGACATATTGTGTCTTGTGGGAGCTGCTACCTCCGCTTGAATTACTCTTGAGACATAAGACCTTTCTGAACCCAAAAGAATAATATTCAGGTGGAAGTAGTAGCTATTTAACAAGCCGATGCGTCGGTCGTAATAGATTTCAGTCAATCTTGAATTGTGTATTGCTCGCAATGAATAACACTTACCAGACATCATTTCAGAAAGATAATCATTTTAAACTCTCGGCATACCTATTGTATATTTTTGAACAAACAAGTTTCTCTCTGCAATCCTTTTTTTTTATCCTGTCAAATGTGGGAGGTTTTTGGGGGTCATCCTGTATTTTTACGGTATATATACCATATATGTCATTTACGGTACATATACTGATTACAAATGCTTTTACGGTACATATACCGCACATTTAATTTACGGTATATATACTGTATGTATATATGCAGCATAAGTATTTTTTACGCTATATATCCTATATATTTAACGTACGGTATATATGCTGTATAAATATTTTTTATGGTATATATACTGTATATTTAACATACGGTATATATGCTGTATGAATATTTTTTACGGTATATATACTGTATATTTAACCTACGGTATATATGCTGTATGGATATTTTTTTACGGTACATATACCGTCCAGTTAAATTACGGTACATATACTAGTCATAAAGTTGCCGGTATATGTACCGTAATTTTTGACCAAAATTTTTTACTGTGTAACGCCTTGCGCCGCCCTGGCGCTGTTTGCGGATGTAAGTCACTAGCCACCAGTGCTTTTGATGCCGCGTCTGGCATTTCTTTTTTTTTTTTTTTTTTTTTTTTTTAGAAATTTTGAATTAACACCACAAAAATTTAATTGATAATTTTCTTTTACTTTTATTTATGGAAAATCACTCATCTTTTAAAGTAAAAATAACAGTTAAAACTTTCAGGTGAGAATTCAGAATGTCTAATTAAAAAAAAATCAGCCATATATCATATTGTCGGAAATAACCAAAGTAGTATGAAATACGCTGCGTACCTCATAATAATAATAGTCGTAAAAATCGTTTCATTTACAGTGCAGCTAAAACAAAACCCTTGTTCAAAGTTTAAACTTGGCATTGTTCTAAGCGCGCTTCCCAAAGGAGGTCGCAAAGTTGCAAGGCCGTCTTGGTTCATGTCGCTTTTTTTCCAGATAGGTTTTTAGTTAACTATTAAAAACACGGTAGGCACATTGAGAGATCCACTCAGTGCAAACTATCCTCGAATCCCATAGTATTTATGTGATTAATTCTAATTAAATTAATATGTTTAACAATTTGATGTTTAATGCTTTTATACTGCTAATGGGCATTACATTAAACAAATATAGCATTAAAAGTTGCTATTTGGGCTTTAAAAGCCTATAGAACATAGCTTACGCTGCCCCTGTCATTATGTATGTCCAAACCGTCTGTGTCTTTAAAGGTTAATATCTCGACTAATTAACGACCATTTTTTTTTTCAAAAATCATTATCAACAATGCTTTTATACTTCTTCTACGACAGGTACCTCCAGCGCTCCTTAACACCTTTGCTGAAAGCCTGCAAATCGAAATTTGTGTGTAACGGAAAAATGCGTATTTCTCAATAACTACGTGACCTACGTTAATCGCTATAATTTTCCTGCAAGGTTTAACTTAAAGTCTACTACCTCTAATTTTCTCATGATTTTCGTTCACGTAGATTCGGAAATAGATGGGGGAGGGGACATATTGTTTCATTACATTTTTGAAGATATCTCTAAAAATATAATACCTATAACGATTATCTCGTTATATATGTTTACATTCCCCCCCCCCCACACACACACACACCAGTTTCAATTAAAATTCTGTTTAATAACTTATTTATTTTAGTGCACTATAGTCAGACAGTGCAGCCACTAAATTAAATTCAACATTTAAAAACTAAATCGATTGTATTAACAGCCCTTCACATTTAAATTAAATTATTCTAAGTACTCATCTCTTTAATAAAATGAAATCAGTGAATCACTCTCCATTTTCACTTTGTGAGTCTCTCACACATACGATTTAACCTTGTAGAAAAACGTTACTGTTGTCTGTTAGAAACTAAAGCATTTTAACTTCGGGCATTTCCTTATTTGGGCATGAATATAACTCATCATTTAAAATCACTTTACATGCAATCTATTTATTAGAATTATCTTCGCTTCACACCCTTTTGTTCAGATGTATGGCAATTCTGCATTTTTGTGGTAAAGCGGTTCATCTTTGATCTAACATCTGGTCTAGAAAAATACATTCTCATACTTTTTAGCCTAACGAATTCGGTCTGTTACTATGCCCTTTCCAGATAACATTTTTTATTTTTTTTAACCGCAGCTGTATCAATGTACAGATTAGTCTGCGGCTATCATGACTCAGGAATGTATGCAGCCCACAATCTGCACCCCCCTACACAATTAATATGGTAGAAGCCTACCGTATGTTTTTGGCGAACATACCAGCCAATGTTTCTCTTTGCCTCTTGTGCATGGCGCAAAAATACTTTTAGATTGGCGATATTGTAGTCCGCCAAGCAAGGAAGTTGTAACTGTATATTCACAGATTCCTGCTCTCGCTCTAGCCTCGTGATGACGTCTTAAAAGAGGCTCCTTATTTGCTTTCCCCCTGTACCTCTCCCTTGGACTTTCATCATGAAAATAAACTATGTCTTCGTTTACCCGAATTGTAGTTTTTTTAATAGGACCTGGTGTTTAATTTTCGCTTCCTTGTCAACGCAAACGGCCATCTCTTTACCTAGCGAAGTCTTCATATAAATATATGTTTACATCCCCCCCCCCCCACACACACACACACCAGTTTCAATTAAAATTCTGTTTAATAACTTATTTATTTTAGTGCACTATAGTCAGACAGTGCAGCCACTAAATTAAATTCAACATTTAAAAACTAAATCGATTGTATTAACAGCCCTTCACATTTAAATTAAATTATTCTAAGTAATCATCTCTTTAATAAAATAAAATCAGTGAATCACTCTCCATTTTCACTTTGTGAGTCTCTCACACATACGATTTAACCTTGTAGAAAAACGTTACTGTTGTCTGTTAGAAACTAAAGCATTTTAACTTCGGGCATTTCCTTATTTGGGCATGAATATAACTCATCATTTAAAATCACTTTACATGCAATCTATTTATTAGAATTATCTTCGCTTCACACACTTTTGTTCAGATGTATGGCAATTCTGCATTTTTGTGGTAAAGCGGTTCATCTTTGATCTAACATCTGGTCTAGAAAAATACATTCTCATACTTTTTAGCCTAACGAATTCGGTCTGTTACTATGCCCTTTCCAGATAACATTTTTTATTTTTTTTAACCGCAGCTGTATCAATGTACAGATTAGTCTGCGGCTATCATGACTCAGGAATGTATGCAGCCCACAATCTGCACCCCCCTACACAATTAATATGGTAGAAGCCTACCGTATGTTTTTGGCGAACATACCAGCCAATGTTTCTCTTTGCCTCTTGTGCATGGCGCAAAAATACTTTTAGATTGGCGATATTGTAGTCCGCCAAGCAAGAAAGTTGTAACTGTATATTCACATATTCCTGATCTCGCTCTAGCCTCGTGATGACGTCTTAAAAGAGGCTCCTTATTTGCTTTCCCCCTGTACCTCTCCCTTGGACTTTCATCATGAAAATAAACTTTGTTTTCGTTTACCCGAATTGGAGTTTTCTTTTATAGGACCTGGTGTTTAATTTTCGCTACTTTTGTCAACGCACAACGGCCATCTCGTTTCTAGCAAAAACGTCTTCATAATACCTAAAATTAAAAGAATTGTATTTTTGAGTTGTGCGTTACGAAAGCTTTCACGTGATACCCCACACGCTATATGAAGAAAAGTTTTTTTTTTATTTTCAAGTAATTTAATTAGGCCCTCTACATTTTTCCTTCATATTTTTGTGGATGTTTAATAATCTGTAAATATGCCCGCTGATAGTCTATTATTTACCTCGATTTTAACTTTCCATGTTCCATAGTTTACGAGTAAAATGGCTGTGACAGACGGACAGACAGACACAGGATGATCTTAGAATGGTTCCATTTTTACTTTTTCAGTACGGAACTTCTAATAATAATGAAAATATTTACTTATCTCAATAATATTAATTCATTCTATAAAATATAGGTTAGAGCTTATTTTAACATAACTTTTACTGTTATATATCTATTCTGAGTTAAGTTATCGTGCGGATTATGACATACCATCATAAAAAAATTCGCAATGTAAACTGAACTGTGTCTTTTATTATATTATGAGTCTTTATTTTTACATTTTATAAAGCTTTAAATATGGATTAAATATATTACAGAGATTTATGTAATTTCAGTAAGTATTTAGAAAGTTATGAGAACGTGAAATTACATCAATTTTGAACTGGCGACGGAGATTGTAAAAGGCATGAGACCCCGTAAGAGACCACCCTAGTCACGGGGAGAAACGAAAACGCTAAAGTTAAGTCTATGAGGGCATTATTTTCAAATTTCTCGCTTTAATTTAATTTATTTTTTTCATAGGATAGCTGAGGCTAGATTTACTTTTTCGATTTTGATTAAAGTTTTTTTTTTTTCTTTTTAATTAGGATAGTTTTAATTTTAGAACCGGTTCCCACTGGTTCCGACAGTTAAAGTATTTTTTTTTTTTTTTTTTTTTTTTTTTTTTTTTTTTTATCTAAAACCAAAATCGAAAAAGTAAAAACTAGCCCGGTTGTAGACCGTTATCAGCAGCTAATCGTATGAAAAAAAAAAAAAAAAAAAAAAAAAAAAAAAAAAAAAAAAATCAAAAATATTAAAATCAAAGCGAGAAATTTGAAAATGACGCCCCCATATACTTAACTTTGGCATTTTCTTTACTTCTTGTGACTAAGTGGGCTCTTCTTAAGAGATAATCGCCTTTGCCTCTATTTTTATCACCTAGTCTATTGTATCAAGTCAGTCAAAATTAGAAATAAATGTTTTAAACTGAAAGAAAATAACATCGATTTGAGAATGAGACTACTATTTTATGTGTTTAAACGCTGTACTTCATATATTTGTTTTTTAATTTTCCTTAAAATTTGCAGTATTTATTCTTCTTGTTTGTAATATAAGAAACAAATTTGCTTGTATTATAAGATCGGACTTAAAAAGAATCAAGCAGCAAAATATTCATGCTGTAAAATTTTGCTTAGTGTCGCCATCTATATGTCAGTCAGAAGAATACTTTCTGTATTTATTTGAATCAAGCAACTCTAACATTACCATATATTTATCCTCCTTCCCTTTAATTTTTCTGCCTTGCCCAAGATTAATGAATAGAAATATATTTCTATTTTTTTTTTCACATTACGGAAAAACGTATCTCCTTATCAGATTTTGCTTAAATAATTATTATTTATGTCATATTTAATACGAGTTAAATTATTATTTGAATTTTGCAAAGGGGCCAAAAAACTGTTTATTGAAAACCAAACGTAGTTGAATCATAAAGGTATAGTATATATATGAACGTACATTTACTTTAGAATATTTAAATATAAAACAATTAAATATTAATAATAATATTTGTTTTTACATGTTTAAACAATCCCTTACCGATAAAACGAGAAGCAATATAGTTACAATTTTTAAATTTCATA
Source organism: Maratus speciosus (assembly GCA_963932465.1). Taxonomy (NCBI): domain Eukaryota; kingdom Metazoa; phylum Arthropoda; class Arachnida; order Araneae; family Salticidae; genus Maratus; species Maratus speciosus. The sequence continues at coordinate 431,689,612 of OZ010795.1, read as the reverse complement.
AACATTGCAGTTATCCTTTTCTCAAAGTTAGTGCTATATTATGAACATCTACATTTTTGAAAAAAAGTTAGCTAAAATATTAATAATAATTTTCAGAGTAAATATTGGAATGTATATTAATGGAAGAATGTGGGGCATGTCAGAAATTCTTTATAACATATTGAATGAAAATGTAAGTTATTTCTTTTTCTAATAAGATACCAAAATATAGAAAATATTCGGTACTTTTCTGTTATCCGGACGCCAATGTTATATATACATACATATATATATTTACATACATATATGTATGCATATATTGTATATATATATATGTATCCACATATATGTATGTGTATACATATGTATATATACATGTACATAGACATATACATGTATACATAACACTGGCGCCCGGCTAACCGAAAAGTACCAAATATTCATATTATTTTATAAGAATTGTCTACTTATAATGTTATATTCTTTTATTTTTTATTATTTTATACTATTTTATTTATATTATGCCTCAAATTACAATATTTCTACCTTTTTTCTCTTTTTAAGTTGATGAAGAAAGGTTTTAATTAGATTATATTTTTAAATATATGTTTAACTTGGCAATATTTATGTTTTACCACAATTGCCTACAGATTAGAAAGTAATTTCTTAAATTATGTTTGAATTATTTAGACATTTTAAAGTTTCTTAAAACAAGTTTCTATGTATTGCTAAATTACAAAATATATAATTTAATGTATTTATACTTATTAGTGGTTTTCATACCGTATTTTTAAAAGTATTTTTCATCCTTTCTTATTATAGAAATAGAATATTATAACTTTTCTGGCTACTACGGAGTAAAAGAGTCTCTTTTGCTCCGTGCTGGCTACCTTATATGTGGAAAGTTGTGAAATAGTCATGGTGCTGCCATCTATTGCGGTAAAATAATCATTAAACCTTATTTGAAACAATATTTATCTATTAAAAAAATTCATAATAATAATATTTGCCTTATTTAATCGCAAATTTTTGTGATTAAGTAGATCTAATATTACTTTTAAAAAACAGAGGTACTCAATATCTGTATACCATTAAACCTCAAGTCGTGTAAACCGATAATTTGATGTAATATTTTTTTTTTTTTTTTTTTTTTTTTTTTTTTTAGATTACAGACTAACGACACAAAAATAATATTTCTATGCAAAAAAATCAATTATATTAACAAATAATGTTTTGAAATTTATATAAAAAAAATTTTATTAACCACACGCCAGCGGTTAGTCCCCAAATAAATTTAGTAAAATTTCATTATTTATAGCGAAATTTTTTATTCAAAGTATAATTTTTTTTTTTTAGGTGATAGTACACTTTTAACGGTCGTAAAACATGCGAAAATTGTCATGAGTTCAGCAATTTTTATAAAAAAGATAACCACTCTAGGCTGGTTGCGTTTTATGACGGCCAATTATCTACACGAGGGATATAGGCCCTAAGGGGGAGTGCCCTCCATGGGGATCTTTCTAAGGGAACCTAACCCGTATTTACGCATGGAAATCCACGGTTCGAAGAAAACCACGAATACTCCGAACGATTAGGCCGACGGGCGCGATTGGGCTCGAACCCAGCTTCGAGAGCAGGACCTCTCGGCCACTGGTGGCGCCGATAACCACTCTAGAAGCACAAAATTATTAGAGTATATTTAGGTGATATTGAACTTCGTTCAAAATTTTTTTAATTGGATATATTATACTTAAAAAAAAATTCAACGGGTCAATTTCAAAGTGCTATTTAAAATTTTTACAGTGGATACCATTTCACTGCTCGCACGATACCTCATTTTAATTTCATTGTATCTGCATAAACTTTATCTTAAGTTAAAGTAGGCCCCACAAGTGGCCGTGTGGTTCTGCTGTCGAAGCTAGTAGATGGGAAGTGGTGGGTTCGATCCCAATCACGCCCGTCGGCCTAATCGTTCGGAGTTTTCGTGGTTTTCTTCGAACCTTGATTTTCAAAGCGTAAATACGTGTTAGGTTCCCTTAGTAAGACCCCCAAGGAGGGCAGTTCCCCCCTCATTGGTCCTATATCCCTCGTGCTGATAATTGGCCGTCATAAACGCAACCGACCAACCTTAAATTAAAGATAACAGTCTGGTCTATAATTTGAACTAGGGTATTTGTAATAGGTTAATTAGACAAAGGGTAATAAACATATAATTAGAAAAACAATGAATTTTTACAGGCATTCAATCACATAATTTTTTACATGCTGAACACAGTTTTACAATCCTAGTTCATTTTCATGATAATATAAATATTTATGTCGGGCAAAATTTTTAAAGCTCTACATCAAATAGTTTAGGAGATATCATGCGCGCAAGAGTAAAAAAATGCCATTTTGAGAAAAAGCCGTTTCAAAATTAAATTGCATTTTTTTTTAAATATAAAATATATAATAAAGGAAACGAAACTAATAAGTATATATCGTATTCTGTATTAAAAATAAAATTAGATGCTAATTTTAAATGATAAATATAAAATGATTTGTAAAATGCTGCAGAGTATAGGAACATGCTTAAAAAATAAATAGATGTAACTTGTAAAAATGTAGCATTTACTATTGCAAAAAATTAAATTTAAACATATAACTTAAAATTTTGTTTAGCTTTGATTGTAAAGTGAATTAAATGTTCCCTTTTTTTAAAAACTAAATTATGTAATGTAAAATATAGGCCATTATATAGGGATTCTTGTATTTCGATACCTGATTCATATACTTTGCTGCACAAAAATCCGGATAGTTTACGAAAAAAATATATTAATGTCAATAAATCCGTATTATAAACTGTCAATTGAAACAAAAATCACTATCAAATTGACTATGTTTTAGTTTTCTATAAGATGAATTAGCACCTTACGATATATTTCTATCATCTTATATTGTGTAGCGATTACCATTAAACTAACTCCTTCTTCGATGCTGTTCTGAAGCACATTTTCCATATTTTTTCACTAAATGCTATTAAATACCAAGAAGTAGAATACTATTACAAAATCAGGAAAGTATTGCTCTAGGGGGGGGGAACTGTTTTGGTTCAAATTTAAGCACTTAATAGCAAATAAAACTGTGAAAAAACATGAATGTAAACACATTTGGCGAAAGTGGAAGCTGAAATTAATATTTCAAAGCGTTCTTATTATTGTTTAAGGTACTTAACCAATAACAATTGTCGTATTTTAGCATATTTCCAAAGTTACGATAATGTTACGATAAAATTACGATAAAAATTACGATAAAGTTACGATAAAATTACGATAATAACCAAAGCGCGAAAACAAAATGTAATCAAGCCGCCATGACAGTTGTCGCCGGGCTGTAATTCGGAAATGAAGAGGTGATGTCTACATTTTCCCTAATATCTCAATAAATAAATATCACGCAGTTAAGTGATTGGTATCAACTTATTCAGAATACAATAACCTTTCCAATGATGTAAAAAATAAAAAAATCGATTTTTGAAAATTTTAAAAGTGTACTGTCCCTTTAATGAGTTTATATTTTTTGTGAAATTTTAGTACCGTTACGGAATATTAGGCAAAAACAAATGCTCAAATTTTTATATTATTTTAAGTCGAAATGTATTTTTCTTCAATAATAAGACTGCACGCCAGATGGCATAATTTATCGAAAGCGACACCACGTTTCAAGTCGTCCACGTTTGTTAAAAAACATATACAATTGCGTGTCAATAGTTTAAGTACAATAAAAATTTTAAAATAAAACTTTAAATATTCACTTTATTTCAATATACGTCTTGTATATGTTAATAGTAGCAGTTTTAATACCATATTCAATAAAATTATCTTTTAAATTTTATTTCAAACCATGGAGTTTAGGAATAGAACAAAAATAACCGTGTCAAAAGTTTAAGCACAAAATCGTTTTTATGCAAATTTTACAAACGGATATAAGTGGTTGAGCCCGCAAACGATTTCTGGGTGTATAGGAAGCAGTCAGTTGTTGTTCTTGAATTAGTACAAAATGCCTAAGTCGAAAGAATTTTCAGAGGAGGTGGTGATAAATATCTGGAATATGAGAGCAAACATAAGCCTGTTTCTGAAATTGCAAGTGCATTAAAAAGATCAAAACGAGGTATTCATCAAGTTTGGGCTCCTGGTAATGATTTCAAACGAAAATTTCATTCATGAAGGCCATTAGTGACTACTTTGCGCGAAGACCACCGCAACAGAAACTTGGTTTCAACTGGTATTTACTCTTTTTCGTAAATAAAACATGCATTTGGAGTACGGATATCGAAAAAAGAAAGGGTTCATAGAAGAGCTTTGGAATCCTAATACATCAAAACCCGCAAAATGTCTCGGTTACATGTCTGAAACGACACCATAACGAAGCTGTATTACAGCGGCCAAAGAGCATATATAATTTGCTGAAAAGTGGCTGAATGTTATATTCAGTGATGAAAAACATGGAACCTCGATGGCCCTTAATGGGTTTAAGTACTATTTGCATGATCTCCGCAAAGAACCTAGGAATATATTTAGCCGACAACATGATGTTAGTTGTGTGATGGTATGGGGGCTATTTCTTTCAATGGTCAGACATCTCAAGCATTCATCAGTGGTCGTGAAAACTCTGAAAACTATCAAGAAACACTTGCCAATCATTTGCTCCCTGTTGCCGAGGTTTTGGAAAAAGAAAAATGGTTATCTCAACCAGACTTCGAGTCGATTGCGGAGGACTGTGATCGATTACGATTACGATTATTTTTATTTTCTAAAAACTGATTACGATTACGTCTCTATTTGTGCAAGTTGGATTACGATTACATATTTGATTATCATTTTTTTAAAATGATGTATTACGATTACGTTTAGATTACGATTAATATTTTTTTGTTGGATTATGATTATCGAACAAGTCGATTACGATTACAGTTAGATTACCCTGATTTCGCAATCTACATGTTACAAACTAGAGTCCTGCACCGTGTCGTGTAACCCGATTTTACACAAACCACACCCGACACTAAGTTTGGATTGGGTTAAATCTAATCTCCCACTGCGGTTCAGGATGAGTTGACTTTTTTTTGGCTGTAGGTCAAGTTATCTTTAAATGTTTCGGATTCGTGTCGGTTTGGGTTGTGTTACGGCATTTGCGAGTCGGTTTCGGATTTACCCAGTTTTTCAAAAAAATAAATAAAGGTCCTAAATATTTTGTCCTGTGAAAAAATTGCATACTTGAATGTTAATGCGTATTATATATGTATGTTTTTAATGTGTTTCTTTTTTTATAAAAAAAGATAAAATTGATATTAGAGATATAATTAAGACTAATATTCTAAAAATGCATTAAAATAAAGATTAATTTCCCTAAATTTCGGGTTCAGGTTGAAGTATTTTCTGTCGACTCGAGTTTCGGGTTGACTAAATTTTAGAGTTCGGATTAGGTATAACCCGTAAATCATGTAAATATATTATTCCATGATAAATAATAATAAAGTTGTAAAAATTTTTACTTATATTGTTATATACCGTTAAACACAGTAAAACAGAATCGCAAGGTACAGGGGATTTTTTCATTTTAGACAACTTCTTGTCTTGGCATGTACGCTGCCTATATAATCGTATATTCTTTTCAGTTTTATCAATAAAATTTACCTTTTCAGAGAGGATTCCGCTATAAAAAAGTTTTATTTTTACAGCTTTCACTCTATTTAAACATTTAGATACAAATAATATTATCCCTATTTGAAAGTTATTCGATAAAATACTGTTAGTTGCTAATTACAAAATACCTTTAAAAGTCATAATTTTTATATTAGAATTAATTAGATGCGTATTTTAATTATTTAAATGTATTTTTTTATAGTAAAACCTGTTAAAACGAACATTGAGTATAACAGTCTGACTTAAACGGAAAATTTACTAGGTACGAGAATTAAATATATGTATATATAGTAAAAACTATCAAAACTAAATGTGTTTGTAACGGAAAATTTTCGAGAATGCGATAAATAGAATACAATAAAATTATAATAGACAATGTACCTGCTAAGACGGAAACCAGTCTATAATTGGAAATTTCTCCGGTACTTAGCGGTTCGGAATCAGCACATTTTGCTGCATTAAATTTAATTATCCAAATATCTGATCCAAATATATTTAGACAATATAATAACAAACGTATTACATTTTAAAATACAGTAAAACCTGGTGTTATGAAATTCGAAGGGATAGGGGAAATTTTCCATATGAGCAAGTGCACTGTCTATTCTTATTGTATTGTTTACACCGAGACTTAGTAATATGAAATTATTTTGATTTAGACAGGATTCTGTTAAACATGTTTTGTTTTGACAGATATTACTGTATTCTAAAAAAAGTCTTTGAATTTAAAAATAATTACAAATTTACAAAATATTTTCTTTTCGTTATCGTTTTCTTTTTAAGGGTCATTAAATGATTTAAATGAAAAGAGGTCTTCCTTCCTATTTAAATATATGTTTTCCGATCTGAATTTTTTGGGGCTGATTTCATTATTACAAAGCCATTTTGAAATAAAGAGCATGTATAAGGTTATTTGACTCATAGAATAGTGAAATGTAGTATGCGAAATTGTGATCTGAGATTCACGGACATTGGCGTACGCAAGGGCGGGAGGCACCACACTAAATCTGGAAAAAAAGAAGTGTCTGTGTTTAACAATCCTTTTTTAAAATGCAAAGTATAAACATAAAATGAGTTAAACGAAGATTATTTTCCTCAGAATTCGCGCTGCAAGACATTTAGGCATACAAAGGAAAACAAAATTTGAAAATGAAGAAATATTAAATATTCAAAAATAAGCTTTTACCAAATTTAAAAAATAGGAGAAATGAAAAAAATAATTATTTTTTCTTTCACCTGGGTGGCTTTGTCCCCATGAACCCCACGTTAAAAAAATTTTGAAACACATGAACATCAAAAGGCAAAAAAAAAAAGTAAAATATAAATTATAAAATAAAATATAAAAATGTATTCTGATAGAATACTCATTTACTGGGGGGGGGGGGGGGGGGATGTAAACCCTCCTGACAAAAAAACTTAGTTTCCCTTTCTTTTAGTATTTATTCATAAGTCGCCATTTATTATTATTATTATTAGACATAAAGGAAATTTAGTTACATTTCAAAATTCAGCAAGGAGTAATTGAACTGTGTTGCTCTCCTTGCCGGCGCATATGATAAGAGAATGTACCATTAACTAGGTACCATTGTCATCCCCCCCCCCCCCCCTTAACGAAATCCTGCGTACGCCCCTATATTTATTAACAAGCCAGTCTTACTTTCTTTTTCCTTTTGATTCTGTTAAAATTAAACCTATATAAACAAACCACCTTTTAATACTAGTGCTGTACTAAGAAAATTTATCTATATGTGTATCTTATCCAGATATATTAAATTGCGAATTTTGAATGAACAGATAATTTCATACTTATGACTAAAAATATTATACTGTTAATTTAATATAAAAAATACTCTTCACTACAATTTTAAAGGAAGATACAAAATATAAATATGCAATAATTCTAAAATAAATTTATACAATACACATATATATTAAAACAAGTTGGAAATTGCTCGTCAAACGTGGCAAATGAGGTGCGTTCGTACTATAACTAGTTTTAAAATTATTTTTTGCACCCCATATTGTACTGAATGTATAATTTTTTGCACTTCATAACGTGCATAGTCTGATACATCATTAAAATGCACTTCCAATAATTTTTTCGGAACACTTTTGACTGTCCCTGTAATTAAACTATACATCCGATTTTCCTAAAATTTGAAATAGCTCAAGAAAATTTTGCAACAATTATATCTTTAAAATTTCAGACCATTCGGAAGGCTGTAATATCATTAAAATGCACTTGCAATAATTTTTCCCATTGGCCGTAATGTAAAGAAAAACTTTTGGCTGTCCCTGTAATTAAACTATACATCCGATTTTCCTAAAATTTGAAATGGCTCGACAAAATTTTGCAACAATTATATCTTTAAAATTTCAGATCATTCGGAAGGCTCTAATACCATTAAAATCCACTTGCAATAATTTTTCCCATTGGCCGTAATGTAAAGAAAAACTTTTGACTGTCCATGTAATTAAACTATACATCCGATTTTCATAAAATTTGAAATGGCTCGACAAAATTTTGCAACAATTATATCTTTAAAATTTCAGATCATTCGGAAGGCTCTAATATCATTAAAATCCACTTGCAATATTTTTTCCCATTGGCCGTAATGTAAAGAAAAACTTTTGGCTGTCCCTGTAATTAAACTATACATCCGATTTTCCTAAAATTTGAAATGGCTCGACAAAATTTTGCAACAATTATATCTTTAAAATTTCAGATCATTCGGAAGGCTCTAATACCATTAAAATCCACTTGCAATAATTTTTCCCATTGGCCGTAATGTAAAGAAAAACTTTTGACTGTCCCTGTAATTAAACTATACATCCGATTTTCATAAAATTTGAAATGGCTCGAGAAAATTTTGCAGCAATCACATATTTCAAATTTCAGACTATTCGGTTGGGTAGTTTTTGCTCTGTTACATGCGGACAGACGGACGGACTGAACGACGACTATAGGTGCTACGTATTTATATAATTACGAACGCACCTAAAAACATTACTTCATGTGGGTGTTCAAGTTGGATTTTGTTTTTATGGATACCCGAACATCTGACAAGCACGCTTTGCATTTACATTTCAAAACTTTCCTGCCTTTTTCACTTAAATCTGATCGGGATTCAGTTAAATAGTTTTGGATTTTTTTGCTATTTCTCTTAGAAATTTCTAGAACAGTGAAAATTTTAAAGATAAACAACCACTAAGAAGTTAAAAATGAGAATGCGTTGTTAAATAAATTGTCGTATGCTGTTTAAACATCCTATTTTTCCCTTTCAGTCTCAGATCCCATTATTCTCAGATTCCCACATTTGAAGGCGAATTATACTGTATAGTGTTCAAATGATATCCCACGTCAGTAAGGCTGCGTACGCATCATCCTTCTAACTGTTATCAGTGTCGGCTTCGTTTTTTGTGGCCACGCGGTGTCTTTGATTTGTAACGACTTTAGCAAGAAAGGGACTGATGTCCGGCAAAAGAGGAACCTTTCCTTCAAGTAGAGTCGAGCTCCTTATCTCCTGACCCATTGTTCATTCCCCTCATTCTTTTATGAACAAACCGCAGATGGGTTCAGAATAAAAGATTTTCCAAGAAAACTAGAGAAGTAGGCAAAATTCGCGTCTGTACGCAGCCTAACTCAGAAATCGAAACCCCTGGAATGACCGCATGTCGAATTTAATTTCCCAATTCCCATATCTCGAGCCATATCTTTAACAAAGTCAAACGAAATAATATTATTTCTATGTCCAAACTATATACAGTGTACGATTACGGTATACATTCTGTTTCACTTTTAGCCCATTAAAGGCTACTGCCCCTTCATGTTCTCTGACCTCTTCTTACTACACTTTAGGGGCGATTTAATGAGCTGCAAACGCTAAAATGTTAAGCTAACCGACCAAGATTTTATGGATCGGGCGAAAGGAAGGCAAAAAAAAAAAAAGATATAATCATAGAACGTAATCGTATATTTGTGGGAGATTACGATTACAGAGCTTTTCGATACAGATTACAATGCGATTATATCACACCGCGATTACGATTAGATTATGATTGTAATCAGAGTGAAATCTCTTGATTATGATTATATTGCTATTATTTCGAAACCAAAATTAACGATTATGATTACAGTGCGATTATACAAATTTTGTAATCGATTATAATCGACTACGATTACATGATTACGATTACTCGAAGTCTGATTTCAACATGATAATGCTTCGATCCATACCTCAAACTCAATTTCAATATGGCTTAAGTCGAAAAAAGTATCTGTTTTCAAGTGGCCGGCAATTAGCCCTGATTAAAACCCTATAGAAAATATGTGGGGTATTCTCACTCATGTTGTTTATCCAAATGGAAAGCAATATTCTTCAGTTAAAATTTTGAAAGATGTCATTGAGAACGCATGGTTTAAAATTAAACCAAAAACAATACAAAACTTCGATTTATCGATGGAAGACCGTATATTTAAAGTAAGTCATCAGAATGGAGCAAAAATCAAGATTTTTTTTTTTTTGTTATTGTTCTACTAAAGACTAAAGAACTACTGTGCTTAAACTTTTAACACACTCTTTTTTGTTCTTTTGATAGATTCTATTATTTGAGCTAAATTTTAAAGCATAAATCTGTTAAATATCCTTTTAAAACTACAATTTGTAGGATATGTGAAAAGGAAAGTAACTTTCAGCCAATAATAAAATTTTATTTTGAAATTTTATGTTGTGCTTAAACTTTTGACATGCACTGCAGTTAGTTGTCAGCATGACTAATGTTTTACGTTAATGCATGGCATAAAACATGAAAACCCGATTAAGGGAAATTAACTTGCAACAAAGTTAAGTAATTTCCGTCTGAAAAAAAAAAAAAAAAAAAAAAAAACCCTAGAAAACAGGAAATCTGTTTTTTTTTTTTTTTTAGAATTTAGTGTCGCCCCCAATGAAAAATAATATATGTATATATAAATAGTACAAAACATATTTCAAATTTAAGACTTACAGCACACGCTTTTATTTTATGTAAAACTAAGTCATTCACACCCGCTTAAGAATCCACACTTAAACATCTACAGTAAAGTAGGCATAGGACGTCACTATCGCGAAATAATACACAAATGCAGCAAAAAGATGCCGCCATTAAAGAAACTCGAACAAAAAAGAAAACTGGCTGTCTAATTATCCATAGGCCCTCATTTGTTTGTAACATTATTATAGATACTTAAAATTAAATATAGTTTATAATAGCTCCATGTTTTAAGATACATCTTTCGTTTATATTTTAATTACATTTTCTTTCGGCTGTTATCAAAAAATGGCAACCAAAATATATAATTAATATTTTACAACAATTTTTCCTTTACTTTCTATCATGGAGGAAAGAGATAGATTGAGATGCAGTATGCCATAAAAAAGTTTGAAAGATGAAACCATTTATCGCTCAAATTGAAACGCCCACAGAAGGTCCAAACAAACCAAGCACTTGGAGCAGGAATCGAATTCTTTGATATCACCCGTGTATTTTTTTCTCTAAATGAAAGTGGTCTGCTTATTTTTAAGCATTCTAAAGTAGCATTCCATTGTATTGTGAACTAAAAATTGTATTACTAAAAGTTTTCTTCTTTTTTTCGTGAAAGAACGTGCTTGTGTTTGGGCCTACTGTGGCGGATTTTAGGGTTACTTTTTCGGCGATTGTTTTACTTTTTTGGTAATTATTTATTTTAATTTATAAAGAAATTTCTGCTTGGAATTTAATGAAATGAATGATAGAAATGGGTCGATTAGACCCATTCAGGGTAGAAAGTTTAATTATGTATTTTTTTTTTTTTTTTTTTTTTTTTTTTTTTTTTTTTTAATTCTGAATTAAATGATACCATCCTTAAGTCGATTCGATCATTTGTTAAAAAGTTACAACAGATTTTAAGAATACAGAGTCGAAAATCATATTTAGAGCTGGTAAAATACTTTTTTTTTCTGAACAGCTCATGGTTTTTTACGAAAATTTGCCAAGAACTTCGTTTCGGTATAGAAATGAATATCCGATGGAGTACCCAGAAAATAAAATTGTTTTACAAAGTTTTAGGGAGCAAAAGGAGGGCATTTAAACTTAGGGAGAAATCTCTTTTTTTAAAATTAGATTAAGTGGTGTATCATTTATTATGAATGGTTTATTTCTTAATCGAATGACGCCAGCCGTAAGTCGATATGATAATTCGTTAAAATTTTACGACAGGTTTTATGATTACAATGTCATGAATGGTTTAATTAAAACATCGATTTTGAACAGATTTATGACCTTGAAGAAGAACTAGATGATCCTGATTTTGATTATTGCTATTTTCAGGTTGGTTGGTTGATTTTTGACGGCCGATTATCTACACGAGCGATATAGGCCCCAGGGGAGTGCCCTCCGTGGGGGTCTTTCTAAGGGAACCTAACCCGTATTTACGCATTGCTATTTTCAGGACATTTAATAAGTTTGAGATCGTTTAACATATTATAAAGAACATGTTTTGAAAGTAAAATAAATGTGACGAAGCTGTGCTCAACAATAAAGTATAATTTTTGACTTGATGTTCATAAAACCTGCATAAAATTGTAACGAATGATCGTATCTATCAAATCGTACATTGTAACGAGTGATCGTATGAAATCGCACATTATAACGAATGATCATATCAAATCGTACTTTGTAACGAATGATCGGAACTCTCCATTGACCTTTTGCAAAAATCATCAACTTAATCTTCAACAACCGATGGCAGCTGCATAAAGATGCATTACTCAATGTTTTCCACTCAAGTCATCTCGTTTTCCATGGCTGACATTATAACGAATGATCGTATCAAATCGTACATTGTTACGAATGATCGTATCAAATCGTACATTGTTACGAATGATCGTATCAAATCGTACATTGTAACAAATGATCGAAACTCTCCATTGACCTTTTGCAAAAATCATCAACTTCATCTTCAACAAACGATGGCACATGCATAAAAATGCATTACTCAGTGTTTTCCACTCAAGTCATCTCGTCTTCAATAGCTGGCATTGTCACAAATGATCGTATCAAATCGTACATTGTAACGAATGTTCGTATCAAATCGTACATTTTAACGAATGATCGAAACTCTCCATTGACCTTTTGCAAAAATCATTAACTTCATCTTCAACAACCGATGACACTTGCATAAAAATTCATTACTCAGTGTTTTCCACCCAAGTCATCTCGTCTTCCAATGCTGACATTGTAACGAATGATCGTATCAAATCGTACATTGTAATGAATGATCGAAACTCGCTATTGACCTTTTGCAAAAATCATCAACTTCATCTTCCACAGCCGATGGCACCTGCATAAAAATGCAGTACTCAGTGTTTCCCACTCAAGTTATCTCGTATTCCATGGCTAGTTTTCTAATTCTTATCCAGAGATGGCAACGGTTTTCAGTATTTTTCCACGTACGGATTTCACTTTTTTTTTTTCACTTTAAAGTGTTAAAAGAAATAGTTAATTTTTAATGTTAGGTATGTTAATTTTCCGCAACCTAATATTTTGTTAGTTCGGCGAACTGGTTGTTAAAATTGCACTTGTAATTTTGAAACCACAAATTTATATTCCTTAAAACTTACATTTTCTTAATATCGTATCCTAAGCGTAACACATTGACATTTTCTCATTTTTTAGAGTTTTGTACTTAGAAAGTGAAAACGGAACCATTATAACATCACTCCTGTGTCCGTTATAATGTCTGTATGTCTGTCACAGGCATTTTACTCGTAAACTATGGAAAGTGGGAAGTTCAAATTGGGAGAAGTAATATCATTAACCCACATATTTTCGGATTATTAAACATTCACAAATATGTTTGGAAAAAATGTAGAGGCGATAATTAAGTTACTTGAAATAAAAATCTTTTATTTGTATATCGTGTGAAACTTTCGAAACGCTGAACTGAAAAATTAGCCCAGGCAATAGAGACCGTATAGGGGATCTACCTAGCAAAATTCATGGTACTTCTGGAAAAAGGTTTATTGTATTTTTTTTGGGTCGCTGAATCCGAATTTTTAACTTCCCACCAAAATTTCCTCCGGCAACCCTCCCAAATTTTGGTAAAAATGCTCCCCCCCCCCCCAAAAAAAAAGGGTTTTTATTAAAAAAATCAACTTTTTTATTGTTTTAGGGAAACAGTATCTAAAAATTCAGGGAGTAGAAAAAATTGGCAAAAAATTAGATATATGACATTATGACTTAGGATGAAGGGGAAGGAGGGATCTGCCTCGGAACATGCGCACGATGCTATGTGAACTAACTTGCGCAATTCCACTTAACCAATCACACATTTATATTCGCCCTCCCATCTCCCTCCGAACTTTCTCTATAAGATTTACTTTAAGGTTTTTGGGTCGCTGAATCCGAATTTTTAACTTCCCCCCAAAATACCTTCCCCGAACCCCCCCCCCCCCCAAATAGTTGTTCTTAACTTAAATTTCTTATTGTTTTAGGGGAAAAGCATTACGAAATTCAGAAACCAGACAAAATTTGCAACAAATAGGATACATGACATTATGACGTAGGATGAACGGGGAGGGGAAGGTCTGCCTCTGAACATGCACTGCGGCGCTACGTGCACTAAGTTATGAAAACTAGGCAATACGGGATTTTACCTGTAAAAATTAATACTAGTTCTGGATTTCGACTCACTTTATGTTTTTTGAGTCGCTGAATCCGAATTTATAACTTTCCACCAAAATTTCACCCAGCAACGCCCCAAAGAATTGGTTTTTGAGAAAAGCGCGCGGGGAATGTTCCGAGGCAGCTCCCTCTCTCCCCGTTTATCCTTACGTCATAATGTCATATATCTATTTGTTGCAAATTTTGTCTAGTTTCTGAATTTCGTAATGCTTTTTCCCTAAAACAATAAGAAATTTAAGTTAATAACAACTATTTTGGGGGGTTTTCGGGGGTGAAAATTTTGGGGGTAAGTTAAAAATTTGATTTCAGAGACCCAAAAAACTTAAAGTAAACCTTATAAGGAAAGTTTGGAGGAGAGATGGTAGGGCGAATGTAAACGTGTGAGTGGTTAAGTGGAATTGCGCAACTTAGCCCACGCAGCACCGCACGCGTGTTCCGAGGCAGATCACCACTTCCCCTTCATCCTAAGTCATAATGTCATATATATAATTTGTTGCAAATTGTGTCTGTTTTCTGAATTTCTAGATACTTTTCCCCTAAAACAATAAAATAATTGATTTTTTTAATAAAAACCTTATTTGATGGGATTTATACCAAAATTTGGGCGGTTGCCGGGGGAAATTTTGGTGGGAAGTTACAAATTCGGATTCAGCGACCCAAAAAACATAAAGTAAGCCAATTTCCAGAACTACCATTAATTTTGCTACGTAAAATTCCCTGTTGCCTGGACTAAATACAATTATTTTAATTTTAGATATTTAAGTTTGAGAGATATCTTCGAAAATGTAGTGCAAAAATGTAGTGCTCTATTTCCGAATCTACTAAAATTATGAAAAAAATATAGGTAGTAGACGATAATATAAACTTGCAGGAAAACTATAGGGATTCCCCTATGTCACAAAAGCGCATTTTTCCGTTACACACAAATTTCAAATTGCAGGCATTTAGCAAAAATGTAAAGGTTTGCTGGAGGTACTTATCGTAAACTGAAGTATAAAAGCATTTTTTAAGGATTTTCGAAAAGCATCGTCGGTAATTAGCCAAGATAGTAACTCTTAAGGACATACATAATGACAGGGCGGAAACTCTACCACCGTCTTGTATAGCCAGATAACAACTTTTAATGATATATGTGTGTATTGAAATGCCCTGCAGCAGTATAAAAGCAATAAATGTTAAATTGTGAAAAACAGACTAATTTTATTAGAATTAATAACATAAATACTATGGGATTCGCAACAAGTTTACATTGAGTGGATCTCTCATTACGATACTAAAAGTTAATTAAAAATATATCTGGAAAAACGCGGCACGAAGGAAGGCGGCATTGCAACTTTGCTACCTCCTTTCGAAGCGCGCTTCGCACAATGCCAAGTTTAAACTTTGAACAAGGGTTTTGTTTTAGCTACACTATAAAATGAAAAGATTATTACTACGCTGAATTTAGTTTATGAAATGTCAAAGGAAGTTTAAATATGCACTACTTTTATTGTCAGTACCGAATTAAGTTCATCATAAACTGTTTAGGATAACATAAAAAAAGAGTTATATGGGTCATTCCACGTAAAATGAGCAAAAATTAAAAAAAAAAAATGTCGTGGCCACATACTAACCAATTTTAATAAAATTCGATGCACAGGTTCAATTCATATTCAAGTAATGCTCTGCAAAATATCTTGACAAAAAATAATTTTTTTTAGCAGTTTTGGACATTTAAAAAACTTGCGATATAGAATGGCATGTGCGCAATCGTCCAAAGTTGCAAGTTTGAAGTTCTGTATCTTGAAAACTGTTTAACAGAAAGGAATTTTTTTTATAATTTTGTTTACGCTGAAAAATTATCTTCTTATTTACTGAGTAATAAGAATCTAGTAACACCATGATTATTTATAAATTGGTTGCAAAAATTGAAAATTTGTGAATTTTGAGAAAATTAGAAACGTTTTAAAAATCAAAGGAATTAAAAAACCTCTGCGAAATTAATGCCTGATGTAGTATCTTATATGTAGATCGAATTCCCCAAGTTTTAAAGAGGCCATTTATTTCCTTCATCTTAAAAAAAAAAAAAAAAAAAAACTTAGAAACTTTAAAAAAAAATTACAAAATCATGATTTTTCCTCTTCTGTAAAACAACAAATAAATAAAGGACAGGCCCGACAGTAACAATATTGCACAGACATAAAGATTAATAAGTCCATGATACGTTAAAAAAAATTCAAGATTGCCTTTTGATTCCTAACATAAGAAAAATGGGTTCAAAATAGTAATGTTTTCTACATTCCATTCGCTATACCTCTTTGAATTCGCCCGCGTATCTTAAAATATTGCACGATTTCATGAAAAAACAAATTTAGTGCTGCCATCTAGTTTTTTTTTTTATTTGAATTTAGAATTGATATATAGTTTTTCGTTTAGCTCATTCAGTTCTTTCTACTCTAATTTAAAATTCTTTTGAAGCAAAAATAAACTGAAAGCAAGAATAAAATTTTCTGTATTTAAAGTATACATATTTACCTGTAATATCAAATAATTTAAAAGTTTAATAAAGCTTTCCTTGACTTAAAAAAAGTGATAGAAATATTGCATTTTACCCTCAACATTTTTTACTATTAATTTTTTTCTCATTAAGGAATAAAAAAGGCAAGAATGAAACTTTCGATATTTCAAATATATACTTTTAGCTATAAGGTGTAGCAATTTGCAGCTTGTCAAGGCTGTCCTTCGTGTGTAAAGGATTAATAGAAATATTGCTTTTTTCCCTTAAAATTTTTCAAAAATATTTTTTTTTTCTCGATACGAAATAAAAATACAATTACTAACTTACGCCAGTCTGTTAATTATCATTCATTTCTAATTATAAATAATTTTTAATGTATTCTTTCCATTCCTAAGGCTAATAATTGAAATTGAAATTTTAAGCACGTAGACAATACCTCGATTTTACATTCACTTTTAATGTAAATTTTAATACTTAAATTAACAATCCAGAAATCTATTATTTTACATTTACTGATAAATAGATAGGATCTACATATAGATAGATGTTGATTAAAATCTGTTGCATGTGTGCCACAGTTGATTTGCTCATTTTGCATGGAATGACCCATATAGAATAGCAATATCTGATATTATTTAGGCTTCATACCTCTCTGAACTTTTATGGTATACCCATCCATACTTTGCTAGTATATACAGCTATACGCAACCCTACGTGTATGATTTTTACAAAGTCTTATTTTTCTTTTAGCAAAGCTTTTTTAATAATACAGTTAATAATTCATATATCTATTCTTCGGAACCCTTTGAGCGCGAGTAATACTCGCACTTGACCGGTTATTTATGTTTGTGTAACGTCTAAGATTCACACGAGATAAATGCACTGATTTGGTATCTTTATAAGAGTAACATATGTACAAAGAAATTGTTCCATATTTAGATTCAAAGTTTACGACACAGAATAGTATCACGTCACTTTTTCCTAAATTCTATTAACCCTTCACTGCACGATTTTTTTCTATTTTTATGAAAAAATTATTTGATATCTGTATATCTCGGTCTAATAAAGAAAAAAAAAATTAAGTTTTCAGCTAAAATTTGATATTTATTTATGATTTGTACCATATGTGCAGAATTAGGGTTTTAAAATATTGTATTGTTATAAGTTTTGCAACAATATGAGCTTAAATTAATTAATTTTATCTGCTTAGCAATGTGTTTTTTTTTTATATTAGTATTTTTAAGTATTCAGTAAAAATAATGAAAGTAAATCTTACATTAATTAGCTTGATCTTTTTTTTTTTTTTTTGTCACCGAAAAAAAAATTCTTATTTTTTGTCTAATGCAGCCCTCTGACATGGGAAAAATAAGTGTAATTCCACTTTTTGTATTGTTCTTGTTCAGTTATAGTGATCATATTAGCGAAATTCATGGGACATAATGAAAATTATAATGTATCTAGGTATGTGCCAGGTATGGCACGTGGTTCAGTGAAGAGTTAACTAATCAATGTTTTGTATGTCAAGAAATTTGTATATTTTATTATTTAAACAAAACGAACTAAATGTTATTTTTTATACATTTTGTTTTATATATATTTCCCACATGTGAACACTGCAAATAGAGGCGTCTTAAGTTACACTAAGAGTGTTACAGACGTCTTACCAATTAAAGAATTTTCTGTTACATGATAATATCAAATATATTTTTTGTCAAAATTCTTGTTTAACCTCTAATTTGCCAATTTTCTAAATTTTACTTTAAAATATTAAATCAAACGTGTCCTTTACATCCTCAAGGTTCAAGTGTGCAACTCAAGCATTTCCATAGATATTCAACAAGATGTTTAAAATCGAAAGTTTTAAATTTTTCTCCTGAATTTATGAGCATAAGTAAATATGCCGTAGCCTAATTAAGAAATCCGGCTCTTTAATGACCCTTAGGCAATTTTTAAAGAGTCAGGCTAATTGGATAATCTTCTGTCATTTTCCCATAAGTTTGATATTTTCCAGGCATATTGGAAAGAAGCTATGCAGATCAGGCTAATTAGAATATTAATAAATCATAGCCAATTAGCCTGATTTTTTGTGAGACTCATTGTAATTAGCCAGTATGAGACTAATTAGAAAAAGACCAATCGTCTGAACAAAAAGCGTTGTTGCATCAAGTATTATCGCATTAAATTTATGATGCTGAATGTTTCTCTCAATTCAAAAATAGTATTTGACACCGTCGAGGTCGTAAATGGATTTTTTGTGAACAGGCTTTTTTCTAGGTTAATATTAGAAAAGCTGTTGCATATAAAAATGCGAAAATTGATAAATTTTTAGAGAAATAATTCATAAATACGTAAAGCAGACAGTTTTTAAAAGAAAGACTTTTTTAAGAGTTATTTAATATTTAAATTGGTTAAAATAATTCGGTTAAAAAAGTTTTATGGGAACAAAAATTATGAAGAGATCTTTAACCATTTTTTACAGAAAGGTGCTTCACAGCGGTGTGCAGTGTGTATATACTTTCTTAATTTTAATAATTTTTTGAGTTTCTTTTTAATTTCTTATTCAAATTTTCATTATTTTAATGGAGATTTATTTCATATTTAGAAAAGAAAAATGTTTAAATTGTTTCCAAATCGTAAAATAGTGAAAAAATAATAATTCATTTCAATAAAAAAAATATTTACATGTGACTATTGAATATAGAAAGAAAACTTTAAAATAAATTAAATGATTACTTGTAAATAGGAAATGGAGAAAATTGCGTCATAAAATATAAGTTTACACATGAATATTTAAAAAAGAAACAAAATCTTAAAAAATAAAATAAAATAAAATATTATAGGAATAATTCATTTAATGATTAAAATTACGTCATATTTTAAAACGATATATTTAAATTGATTTTCTTATGGACATTATTCACGTAACGTTACAGTGGAAATTATATGGCGTAAAAATAACGCGGTTAGCAAATTTGTTCATAATATTTCATCACTTGTTGCAGCAAGAAGACAGATATATGCATGCGCAAAATACTTTAGATTTTTTCGATAAATTCATACTAGAAAATTCGTTTATCCAGATTAATTAAAATAAACAATTTACATTTTAAAAACATGAAAATATGGATGATGATGCATTAAAATATAGAGAAAAGAGTTTATGCATAATCCATATTTTTCCTGAAATATATCAAAAAATCGATCTAAACACAAAATATAAGCATAAAATTTCAAAACACAGTGCTTTTCAATACCGAAGTTCTGAATGTTATTACCAAGCTGGCAGAGTTTTGTAACCTCGAAGCCAAAGGTAGAATACTGTCCCTATATTGTCGTTATAAAAGTCCGAGAAGTAGCGACCTTTTTAAACTAACAATTTTATATAAGCTGATTTTCAAATGTGTAATTGATATTTACAATCCCCAAAACAGGCATCCGTTGTCGCGATAGTGGTGGATGAGGCCATGGTAATCGAAAAGTGCTCATTAAAACGGAAATGCATGACGACTAGATTACCGAAGATCGTTGCCGTTCGTGTTAATTTTATTCAATAACCAATAACCGGGGATTAATTTAAAAACAAAGCACATTAACATGTTTTTAGAGATTGCACATTCTGAACGAGGGTTGGTGAGTGCACCTAGCAGAGGGCAGAGCCCCCTAGTATGGAAAACTTCACTTACAAAATAGCCGAAAGAACTTTAAATATTTATGAAAAATATCTGAGAAAATTTTTGTGATGCTTATAAAAATGTTTAAAAAATATATGAGAAACTCTTTTAATGCTTATAAAAATGTTTATTAAAAATATATGTGATCTTATTTACAGGTTTGATTTACGCGCTTGTTTTTATTATTATTATTATTATTATTTAAGGGTATATTTTGTACAAACACCTCGTGCAAAAATATCCATAAATCAGAACATGAGGGAGAATTTTTGTATTTCTCAATTCTACGCTGAAAAAATGTGTTGCTGTGTGAAAATATAATACCTATAACAAAAATAATTTAAGAGGAGTGCTTTATTGCCATATTTGATTTACGTATGTGTGAATCTCAGATTAGCGAATAGTTTATCTTTATTTTGATGTATTTTGCCCAAACACCCAGCTTCGATGTACCAATAAATCCACAGATGATGAAAATTTTTCATAGTTTTTTTCAGTCTCATGCATAGAAAATTGGTTGCTAAAGAAAAAAAATGTATATATATTTATCTTTGAATAAGTGCGTTCGTCTAAATCACTTATTTTGTATATGAGTTTGTCAAATGATATTATTTATTTCAAATACTTCTTATATAGAAGCCAATTTTGAACGAACAACACGCTTTTTACAAGTGAAGCATTAACAATATTAATTTTCATTGCGAAACTTTAAACCTATATTGTAATTATGATGTATTACTTGAAATTGAACATTTAATAAAACTAATAAAGTGTTACTTAAAAAATCCGGCATGAAAACCATCTTTTCCCCCTCCTTTTTATTTTACTCTTTCAAGTTATAGTAGAAGAAAAATAGCAATTATTTATGAATTAAACACTCCAAGATCGAAAGTAAAAATGCAAAAATATAATATTTAACATATTTTTTTTTCATTTGTCAGAGGCGATTATATTCTGAAAAAATTATCTGGGAGCTGCACTGTTGCACAGCACCGGCGTGGAGACTAGTACATAAGATCTTTGGAGTCTCTCTTCTGACGCTGTGCTAAATAGAGCCGTCGATAAAGCTAGTAACAGTTCTGAAGACGAGGAAGAACAGCAGGCATAAGAAAAGATGTCACTAGAAAACAACATAAATTTGACTGGAGAAATAATATCTGCTTTAGAGAACAAAACTGCTTTTCCGAAATTGAGGTTCTCCATTTGTATAAAATACAAGAAAAACTTGTTAAAGAACTGCCAAAAAAATTAAAGCAAACAAAATTGACAACGATGTTTCCTAAATTATACGAAATGAAATAATTTAACTCTTTATTAGATTCTTTTCTGTAGCATAGAAAATATTAATCAAAGTTTATTTTTATATTTAATTTTCGTTTTTCCTTGCATAATTATGCCCCACCAGTGGCCGAGAGGTTCTGCTCTCGAAGCTGGTAGACGGGAGGTGCTGGGTTCGATCCCAATCGCGCCCGTCGGCCTAATCATTCGGAGTTTTCGTGGTTTTCTTCGAGCCGTGGATCTTCCATGCGTTAATACGGATTAGGTTCCTTAGAAAGACCCCCACGGAGGGCACTCCCCCCGGGCCCATATCCCTCGTGTAGATAATTGGCCTTCAAAAATCAACCCAACCCTTGCATAATTATAACTTAATAATGAATTAAATTATTGCTAAAGGCACCATGAAGAATACAGCACTACTTTTGACATTCCTTCAAAAATCCTGCATAGTCTCGGTCCGATAATGTCGGATTTTTGAAGTTATACTGTATTACATTTCTTCTTCTAAATGTACAACAAAAAAACATTTTTTTCTTCCCCTCAAAGAATCGTAAGATCTGATGCGAATTAAATTCAACATATCGGGTAGCTACGTCTGCTAGTTTAGTTTTCTATATTAAGGTAATATATATATATATTAATAACAAGATCGTTTTCCAGAAATAAATTAGATGACATTTCACTACATGAATGAAATGATATACATATTTTATCTGATAATAACAATCTTTTTCTGAACATATACCAAATAAAATAAAATAAAATAAGTAAAAAAATAAATAAATAAGTAATGCAGCACTATGTTGTGTAAGCAAAATAATTACAGTATTATTATTATTATTATTATTATTATTATTATTTTCTACGTTTAACGTTTTGTTTTAAAACTAGTAATTCATTTCTGCCAAATGTTAATATGAGTGGAAATTCATACAATTCTCCTGCTAAATTTAAATGAGTCAATATTTTGAGATGATTTCATTCATAACACATTACTCACCATTGTGTAAAAAAATGCTTTATTTAAAATTAATAATTCGGTTTGTATTTACATTTTAAATACTGACGGTATTAAAAGCCATTATAAGCTTATTAGTATACTGTTATTCTTATTCGAAGGTCGGTTTTATGTTATTCATATTTATTCTGATTATCCAAGTAAATGATTTTATCTTATTTTTATGGTGTTTGAATATGGACAAATTATAAACGTTTCAATAACATATTAATTACATATTTTTAATTGGTAACATAAAAATGCAATAAGGATTAACCTAAATGATTTACAGCAAAGTGAATCTTTGAAAAATGTTTGGTGCTGCCATCTAGTGTCGAATCGGATATTATTTTGTTAAAAAACTTCCGGATCTTTGGACATCTGTATTATTCGAATAATAATCTAGTCCGAGAGTGAATCTGGTGTCCAATTCCCATTAGAAGCAACGTGATCAATAAATTTTGATTTCAAACATTTTCTTTTTAATAATTTAAGAATCGTGCAATTTAATTTTTATCACCGTGGAACAGAAAATAAAATGTTCTTTTTGAACTGAATATAAATTTGCTGATTTTGTTATGGTTTTACAATAGTTTTTAAGCATAAATGTTTAAGAAATCTTTTTTTATCGTATACAGCCTATGAAAAATTAACACGTTTGCACTTAAAATGGTATAAATAAATCAGCATTTGTTTAGGGTAATAAGGAAATGATAAAAATAAAATTTAACATGTTAAAATTATGATTGCAGACACAAATATATATATATATATATATTTATATACATATATTTCTTTGTTCTTTTGAAAGCTGATAAAGTGTGTAGGGAATTTTTTTAATTGTAAAAAAATAATTAAATAATTTACCGTTTTGTACAATTTATTTGTCCATAAATTAATTATAATTGTTAAAATGCTCAAATTGATTTTAGTATCTTCATGTTACAAATATTTCCTGTCATTGCTAGTATCACGCTGATATGTTAATAAATAATTCAAATATAGCACCAATGTTCATTATATATATATTTAAATAAATTGCTTCAAACTTAGAATATTTCGTATATTATATTTTTAATTTTTTTATTTTTATATCACAAAATTTTTGATAATTGTGTAAACTACAAAAATTAACGCAACAAATGAACGTAAATAAAATTAAGAAGTTTTCATGTTCTCGATCTGATTGGTTAAATACAACAGTAAAATAATATTAATCTGCGTAGCACGTTTTATTTTAATAAATATCTGACATATATTTTAAATTTTGTGTTGAAATATAATTCAGTTTTCTCTCAAAATTATTCTTGCATTTTTTCTATTGATAAGCTTAAAGTTCAGTTAATAGGATCGCATAAACAAAGTTTTGTATAATACTTTTAATATAAATAAAATGTATATGGCTGAAATTTGTAAATAAAATGCCTGATTCGGATACAATAATTTTTATTTCGAAATCCTTGATTGCATTTTTCATGAATCCTTTAACAAATTAAAAAATATATATCTAAATTATTATTATTATTTATATTTTAAATTTTATTTTCAGTAAGAAATAGTATTAGGTTATATCCAGTGCTGCCATCTGTACGCTTAGCCTAATACCATATTTTCTATTCAAGAAAAATTTAAGTTATTTGAAACTATCTGACCGGCATGTGATAATAACCTTAAACGAATCTTAAATTTACATGGTTTTTATATCTTAAACTCGATTCTGTCTGCATTTATATTTTAAAACGAAAAAATAAAGCGCGCATCAGAAGATATTTTCATTTGAGTAACAGGTTCGTCTTTCGTTACAAAATGTTATTTTTCCCAAAAATATAATAAATATCCAAATAAATTTAAAAAAAGTAAATTTCACAAACTATAATTGTTCAAATGATTAAAGATTTGAACATGTTGTACAAAACACGTCTCCGCTGATTGTGCGAAAAATGGAGTAAAAAAAAAAAAAAAAAAAAATGATATTTAGCGACAAAAGCGCTCGAAATAATTGCAACGTGCGAAGGGACGCAGTTCAACGTTTTAAAAAAAAAATACATTTCTTGTCATTGAAAGCATGTTCCCAAAGTAAAAATGTGTAAAAAATAGTGTTTTATGCATTATTATTTATTTGTGTATTTATTTCACGTTTAAATCATTATAGACCGAGCGACAACCACACAAATGAATACGTCATCGAATTATGAGATGAAATAATCAAGTAGGACAAGATTATTGGGAGTAGATTAAGGAATGACTGGTCCGTCTGGACATTTCTTTGTACGATATGAGCAGAAGCGGGCGCCAACTCGTCATTTTGGCGTCACTGTCAGGTCACCGAGTTACGGGATGAAACTGATGTCAAATTAAAGGTAAAACAAAGCATTTTAAGAATATTATGGTCTTCCTACGCATACACTAGTAGAAATTCTGGGCGACTAAAATTTATAACAAAAACAGACGTCGAATGTACATTTCAAACCCTATAAACATACTAATTTACATTACATTTCCATATATATTACTTCGCCAAAGATGTTTAAGATGAATTAATTGTTTACGGAAAGCTCATTAACAGTACGTGAGAAAACGACTGATTTGGCATAAGTTGGTGCAAAGCGAGAAGTACGGGGCGCCAACTCCCTATTTTGAGAATTATATCATGCCATCTAGTTACAGCTTGAAAATTTGCCACTTTAATGATAAAAATTAGTACAATACGAATATTTCAATCTGCCTCGTTATATGTTCGTAGGAGATGAGCAGAATGGGGAGGGGGGAGGGGGCGCCAATTCTTAATTTTGGCTGTATTATCACGCCATCGAATAACGGCCTGAAATTTTAACACTTTAAAGACACATACCGGTAAAAGAAGAATATTTCAGTCTTCCTCGTTTATCTTGCTAGGAGATGAGCAGAGCGGGACGGTATAGTTTTTGGCGGTATAGTCAAGTCATCCAGTTACGGCCTGAAATTTTAACGCATTAAAGGGACATATCAGTACTTAATAAATCATATCTAATAATGTATATATCCTCATTCATAATATTTAGTTAGTTTAAAACGCATCCGAGAAGATAGTTGAAGATATAACTTTCATAGAGAAACATGCAGAATCATAATTAAATAAAGATCATACAAAACAACTTTTTCAATTAGTATTGGCGATAAAGTGTAATCAGTCTTAATTCATTTTTGTTGTCATGCAGAATAACTATAAATGTTATATCCCACATTTTAAAAGGAGTACATGCCGCTTAGTAACACACATGAAAAATTCGTAGATTTCCAAGTAACATAATGGCACAAAAATGTATTGTGAGTAATACCCATCCATAGACAGCAGTGTAATAGAATTCCTTCCTGCAGTCCTGTACAATAACTATAAACGCTAAATACACCCTCTTCAATAAAAAGAAACCGACTGTACAACTGACTGTAACAACATGCTAGAATTATGTAATCATCTCACTCATCTCCCGTTTAAAATATATTCGTTTCTTAAAACAGTTATATATATACATATTTTTTGTGCGACCCTCTACAATAACTATAAATGCTATATAGACTCTCATCCAGGAGTTACATACTGTAGGTCAGGCCTTTCCAACACGGCGCCCGCGAACACCATGGCTCCCTTTGAAGATTTTCTTGGCGCCCTTTCCAAGGTTTCCTGTTATTAGACTTTTTAGATGTAAAATTCCATTATAAAGAATGTTTTCTTTAAAATCATTAATATGTGCATCAGAGATATTTTCAAAACCTGTGAAAACGCATTGAAAACAAGAAACGTACTTTGATAATTTAATCATACAAATTTTCATGATTTGTAGTTATTGCTTATAATGTTTAATTATGATGGTTAAATTTGGTAATAATTGGAATTAACTCTTTTTAATGCTTAACAAGTAACAGAAAAATAAACGTTTTTCACCTTCTCCCAAGACACATGCGCATGAAAGTTCAACCTTTCTCTTTTTGCAGTTGTCACACTGGCCCATTGGCTGTTTTTTACGAGAGATTTCAATTTGTTTTGGAAAATAAATAAAGCAATGCAGAAATATTTCCATCTATGAAAGCACTTCCAGGCTATTTCTCTGAACCAACCATATGGATTGGTCACTATCATGGCTGTCTTTATTGTTCTACATTTTATAAAACTAAATTCGCGCCTGCAAAATAAATCAAAGCCAATTTTCGCATCATAAAAAACCCTAGCAATACAGGTATCTCTGAATTACATATTTATTTTATTTTATTTATTTATATTTTGTTATTGTTGTTATTATAGGCACGATTCAAGTGTCTGGCACCTTACCCTAAACACATTTTTCTTAGATAGACCTCTCATAAAAAAATGTATAATTTGAAATTTAATACATGTAATTCCTGAATCGTAGAGGCCTTTTGTCTACCGCTGTAAGATCCATTTGTTAAGACGTGTGTGTCTACTAATACTGTGTGATAATATTGCCACATGTTTTCAATCATGCGAATAATGGCGGGCTTCATTGAATATCAGCAGCTGAGGTGTGCCCCTGCTTAATAGAATGTTGGACAGGCCTGCTGTAGGTGACCCTAACAACGTACGAAAATTTCTTTACCGTCAACGTTTTACAAAAACTGCATTTAACTTTTAACCGTTTCATAAAATGAGTCGTTCCATACAAATTTTTCACACATTCGTTTAATTGGGATTATATCTCTCTATTCTAAAAAAAAAGTAACTACCGCTGTCACCGCCGCCGGTTTTAAATTTTTTGTGACCGGAGGTCTTTCTTCGTTAACATTAAGCAAAATATTGCATTCACAAATATGAAAATCGGTGGTATTATACAGAAATGCTTGATAAATACGACGATACAGATAGTTTTCACATCGAAGAATTATTTTAAGAGATATTTAATTGTAAAGTTGGACAAAATCGTTCCATTAAAAATGTTTTATAGGAGCAAAAACTATACATGAAAATTTAATCATTTTTAGATCATTTTATGCATCAGAATTTCCCGATGTGCAGACTGCATTTAGTTTTTTAATTTGACTCATTTTTGAGGTGTTATTTCTATTTTGAATTCCACTTTTGAGCATTTCGAGAGATATTTTTTACACATTTTAGAAAATGGTATTAATTTAAACTGTTGCCAACTGTATAAATAGCGCAAACAATAATGTTTGCTTCAAATTAAAAATTTATTTTACACGATACTATTATAAGCAGAAAGTATAAAAAGCGGTAACTCATTAAAAATTACGTCATAAAAACTATACTTACACGTGCATTTTAAAAGAGAAAGAATATTGTAAAATAATAAATTCATTAACATGCGTTAGAAGTCTTATATAGGAGAAATTACGTCACATTTGTGTCACATTTACGTCACTTATTACGTAAAATGAACAAAAAATAATATTACAAAACAGTTTAAATTTAAAAATTGACATTTATTTGATATTTGAAGAGGATCTTTTCAACTATTATTATTAGGGCAGCGCAAATAATATTTCCTTTCTAACAAAAGTATTTTCTCGTGAATATTAAGAAGAGAAAGAAAGGTTTGGTGAAAATTACGTCCGATTAAAAACGGTACATTTAAAGTGTCTTATTTAAGCATTAATTTTAAGAAACTTATTTAAGAACAAATTATCGTGCTTTTAGAGTCTTCGGTGTCTGAACGGGGGTTGGCGAGCGTAGCTCGTAGGGGGCAGCGCCCCCTAGTATATATATATATATATATATATATAATATATAAAATATACCTCTTAATTTATTCAATTAAAATCTTAAAAGTAAAAGTATTTTCTAATAGCGAACAGAGACATTTGAAACTCTGGGGAAATAAGAGTATCTCTCTATTCTAAAAAAAAGTAACTAACGTTGTCACCGCCGCCGCCGATTTTGAATTTTTTGAGATCTGCGGTTTTTCTGCGTTAATATTAAGAAAACTACTGCATACAAAAATACGAATATCGGTAGTATTACAGAGAAACGTTTAATAAATACGCTGATACAGACAGTTTTCAAATCAAAGAATTATTTAAAGAGATATTTAATGATATAGTTGGTCAAAATCAAAATATTAAAAAAGTATTATAGGAGGAAAAGCTATACATAGGAATTTAATAATTTTTAGAACACTAGGGGGCTCGGCCCCCTACGAGCTACGCTCGCCAACCCCCGTCCAGACACCGTAGACTCTAAATGCACGCTAATTTGATCGGCTTTAAAAAGATTTCGAAAGATTGAATTATAATTTAAAAAACAGTGGTGATCTCTCTATAAACGGATTTCTATTCATTTCTCTTTGATTGGGGAATTTTAACGCCAAATCCGTTGCGGTACTACTTGATTATCCCGTCGACCAATTTCGCCAAATTATATAAATCGCCAAATTATACAAATTGACATAATTTTTATTTTAAATAACGAAAAAACAAATAAAGTAGTACAACATTAATAAAAATACAAATAAAACGTCGAAATAAAAATAACTTGATGACGTAGACACGTGTAACAACATTTCAAAATAAGCTAATATAAAAGGAATTACGTAAACAGAGTCTTTGTCTCCTGGTATTTTTTAACAAAGAGAAAAGAAAGTTCTTTTAAATGAGACATTTTAAATTAATCGTTTTTAATCTGACGTAATTTTGACCAAACTATTCTTTTTCTTTTTAATATTCACGCGAAAATACTTGTATTAGAAATTAAATATTATTTGCGCTTTCCTAACAAAAATAGTTGAAAAGTATCCTCTTAAAATATCAAATAAATGTCTAGCGCAATTTCTAAATTTAAACCGTTTTGCAATATTATTTTGTGTTCATTTTATGTAATAACTATAATGTGACGTAAATATGACGTAATTTCTCCTATTTAAGACTTCTAACGCATGTTAATAAATTTATTGCTTTACAAATTCATTTCTCTCTTAAAATTCACGTGTAATTATAGTTTTTATGACATAATTTTTAATAAGTTCCTGCTTTTTTTACATAATTATTTAATTCTAATTCCAAATGTTTTTTTCTGTTTATAATAGTCACGTGTAAATATTTTTTTAATTTATTTACACGTATAAATATTTTTTTTGAAGCAAACATTATTGCTTCCGCTGTTTATACAGTTGGCAACAGTTTAAATTAATATCACTTTTTAAAGTCTGTTAAAAATATCTCTAGAAATGCTGAAAATCTGAATTTAAAATAGAAATAAAACCTCAAAAAAATAGTCAAAATAAAAAAAACTAATGCAATCTGCACTCCGTCAAATTCTAACGCATAAAATGATCTAAAAATGATTAAATTCCTATGAACAGTTTTTGCTCCTATAAAACTTTTTTAGTGGAACGATTTTGTCCAACTTTAGCATTAAATATCTCTTAAAAGAATTCTTCGATCTGAAAACTGTCTGCATCAGCGTGTTTATCAAACATTTCTGTATAATACTACCGATTTTCATATTTTTGTATGCATTATTTTTCTTAATATTAATGAAGAAAAACCTCCGGTCACAAAAAATTCAAAACCAGCGGCGGCGGCGGCGGTGACAGCGGTAGTTACTTTTTTTTAGAATAG
Organism: Maratus speciosus; assembly: GCA_963932465.1. NCBI lineage: Eukaryota > Metazoa > Arthropoda > Arachnida > Araneae > Salticidae > Maratus > Maratus speciosus. The sequence continues at coordinate 431,659,240 of OZ010795.1, read as the reverse complement.
AGAGATTTTATACATTAGAAGTTCCCAGTGTGCTGACTGCATTTATTTTTTTTTATTTGACTTATATTTTGAGGGTTTATTTCCATTTTAAATTGAGATTTTCAATATTTCCAGAGATATTTTTTACATATTTTAGAAATGGTTATTATTCTAAATTGTTGCCAAAAATATGAAAAATGCTCAAATAATAATGTTTTCTTTAGACTGAAAATTTATTTACCCGTGACTATTATAAGAATAAAAAACCCTATGAAATTAAAATTAAATGATTACGTGTTAAAAGCAGGAAAATATTCAAAATTACGTCATAAAAATTATTTATACACGTGAACATTTAAAAAGAAAAAGAACTATAAAACAATTAATTATTTAATATGTGTTAAAAGTAGTAAATTCGGGTGAAATTAAGTCCTATTTCCAATAGCCAAATAATATTCTCAAACAGTTTAAGTTAAAATATGTATTTACACGTACACGTGAGGTTTATTTCATATTTCGAGATAATCTTTTTATCTACGGTTGCCAAAGACAGCGCAAATAATAATATTTCCTTTCTAACAATTGAAATATTTCCAGGTAAAGATTAGAAAAAGAAAAGTTTGGTTAAAATTTAAAACGTGTGATTTAAAATCACTTTCCTATTAGTCCAGGCAATAGGGAATTTTACCTAGCAAAATTAATGGTAGTTCTTTAAATCGGCTTACTTTATGTTTTTTGGGTGGCTGAATCCGAATTTGTAACTTCCCACCAAAATTTCCCCGGGCACCCCCCCCCCCCAACTTTTGGTAAAATGCCCCCCAAAAAAGGTTTTTATTAAAAAATTCAATTTTTTTTATTGTTTTAGTGAAAAAGTATCTAGAAATTCAGAAAATAGACAAAATTTGCAACAAATAAGATATATGTTATTATGACGTAGGGTGGATGCGGAGGGGGGTGGGGTATCTGCCTTGGAATATGAACCGCGGTGCTGCGTGTACTAAGTTGCGCAATTCCACTTAACCACTCACATCGTTTACACTCGCCCTCCCGTCTCCCGTCCGACCTTTCCCTATAAGGTTTACTTAAAGTTTTTGGGTTGCGGAATCCGAATTTTTAACTTCCCCCCCAAAATTCCACAATCCCGCAACTTCCCCCAAATCATTGTTTTTTAATTAAATTTTTTATTGTTTTAGGGAAAAGTATGTAGAAATTCAGAAAGTAGATAAAATTTGCAACTAATAGGATATATGACATTATCACGTAGGATAAACGGGCAGAGGGGGAGCTGCCTCGGAATATTCCCCGCGCGCTGATCTCTTTTTTTTTTTTTGGGGGGGGGGGGGGTTGGCAGGTGAAATTTTGGTGGAAAGTTACAAATTCGGATTCAGCGATCCAAAAAACCTAAAGGGAGTCGAAATCCAGAACTAGCATTAATTTTGCCATGTAAAATCCCTAATGCCTGAATTTGCATAACTTAGTGCACGTAGCGTTGCAGTGCATGTTCAGAGGCAGCCCTCCCCCTCCCCGTTCATGCTACGTGACAATGTCATATATCCTATTTGTTTCAAATTTTGTGTACTTTTTGAATTTCTACACTGTTAAAAATTTGCAGCATTCTGGCAGGTCATTTGACCGTTTTTTCCGAAAACGGTTACATAACCGTAATTTTAACACTATTCTGACCATATTATTGGCCATTTTATGGTCAGAATACAGTTAAATTATGGTTATGAAACCGTTTTTTTCTTAAAAAAAACGGTCGGATGAACTGCCAGAATGCTGCAAAATTTTGAACAGTGTACATACTTTTCCCCTAAAACAATAAAAAAATTAATTAAACAAACAACGGGGGGGGGGGGAATTTGGGGGGAAGTTAAAAATTTGGATTCAGCGACCTAAAAAACTTTAAAAACTTTAAGTAAACTTTATAGGGAAAGTTCGGAGGGAAGATGGGAGGGCGAATGTAAACGATGTGTGTGGTTAAGTGGAATTGCACAACTTAGTCCACGTAGCACGGCGGAGCATGTTCCGAGGCAGATCCCTCTTCCTGATTCATCCTACGTCATAATGTCATATACCATATTTGTTGAAAATTTTGTCTACTTTCTGCATTTCTAGGTACTTTTTTCCGTACAATAAAAAAAATTGATTTTTTTTAATAAAAACCTTTTTTGGGGGGTATTTTGGAGGGTTGCCGGGGAAAATTTTGGTGGGAAGGTAAAAATTCGGATTCAGCAACCCAAAAAACATAGAGTAAGCAACTCATTTCTGCAAATTGTATTTTAAAGGGCGGAAGGAGGGTGTATTCCAGGAGGCGCGATAGTAGACCCAAAGGGGCGGCACATTTCTAATTTTTGCCGACCCCCTCATGTGACATGTTGTTGGAAATGCCTGAGAACTTTTATTCATGTCATGCACCTCACGAGTCCCACCCTCCAATTTTCCCCACTGGGACTTTTCTAGATGTTGTGGATACCCCTCGTAAGTGCCCCCTTTGGGTCTACGATCGCACCTCTAGAAATACATCCTACCACGCCGTCTTTGATATACCGTTTTCAGAAATGTGTTACTGTGCACGGTGACTATATAGAAAATACTAATAAAATGTGGCAATTTCATAAACTTATCTCAATTATTTCTATGTGAGGGGAAAAAAACATATTGATACTCCACCATAGAAGGAGAATTAGCAAAAAAAAAAGTCAGTTAGAAATATATAGCAATTAATCGTGAAAAAAGCTAATATGATACGATAAGGTAAAAAAAAAAAACTTCTTAAAAAACTATGGAATTTTGAAATACGCAAGGACTTTCAACAGATCTGAGTTTGCCTTCATCAGATACAAAAAATAACGAGCTTCTACATTGAAAGCAGGAACGACACACTTTAGCTCACTCCTTCTCACGAGCCAGTGTTGCTGTCTTTCAAAGTAGAAGAACCTATTTGTTTAGCCTGATGAAGGAAGACTAAGTTCTTTTGTAAGGCCTTGCGCATTTCAAAATTCTAAGGTGTTTTAAGAAGTTTTTTTTTCCATTATAGAAATGTATCGCAATTAATGATGAAAAAATCTAAAGTGGTACGATAAGTACAAAAGAACTTCTTAAAACACCATAGACTTTTGAAGCACGTAAGGCCTTTCAACAGATCTGAATATTCCTTCATCATATGCAAAAAATAACGTGCTTCTACTTTGAAAGCAGGAGCAACACTCTTTAGTTCACTCCTTCTCACAAGCCAGTGTCGCTCCTTCTTTCAAAGTAGAAGAACATATTTATTTATTTATTTATTTTTAGTCTGATAAAGAAAGACTAAGTTCTATTGTAAGGCCTTGTGCATTTCAAAATTTTATGGTGTTTTACGAATTTTTTTTCACATTATAAAAATGCATAACAATTAAAGATGAAAAAAGCTAAAGTAATACGATAAGATTAAACGGAACGCCATAGAATTTTGAAATGCGCAAGATCTTTCAACAGATCTAAGTCTGCCTTCACCAGATGCAAAAAATAACGTGCTTCTACTTTGAAAGCAGGAGTAACACTGTTTAGCTCACTCCTTCTCACATGCCAGTTTTGCTCCTTCTTTCAAAGTAAAAGAACGTATCTTTTTAGCCGGATGAAGGAAGACTGTGTTCTTTTGTAAGGGATTACGCATTTCAATATTTTATGGTGTTTTAGGAAGTTTTTTTCACATTATAGAAAATGTACAGATCGTTTTCGTTTTAATACGAAACGTATTTTACATCTTAAAAGAAATTATTAGAAGTTATGAATTATATTTATTTCCATATCAATCACCGAGATTTAACACGTCTTATTTAATACATCACACTTTACAACATATCATACCGTAATGTTATCAAATCATACAGCAAAGTAACACTTCAATTGATTCTAAACATTCAGAAATAAGTTGTAGCTTGATACAATATCCACGGCTTGCGATGGTAGATGTCCCAAGCGTATCTAAAGTGATTTTCTTGTTAAAAGAATTTTTATTCGTGAGTATATATTCGCTTAATATTGCACCACTTGTGTACCAGATAAGTACTATTCAAGCCTGCACCTGGCTATCGAAAAATATACATTTTAGCGATTCCATTAAAGTTATTTCGACATGTTGACTATCATTTTAAAATATTCCTAAACTCTGTGCATTTGTACCTGATTTTTTCTCTCTAACTTTCATAGTTGACAAAGCTATACTAAGTCGATCAAATGTTATTGAGTGTATATTCACTTCAATTTACATCTTATAGTGGGTAAAAATCAAATAAGATAATAATTTCTAAATAACTTGTAAACATCGTGCAAAACAAGATATATAGAAATAAAATTTTGCATGAAATCTCTTTTAATAGGATATTAACTGATATCCTTTGCTGAAAATCGCTCGAATTACATTTAAGGAAATGCTTTATAGATAATACAATCTAAAAGGGCAAATCCTACGAAAATAACGACAGATATTCAAAAATCATATTTAATTTTGTTAATAAATATTAAAGGTGATGGTTATCAAAGAGAAATTCCTAGAACGAATGTAAAACTCATTAATAATAATAAATAAATAAGAGATATATAAAATGACTTAGTAGTAGAAAATGCGAAACAGAATATTTATCCATCAAATAATATAACATCACTTAATATACTACATCATTTTTGCTCTATATCCCACATTATTTGTTCACTCAACTCTTTGCAGAAAATAACATTTGTTCAGGATTTTGAAAGCTCATTCAAAGATTGCTAACGCAATTTAATAAATCTCCAAATTCGTGGAGAAGTGCTTAAATGTAATTCCGCTTCTTTACACTTAATTTACAGGAAGGACAACATTTCATATATATTTTGAAAACGACGATTCGGTATTCTTCAGTTTTCATCATTATCGTTAAAGGAAGTGTTTTCGTTGAAATAGTCAGTTTTATTCTCTATGATTTATTTTTAGGAAATGGCTTCGTGTTTTTGAAATTGCAGAATTATTTGTTCGGTCTATATATTGAAATCCTTTTTGTAAAGGGAAATAAAACAAAATTGTCATGTAAAGATTTTACCATTTTATGTTTTATGAAAAAGATAATAATCATTACTGCTCAAAAACAACAATGTACTGAATTTTCATTAGATATATAATATTGTTAATTTTTTTCGGTAACGTTATGTCACTATAGAAATTAACATTATTTATATTGAAATTAACACGAGATTTATTTTTTAATAAAATAAATAATGATTCATAATTTTATTTAAAAAAAATAAATGTCTCATAGCCATTGGAATCTATTCCAGTGCAAATTTGCACCGAACAAAATTTCATAGTTTTTTGAAGACATACTTTCTCTTATCAAGACAAACTTTTTGATAAAAATAAATATAGCAGTTTGATTACTTTTAAGGGGTCTCGGATTTCTTAAAACTTTAAAATATTCGATTTTTTTTTTTAGTTGTTAGACTGCTATATTTTCTGAAAATTTTGATATGTTTCCTTGAAATTAGAACCTTTTAGAATTAGACCCGCTCAAGAGCCGCAGCGGCGTTTCCGAAAATTTGAAGTATTTTTTCTCCAAATGATGTTTTAGGGTATAACGCGCACGATATATCAAAAACTTCTCAATATTTTTTTCATGAAATTTTCAAAACACGTGTTTCATGTTAGTCTGTATAAACGGAACCTAAAATTCCCTTTTTATTGTTAAAAAAAGAGAAAAAAAATATTTTTTAGGCGATTATATTGTTGAAATTTTCTAAATTTTGGAATAGCTAAATACAACTTCGTATGAAAAAAATATAAAAATGCTTTAAATACAAGCTTATTTAGATTCAGGATAATTATTACAATCTGAAGTACATGTAGGCCCCAAAATTTTCATTAAAGTTGCAGAATTTATTTTTTAATCCTGCGCGAAATCTGTTATGCCGATTTTCTGCTCGTCAAATGTCTGACAGTTTGGAACCCCCTGTAAATGGTAATTCTGCATCTTGCAGTTTTTTAAATATTTGAAATGAATGAGCATACTTATATATTTCATCCCAATTAAAAACGTTTCTTAAAATCAAATACATTTTAAGATATTATATGTTGAAAATGGTCTTTCTTTTTTCATTTTTTCCAATATTTTAAGAGACCTGAGACCCGTTAAATTTATAAAGGAATCATGTGTTATATTTCATTATTACAATATTGCCAACAACGAGATACAAAGTTGCACTTACCGATACCCAAATCGCAGTAGTATAGATAGCACGGGTGCTGAACCGAGCCCCGAAGTCCAAAGGTTAAGGGTATTCTTCACGCACTGGAAAACACACGCTCCATAATGTTAATCCTATGGGCAGGTTATTTTCGAATTCCTCGTTTCAATTTGAATATTTTTATACGATTTTTTTTTGCATAGGATAGCTGAGCTAAATCTTTAATATGACTCTTTTTTACTTTTTCGATTTTGGTTGTAGATTTTGTTTTAAAAGGTACTTTCACTTTCAAAACCGGTTTGGAAACTGAAAGTACCTTTTAAAAAAAAATCTGCAACCAAAATTGGAAAAGTAAAAAAGAGGCATATTAAAGATTGAGCTCGGCTATCCTATGCAAAAAATATCGTTTAAAAATATTCAAATTCAAACGGGAAATTCGAAAATAACTTGCCCATAGGATTAACATTACGGAGCGTGTATTTTCAAGTGCGTGAAGAGTCCCCTTAATGCTTGAAAATGAAAGAGTGAAATTAAAAGAAACATGATTTCATATATAGAAATTTTTTTTCTGAATTTTATTCAAAGACTTTTCACTATTTTCCAATGTCAACTGTAACAGAGATCACTAATTTTTCTAACTTAAATGCATAATTAATAAATACTCTTAAAATGTTTCAACCTTTTATGGCATGAATATAAAAAAAAGATGTTAAAATCCAGATGGAGTTATATCGTTTAGCAATAAGCAAGACGTAATTGGAAAATTACGCAATAAGTGACAAAGAGTTATTAAATATCATAAAAATTAAAAGTGTAGACAATTAATTAGTTTTCATACGCTGTATAGCCACTTACAACAGTAATTATGATACCAATGCTACAGAAATTGCATTAAAAATCCCTAAAAAGGGCAAACAAATGTTTACAGATGTATCAGTTGTTATAAAATAAATAAAAATAAAATATCGAAATAACAAATCTGTTAAAATATAAATTTGGTGTCTCAACTTTTATTAATACAAAGTAATAATAATAATAATATTTAATCTTTTTTTTATTTCCAAAAGGAGGATTGTGTCATCATTGATTTTTTTTTTATCAGCTCGGATAAAACTTGTTCCTTTATACAGCCCCACCAGTAGCTGAGAGTTTCTGCCCTTAAAACTTTTAGACGAGGGGTGTTATGCTGGAGCTCACGTCATTCGCATTGGCGTAACAGTTCGGAGTGTTATATTAATATTTTCAAACTTTATGTAGATACCGGTTAGATTCATAAAGATCCCCCCATACATCTCGGCCTAAATCTCTCACGCAAGTCATTGGCAGTAACAGACTATAACACCATCACCTTTCTTCATAGAAATAGTTGCCAAAGAAAGAATTTTTGGAGAATGTTTTTATTTTTTCAAGACAAGATACATTTCTTTAGATCATTTTCTTTCCTTCATAAATAACGACGTATGAAAATAAAGTCTGTATAGTTATTCCCGTTTTCATTAAACTCTCGCGTAAGTTCTCGGTGATATATGTCTCTAATGATCGTTACACAAAGTAATAAATATTAAAAGTTAACCATTTTAAGCTATACAGATGCTCGTCTTTTAATACCAATGTTAACAATTATATTTTCTTTATGATAAAATACGTGGCCGCCCCTCCGGGTGGTTCCGACCCGACCCCTTGAGTGGGGGAGGTGACCGGAAGCTCGGCAGAGTTCGTTGTGTACGAATGCGAGGGGGCCGGATGGGGACGATTCGCCACCTCCTCGAGAGGCTCATCTCCGACAGGCGTTGAGCACGGTGGCCACGGTTAACGGACGTTGTGCATGGGTGCGTTTCGCCTTTTGATCCAGCGCACCCCCGGCAGCCGGGTTCTCTGGCCAAGCCGGATAGCGACGCTCCATAGGTCGATCCCGGTGCCGGTCTAAGGGCCGGACGGTGTCGCCGGGCAAAGACTAGCTAAGGCGATAGGACCCCATCCACCTATTGACTAAGAGGGAGCCTGAAGTATGAGTGAGGGCTTTGTAGTGGAAAGTCCTCGGTGCTCGCTATTGACGACGGGGCTCGCGGGAACGCCATACAGGGACTCCCGGAGCAACCGAAGGGCGAGGGTTTCGAGCAGCGCCCAGGTTACTTTATGACTTGGGTGGCTCATCCCTCCGAGGACCTCAGCTGGAGCAGTTGGGAGCCGACCCTAAGGGTGGTGGGGTTTGGCGGTGCCCCCGTTGACCAAGGAGCGGTCGCGTGGGGAGGCCAGTATGGTTCTGGTTGCTCCCCCATGGGAGGGGGTCGGCCGGCAGTTCCACCATCAAACACTACTCCCGCAGGGAAACGGGCCGGAGGCTCGCCGGTAACGCGGCGGCTCATCGTGCCTTGGGTGAACTCTTGGTCCGATCCAGGTCCTCCGTGTCTATGCGGTACCGGAGTTTTCCTCGCCTGGTGATGAGGACCTAGAGGTGTCTCCACCTAACTTTCGAACGCACTAACAAAGGTAGCGGTCGGTCACTGCACGGGGTCAGGGGCCTTCGGGCCTGGGTACCCTCGACGGCCGTGAGGTAAGGTAGTGGCGGGCGGGCTTCTGTCGGCCTCCACTGGCTTCTCTGGAGTCGAGTCGGTGGGGGCTGGCGGGACTCCGTTCCGTCCAACCCCCTAACAAGGCGGAGTCTATTCCGTCTAGGTGGAGCTTTCCGTGCCCGCCTGGGGTCGCTAACGGCACCTAGTCTGGGCCAACTGGTTCCCGGCGTGATCCGCGAGGGGTTCCGTCGGTTGAGCCGGGTGGTTTGGGCGAAAAGCCAGGAGCTGGGTCGCTTTACGGCCGGAGGGATTTTCCCCGTCCTCCCTGGTTTTCAAGTTAGGGGCCCATCATTAACTTTCCTATCGGCTGGCCCACAAAAATGTCTCTGCCGGAAAATGGTATCTGATCTTGGGGGCCTGTCCGTAAATTAAATTCGGGTCGGGAAGCCTCGGTTCAGTCCGTGGGCCCAGCGTCTTTATAGGCGTCTGGTTCCTGCGATGGCTTGCAGGGTCTACCGGCTCGAGTAACCAAGTTTAGGGACCACTTGGTTTTTCTAGCTGGGTGGTGAGAACTATCGCATCGATTGTTCACCAACTTGGGAATAGTCGGCGTGACGTGCGCTGGGCAGTGCGTCGACCTGACCGGAGTTTGCGTGGGGTTCCGCTCTGTTGGAGCTTGTCTGGTGGCGACCTTCGGGACGCGCCGCGGGGCTTGTTTCACGGGTGATTCCTTGCGTCGACAAATCGGCCTGAAAAGGGCCTGGGACCGGAAGATGAACCCCTCATCTTATGATAAAATACACCAATATAGCAATCTCGTTGTGGTTGTTAGTTGTTAAAAGCAATTGATGGAAATACGAATTAAAAATAAAGAAAAGAAAAACAATACATGCATATTTAAGCAAACAATCTTCAGTAAAGTATTAAATGAAATGCACTTTACCTACACTGTTAAAAATTTGCAGCATTCTGGCAGGTCATTTGACCGTTTATTTCCGAAAACGGTTACACAACAGTAATTTTAACACTATTCTGACCATATTATTGGCCATTTTATGGTCAGAATATAGTTAAATTATAGTTATGAAACCGTTTTTAGGGTTCCGTACTTAAAAAGTAAAAACGGAACCATTATAAGATCACTCTGTCTGTCCATCTGTCTGTCTGTCTGTCTGTCTGTCACAGCCATTTTAATCGTAAACTATGGAACGTGGAAAGTTCAAATTCCGGGAAGTAATAAAGACCATTGACCCACATATTTTCAGATTAATAAACATTCATAAATATATTTAGTAAAAAGGTAGAGGGGCTAATTATGCTACTTGAAAAAAAATCTTTTCTTTGTATATCATGTGTGGTATCCTGTGAAAGCTTTTGTAACGCTGATCTCAAAAATACATTCCTTTTAATTTTAGGTATTATATTTTCAAAGATATTGTTGAAAATGTAGTGCAAAAATATGTTTACCACATCTAATTCCGAATCTACTGAAACTAAAATTATGAAAAAATTAGATATAGTAGACGTTAATATAAACCTTGCCGGAAAATTATAGCGATTACCCTAGGTCACATAGTTTTTGAGTAATTAGCATTTTTCTGTTATACACAAATTTCGATTTACGGGCATTCAGAAAAATTGTTGAGCATCGCTGAATATACCTATTGTTGCAGAAGAATAAAAGAATTGTTGATAATGATTTTCGAAAAAAATCGTCGGTAATTAGCTGAAATATTAACCCTTAAAGGTACGGTCAGTTTGGACATACACAAGGACAGGGTGGCGTACTCTATGCCTAGTTAACGACTTTTAATGATATATATGTGTAATTTAATGTCCAGTAACAGTATAAAAGCAATAAACGTCAAATTGTTAAAAACATACTAATTTAAGGGGTTTCGGGACTCTAAAAAGTGGAAAAAATGAAAAAAAGACCATTTTCTACATTTAATGTCTTAAAATGTATATGATTTTAAAACACAATTTTAATTGGAAAGAAAGATATAAGTATGTTCTTTCGTTTCATGTATTTAAAAAATTGCAAGATACAGAATTAGTATTTATAGGGGCCTCGAAACTGTTAGACATTTGTCGAACAAAAAATTGGCATAACAGTTTACGCACAGGAATACAAAATAAATATTGCAACTAGAATGAAAATTTTGGTGCTTACTTATACTTCAGATTGTAATAATTTTCCTGAACTTAAATAAATTTGTATTTAAAGCATTTTTATATTTTTAATGTAATGCTGCATTTAGCTAGTACAAAATTTTGAAAATTTCAACAGTAAAATCACCTAAAAAAATTTTTTTTTTTTTGAACAATAAAAAGGAAATTTTCGGTTCAGTTAACAAACAAACATGGAATATATGTTTTGAAAATTTCATGAAAAAATATTCAGAAGTTTTTGAGATATCCTGCGCGTTATACCCAAAAACGCCATTTGGAAAATAATGACTTTAAAGTTTCGGAAACGCCACTTCAGCTATTGAGCGGGTATAATTCTAAAAGCCAAAACTTATGTTCTAATGGGAATTTCAAGGAAACAATTATATCAAAATATTCAGAAACGATAGGAGTTTAACATCTAAAAAAATTAAAATTTCTTAAATTTTGAAGCTTTAAGAGTCCTGCGACCACTTAATCCTTTCCAGCACGGAGTAATTCTATTTATAAACTTATGAAATAATGAACTGACACCAGAATTTATAAACGAATTTATTAGAAAATGAGAACTTGCTTATTTTCACGTACATGATAAAAGGAAAATTTTAATTAAATATTCTTGGTGCCACTTGTCTGTTTTGGAATTAAAATTAGGTGTCCGTTTTTTAAGGGCATCGCCCTCGAAATATTTAATTAGAATGAATCGCATAAATACTGTGAGATTCACGATAGTTTGCATTGATTGTATCTCTCAATATTCCTCGAGTGACTTTAAAAGTTAGTTAAACACCTATCTGGAAAAACGCGGCACTGACCAAGGCGGCGTTGCAACTTTGAGGCCTCAATTCGAAGCGCGCTTAGCACAATGCCAAATTTAAACTTTGAACAGAGGTTTTGTTTTAGATACCCTGTAGAAATAAAGGTTATTAGTACGCTGAATTTAGTTTCATGAAATGCCAAATGAAGTTTAACTATGCACTGCCTTTATTGTCAGTACCGAATTAAGTTCATCATAAACTGATTAGGATAATATTAAAAAAAGAGTTATACGAATAGCTATATTTGATATTGTTCCATATATCTCTTTGAACTTTCATGGTATACCCGATTACACTTTTCTAATATATACCTATATACCCAACCCTACGTTATATAGTTTTTTAAAAAGGTCTCAGTATTCTTTTAGCAACTTTTTTTTTATATAATACAATTACAAATTCATATATTTATTCTACGGAACTCTCTGTACGCGAGTAACGCTCGCACTTGACCGTTTATTTCAAAAAACGGTCGAATGACCTGCCAGAAGGCTGCAAAAATTTTAACAGTTAAAAATTAATACTGTAGTAAGTTAACACAAGTAAATTAACACTGTTAAAAATTTGCAGCATTCTGTCCAGTCATTTGACCGTTTTTTTCGAAAACGGTTACACAACCGTAATTTAACACTATTCTGACCATATTACTAGCCATTTTTTGCTCAGAATACAGTTAATTTATGGTTATTAAACCGTTTTTTTCAAGAAATGGTCGAATGACTGGACAGAATGCTGCAGATTTTTAACAGTGCATATCTACTGACTGGCCGCCATTGCCATGTAATAATTTTAAGTGTTTTGAAAGGGATTTTTTTCTTTTTACATTTAATACATATTTATAATTACGCTGTTTATTATTCATGTATTTAAACACGATTAGTTCGTACTATACACTGTTAAAAATTTGCAGCATTCTGGCAGGTCATTTGACCGTTTTATCCGAAAACGTACTAAAAGGTACGTTTAAAGGTACGTTGGTACTAAAAGGTAATAAGTTATCTTAAACCTCAAGAGTAACTTGAAAAACCCTGTGAAAAAAATTGAAAATCACAATTTAAAGAGTTTATCAAAGAAATACCTTTTTAAATGTTCCATTAGCATGCATGTAAGATTTTTTTAAAATAAAACTTCATAAGCTTACCGATTATTCTAAAGAATTAATTTAATAAAGAAATCGATTTTTGAATTTTTATGTTGACTTTTTTGAAATATTTTCAGATGAATCGGCATAAAAAAGAGCATTGTCAAATTTAGGCTTTGAATGTCTCATTTAAGTTTTAACTGCCATAAATGCGACAAAATTCACCTAAATACTACAATCGTATACTGTGGATACCATCTGTAGTATACTATAGCGTTGTATAATACCGATATTGATTCCATTTCTTGGGTTTGGGTTGGGTTGGTCTTTGACGGCCGATTAGCTACTCGAGGGATATAGGCCCGAGGGGGTAGTGCCCTCCTTGGAGGACGTTCAAAGGGAGCCTAACCCATATTTACGCCTGGAAATCCAAGGTTCGAAGAAAATCACGAAAACTCCGAACGATTAGGCCGACGGGCGCGAACCCAGCACCTAACGTTAACCTGCTTCGACGGCAGAACCTCTCGGCCACTGGTGGGGGCTCGATTTCTAGTAAGCAAGTTAGTTTAAAACTAAAGGTAGTATAGTAATAAATAATTTTCTGCTTAATAAAGTATACCGGGTGATCCAGAAGTTCCGGGAGTTTTGAAATGTTAATAATTAGTATACTATATACAATAGAAAGATGCGGTTTTTACAGATATGCTTAGAAACATGTGGGATTTGATTTTTTTTTATGAAAAAAATATGTTATATTAGTTACATTTTCTGCCAATAGGTGGCGCTGAAATTCACAATATAGTTTTGCCATGGTATAATAAAGCGGATTGAAGATTGGCATCGTGTTCTACCTCGTTTACGACTGAAACAGATTGTTCGGGTCTCCCGCTTCTTTGACAATCTTCCTTCATAGCCTTCAGATTTGTAACGGTCATCGGTCACTTTTTCAATTTTAACTCCACGCATTGTATGATAAGAAAGCAATGCTAAACTTGCCGATTCATCCTTTTTGTAAAACAGCTTAACTAACACCGCTTTGTTACGCAAAGAAAGGACGTCTAAACATAGCAGTTACGCATCAAATTTTGCATCAAAATTCCTTTTAAATGCTTTAACCTTCGAAAAAGCGTTTGAACATAAACGACCCTTAAAGTGAAATCTGAGCAATATCTTAGGATGCGCATGAACTCATGATGTTGCGCAATGAACTCATCTGCTTATATAATCCGTACACTGTAAACTGAAATGTCTGAAATTCAGACATTTAAGTGTCTGAAACGCAGTGTTCAATTTTCAGACGTTTTAAAATGTCTTAAATTTTTCAGACACTTCTTGCGTCTGAATTTCAGACACTTAAGTGTCTGAAACAAGAGTGTTCAAATTTCAGACATTTTAAAACGTCTTAAATTTTTCAGATACTTCTTACGTCTGAATTTCAGACATTTCAAATGTCTTAATTGCGGCCATCTTTGAGCCTTTTTTTTTGGGGGGGGGGGGAGGGGTGCATAAATATGAAGCCATCTTTGACCATTTTTCTTTCTAAGCCATATGCGCAGCCATGTTTCACATTGAATCATTTTTTATAAATGGAATAATTTGTTACCATAAAGCAGAGCTGGTTGCAACCTGGGTAAACTGGGATGCTTCTCTGCCCTCTGATTTTAGGGTACTCCAGTATATAGTAATTAACTACAATATAAATAATATACTATACTTACTACAATATAAATGCTATTACTATATGAATAGTAATTAACTACATTCATTTCTTTTGACTTTAATTACTAATACACATTTCCAACCCAATTGTAAAAATGAAAAATACTGACAAGACTCAGACAACACCACCTAGAAAGTCCTACAGGATTCTAAACTCAATGGTAGGAGGAAAACACACAACAATTAAAGAAGAGGTTCTGGTATAATCATATTAGATCGAAAATTAAAGAATATTGTTCTAACAAATTTTTAAAAAACATATGGAAGGTGGGGGGATTTAAAATTTCGAAAAATACATGGTAATTAATACAGAAATAAATTAATAAGAGAGAAAACATGCCTAACAATAGTATAAAAATATATACTCAGATCGAACATAATTATAAAAATATTCTACATTATCATATATAAAATAATCCCAAAAATCCGATTTTTGTTTCCCCCAAATTATTATTATTTTTTTTTTTCATGGATCACTCTTCTCTCTCCCCATTAAATACATAAAAAGTGACGTGAGAAAGAAGTCAAAAACATATTTTCTTTTCTGTTAACATAACGATAAAAATAACTTATAAAAACAAATGATAGTGTTGTGGGATTTTCTCCTTAAACACTGAGTTACCAATACTCTGAATCCTGTATATGACTATACGCTAAACAGTAATTAACTACATTCATTTCTTTTGACTTTAATTACTAATACACATTTCCAACCCAATTGTAAAAATGAAAAATACTGATAAGACTTAGACAACACCACCTAGAAAGTCCTACAGGATTCTAAACTCAATGGTAGGAGGAAAACACACAACAATTAAAGAAGAGGTTCTGGTATAATCATATTAGATCGAAAATTAAAGAATATTGTTTTAACAAATTTTTAAAAAACATATGGAAGGTGGGGGGATTTAAAATTTCGAAAAATACATGGTAAATAATACAGAAATAAATTAATAAGAGAGAAAACATGCCTAACAATAGTATAAAAATATATTCTCAGATCGAACATAATTATAAAAATATGCTACATTATCATATATAAAATAATCCTAAAAATCCGATTTTTGTTTCCCCAAAATTAATTTTTTTTTTTCATGGATCACTCTTCTCTCTCCCCATTAAATACATAAAAAGTGACTTGAGAAAGAAGTCAAAAACATATTTTCTTTTCTGTTAACATAATGATAAAAATAACTTATAAAAACAAATGATAGTGTTGTGGGATTTTCTCCTTAAACACTGAGTTACCAATACTCTGAATCCTGTATATGACTATACGCTAAATAGTAATTAACTACATTCATTTCTTTTGACTTTAATTACTAATACACATTTCCAACCCAATTGTAAAAATGATAAATACTGATAAGACTCAGACAACACCACCTAGAAATTCCTACAGGATTCTAAACTCAATGGTAGGAGGAAAACACACAACAATTAAACAAGAGGTTCTGGTATAATCATATTAGATCGAAAATTAAAGAATATTATTTTAACAAATTTTTAAAAAAACATAGGGAAGAGGGGGGTGGGTGGTGTTTAAAATTTCGAAAAATACATGGTAATTAATACAGAAATAAATTAAGAACAGAGAAAACATGCCTAACAATAGTATAAAAATATATACTCAGATCGAACATAATTATAAAAATATGCTACATTATCATATACAAAATAATCCTAAAAATCCGATTTTTGTTTCCCCCAAATCAGATTTTTTTTTTTCTTTCATGGATCACTTTTCTTTCTCCCCATTAAATACATAAAAAGTGACTTGAGAAAGAAGTCAAAGCATATTTTCTTTTCTGTTAACATGACGATAAAAATAACTTATAAAAACAAATTATAGTGTTGTGGGATTTTCTCCTTAAACACTGAGTTACCAATACCCTGAATCCTGTATATGACTATACGCTAAATATTAATTAACTACATTCATTTCTTTTGACTTTAATTACTAATACACATTTCCAACCCAATTGTAAAAATGAAAAATACTGACAAGACTCAGACAATACCACCTAGAAAGTCCTACAGGATTCTAAACTCAATGGTAGGAGGAAAACACACAACAATTAAACAAAAGGTTCTAGTATCATATTAGAACAAAAATTAAAGAATATTGTTTTAACAAATTTTTAAAAAACATAGGAAAGGGGGGGGGGTTGTTTAAAATTTCGAAAAATATATGGTAATTAATACAGAAATAAATTAAGAAGAGAGAAAACATGCCTAACAGTAGTATAAAAATATATACTCAGATCGAACATAATTATAAAAATATTTATAACTTCAACCATCATCACCTTCTCAAAATATTAAATATCAGCACTTTTTTAATAGGATTTTATGCAGCTTGATTTCTTTAAATAATTTTGCTCACAGTTTAGATTAATTACAACGATTTTTATTCGTTGTTTAAAGTATATTTTCAGGATGTCTCAGAGTCTTGAAAATTTAATATGTTGTTGATATGGAACACATAAAATCAAAGCAGATTTTGTATTTTTGAAACAAGTTTTCAGGAGGACTATTTAAAAAGAAATAAATACTATATAAGTAGGATTTATTTACCATCGGAAATTTTTTTTTTAAAGTAAAATATCGAGATATTCACAATAACTTCACTCTGGTGCTTTCACGATTTCTTTTCATGTTCTATATCCGTCATATAAAGCTTGTTTATTTTCAAAAGATTTACCCTATGTAAATTTAAATTTGATAATATTAAAACATTTATTTCGAAAATATACTCTGTAAGAGAATTAAATGAAATGATACTCTTATCATGATGTTGCAAAAAATAAAAATTAATATGTAAAATTATATCATAAATATGAAGTAACTGGAAACTGTAAGGAAAAAACTTAATAATGAAATATCATTAGAAAGATCCTTTTTATTTATATATATAAGCTTTGTTTATATAGGTTAAATGAAAACTACAATTCGATCGAGCTATTTAGAAATCATTAAATATATATATATAACAAGCAGGAAAAATTACTTCGAGACTATAAAATATTTATTAATTTATAAAACGGAAGTCGAAAAAATATTAAACAAATTCATTACATTGAAAGTCATGAATTATTGAAAACACACAAATGAACACACGAGCCTTTTAAAACAAAAAATATTTATTGTATATAAAAAAAAACTTAAATATGCAAATTATTCTAAAAAAATAATGTAAATGATAAATACCATTACACAAAGTTCACTATTTTACTATAAAATTTCTATTTCAAACTAAGTTCACATAATCATACAAATGCATTATTTCTTACCTTTTAAAGTGTAATCCATTATGATGAATTCCACAAAGTACCGGTAAAGCGCTATTTTTGAAAAATGTTGTATGTTTTTCTTTTAATATTCTTGGCACTGCATTCTTCTACCTAATGCACTAATGCATAACAGATATAATGAAAAATATTAATGTGAGTTTCTAAAATCCGTAGGAATTTCTCGATTAGTAACCAATTATTCTTTTTCCATATGCCTAATTTTGAACACACGCCAAACAATAGACAGACTTGCCGTAATAAGAACGTACTATAATGAGTATGAGTTTCCAAATCCAAATAGTCCAAATCCATACAATGCATTTTAATAAGAATATTTCTATTAGCGTTTCACAATATTTTAAACTAAAAAAATCAGGAAACCATTCCAAACGCACTCGTTGAAAATATCTTCATTTAAAATATTAACGAGGTAACAGGCTTAATGTGTCTTCTCAAAAGATAATTCACCCCTGTCAGCACTTTTTCCCCTTTCCGTTAGTGACGTAATCATTGACTTTGAGCTCGGATTGGACAGGATTGGAAATACGTTACCAGAGAAGGGAGTTCAAATCATTAGATTTTTATCGCAGGAAGTGAAATGGTGCACGAATATAAACAGATTTTTTTAAAATTAATCCTCCTTTAATATTTCGTTTATTCCGTTACAGTTACCCACTATAAGATATAATTATTACAATTATGATGCTTTCAGGCGAAGGCAGTAGGATGTTACTTCAGTCAAGTGAAAAGATTCGTTCGCTAATGGAAGAAATTTATAAAGATATCTTGGTTTCATTTCATTTTTTTTTTTTTTTTTTTTTTTTTTTTTTTTTTTTTTTTTTTTGTTATTGGATAGCTGAGACGATCTGTATAACGGCCGTACTTTACTTTTTCGTTTTTCATTGCGTATAATTTTAATGAGGACACTTTCGTTTTCGAAACCGGTTTCGAAACTGAAAGCATCCTCATAAAAAAAAAAAATGTAAAATCAAAATCGTAAATGTAAAAAACCGCCTTTGAACAGATCGAACTCAGCTATCCAATGCAAAAAAAGTCATTTAAAAAGAGCGAAATGCAACCGAGATATCTTTATAAATTTTTTCCAAGTATTAGCGAACGAATCTTTTCACTTGACTGAAGTGCCTCTTAAATAAAAATTTTGTCATCACACTTTTAAACAATTTTTATATTTCAAATTTTTGTTTTACATTTGGAAAAGTCCAGGGATTACTTCTATACAGCGATTCCCTTCGTCAAGCCATTAAAAATACTATAATAGCCCACTACGGTAGGGTCGCACTATTTTAAATTGCTTCTGGTCAGCGAAACCCATCCTAAGACATTATTAGGAAATTGTGTGTTTGTGGAAGGGGGGGGGGAGGGATGGTAGCTGGTAGATTATTTTAATATAATTATTTGGAAAACTTTATATTTTGTGAAAGACAATTCGTTAATTAACTATTGCACTAAAAATAACTTATTTCCAAAACTTAATAAATGTATTTTTATAATTTTGACAGACATAATATGGTCTAATCGCGTTGATTGTTTTATAAAATAATACAAAATTTAGTGCATGGAAAAGTATTTTAAACATCTGTCATCCATTCGAAAACGTTTCTTGATTATCCTGGCATATATATTGTAATGCAATTGTATATACGGCCATCATACATATGATACAATTGTATTGCATTCAGACACTTAAGTGTCTGAATTTCCAAGTGTCTTAATGTCAGACGGTTCATCATTATTCAGACATTTCTTTCAGTTCATCCATACCATAATCCCACTAAGACACATATGTGTCTTAAATTCAGACATCTGTGATGTCTGAAATTTCATATTCAGGCACTTAAGTGTCTGAAATACTTTTTCAGTCACATATGTGTCTGAATTTAAGACGCTTCTATTTGCAGTGTACTTATATAAAATACTTCCGATGTTGTATAGCAGCGCCATCTGTTGCTAAAATGTTAACTATTTATTTTAATATTTCTTTCATTACAAACAAAAATCCCATACGTTTCTGAGCATATATGTGAAAACCGCACCTTTATATTGTACATAGTTTTCTAATTATTAACATTTCAAAACTCCCGTAACTTCTGGATCACCCGGTACATTTATTTAATAATATGCCAATTATACTACCCTAAAGGCGACAAAACTATAGAGAGGGGAATCACGTCTGATATAAGCACAATGGCCTTATACAAAATTAGAAATTCCGAAAGAGCAAGAGTTCATTCAAATATAGTAACTTTTAATTAGTTCATGGCTATATTAAAACTGTTTAAATACGAGTAAGGTCTTTAACATTTTTCCTTGGACTAAAAGTATTTATCCTAAGTTTTTTGCATTTTTGGCTGTTTTTGGCTATTTTTGTGTATTTTTAGCTAATGACCACAACCAAATTATAAATCATACACCGATTATTAAATAATAAATCTCATTTTTTTGTCATTATATTTTTATTATCGATACTAGAACTTTAAAAAGGTAGTAAGCATTTTAATTTTTATAGCTGACCAAAGTTATAAATTATTACCAAAAATCTAATACATTATATATTTCAGGCAATAGAGACCGTATAGGGGCTCTAACTAGTAAAATTCATGGTAGTTCTGGAAAAATGCTTACTATATGTTTTTTGGGTCTTTGAATCCGAATTTTTAACTTCCCACCAAAATTTTTCCCTGCAACTCCCTCATATTTGGGTTAAATTCCCCCCAAAATATGTTTTTTATTAAAAAAAATATTTTTTTTATTGTTTTAGGGAAAAGGTATCTAGAAATTCCAAAAGTAGATAAAATTTGCAACAAATGAAATGCATGTCATTATGACGTAGGATGAACGGGTGGCAGTGATCTACCTCGGAAAGTGCGCCGCGGTGCTGCGTGCACTAAATTGCCCAATTCTGCTTAACCACTCACATCGTTTACGTTCGTTCTCCCGTCCCTCCTCCCAACTTTCCCTATAAGGCTTACTGTATGTTTTTGGGTAGCTGAATCCGAATTTTTAATTTCCCAACAAAATTTCATCCAGCAGTCTCCCCCTCCAAATTAGGGTAAAATATCCCCAAAATAGACTTTTTTAATTCTTTTTTTTAATTGTTTTAGGTAATCCCTTCCGACCTTTCCCTACTTATAAAAAGTTTTGAAACAAAATAACAAAAATTATTGAAAAATAATGATAAATCTGAGTCATTTTCCCTATTTCTTTTTATCATTCTAATTATTTGAGATAATTTTGTATTCTTCTTCTCCGCTTGACTGTACCTGTGGACCCAGATTCAATATTTTCAATTTGATCACTGTCAGATTCGTGAAATTTCTGTGGATTTCACCCAAATCTGAGTCACCCAAGTTTCAGCCGCGTGGGTTTCTCCCAAGTCTGAGATATACGGAAATGTTTGTTATTCAAGTTGAAAATTAATTTAATGCGCTGCAAAGATATAATTTGTTTTAAGTCGATTTTTTAAAGCGGATTGATTTATCGATAAACCAATCGATTTTAATTGCGCCGGAAAAAAATAGGTGAATTATTTTCGTAAAATGCTTAGAAAGGGGAAAAAAAATAAAAGTATAAAAATCGACTGACCGAACAAATAACCCGTGTATTCAGGCCCTGTAGAAGTTGATCTACAGGTTCATAGGATTTCTCCAAAACGTTCTCGTCAGCCTAATCGATCTTCTCGGTCAACAGTTTGAGTTCCACTTCTTGTGGATCATCTCCATAAAAACCCTCGACGATAACTTCAAGGATGTTCTCATATGAATTATTGGACTCGAGACATATGATAGAACAATTCAACCTGCTTTTCTTGCAGCTACATGCGCCGAGGTAGTCTTACACGTGCGGGCGATAAGCTTTAGAAGCTTTGGCGGAGCTTGAGGTTTCATACTACTAACATGTAGGTCGGTAGCTATTTTTTTCCCAAGTTCCATAACATTTCCTCGCCAAAGTTGGACTTGGCGGTACGTCCTAAATGACTGTTACTCAGCAACAGTTTCAGTTGAGGGCAAAGAAGAAATGTTCTATTTATTGTTATATGCGAACTTGATGAAACATTATCTAAAAGCATTAAAAGTCACGTTTTTATCCTTGCAACCATACAAGTGAAGTCAAAATTGATTCCTAGCATTTTGGTAGTATAGTTAGCAACTAGTTTGAAACCTCCCGCTCCACCAAAGCTTCTAAAGCTTATCCCCTGCAGGTGTAGAAATGGCTGCCGTAGCGTGTGTAGA
Organism: Maratus speciosus; assembly: GCA_963932465.1. Lineage (NCBI taxonomy): Eukaryota > Metazoa > Arthropoda > Arachnida > Araneae > Salticidae > Maratus > Maratus speciosus. The sequence continues at coordinate 431,637,220 of OZ010795.1, read as the reverse complement.
TGCAAGAAAAGCGAGTTGAAATTTTCTACCATATGCCTCGAGTACATATGAGAACTCGTCTTATATCTTATTTGTTTCAAATTTTGTCTGCTTTCTGAATTTCTAGATACCTTCTCCCTAATACAATACAAAAAATGAATTTTTTAATAAAAACTTATTTTGGGGGCATTTTACAAAAATTTGGAGGGTTGCCGGGGGAAATTTTGGTGGGAAGTTGCAATTTTGGATTCAGCGGCCCATAAAACCTAAAGTAAGTCGATTTCCAGAACTACCATTAATTTTGCCAGGTAAAATCCCCTATTGCCTGGACTAATATGTCGATCTTCTGTTCATAGTTTCTAACTACTTCATTTAAATGACTCTAGTACTAATTATGTAATTCATTTTATAAAATGCTTTTTTTTTTTTTAAGTAGCAGATTAACACCTTGTAATAATATATTAATTTCAAATGCTAAATAACTTATTTAGCATTTGATAAATGATAGCTTACAGATTATTCTATATATTATCTGCAATATTAGTCATAGTACACATTAGTACAATGTCAATATTCATAATATTAATGCTAAATGAGTAATTTCTATTTAGCATTTGAAATTAATATGTTATTACAAGTTGTTAATTTGCTACACATTTACATAACTATCGATGCTGGATAAAATCTCTGAACAAAGGATATTTTCAAGTTTTAAATATGAACGTCTTTGTTTGGATTTAGAGCGATTAAATATGCAATTTCTATTGTCCTGCAAGAAATTAAATACAATTCCTAATATTTTGAAGAATCGTAACAAGTTTTCGCGGCAGAATGTTTCATATACTAATCGTAAGTTTCAGTAAAAATGCTTGAATTTATGCTTACGCGGGAAGTTTTCACTTGTGGATACGTTAGAAAGAAGGACTTTAAACCTACATTGGGAAATTGTACGCTCTGTTCAACTGTTAATGGATGATAACTTACGATGAATTTTACAGGAATATTCAAAATAATGAAAACGAGATGATACAACAACGCAAGTTAAATAAGTTATTGTGTGACACATCAGACTGAAATTTTAAGCTTTTTTGTCAACCTGTAGAGTTCTTGAATTTGTCAAATCTTAAAATAAACCAAGAAGAATCGGATGTTTTAGGGATATCATCTAAATGTATGATTCCAGTTATTCGGGATATAAAGGAAATTTAAATCACAGTCGACTAGAATTCAAAATTTACTTTTGATAATGTTATATACAAAATTACATCAAATGACGATTAAATTTGTACAAGAAAGGATTTTTTTTTTTTATAAATTTCAAATTCAGATTTGTATTCCATAAATGATGCAATATACTAATGGGAGATTCTCAAAATGTGGGATCATTAAACGTTAACAATATGTAATTTTTAAAAATTTCAAATTTAAGGCCAATTTTTCTTTAATAGTATAGTATTTTGTCTATAAATATAATATATTAATATTTTTAATAGTATGTCTTCAAAATTATACACACACATTAAAAGACAGCAACTATTCTGGAAAATTAATTATTGAAGCATTTAATTAGCAGTTGTGTACGTTACAAATTTCGGACATTTTTTTGCACGTACGTTACAGATTTTGGAAGTTGCGCTTAGTATTTAAAAATTTCTTAAGACTAAGAATGTAGTAAATGTGTCCTATAATAGTGTATACATACATATATATGTATAATTAACTTTTTGTTATCCAGTAATAATAATAATAAAATTAAATGCTTTGTCGCGTACGTTACTTTCGGACATAACAAAATACAAAAAAATGCTTTATAGAAAAGTCCTTCTATCTTCAAAAAAGCAATAAATCAGCCTGCCATCTCTTAACGAAATTATCAAAAAATCATCCGTTTCCTTTATGCATTCGTTATTTACCATTAGAACCACCTGGAAAAAAGTTAAAACTCTTTTTCTTGGTGGTACATTGGAGCAGTGAACGTTATGAATGTCCAAAATTGGCCTCATTAGCATAAAATAATAAAATTTTAAGATATTTATACAAAGCTTTTACAATAAATTATGTCATTTTCTGTCTCTGAATAGAATTAAAAAATAAGTGCAAAAAAAAATAAATCAATAAAGTCAATGATAATTAAAGTTATGTTTGAAAGGCTTAAAGTTATGACGTGTGTCCAGTGCCCACCTTTTGAGAATCGCCCATTTGCCCCTACCATATAGTTTTGTTTTGTATTTTGAAGTGGCGTTGTAATTATTATAACAAAATGTGTTCAAGAGGAAAAAAATTAGTGAACATGGTTTTGGAATCAATGAAAGAATCAAATCAAGAAAAAAACTTTTGAGAATCACCCTAATAAACTTCTTCTAATTACCAAAAATGGAAATTTGAAAATTCGTGATGAGAGAACAATTTATTCTATATAAAGTTACTTTTATTACTAGCATGATTTATTATAAACAATTTTGGTGAATATCACTTGACATAAAAGAAGATGAAGAAAAGCAAATGGCTTGCGGGTCGAATTTTGTAAAACTTAAGAATTATTTCTATATTCTCCATTCTATAAAAAATGAACATGACCTCTTCCCACGACTACAATTTCTTAGAAAATAATTTTCTATACCTAACAATGTGTTTCTGCATATTGCAACTCCTCTAATTTTCTTTAAATCAATCAAATTATCTTTATAACACTAAGTTTATATGTAACTTTTTCTTTAAATTATTACGTAAAATATCAAGTAATCGTGCGCGATTTTTAAAATGAAGATTTCAGATATTTTTTTTTTGTAAATTTCTATAATTTTTTTTAATTTTTATAATTAACTAGCTGGCTGCCCGGCGTTGTCGTTCCCATGATAATAAATTTAAATGAACACTAAATTTAGTAAGATTTTATATCTTTGACTCGATTTTGTCTTTTTTTTTTTTTTTTTTTTTTTTTTTTTTTTTTTAATGAAACTAATGCCAATTCAAAAGCTTTCTCAAAAGATTTTTACACATGTTAATATTCCAATGTTATTACTTCAATGCTATACCAACTGTGATTTTCACAGTAAATTACTGTCTAATTTTATCAATGGGGGCAAAAAAAAATGGATAATCTTTATCAAAATATTTAATGAATTCAATATGATGGTTATTCTGTTGCACTGGCTGTTAGGGTTATTCTGCCAGCTGCTTGCAATTCGTCGGATTAGATGGCTGCGAAGCGTCCGTCGCTGCATGAGCAATTCATGTACAACAAATCCATGAATAATCAAGAAATTCGCATACTAATCGCTATTACAGCGCCCCTTAGTGGAATATCCCCGTTTTCAACTGGGACCTGCTGGATATAGACGAAAATGTATATATGAAGTTTAGTTCAATTCTATGCATAACCTCGTACATTTTTCGATCATACAATAATGCAAATGACAGGAAAATCGCTATTAAAGCACCCTCTTCTAGAGGAATATAACCAAATTCAACTGCGGTCTGGTGGCCATAGCCTAAAATCTATATATGAAATTCTGTTCAATTCTGGGGATAATTTCATCTACTTTTCAATGAAACAATGAGGACACACTGACAGAAATCCATAGAAAACCGGAAGTCGATAAATATTTTGAATAATATTCCGTTTTAGTGGTGAAATGCTCGTAAGAAAACTTTTTCATTTGAGTAACAAGACTCCGCCTTTAGTTACAAAATGTTATTTTTTCACAAAAGTGTAATAAATTTAACAGCCTATAATTTCTCACATGTTTAAAAATTGATATATGTTACATAATATGCGTAATCCCTGACAATGTAAAAAATCGGTTAAAAAAACTGTTATTTAGCAGTAAAAGGGCTCGAAATAACAGCAACGTGAAAGTGAGGGGGGGGGATTCAAGGTTTACATACATACATATACTGTCTTCAAAAACCCGTGTATAATTTTCATGCTAAGATATTGATATTGAGTTTTAAAAATCAGTGTTTTCTTCAATTATTTTTCCTTTTATTTTTTTTTCTTATGATAGATGGAATATATGGCGAAATGTTGGAAAACGGAACTCAATATTTTTCTCTTATATGTTATTTTTTTCTGAACAAACTTCTGAGTTATAAATCTTTTCCCTTCGACCGTGTGTGTTTTTGTGCGAAAATATTGATATTTAGTTGGAAAAATCACTGTTTTATGAACATTTGTTTATTTATTTATTTTTCACACCAAAATCCTGAGTGATTTTTTTTTTCAAACTAATTTTTCACCCATAAATCTTTTTGTACCTGAATCAAACGATACTCAATCATTAGCTAAAAGGGTAACAAATAGTATTAAAACTTCACAGCTATTCTATAAAATTAAGTGTATTTTTTAATCAAAATATGTGTAATGTTAATTCTACTATAAAAAAAAGCGAAAAAAATTAAAAGTGACTTCGAGAATGCATCTTTCTTTTTTCCTATGGGTTAATTTTCAATAATGGGTTAATAATTAATAATGGGTATTTTTTTAAATGGATGGATTTTAATGCAATGTTGCAAAGAGCATTGAAAGTTATATGCTATTTTGCAGTTTGGAGTCGATGCGTAATTTTGAAATATGCCGAAAAAACGGAGTGAGTGTGGAATGGAGGGGCGGGGTTTGTTCGAATTTTAAATGTTTAAAAATAATAGCTGTTATCCTCAAAACTCTTTGAAATTTTTAGGGCTTAAATATAATGTTTTCTTAGCCTCTGTGGAACAATCGAGAAAAAATACTGGTACTCACTGGTAAAGGGGCTGGGAAGAAGACTTTCTTTTTATTTGGTCAATTGCAGTAGTTTAAAGAAGAGAATAGTCGTTGTTTTAAGACCCCTCTAAGATTTTCTGCTGTTAAAGATATGCTGGTTATGCATCTCGTGTGAAACAATCATTAAAAAACTTAAATATCTAGTTGAAAAAGAAATACATTATGTTCTCGCTTTCGCTCGGTTAGCACTAGAAAAAAGTTCTCATCGTCCGATTTCTCTGCAATTTTAATAAATTATAGACATAACTGTCTCCGATGCCTTTTTGTTATTTCGTGAAAAATAGGCATATTAAGTATTTAAAACATTGCAGAAGACGAGCGAAACTGCTCCTAAAGACCTCGGTTTTTAGTGTTTTCATCGAAATTTTCACGCATTTAATTTTTTTTAAATAGCTCCTAAAAATTTAATGATCCTTAACTAATTTAAAAACTCGTTCGAGCTTTGGGTTTTGAAAATTTTGGTTGATGAGTCTGCAGAGATGCCCTGAAAAGATTTTGTCGAAGTACGAACATATAGTCACTTCAACCGTAGAAAACATATCATTACCGTGAGTAGAAAAAAAGTGTAGCGAAGTGATCTGAGGTCACTAACTTTTTAAAGTGTTAATATTCGTATTTTTGAAAACTGATTAAACCTTCAAAGGAAAGACTGTCTCGCCTTCACAAACTTTTTTATTTGTAAACCGGTACCATCCAAACTTCGCACACGAAAAGCGATTGAGCATGGGAGAAAAAGAGAACTGCGAAAAAGTGTATTTTTAAAATTTGTTTTCAAAGTGTTAACAACAGTGTTTTTTCAAACTAATTACGGTATTTAAGAAGTAAACGTATTGTATCGTGAATGCAAAATATGCTTTACGTTTTTAACTATTCCAAAAAGTTTGGCGAATTGATGTTAAAAATAATGAGGTTAAAACGCTTCAAAATCTTTCTGTCGGGCTCTTCATTTCCTTTCTAGTGTGTAAATGGGGTTCTGGGTATGCGAAAGCGCTTTGCTGAATCGAAATGAAAGAAATGAGTTTTTCACGTGAGTTCTTTGTGATTTTTAATTAATAACTTACAAAAAATTAAAATTTTGAGTCTGAGGTGCATCAGAAAATGCATTGGACTACCCTCATCTAAATTTTCAGACCTGCACGGGCGGTAGATTTCACTAGCCATCGTAGAAAGGCAGACACGCACAAAGAACGACATACAAACATAGCAAAACCTTCTTTTATTTGTTTAGTTATTTTTAATTTGGAAAGATAAAAAAAAATAGCTAAGTTTAAAGTAGCTAAATAAAACCCGACAATTCTCTAAAAATTACTGACTCTGTTTCATTTTAATCTATTGCAATGGATTTAATTTACCTATAAATCATTTTTTGTCTAAGTTTATTTTTATCATTACATTAGATTTAAAATAATTTTCATTGCTGCTTGTGCTAGGTATTAAAACAGTGCGTTTCTTTAAATATAGAAAAATGAAACTTATAATATTAGTTAATAGAGAAAAAATATAATTAAAAACCTTCAACTCAAATCGTAAATTAAATAAAATCATGAAGTTAATCTGCTATATATTACGTAAAAAAAATTGTACTTTTTTTGCATATTAGAACGATTTCTAAGAAATTAAATTAAGGAGGTTCTACATTCAGAATTTTTTATTTATTGAAAAAACTTAATTATTTCCTCGAACTATAAATTTATAAAAAGTGCTAAGCATAAAAAAAGTATTTTAAGTAAGTAATTAATTTTTCTGATAGAGATATTAAATGAAAAGTCGATAGATTATTAATCAATATATTTCATTATCGTTACACCCGTTTTAAAATTTTAGATGAATATTTATAAAATGCCTTCAGCTGAGCTTAAATAGTTTTCTTTCTATATAAAAAATATACAGCTACTTTATATTGTTATTTCTCTATTCATTGTTCCCTCATCATTTTTGCTACTATAAATACACAATGTTTTCATTTCCTTCTTAGAAAATGTTTAATAAGTTAATTTAATTAAAGCAAGGAAGCCGTTTTAAAATTTTTTTTTGTTTTTTTTAAATTTAGATCATTAAATCATATTAAAAGTTGCATCTTTCTTAAAAGAAATTGTTTTTTACAAATAAATATGTCTTTTGTTTAGATTTCCATTTCAATAGTACATTATTTCAAAATGCTCTCCAGTAGTTACAAATAAGCAATCTTGTATTATTGAGCACAAGAAAATCAGCTGTCTAAAGGAAATTTCCCTGTACACAGAAATTTCTGCAAACCCAAAAATTGAATTGTGCCATTCATGACTTAATATATCTCAATCGGACCGCCCAGCAACTAACAGGGGTGTCAGTCACAAAACTTTTAACTGCATTACCATCAATATGCGAAATACGATAAGTCCTTTTTTAGGTGCGTTCGTAATTATATAAATAAGTAGCACATATAGTCGTCGTTCAGTCCGTCAGCCCGTCTGTCCTCATATAACAGAGCAAAAACTACCCAACCGAATGGTATGAAATTTGAAATATATAATGGTTGCAAAATTTTGTCGAGTCATCGAGTCATTTCAAATTTTATGAAAATCGGATGTATAGTTTAATTACTCGGACAGTCAAAAGTTTTCCGTTACATTACGACCAATGGGAATAAATTATTACAAGTGCATTTTAATGATGTTACAGCCTTCTGAATAGTCTGAAATGTTAAATATATAACTGTTGCTATATTTTCTCGAGTCATTTCAAATTTTATGAAAATCGGATATATTGTTTAATTACAGGGGCACTCAATTTTTTCCCTTACATTACGATCAATGGTAATAAATTATTGCAAGTGCATTTTAATGATGTTACAACCTTCCGAATGGTCTGAAATATTAAATATATAATTGTTGTAAAATTTTGTCGAGTCATTTCAAATTTTATGAAAATCGAATGTATAGTTTAATTACAGGGACAGTCAAAAGTTTTCCGTTACATGACGGCCAATAGGAAAAAATATTTCAAGTACATTTTAATGATGTTACAGCCTTTCGAACAAAATGAAATGGATATGCACTTATTGAAGTGCACTAAAATATACATTCAGTACAATATGCGGTGCAAAAAATATTAATAAAACTAGTTATAGTACGATCCCACTTCATTTGCCACGTTTGACGAGCTATTTCAAACTTGTTTTAATCTATTTACAATAGTACGAGAAATCTCTAGTAACACACCTCTTTCACAAGTGTTTCAAACTGTCACTTTTTTTATCGAGTTAAATTGAATTCTAACCCGATATTCAGAAAGATGTTTATTCTTGGTGCAATCACAGAATATCTGTAATTAAATGAAGCAAAAAATATATATATGTATACATTGGTAATTTATACTATGATTTTAAATATCTCCATAAAAAAAAGGTTCATATTTTAAATTCTGACTTGCACCAGCAGAGGCTCTTAAAAGGTACAATGCCTGTGGAATACCGAAAACAATGAAAATTAAGAAAAGTTAAAAACAATTCATTTATACATTTACAACCCAGCATTTAAAAATATAATACCTATTTATATTTTTCAAAATAAACACTGACAGTTTCCACATCATCATGTAACTCTTAAAAGTACATTTAAATGGCCTACTTGTCTAGTATATTGGCCTTTTAATTATAATAAGATATTAAAGAAAATTAAACATATTGAAAATTTAGATAAAACTGATTGAACACACCAATGTAAATGCAATGTATCGCATCTAAAAATTACATAAATACCTTCCATAGACATATTATAACTGGTAATTTAGGCATCGTTAGAAGGTGGCTATGAAATATATTATTCCAATTATTAATACCTTTAATAAACCAGCATTTAGAAACATAAATTAATTATATTTTTTTAAATAAACTCTGTAAATTTTCACATCATTGTTTTGCTCTTAAAATTATAATTAAATGCCCCATTAATTTAAGGCTCAGGGCTTTTAATTATTAAAAATTATCCAAATAATTCAAACACTTTAATGAGATTTAAATGGAATTGATTGTACACATCAATATAAGTGCAATTGCACCTAAAAAATACATCAATGCCTTCAATGGACATATTATAACTAGTAATCTAAACATAGTTCAAGTTTGATATCAAATGTAATATACCCATTGAATTATTTTTCAATTGAATGCATGACTTTTTTACTCAATTAAAAAACATTCCAAAAAACAACATATACCTAAGGTTTCTGTTTAACATTGTTTCCTTAACCCTCCGTCGGTCGCAACTCTGAGACTCTCGAGTTCGGGCGAAATGAGACTGACAGGCGTCCGTTAGAAAATCGTCATTAGCAATTAACCCTTTATCAACGGACGGTACTTTTAAGTGCCATTATAATAACTAGTTATAAAATTAATTTAATGCATCAGTTAGTAGTAATACAGTGTACAATGAGTTATAGACGCATTACTTTATCTTGTTGCAAAAGCAATTGGTTACATAAAACAAAAGTATTTTTAAAAGGATTAATTCTTTTGCCTTTACATCTTTAAGTTTTCGTGGTATTGTGTTCGGGGGGGGGGGGGGGGTTCAATTCGGAACTATTTCTATATTTCTATTGTAAGAACATTATGTTTGTACATTTCTTAATTCTACAAGATACTAAGAAATATATTTAAAATAAAAGATTTGAGTGGGATTTTAAATATTGCACAAAATCCCTATAAATTCAAATTTAATTAATCCTTCTAAGTCCTTCAATCCTTCTAAAATCACCCTAAAATTTATTAAATGATTATGTAAATCGTCTAATGTAGTTTCAGAAATTCCCGAAAAATGCTTTAGAAGATAAAATTTTCATGAACTCATAATTCAGTACATAAAGAGTTAATTGACACTATTCAAACGCTCTTAAAATGCTCATTTAAACTTATGCTAAAAACTTTACCTATCCATACATAGTTATGATCGTTAAGTTTCAGGAAAATCCTTTAAAAAACCCCAATATCAATGTAGGATGCATTACTTATAATACAAGTGCTAATGCACTATTTTCAATTATTCGTACATAATTTATTATTTAACTATTAAAAAATACTACATTTATTGTTGATAAAATGAATTATTATATAATCTACACATTATCAAACCTTTATAGTATATTTATATATCATTTTAAGGACTAAATCAATAATATTATTTTAGCTCTTTTACAAGCTACTGTTAATGTATTACTTATAAAATATTTTCCGACTTTACATTTATCATGGGCTCGCAGCGTTCCTAAAGTTTTCTCACTTTACTACCACTATTTTAAAAGATATCTTTATTGTATACAACTATTGCAGATATTCATAGAAACTACTATAAAGATTTTATTATTAGAAATAGCGGTAAAAAAAATTTATATATTCTGAAAAATTTAGGAAAGGTGCGAGCCCTGTTTACCTGTTTGACTTTAAGTACTAATCTAATCTAATCGTCCACCCTGGGAACCTGCTTGTGGCTGATGGTTGGGTCAAGCCCGTAGCCCAGGGCGAGATGTTCCGTGAAGAGGAAAAAGAATTAGTTAATTATGCAAAATAAAATTAATACTAGATAAGTTCCTTAATTATTAATACTTAAGAGATAAGATAAAGTTATATAGCATAAGCAAACTTGAGTTGAGTAACCATTATGAGTATATATTTTTGAGATGAAGGAGCAGCACTGAATGGGGGAGCAAGACTACCAATTAAAACTAGTGGTCATTTAGATTTGTTCATCACATAAGTTTTTACAGTACTCCACAGAATAAGATTAGTTGAGTAATAATATTATACACAATTTGGCAACACAACACAAAATATAGTAAATCAATTTCTGGTAATTTATGTAAGGTTTCGTTATTTAAAATATTGTAATATGATTAAGATACTATTGGTAAAATAATTTATAAGTAATTTGTTAAAATTTGACGAGGGTTTATTGATAACCCACAACATATAAATGAAAATTTAGAGTTATTTATATACACGGTTGGCAGAACCCCCGTCGTACCAACCAGATCCCATGGAATAGCTTTTATCATGTCCCTGATTTAAATTTGTATATTGCATTTGATAGAGGAATGTAGGACACTGCGATAAGTCTGCTGTATGTATATGATAGTTTTCAAGACTTACACAGTTTGTACAGTTCTTAAGTTCTGGTTTATCAGAGTTTATACAGTTCTTAGTTGGGTGACCCATTGCACAATAAGCACAAATTGAGTCTCTCTTGCAGAATTTTTCCGAGTGTCCATAGATCTGGCAATTAGCACAACGAACTGTCGGTTTGTAGAGATGAATTCCATAATGACGCAATCCCACATTGAGAAATCCCATTCTGAGAAAGATATTAGAAGTCGGACTGTTCATCTCGAGTACCAGCTGGTAGTTATTTGATTTTGATTTCTGTATGACCTTGTACATTTTTACTAGTAAATAATTTTTGAATTTAGGATGTAGTTTTAATACGTTGTTGATGTATTCACTTGGTATATTATTGGGAATACCTGTTATTCTTATTCGTTTAGTGCTGTATTTGCTGCATTTAATTTCTGTTTTACTATTTATCTCTTCAATTTTTTAATGCTTAAGTAAATTTCTTGCAACTGAGCTTCTGTATATGTTTTTATGATGATCGTTTTCTTATTTCTTGATACCTTGCTGAAAAATAATGGTAAAGTTTCTGATTCGATTAGTTTTGTATTTATGATGTCACGTACCTCTATTATCGAAGTATCTTCTAGACACCTTATAAGAATCGCTTCCTCTGTAAGTGTATTTTCTTCCCATGTAACGCTCTTCTCCAATATCTCTTCTTTATATTTTTCTTTATAGCTTTTGTCTATTTTTATTGATGTTTCCTCTAGCATTTTTTCTAATCTTAGAAGTTTTTTTTTCTATCAGTATGATTTCCGGTTTTCCCATAAATTGCATTTAGCTGTTCTCCAGAAAGACCCTCCAGATGTTCTCCTCATCCTTCTTTCTTATGAGCTTGCTCGGCTTCTCCCACCTGAGGAACCGTACTATTTTCATTTTCTTGCTCTTTTGTTCTTTTGTAATAATTGTTGTCTGAGTAATTCTAGTCGTTGTTTTAAAGATGGTTGTTGTTGTTTTGTTTGAAAATTCTTTTTTATTTATTTTAGTTTTGTGTTGTTGTTGTTGTAATTCTTTCTTCAGGTTCTCAATTTTTGCAGTTTTATTAGATATTTCATTTTGTTTGTCTAATAATCTCGTTTCTAACTTTTTTCGATTTTACTATTAGTTGTTCACCAATTTCTTTCTGCTCTGCATAATCCTTTAGTATATCTTGTATTTGTTTTTTGTTGTTATTATTCCGTCTTGTTAGTTCTTTTATGTTTTCTTCCATGTTTTGGAGGTCGAATGTTTGTTCCTTTATTTTGACTTTAAGTAGTTTAAATCTTCAACCAAATTTTTACTATATCTTAACTGTTTTTCCTAAAAAATGATTTTTTTCATCATCAAAGCAACCAAAAAGGCGCCACCGTTTCTACGATATATATGAGTTATATGAAGTATTTCTTTATTTTTTACGAAATATACTTTATTAACATTAATATTCTAATACACATATACAGGGTATCAGGTCTCAACGGTGTCCAATGGCTAATTCCTAAACTGTTAGTCATAGACATATAGTTCCAATTACAAAAATGTTTTAAATGAAGTAAAGAAATATTTTAAAAGCGATTTGGGTCAATAAAAACATTTCTTAAAAAATTACGAAATTTAAATTTTTATACGGTCCCCCGGTTCTATAAGTTATATTTAGTAAAATTTTTCTATTACACTGACAATTAAGACAAAAAAAGTCTCATTCACATAACACTAAAATTGAGCGAGTTATGAAACTTTAAAAATGCATGACTTATGCCACTTTTCTGCTCTGAAAACAAATGAGTTCGTCTTGGCTTTGAGGGGTCACATACCAAGTACTTAAAGTATTCGAAGATCTTATTTCATGTGCATGTGCCGTTTGAAAAATATCGTACAAGTATTACGATTAAGTTAACATGTATTATGTTTCAGATTGTCTAAGATAACATACGTTTTATTTTGTCAGGATTTGAGACTGTTTCTTTTATGATTTCTTTTAACAAAAATTATGTTATTTTTATAAGTTTTTATGTTACGTCAACGATCGTATGTATGTTTTTCCAGTTCAAAATTTGTACTCGAACTTTAACTCACTTTTAAATATCCGATCCAGATTACATTTTACATACTGGTAACAGTTTACATACCAGATTACATTTTACAAATCCAATAACAATCTAATATTATTATGATTTTCGGTGGTTATCATTTATACTTATTTTACAGGATAACACAAAAAACTTCGTATAGATTACCGCCAAGATGTTTAAGAAAAAGTTTCAGATTAGATAATTCAATACTGCGATTGTTGTTTTTTTTTAATTTTTATGAATTTTTTAGCACTGAATCCGAAAATTACATTAATTTTTAACCATCATGTCAGTATATTTCGCAAATTATAAATTGTCAAATTTAAAGAATAACAAAAATCGGTTGGTTGGTTGTGTTTACGACGGCCGAGGTTATGATCAACACGAGGGATATAGGCCCTAAGGTAGGAGTGCTCACCGTGGGGGTATTTCTAAAGGAACCTAACCCGAATTTACGCTTGGAAATCCAAGGTTCGAAGAAAACCACGAAAACTACGAACGATTAGGCCGACGGGCGCGATTGGGTTCGAACCCAGCACCTCCCATCTACCAGCTTCGAGAGCAGAACCTCTCGGCCACTGGTGGGGCAACAAAAATTTACTTACTTAAGTAATTTTACTTTACTTAAATAATCATGAATATGCTCTAATTAAACAAAGCAAATATTAATTTTCCTTTTTACTGGTGCCAGAAACAAATTTAGTAAGCTCTTTATGAAGGTGCTTATATGCTCCTACGGTCCTGAATGGGTTAAGAGTTTTCGACTGCAATCTACAGAAAAAGTGTCGAAAAAGTACAGTCTTTATGTAACTACATTTAAACACAGGATGCAAGGAAGCCAATTACACTTCCTCTTTTTTGGAGTGGTTTGCAAAGAACGTCTGCGTTACGCGTAATCCAATTTTTCATTATTATCATTTTGACTTGCATCTTTCTTGCCCTTCTTACTTTTTATTTTCCCCTTTTCTCCTTTGGTTTTAGTAAACTTGATAACATGCCTAACATGGTTAGTCTGTGCAAAAAGAAAATGAAAAGTTAATAACACTTAATCATCCCGTACAAAAGAAACTGCGGCATGTATACCGTAATAGCAATGCGGCATGTATACCGTAATAGCCATGCGGCATGTATCCCATTTTGCATGGTGCAGACGTCGGCCATTACAGTTACCTGCCATCGCTAAGAGGAATGGCGTGACCATACACAGAGTACTCTATACAAACGCAACACTTAGTTTTGACTTCGAAATCATGCATGCATTTAGTAATTAGTGTATGAAAAGTATTTAAACATAACATGTTTAAAATTTTGGACAGAGAAATCATGCACTTACGTCAAATTAAGGATTGCACTTCTGCAGGTAAACATCGAAATGGGATTTGCGCTATATACTGGGTAAAATAATCTCTTTGCGCACCTGTCCTGTTCATTTGACGACCATCTATCGATAATTACAAGAAATACAAGGGGTGCGGCATCTATCCTGTATGCGGCGACTCTCCCGGAGTTACCCTACATATATTCTCTAAAGTATTTTGTCATTTGTTTATTGGTGGCCTTGTTATAGATCATTCATTATCGTTTTTTTGTATATTATAAGGAGCTTAATACTGACGTTTTTAGGCTTTATGCCAACATTCGATTGCACTTTATGTTTTGATCAACTGGTTGCTTTGACGAATTCCCTTTCACATTAATATATATATATATATATATATATATATATAAATTTGTAAGAAAATGTATTTTACGTAAAATAAAACAATATATATATATATATATTGTTTTATTTTACGTAAAATACATTTTTTTTTCAAATTTATTTTAATACACTTGATTTTATTAATATATATATATATATACACTGCTCAAAACAATTAAAGGATATTGCAGTTTTAGGTAGATTTTGTATCTGATAAACTGTTTAGCTGATTGATACATGATCGACAGACATAGTAGGTTATATGAGAATAAATTACACATGTTTGGCAGGAAAAAATGCATTTTATTGCGCATTTGTGTACTAAAGGAAAAAAAAAACAATTTGTGCATATGAGAAAAAAAGAATAAGAAAAGGTGTTTTCTTCAAAGAAAATCATTTTCAGTAGGGGGTATGGTTTCCACGGGCGGCCAGCAACGTTGAACACCTTTGAGGCATGGACTCAATGAGGCTATTAATGACGAGTTGGAGTATTCTGCCACACTCTTCCAGAAGAGCTCTTTCCAGTTCTTGGAGAGTTTGTGGGGGTTGTTGGCGGCCAGAAACTCGTCTTCCTAGAGCGTTCCAAACGTGCTCGATTGGATTCATGTCTGGAGAACACGCTGGCCATTCCATTCGAACGATTCCTTCCTCGAAAAGGAAATCCTCCACCAGGTTTGCACGATGTGGCCTGCAGTTATCGTCCATTAAAATGAAGTTATCTCCGATTGCTGCAGCGTAAGGGACTACAATAGGTCTGAGGATCTCATCCCTATATCGGCGACCAGTCAGAGCTCCATCTCGAATGATGTAGAGGTCAGTACGCCCGTCAATGGAGATGCCACCATACACCAACACTCCTCCACCGCCAAATCTGACACTTTCGTGCACGAACGCAGGATTATTCCTACTGCCACGGTCCCTCCAGATGAAAATACGCCTATTATCCGGATGCACAGAAAAACGGGACTCGTCAGAAAACAGAATATTGCTCCATTCATTTCTCCTCCAGTTGACATGCTCGGTTGCCCACTCCCTGCGGTCGCGACGATACCTTGATGTTAATCTAACACATACCATCGGTCGGCGAGCATACAGACCTACAGCATGGAGCCGGTTTCGGACAGTCTGAGTTGAAATCGTGGTGCCTGTAGCCGAGCGAAGGTGTTGTTGGAGAAGAGTAGCGTTCATGGTTCGGTGTCTCCGAGCTGTTAACGCTAAATACCGATCTTCATTGGGCGTTGTTGCCCGTCTACGACCTTGCCCTGGTCTTCGGCCAGCACATCCACTCTCCAAAAAACGGTTCCAGATCCTGGAAATGACACTCCAATGGCTTGCGCTACTTCGGCTTGAGTTTGGCCCCCTTCTAACCTACCAACAATTCTCAAAGCTTCTGAATCTGTCAAATGACTTCGCTGAGACATCGTACTCATCGAAACAAAGCAATCACTGAATGCCGATCATCCTTGTCTTCATTCTCTTTTATCCAGTTGATAGTCAAATTTCATTCGCTGCCGCTGAAGCGACGTTTTTGACGTCGAACTCAAAATTTGCATACTCCACAGTTTGAAAACCAGAAAAATTTGCATTTGTGATTCTCTTCTTCTATTTTCGGCAAAAATATTTCGTTTATATCTTTATTTTATATACAACTTCAAATATCCTTTAATTGTTTTGAGCAGTGTATATATATGCTATTAAAGAGTAAATATTGTTGAACAAAAAAAGTTCACAGTTTTTGTTTTCAGTCATCTGAGGAAAATTTAACGATAAGTTACAAAGGTTCGGTGTTCCCGCAATACGTCACAATCTACTGAAACTATGAATTTATCCTAAATAGATCTTTAAAATTTAATAATACATTAGGTATATTATTGTATTTAAAAAATAATAAAAAATGGCAAAAGACGAAAAGCTTGTTGCGTTGTTTTTTGACAATGACAAATGGGATAAACTTTTAATGTAATATCTTTATTATTTAAAAAAATATTAAGAAAATGGACATTTGAAAAAAAAAAAAAAAACTTTGATTAATGGAAATTTGAGAGAAAAAAATTCAATAATTCGTGATATATTTTTAAAGTCAAAAAGTGAGAAAAAAATACGTCCTGATATTTTAATTTGTATCTTGTAAATGTTTTTATGAAAAAAATCATTTATGTAAATTTTTTAATAAAAACAGATTTTGATCAATTTTAATGAAATATGTTTTCATCTAAGATTTTTTTTCTAGAAACGCAATTAAGAATAAAACGTTGTAATGAAAAAAATCTTTTCCGTGAAGTTTTTCTTGGCATAAGTAGAAATATCAATTAAATTATTCAGATTACTACAAAATGCCAGGCTTTATAATATTTTAATATACAAAACCAGACTTTAATTATTTCGACATGAACTAAGTAAAATAGGAAAATTGATTTAAAATAACTTATTACGAAATTAAAATATTCTAAGCATATGTTTGTATAATGAATGTTGTTAAAACTCACTTAACTTAATTACTTTTTGAGGATCAACATTTTTTTGTTTATTATTACTTTCGTAATTCAATTAATTTAGTTGTGTTTTTAATGATGTCAATTGACAAAGAGTTCAAATATTTAATGTTGTGTAAAATGTTTTTACAATAAATATATCGCAAACGTATCGCAAAATTTATAATAATTTGTGATAGAAAAATCATACTATATTTAAATTCAACAATTAACAGATTTTATAAGGAAATATTGTAGAAAATAAAAATGCCTTTTTTTTTTTTTATAAT